>OX467111.1:1206947-2413895 GCA_950106695.1 Biston stratarius | reverse complement strand
TCATCGTTAGCAAAAGGGCACTAGGTTTACTAACACATATGATTTAGCAATATACGCAGTGATTCCACAAAATTACTACCTACTGAAATTTATCTGACGCTGAAAAATGTAGGTCGAAGCTTTCATATGAAGCCTAATGGTGGGTGCTATTATCGAAATGCGAATTTATTTTCCGAGTACGCCATGTTGCGGACTAAATTTGCATATTGGTGAAATTGGAAAAAACTTTTTTCTATGTTAGAGATTATCTTTTCAAGACGGCAGTTTTTACCACCAAGTAGTTTAGTATAAGCATTAATGTGTTCAGGTTTGAACTAATCATCGAAAGTCTCAAAGAGCGACAAAGCAGTCGCTTCTACGCTCTATAGTAGCCCTATACTATCACATGAGCTAACAGGGCAGACAATAATTTCTAGAATAATTGATATTACTACTAAAATACATTTACATATTATTAAGTATTATGATTGTCATATTATTATTTGTTTTTATTCGCCGCGCCTGAACTGGTTTGCCGTGGTGGTGTCGGCGTAAGGATAGTACCCTACCCTCACTACCCGTGGCTACCGTAAGAGTCGGCTAAGGGATGTAATTCGGAAGATGGGTAGCAGCGTCTTCCTTGAACAATCACATCTAACTGCGCTCGCTAACCCGCCTGCCAAGCATGGCGAGTATTGGCAAAACCTCCCAGGAGGAGGCCTATGTCCAGCAGTGGACGTCCTATGGCTGATGATGATGATGATGCCTGAAATGAGAAATCGTTAAGATCCACGTATATATGAAAAGACAATAAAATCTATTTAGAGAGATACTTATAAACCGGAAGAGTTTGTTTGTTTGAACGCACTTATCTCTGGAACTACCAGTCAGATTTAAAAAATGTTATTTCATTTGATTGTTAATTTTTGAGGAAGGTTATTTTATAGGCTATTTAAAATTAAGTAATGACCACTAGGAGCCGTTTGGGTGAAACAGCCGAGCACAACCAGTTGTAGATAAAACTGAATGTCAAAATTAAGTGTTACAAAGATTGAGTGGACTAGAATCTTTTTTTTTAATCATTATGAATTAGAAAAAAGAGACACTGGTCTCAATTTTGAGTATTTTTAAACTGCTATTTTATTCAGGGTCTGATTACATTTCTAATTAAGAAACTTCCAAAGTGTAATTTCAACGTGAGATCTTTCCTCGAGAGATAAAAACTTGGTTGATTATTTAAAACTGTAAATACTCTACGGGGCATAGTAAACGTGTAACTTATGATCGGTGTAACAGGAAATTATTTTAGAATGTAGATAAAATATCAATGTAGTTATATAACAATGGTACGTTAAGGAAACTAACGTGGTTTTGGTTTAGTGAAGTCAGAAATTCGGTCTATAATTTCGGAGACATCCAGTGACCTTATTCAAGGAGACAAAGCAGAGTACAAAGCACGAGCAGCCTCGTCTTGTTCTTTATCTTGCAAGTAAGTATCCCTGCATAAGTAATTTATTTTTATTTTTATAGCTGACAGACTAGATATTTGACTACAGCTCACCTGATGTTAAGTGACGTCGTGGTCGAAGATGGTAAAGCACACCTAGCCTGGAATGGAACTGGCTCTCAAGTGAGGATGCCGGAACACACCGTTAGATGCTTGGCGGCAGCTTTTCAACTTGAGGGTGGTAGCTAGCCAGCCGAGTACTAGAAAGTACCTTACCACCACGCAAAACATTAATGTCAAATATTATTATTACAAAATTAAACGTAATTTACTTAAATTGAATAACTTGCTTAAATTTAATAATGGGCAAAGGCTGTTATTAGCCTCAAGTTGAAAATCTGCCAAGCACCAGTTGACAGCGTGCTCAGCAGCCTCACTTAAGAGCCAGTTTTGATTACAGACTAGATATATTTGCCATTTTTGAACACACCGTCATTTAGCGTCAGAAGAGCTGTGGTCAAACACTAAAGAGCGAATAGCTACTGCTGCAAGTAACAGTATTTTCTCATCGTGAGAAGGGTGAATCCACCAAACTTATAGACATGCAAGTTTCCATAATGTTTTCTTTCAATTTTAATGGTAACAATATAATATAAAAGACAGAGCTGCGTGCCATGGGATTCGAATCCAAAACTCCAGATTTAAAGTCAGACTCTAAACTGGGTTGCTGCAACCTTAGGTTGTTTTGAGTAGGATAAAATTATACATTGATTTAATTTATATTGTGTTTATATACCTAAAGGATAGTGACTTTTATTGACGGGTAAATTTAATGAGTTTGAATAAACTCAAAATTTTAATTAATAACATTTAATTAATTTTAATAAACACATATTTTTGACCCAAATCTGTTTTTCTTTGTGGCATGGAGCTACACTAATGTCGCTCGTCTGCAACGTCCTCGAGGAACCAAACTCGACAAAAGTTTGTGATTTATTCGCGCTATTAATTATTTGCTCGCCCGGAGACATAATGTAATTATTTTGTGGAGGCGAAGTGAAATCCTACACAGGAGGAGGGAAACTAAGGCGTTATTTATATTATAAAAGGCGATTACAAATTTTGTTTACGGCGAAACGGTTAAATTCATAATAAATTTCGTTTGCTCTACAAAATTTGCAAATAGCCATCTACGCTGCTGAGTTCCAAGTTTGAGTAAACACTTACTTGCTATTTTAGGAAATATCGAGTTTACGGTTTCATAATTCAATATAAAAGATAATTTGAAATAGAATTGAGAATACTTAGTAGTTCAGTGCAAATTGAATTCGCTCTAAATATATTTTACACATAAACTCTATACTACCTTTTACATATAATTTATCTTTATAAATTAGAGTGCGAGATAATAAAGAATTATATCTTTTTTATGGTTGATATATTAAGCGTTTGACTACAGCTCACCTGATGTTATATGACTGTGTGGTTGAAGATGGTAAACACACCTAAGCTGGAATAGAACTGGCTTTCAAGTGAGGTTGCCGGACAATACCGTTAGGTGCTTGGCAGCATATTTTCAACTTTAAAGTAGTAGCTGGCTAGCCGAATACTAGAAATTATCCTTTCACCATGCCATGGTTATCTCACGATATTTTACTTCACAGCTCAAGCTCCTCTTTAGGATTTGAACCCACGCTCTCTATCGGTCTCTAATCACTGCTGTATCCTTATTTGTCATTCTCACATGTTTACATGTTAGTAAATATGTGCAAAGTGAATATTAAAAAAAATGTCAGTCATGGGCATCGTCGACAGAATTGAAAAGTATAATTAAGTTAGTGACGCGAAAATATAAGTTTTACCCTAGCAAAACGCGGCTAAAAAAATACTTAGAAAATACTAAATTTCTAACTAAAAATACTAAATTAAGGCCTTGAGAACCCTGAATGACCTTGGCGAAACATATACGACGTCACTGCCTTCTAGCGGCTACGAGTTATTAAGATATTTTTACTTAAATATACAAGAATTTAGATATTTCACATTTCTTAAAGCCTTAACCAACATAAGCTTACACAAAAATATACATATATCTCTTTTGTTTAGGTTCGTGGTTTTAATTTTCAAATGTTTTAGAAAAGGTTATTCCAATGTTGTCACCGGCTTAATTTTCTGAAAAAAACTCACCAGAGCAGATCATTTGAGTCTTTTTATTTCAACAAATGGTCCAACAAGCGTAATAGCGGCTCCCACCTCAATTTAATTTAGTCCAACTAATTTAAAGTTCTCTCACGAACATTTAGCTGTTGTGTTCTTTCATAAAGCAGCTACGTTTGTTGTAAACAAAGTTGTTTTACCCAAGTAAATGTTTAGTTGGAATTGTAGCGTATGTTAAATGATGCCCCAAGATGTCTGAAAGATGAGTTGTTAGGTAATAACACAGACTATTGAACTAATATTTACATAAGTATAATTACGCCAATTTACCGTAGATGTAGGTAAACAATATAGTTTTCTACTAGCCACCATCCTGATATACCTCTTTCACATCTTTTCTTATCGTATACTAGCGACCTGCCTCGGCTTCACACGGGTGCAATCACATCACACATCACATCATCAGCCATAGGATGTCCACTGCTGGACGTAGGCCTCCTCCTGGGGGGGTTTTGCCAATACTCGCCACGCTTGGCAGGCGGGTTGGCGAGCGCAGTTAGGTGTGATTGTTCAAGGAAGACGCTGCTGCCCATCTTCCGTGTTACATCCTTTAGCCGACTCTTACGGCAACCACGGGTAGAGAGGGTGCGGTACTATTCTTACGCCGGCACCACCACAGGTGCAATGTATTATACATATTAACGTTCCTCTTAGATTTCTCTATCTATTTATGGAAACGGCATTAAAATTCGTTGCGTATTTTAAAAAATCTAATCATACAGACGGCGGATAGCGACATTGTTTTATACTATGTATAGATTAATAGTTAAATTATATCAATATAAGCAATTACTGGATGAGTCCAGCGGGTCTAGACAATGTAAAATTGGATTAGAGAAAACGTAGAGAAGTATAGTAGAAAAAAATTGCTGTGGGATTCTTATAAGCTTTCGATATATCACGTGGGCAGCTTGTGTCAATCCCATACATTTTTGGACTTTTCTATTAATGTTATTGAATAATATATCGTGTATCTCAAATATTACTTTGTCTAAGCCCTCTGGGCCTTTATTTGCTTTGAATTCTAGTCCAATTTTGGTGGAAAGGTACTCTCACACAACCGTCACTTAACATAAGGTGTGGTCAAACACCTAGCAAGTCGACCATAACAAAAAACTTAATAGGATTTTATACCTATGTTGTTTATTGACCATCTGAAAAACGTAGATTTAAATATAAACCAAACTACATAACATTGTGTTCAATGCAAGGTTAGAGCTTTAGCACTGTACTAAAGAGTTTAATATAACCATTGTATCAGTAAAAGTGAAAAAATATAAAACTATTATATCCTATGAAAAGTTTTTACTTTTGCAAGAAATTACGATAGTGGCTCGCCCACTTGAATTCACAAATAAGTTGGTTTTGTGTTATGCTGTGGTGGTCGCATTCCACATTGCACTCCGCATTGAGGGTTAACGAACCGCGTTAGCAAGACAAAAACACAATGCAGTTTGTCAAAACAGTATGATATATCGTTTATTGCGCAGTACGGGCCAACTCGCCCGCACTGTTCGGAAGCGAGATATAAAACACAATTTTACGGTGTACGATTTTGTTTAGTTACGGTTTTTACTATGTGTATCTGCCCGCATGAATGTGGGGTTGAGTAACAACAGGAAACTATTTTACTACCCGATTACGCAAAAAAGAGATTATTTTATGAAAAAGTAATGAGGCTAAAATGAGACTCTCTTCTGATGGTAAGAGATAAGGCATGATTATTGTAGCGATACATTGAAAAGTAGCATAGTAGATATTTGATGGTTAGTTTTAATATATCTGTAATTTCGCTAACTTCAGTACCCTTTAATCTAGAACGCAATAATGTTTACACACTACTGCTTGGCCGGAGAATATCTCGTACTCCGGTGGTACCTACATATACATAACTTAAGGAACTTTTTTTAAGAACTTTCGGGACATGTAGATTTCTTCAAGATTTTTTATTCACAGTTTGAAGTCATCGGATATACTGAGCATAACTGAGAAAAGACATAGGTTCGTGCCATGGGTATCGAACCCAGAACTCCCAGTTTGGAAGCCAGATGGTCTCTCAACTAGACTGCCAAAATTTCAAAGGAAATGCGTTTGCTATGATAAAAAAAAACTTTTAAAATTGCTATTAATCAAAAGATATCATCGGAGATTTCCATTATTAGAAGCCATTTCCAGTGTAATCAAAATATTTATATACTAAAAGACGCTTCCTCGCACGAACTAAAAATTTCAGAACCGTAGACACAAAGAATACATTACAATGAATAAAAAAACGACAGAAATATAAAATAAAGATAACGCTTTGTGTCTCCAAAGTACAATATTTCACAGTAAAAGAAATATACTACAAAACCCAAATCAAGATAACAAGATCGATGGTCTTAAAAAGTAAACACGCTTCGGAGAAGTGAGGGAAAAACAGCTCGCAAATAATTTTGTCAATATCCGGACCCTTACATTCCAACCCTTGTAAGGAAAATCAATCAATCACTTAAAAAATTTGTCCATCACGGCAACTTGTTAACTTCGATCCGAGCGACCTTTTTCATCGTTTGTCCTTTTTCAGTACGACGCGTACAAAATAGTGAGAAAATCTTTGTAGGAAGTAATGCTTCCAATTTTTATTTTTTGTGATTTAAGGCTACTCATTCAAGTTGTTTCAATCAATCAATCAAATCAATTACCAGTTTCATAAAAACGACAGTCCTAAGAACACGTATAAATAGCAGAAAGTTTATTCTAGTCAAGCTGTAACTGAAATATAATCCTACGACTTGCCCCACGATTGTTTTTAGGGTTCCGTACCCAAAGGATAAAACGGGACCCTATTACTAAGACTCCGCTGTCCGTCCGTCTGTCTGTCTGCCCGTCATGAACCGTGATAGTTAGACAGTTGAAGTTTTCACGGATAATGTATTTCTGTTTGCGGCTATAACAACAAATACTAAAAAACAGAATAAAATAAATATTTAAGGGGGCTCCCATACAACAAACGTGATTTTTTTTTGCCGTTTTATGGATAATGGTACGGAACCCTTCGTGCGCGAGTCCGACTCGCACTTGGCCGGTTTATACTGTATTTATCGGACAGATTGGTTACAACATCTGTGTTTGTATTTAACTATAAGGAACCTAGTATCGTATGTAACTTTGATAGACAAAACACGAATTAAAAAAAATAACATTTAACAGTTATTTCGATAATTTTTTTATTAGATTATAATATTAAATTGAAATAACAGCAAGTAGATACTTTGACTTGATTTACGACATAACTGCAATGTGGGACTCGACGACCATTGTTACGTTGTGTCTATAAATGACCTTATAATAAATAGCCTCTAATAACACCTTAAGGCCTTCTATAGGCCGTTGAATCAACGGTCAGACCCAATAACAGTAACTGACTGGAATTTAGATTTTTTAGTTTCATATTGGTCTTATAAGATTGTGACCAAAGCAAATTACGCAATTGGCAGTACTTTTCCACACACAGATTACACATGCACTTCTTACATTACAGCTAAACGTTGTCTGTGATTAGTAAATGAGTGTTATTTTTCAAATATCTAATTCGAAATTTCGAAATATAAAAGTACAAAAATGACGAAAAACACTAGGGTGTGCCTGTGTCGTGGACAAGATCGTGTTTACATTTTTGAACAATAAAAACTCTTTAAGATTTCCATGTTTTAAGTCCTCACTCAACGTAACGAGTTCTTAGATTCTTTAGCTATTGAATTGTGTAATTAAATGTTCTATGTAGATTACAAATATGTAGCTGCAACACGAAATTGTCGCGATGATAGTGTGGCTAACGCGGTCGGTTCGCATTCCGAAGGGCTTGGGTTCAAACTCCAACAATGAGCTTGAGATGCCGGTGAAGGAAAACATCGTGAGGAAACCATAGCATGGTGGTAGGGTACTTTCTAGTACTCGTCTGGCTAGCTACCACCCTCAAGTTGAAGAATCTGCCGCCAAGCATCTAACGGTGTGTTCCGGCAGCCTCACTTGAGAGGCGGTTCCATTCCAGGCAAGGTGTGTTTTACCATCTTCGACCACACCGTCACTTAACATCAAGTGAGATGTGGTCAAACAAGTAGCTTGGCAGACATTTAAAAAAAAATTGTGTTCCCCGATTTTGTTTTCATCTGAAGTGATTGCTATGGAAGCATACGTATTTACATCAAATTCGAGAACAACGTTTTATAAAATTGCAATTATTCCCCATACCTGCTCTTAACAAAGACATTCCTAAATAAGACCTCCAGTGTCCCATGTCACGGTGAACTTTAACTGAGGATCAAGTGGCAAAGTCTTACCGTGAGGTACTTAAGTCGGCACCTCGGTTGAATCGGTAATAGAGTCGTGAGGGAAATGGTGATATGCACGATATTATTCTGGCATCTTCGTTTTACGTGTCTGTTTGGGTTTAGGAGAATGTTTAGGTTGAAGTGGGTGTAAAATGCTACCAAATTGGGGTGTTTTTGACTACCCTATTACTTCGAGCAGTAGAGTGTAGGTTTGATTTCCACCCATCATAAACATAAAAATGTTTGTTCTATGCCTGCGATTTTTAAATTTAACTATCGATTTCGATTGTTTTATTGAAAAATTCCATTCGATCTATGTCTATCTGTCGAATGTATGGAGCAGCTGTTTTTTTCGCGATTACCGGGTTGAAAGAGTAGTTCTTAAGGATGATGATGATGACCTGTTTTCGGCTTAATAATATTCCACGTCCGCCGTATAGTTGTATATTTGTGTGGAGCTAAATTCTCAAAGTTGATTGCGGCAAGTTCAATGAAGGTTCGACAGCCTAGTCAAGAGATCGTCTAGCTTCCAATCTGGAAGTCCTGGGTTCGAATTCTACGACACGCACCTCTGTCTTATTAAGTTTAATTTTAAGTTTAAGTTATGTCCGTATTGCCAAAGATTTCAAATGGTAAAGGAAAACATCGTGAGGAAATCAACATATCAGAGAGTTCTTAAAAAAAAAAGCTCGAGGTGAAGATAGCTAGCCCACACTTAGGCATCGTGGTGTGTATTATGGCCTTACACTTTTCACAATGAGATAAGGTCCGTGTCCAGCAATGGGGCAATTTATAAAAATAGGGCAGATTGGGAGTTCTCAATGTTGATTTACCAGACAATCAGTTCGCCAAATATACTCGCTCAATATTATTAATGGTTTTCATTGGTGGTGGATGACTGATAGCATTATTGATAATCTAAAGACTTAAAAGGTTCTTGTTAGGTATATTGCAATGCTTGGAATATATCCAATTTCTGAAAGTAATGTATCAACATTAGTCTGATGGTTATTTAATAGCTCAGGTGCTTTAGCGAAAATAGAATTCGTTGTTTATATACATACTAATCATTTTTGTTTGCCTTTTCTTTCCAACAACGTCACGTCATTTATTGGCCAAGAGAAAGAAGTTAGGTAATATGTAAATAAGATGGTTAACGTCCATTTTGTACGGAATGATAAGAGTAAACTATGTGTTACTTTGTACACAAAGTTTTTATTTTAAAATTTTATCAGTTACAAACTGAACATCCTAACTATATTTATTACACAACTAGCTAACCTGGCGAATTTCGTATCGCCAAACAGTCAACAGACTTAGCGACATCAGCGCCATCTACCGGGTCAAACCAGGAACCCATTGAAATATACACACAAAGTTTCTTCCAAATCGGTCCAGCTGTTTAGGAGGAGTTAGGTGACAAACACACATACAGAAGATTTATATATATTAAGATATACCTACCAAAATTCATATCTACGAGTATAAACAAAGAAATGACACTTAAAGACACTTTGATACTTTTTTATCTTTGTTTAGTTTAGAAGTTCCTATGGCCATCTTTGGTCTCCATCATCAAACCAGCTTCATGGTACCATATCATTGTATTGTCACATAATACAATCAACATACATAAGTACACCAAATTTGAGTCCATTTGAATATCGGGAAGTAGGTCAAATTTAACTTGCAAGATTACACCCCAACAAACATTAGTTACATACATAATTAAAAATTAAATCTTGTAATAAAAGTATTGTAAAAGGTTCTAGACCACGCGCTTATGAGTAATGTTTACTAGAAAGTATTATAAATAATTGATCTGTATTGTTAATCTTAATTTATATGTAGATGTACCCAATTATAATTCAAGAACAATGTACTTAGTTTGTATATAAACAAAACGAACGTTGATAAAAACGCATTCTCTCGAGAATAATAATAATTTATTGTTCTTTAACGTTATCTTTGACAGCCAACATAAAGTTCTTGTTCTCAAATATTGCCATTACTAAATTGGCTCGAATTCTCTGGCGCATTGAAATTCAAAACTTTAGAGCCAGTCATTGGAAGTCAATATAGCTTCGCCTCAGCACTCACACAGATTGGAGGCATTCTTAAGACCTCTGTGGCAGGAGACAATGTCATATTTAAATAAGATGCTCTGCTAATTTGCGATATAAATATACTTTAAAATATATATTTTTTTATGATTTAAAAGGTTTTTCATGACATTATGACGACCCTCTTTATACATCCTAATGTGGCTAAAATATTAATTGGTATATAAACAGAAAATTACAATAAATATTTGTTTTACTGTTGTTGAAAGTCTCAAGGTAATGAGTGCCAAAACAGCAATACCCTGAACTTTGTTTTGCTACTTAAGTTCTACTTAAAGATTTGTGTATCGCTGCAATGGTCATAGACAGGCGTTATCTCTTACTATCATGAGATCGTCTTGTTCGTCACATTACTATTACAATTTAAAAAAAGTTAAATGTTAAACGACGGTAGGGTCAAAGATGGTAGACATAACCTGTAATGAAAAAAAAAACATTATTTAAATAGTAATTCCATTCCAGGCTAGGTTTGCTTTACCATCTTCAACCACATCGGCACTTAGCATCAGATGAGCTGTGGTCAAGCACCTAGCTTATCAACCATAAAAAAAGAAAAAAAAAGATCTAGTAGTTCGACAAGAGGTGGCATTATTGTGATTTTGTTTTTTCGAGAAAAATACACAATGAAAAATATGTACAAAAACAAAATACCCTCTATGTATTTTGTTTTTATTTTGCGACTGTTTTACAGGCGGCGAAAACCTTTTAAAAATCGTATGTCTTCTCCAAGAAGAGACCATTTGGCTATATCCATGGCAAAACGCAAGGTAATTCATTGTGCCCTTACTACGTGAAAAACCAAAAAATCTTATTACCTAGCAATCTTATTTCTACGTATGCAGATTCAAAATACGAATGAGTGCTACAAACTTAGCAAATATACAAACGCATTGTTAAAAATATCTTGCAAAAATTTATACAACAATTTAAATATAAAATTATCATTACCAAACAAAGCGTAAAACTTACAACATTTAATTTTATTTTAGCTAGTTGTATCTGAAAAACCTCTTTAAGCTTGAAGACAGATGACTCTCAGACTAAAAGCTTCCATGTTCCGATAGGAAGCTCTCAAGATATCCCACATTTTCTTCAGTGCGCTATCGTTTCTGTTCTGAGTGTTTTCTTTATGTTCTAAAAGGGGACTGAACAGGTGACTTGAGATAAACGCTGAAAAAGCATGCTAGTTAATAAAATTAGCGTATCAATAGATACTACACTTTATTTTAATACATTTATCTTATCTGTTGTTAGAAAACGTGACGAATATTTTAACGAGCAAGAAAATATTTAATGAACACTTCGTAACATCATAAGTTTTTAGCTAATACTTTCTAAAACATTCCCCAATTACTTAAATATCGAAAGCTAACGGTGAAAGTAATAAAAATCGAATGAAAAAGTTGAAAACTCATTCTTGTTAGTTGTTCGTGACTTGTATTATGGCAAGTTAAAATGTTTTATGACATAAATCATTTTTTAGTTCAATCTATTTCTTAGGATTATCTGCATCATAAAGAAACTTTCTGTGGATTTGAAAAAATGACAAAAATATTAACAAATATAATAAAAACTGATGATGTTTTTATCCGGTGTATTGTCAGTGGGTTGCTTACCTGTTAGGGCGCTATTTAGCCTTTGTTTAAATCAATGCCAATTTAATTTTGTAGACCTTCAATTAATAATTAAATATATCGAAGTTTTATCGGTTTCGCAGCTGTTGTAGTCAGCAAGATCGATATGGATACAAAAGATGCAAATGGATGTGACTTCACTTTGAATTTGATATAGAATGTTGTAAGTAGGTAGATTTAAAATTTGATCTATGTATGTATATTGCATGTATTTACTATAGTATCTATTTTTTTAGCGCAGTGTGTTTTTGTAAGACCAACCAAAATGATTTTCAATATATTTTTTTAATGCAGTAAATAAATTAAAAAAACCTCTGTTACAAGCTGTGCATTTCCATTTTCAACTTGAGGGTATGAGCTAGCCAGCCAAGTACTATAAAGTACCCTACCACCACGCTTTGGTTTCCTCACGATGTTTTCCTTCACCGGTAGCTGAAGTTCATTGTTGGAATTTGAACCCACGTTCTTCGGCGTGTATATTGACCGCGCTAACCACTGAGCTATAATCGGTACAAAACGATTATTTAGATACAGTAATAGCTATAGCTTTATTTATTCATTTATCTACAAAGTCGGTTAAAAATGGCTGCATTGCAATTATCAGTTTAACCGAACGCACTCAACACTGAAAGTTGCTATTTATGAAATTTGTCCATTTAATCGAACGATACACGAATTTAAATTTCATAAAGCTTTATTATACGCGGCCTTAATAAAGTAGGAACGAGAATAATTTTACAGTCGGTTGGCTTTTGAAATTTCATTCAAATTTTATTTGGTGAACTTCAATTTCGTTCTTATAATGTTGAAATTAGGGTCCAATTCAAAGTCTGATTTTTTAAAGTCGGTTATCAGTTTGTGGTTTTATTGGGTCAAGTAACGTCCATTACAGGGTGCCTTAACATGGAATGGGCGTGGGCTCTGGAGTTATAGAGGTGAGTTTACGGTTTCGATAAGTTGAATTAAATTACCTTAGAGCTATCAACTTTTCACCTAATATCCTGGGATGTGGGGTGTTGAATTGTCGAATACTTCAATTGATATGGAATTCAATTTGTTGAAATATGCCATTCGAGTTAGTGCTTTTAAGCGTAGTTACAAATCAATACATTTTAAGAATTCTATAAAATTAAAGAATGTTAGTATTATATGGTTATACGCATTGGGTCTAAGTTGAAAAGAGGCTCACCATTACGAACAACTTTTGACTATTTGTTAAACTATGAAACAGTGGAAAAATATTAGCCGTTTTGTACTTCATAATAAAAATTGTTTATAGACTTAATTGTTTACTTGTTTCTAACTACCTACACTCTAAAATCAAACAATAAGTAGTACAATAAGGGTTAAATACATTACTATTACTTGTACATACCTGCTTACCATAAATTATGTATTATTTATTAGTTTAATTTTAAGTTTTTCACAGTGTAGTGTAACATCTCCCGTCTGTTCTTAATTCGTATCGTGTTTTCTATTCTTGGTTGCCTGGAATAGATCGCTCTTAACGATAAGGCCACCATTTGTGGCACTAGCTCATAAGATTCTTTTATTTCCTGTACTTTTTTTCTTCTATTTTTCGTGTGCATAATAGTTTCCTCTACATATACGACTTTCGCGTCTATCAAAAAATTGTAATTTCGTGTGCAAAAATAAGATAGCGCATGTAAAGTTGGTTTCTGTCGGTAATTAGCTTATCATTATAAATGAAAGCCAATCTCGAGTGATACTCTAAGCTTCTTGAAAGAACACTCGTAAATTTGTTCCAGCGCACATTAACTTCTGTAGGTAATTGTTACCGGTTTTACATTCAAAATGAGGATTAATTCTTACCTTAATTTATCGCGTTTTAACATGCGATTCCTTAAATGATTATTAATAGCATATTTGAATAAGATAATTTTCTTTAAGCTTAAACACGTTAGAAGTGATTTCGATTTTTTTGTTCGTAAAAAACATAATTTATTCAATGGGATTAGGCAGCGTTTTTGATGAAATCTTCCCAAGTGGCTTGACTTTTTCCAACACTTCCAATAATTATCATCATATTTCGACCAATTTACACAAAACCTTGACAAATTATATATCCGAACCTTCTTCATGAATCATTCTATCTATTGCATGATAATCTGTTCAGTAGTTTTTAAGTTTATCGCGAACAGACAGGCGGACTAACGGACGCGGCGGATGACTTTGTTTTATAATATGTAGTGGTTACAATACCTTTTCCGAAAGAAATGCTGATAGGATAGATTTTTGCAATTTATCCGTTGTTTTATTTTTATACGATCACTAGAGTTTGGCCTCTGACTTGCCACGGTGGATATAATCTATTTTCTAACTCCATATAGACGACCAGAAAGGGCATTTAAAACTTGCCACATTTCCCGGATCAGCCCTGTTTCATAAACTGTCCCAGTACTGGGCACGGATCGCTTCTCATTCCGAGAAAAGTAAGACCGTAGTCCACCACGCTGAGAAAGTGCAAGTTTGCAGATTTGACATATATTCAAGAACTTTTTAGAGCATTTAATTTTGGACAAAGAAGCTTTTCTCACAATGTTTTTCTTCAACGTTTAAAGTGTGTGCCGTGTCATTCAAATCCAGGGCTTTTTACTTGGTGGAAGATATTCTTAGCAGGAGGTCATGTAGGTAGATGCCACTGAAGTAAGAGATATTCTGTCACCAGACAGTAGTGTATAAATACTGTGTTCTGACTAGAAAATATCCGATATATCCGATTTCGTGGGTTCAAACCCCAACAATGACCTTGAGCTGCCGGTGAAGGAAAATATCGTGAGGAAACCATAGCGTGGTGGTAGGGTACTTTCTAGTACTCGGCTGGCTAGCTACCACCCTCAAGTTGAAAATCTGCCGCCAAGCATCTAACGGTGTGTTCCGGCAGCCTCACTTGAGAGCCAGTTTCATTCCAGGCTAGGTGTGCTTTACCATCTTCGACCACACCGTCACTTAACATCAGATGAGTTGTGGTCAAATACCTAGCCTGTCAGCAATTTAAAAAAAGGTACTGCAGCTCTAGCCAAATTACAGGGTTGTTGAGACTCACCTTCGAAAGTCTCCAAGTAGTGAGCGCCGAAGTAGCGACGCCCTGGATTTTATTTTGTTACTCAAAGTTTTGTGTATCGCTGCAATAGATATCGTCATGCGATATTTCTTACTATTAGCAGAGCGACTAGTTCATCAATAATTTTAAATATTGGAACCAAATTGGACGCCAGATGATCTTCCAACTAAACAGCCAAATCTTAGTTTTATAAATTGGCAAACTTGGTTGTTTCCCTTAAGCAACTCAATTAGTGTTAGGCAAAAAATCAAATAGGCTGTACACATTTAACTACTTAGTTAATAGTTACTTTATGGCCCATACTGAGACAAGAAAGCCGTTTTAAACTATGTGCAGCAATCAGTTTCCACCGCAATTGAAATGTATACGCTTGCCACTATTATCTTGGGTTAAATGTTTGTTATACTTATAAGAAATTACTCCCACGTCGACGTGAACTTCATAGTAAAATAGTATCTTAAGATACTCACAGAAACATATATATTTTTATATTTAAACGCTGAATGCCCTCTTCGTACCTATCCGATGTAAAATTGCAACGCCACCTACCTGATCTAATTCTTAACCATCCAGGGACTCAATCCAATACATATACAAAAAAAATCTCACTTGAGAGCCAGTTCTATTCCAGGCTAGGTGTGCTTTACCATCTTCGACCACACCGTCACTTAACATCAGGTGAGTTGTGGTCAAACAACTCAAGAATGTCAGCCATGAAAAAAAAAAAATTACCAATATCCGTTGACGCATTTTCGAGTTTATAACGCCCGCGCTCGCGCACCAATCTCTTTTTCAAGGAGTCAAAGCCGCGCACGCGTCATGCTCTACTTTGACTCCTTGAAAAAGGCCACTGGATGTGGCCGAAAGTATAGTTGGAGTATCCGACTTAAATAAATGTTAGTAATCCCGCTAAGCAAAAGATAAATCTTCAGTACTCGTATCCGTAAAAAAAATTACCAATATCCGTTGACGCATTTTCGAGTTTATGCAATACATAACAATTGATTTTTATGCATTTTTTTTTATTTGTACATACTTTTTTATTCATCTTCATAATTTTAAAATGTTAGTAAGCACAGTGGGCCCTGAGCCTTGGGCGAGGATGGAATTCTCTAGAAATCTCAAAAAAGATGTCTTATTGGATTCGGGGACGAAATATGGTATTTTAATTTAGTACGATAAACGCGCTCTCGATGGAATTTAAATAAAATTACCAATTTACCTTTTTCAGGATTTATAAGGAACTTGGAAGCAATAAGTAGATTTGAAGTGGGGCTTAATATGTATAGGTAGGGTATGGGGCTCTTTGACTTTTCTGTTGCTAAAAGCGCTTCTGATTCTGTAAAATTTAAGTGGTTTTCATTATGTTCTTACATTTCGTATTGAATTGCATGAAAATACTTGTGGGCAGTCTGGCATATTATCCTAATCAAGAATACGATACCTATGTTAAATGACATATACTCTATAGTAATAAAAATTAAATTACATTTGTACAGAATCAAATTAAAATATCAATTTATACTGAATAAAAACACGTTGTTTTCAAAATATTTGCGCACAAAAAATCAAAATAGACTTTATTTTTATACACATGATAAACATGATGGCTATATAAACATCTCAGTATATTCTAGTTATCTTGTTAGTATAGAAAAAAAAAACCAACAATAGAGTTAGTAAAGTAACAAATCGTTAGATATGTTTTTATCGGAAAAAAGCTAGAAAACAATAAAATAACTAGTTAATGCAGCTCTATTCGATAAATACAGTACTTAGTAAACTTGAAGAGGATTTATCCACCACGCTAGCTAAGTGTGGGTTGGTAAATTTCACACATATTCAAGAAATGTTTAGAGCTCTTGCACATGTAGGTTCCCGATGTTTTCCTTCACTGTATGAAGTCAGAAAATACAGAGGTGTGTGACGTGGGATTCAAATTCAGGACCTCCAAATTGGAAGCCAAACTGTCTCCCAACTAGGCTGCCGTAACATTGTGGCTTAAATAGCTGCAATTATTGTTTAACAAGCTTAATTAGGAATATTAGAATACTAGTAATACGAAAGCCCACTAATATATATGTTTTTTTAAACATTTATAGGTAACTTTATAGTATCTCTCGAGATGGATGTATAGCAAGGAATGACGTAATTATCTAGCTGCTTGAATGCTGTTTCGTTTTAATAAAATTCGAAGCAAGAAGTGTTTATGTTACAATTGGTTTAAGAAAATACACCTTGAATTCGTAAAAAAATTATGAATGAAAAGCTGTTTTCAAGCTTTGATCTTGTATAAACTTTTTTGTATTTTTAATGTGAACTAGTGCTTGGGCCATCATTGCGTTTTTTTTTAATCATCAATTTTAACAAGTGTTATGTCACACTAATATTATGAAGGCTAAAGTTTGTTTGTATGTTTGTTACTTCTTCACACTAAACGGATGTAGATGAAGTTTGGAAAGGAGATTATAACCTATTCTTATAACATGTTTTTTTCTCCCTGGGAAAATCCATAATGGATCGCGGGGGGGAGTTTGGTGGTTATGTGAGAATCTAGGCCAGAATGATGGCCTACCCACTAAAACCCCGGGGGCGTTCCTTCTCCGTGCTTGTAGTTAGGGCTATGGAAACGACTGCACACTTGTCCAAAGTCCCAATAGCGCTTGTCCTTATCAGACATCGAATAGATGAGCTTATGCTCATAGATTTTAGTTTCGATGTGTGACAGATCACGCATCGTTCAATCTTGGGGAACTGGGAAACTGGGTTCCCCCGACTCCGATTCCCCAGAGTTCTTCTAGATAGCTTCTAACCTGGATTGGTAAGGGTTAAATTAATTAGGTTCTAACCTAGATTTAAACTTTCAAGTTTATAATGTCATCATCTTTCATGAAATTTTGACTCGGTGACTCGAACTGTGAATTACGTTGCGAATCGGTGATTTTTTTAACACAAATCGAGTAATTCCTCGATTGCTATTAGGCTCTGCTTATATAATTACTTATAAGAATATTTCCAGTACCTATATAGTTTACTATGAAAACTGAAGTGGTTTAATTACATTTTTGTTTTACTTATGCTAATAAGTAAAAAAATATTATTAAAAGCACTTTAGTTTTCGTAGTGTCTACTGGAAATATTCCTATAAGTAGTTTTATGTCAAATACTGAGAATATAGTCAAAAAGGCCCCAAAACGCGCCAAACTTGGCATTCTACCCGCTCTAACGCCCGCGCTCGCGCACCAATCTCTTTTTCAAGGAGTCAAAGCCGCGCACGCGTCATGCTCTACTTTGACTCCTTGAAAAAGGCCACCGGATGTGGCCGAAAGTATAGTTGGAGTATCCGACATAATTAAATGTTAGTAATCCCGCTAAGCAAAAGATAAATCTTCAGTACTCGTATCCGATTTATGTTCTTAATACATAGGTACTCCATCAGAACAAAACTGAACAACATGGATGGCATTATTAATTTCCAGTAGAACACGAGTTGGGCTTGAGTGCAGTAAATTTGCCTTCGATCCGGTGGCAAATGAACTGCTATTAGTGCTACATCCGGCTTGATGGATTATACCATCTACGCAATCGGTTTGCGCTGCCAGTAGTCGCTTCTCAAGTAGGTAAGTTTATAGATCCTTCTGAAATAATAATACGAAAAGCTTTAGATAGGTAAGTGGGAAAAATCATAATAAAAATTACTAAAATTATTTAGATTAATATACCTTAGAATTTTATAAAATTAGGTAGGTTCGATTTCCACCAGAACAAACATTTATCCTCACATAAATATTTGTTCGTTATTTATTGCCGTGGTGGTTCCGGCGTAAGAATTGTACCGCACCTTCTCTTCCCGTGGTTGCCGTAAGAGTCGGGATGTAATAAGTAAGGGATGTAATCCGGAAGATGGGCAGCAGCGTCTTCCATGAACAATAATACCTAGCTGCGCTCGCCAACCCACCTGCCAAGCGTGGCGAGTATTGGCAAAGCCCCTCCCCAGGAGGAGGCCCATGTCCTGCAGTGGACGTCATATGGCTGATGATGATGTGATGTGAAATATTCGTTCTGTGTCTGGGTTTACTGTTTGTATTATAAGTATGTATTTACAAAAAGTATATAATTAAGTATTCTATTAGTTATCTGGTTCCCATAATACAAGCTCTGCTTAGTTTGGGAATAGATGGCGCTGTGTGTATTGTCTGACAGTATTAATTTGTTGACTTAAAATTAATTATTAATTGTATCTCGAAATAGTATAAAACGAAGTCGCTTACCGCGTCTATCTGTTTCTCCGCTTACTTTATTTTATTATATCTAATAGGCTTGCGTTTGTTCGCCAACTCACCAGATGTTAAGTGAAGATACGGTCTACGATAGAACAAGCTTGCCTAGAAGAAACATTCTTTCGTGACTTGAAGACACCTAGACTATAAAAGCTCTGCCTCATTAAGACGCCATGGCGACGTCGCCAGCGGTGCAGGCCTGGCTACTCCTCGCATCCGTAGGTCGCCAAGTCGAGTGGCCATGGCGTCTCGACAGTCAGTTCGTTTACGTCGTCAGGAATGGATATAGAAGAAATCGCATTTCTTTGTTATCTACGTCACAGAAAAATAGAAAACGAAAAGAAGAAAAAAGAGAAACTATGGGTTCATCCTTTTATATCGAAGACATTATAATAGAAGACGAAGTGGTATTTTTTTACTGGCGACTGAGTGAGCGAGGTGCAGTTTACCGTGTACATTATAGTGGCAATGTCGCCAGGCCGCCAGAGTATCCAGAAGCCACATAGGGAGCTGTAACTCGTGGCCACGCTTTCAACTTGGTGACATTGCCAAACCGACGCCAAGTGAGTTAGGTACCGTACATTTCAATATTATCTGCTTGGATACGTAGCCGGCGACGTAGCCATGGCGTCTTAATGAGGCAGAGCTCTAACTATCGGCGAAATCCCACTCGAGCAGCAAATTTCACTGTATAGCGGTTCAAATGATGAAAGTAGAAACAATTCGTTTTGCTCGAGTGTTCATTGTTTCAAATCGCATCTTTCTTTTTCACATTAGATTTAACCTGCTTACAACATGCTCACTCATCCATCACCAGAACTGATGCTTTCCATTTTTGCATTACTCCGAAATAGATTGATTTCCTTGAAAATGTTTCTCAATACGGCGCTGACGCTGGAAAGAGACCATTAATCTTGTTGTGAACAAGAAATGCTCGCACGTCAATCTTTTGAGTCTTATGAACGTAAGCGAAATATTAATAAACTGTTACCAAAGGCATTTTATAAGGTAACTTTAACTGTGACGTTTCTGAGTTACATTGTAGCACTACTGTATAATTATACGAAAAATAGTTGGGAACCCGACTGTGCTCTACTTTGTCAAAATTATATTTTGTTACCAATATTTCTGATGATAGTTTTTTTAATTAACTTTTTTTATGGACAAGCAAAACATTGCACTGATAACTGAGAATCAGATATCTTTTTTCTTTTTTCAGCCTCTAGTGTCCCACTGCTGGGCAAAGGCACCCCTTTCTTCCTTTCAGACTTCCCGGTCTTCGGTTTTGGTGGTCCAGTGTCTATCGTGACGATTTAGTTCGTTTATATTAAAAAAAAAAAACAGATTATGTCCATATAAGTAATGAAACGAACTAGATGCTCTCCTTATGGTAAGAGATAACGCATGTCCATGACCATTGCAGCGATACACAGAACTTTGTAACAAAACAAAATCCAGGGCATCTGTCAAGTCTCAAAGTAATAAGCGCCAAAGCAGCGATGCCCTGGATTTTGTTTTGATACAAAGTTCTGTGTATCTCTTCAACGGTCATAAAACTGGTAATAATACGGTAAATACGGTTCATAAAAAACCAAATATCTGGTACTGCTTGTAATTTAACAACGATTTATTTAAGTTTAAAACTATTGTCAACTACACGATGATAAGCCGGGTCATCAATTGATCATAGACGACGGGTTAGTTCAAGCAAAAAAAAATTCTAACGCCTAAAATTTTTGACAGTAAAAACCATTACGTCTGTTCAAACATCGCCAATAGAACGGTTGATAACGCACTCTCCGAACAAGAAAATTAAAGCAACCCAAAAGTAATACGCGAACTCACTGAACCGATTGCTTTCAAACTTCTGTACCTACGAGAAAGTCAAAGTTTGTTAGAAGTTACGGCAACCATTTGGGACAAGACATTGTCTCCATTAAAGATTACAGTGCTCTTCTTACGAAATATTTGACAAAATTAAAAGGGATTCGAGAGCTTTCAATTTGCGATACTGATTTGACTTTGATCGTTTCTTTTTAATAATTTTTTACATTTATTTTTATTAAAAAAAAATGTTTTAATATCATCATCATCATCATCATCATCGGCCATAGGACGCCCACTGCTGGACATAGGCCTCCTCCGGGCGGGGTTTTGCCAATACTCGCCACGCTTGGCAGGCGGGTTGGCGAGCGCAGTTAGGTGTAATTGTTCAAAGAAGACGCTGCTGCCCATCTTCCAGAGTTTAAGGAATTGTACGGTAATTATTTATAGTATATGTAAAAAAAAAATATACCGAGACCTATTTAGCACTCAAATTAGGTGTTTTTATTTTGCTGTTGTAAAAAGTTTAAAGACGAACGAGACGCTCTCCTGATGGTAAGAGCTAACGCCTGTCCATGACTATTACAGCGATACACAGAACATTGAGTAGCAAAACAAAGTCCAGGGCATCGGTGCTTTGGCGCTCATTACTTCAAGACTTTCCATGGTTAATCTCAATAGCCCAGTAATTTCGGTAGTTGCAGTACCCTTCATAACGGAACACAGTAATGTTTACACACTACTGCTTGGCAGCGAAATATCTGGTACTGTGGTGGTAACGACCTAGACGACCTCCTGCTAAGAAAATCTACCATCAAGTAAAATGTAGCAATATAACTTTTTTTGTTTGTTTTTGGCGTCACACTTTATCCATTATCCAGTGTCAAGTATTTCGATATTTTTAATGATATCACAAAAATTAAGTTATTTAAGTCAAAGTTACACGAAGTATGTCATGGAAGAGTCCAGTCATACCCCAGTAAGGTAGTGACGACTTTACAAGAAGCGTTGATGGAGTTTTAGAAGCAACACTTATAAGTCATGATTTAACATATTGTACCACTTTCCTATACTCGCGTATGTAATTCGGCACTTTATGAATAAAACCCCTCCATTGTTATACAATATAACATTTGAAAATAATAAAATATGTTGACATGATGTTTCAGCGTTCCCACCAAAACTCTTGTTTACTCTCTTTTTATCATAATGGCACATAGGTAAATTTCAAGGTCCGTTAGGGGTATAACTTGGATTAGGTTGATCTTATCCCTAATGAAATTTTAATCAGTTATAAGGTACCAGGCATACCAAGTGCCGCCAATTACCTAAAGGTGTATTCCGGCACATGAGAGTCAGTTCTGTTCTAGGTTACGTGTTCTTCGCCATTTTCGACCACACCATCATTTTATATCAGGTGAGATGTTGTCAAACATCTAGCTTGTCAACCATAAAAGAGTGTAAATTTTGTTGTAAAAACAAAATGATTTGCTTCAATCGTTTTGTTTTTTCGTCGTTATTAATTAAATGAATTTTCAAAGCGCAACTATTTACAACTGGGACCAAAGACATGAAAATGAATTAAAAAGCACAGAAAAACAAACCTATCAGTTTATAAAATAAAACGTGAGCTAGCAGATATAAAACATAGTTACGGAGCAAATGGACCAAGCAAGCTTCAGTACTATTCATACTTTTCCCCTTTACATATTTAATGAAAGAGCTCCGATAGAGCTAGACCCAAGTTTATGATGTGAATGTACGAACGTCGAGATAAAATCTCTTATTTTTAGTTGGTATTTCAAAGTAGTATAAGTTTCAATAAGAGATTTTTTTTTAATGCTTTAAAGATGCATTTGAACATCTTGCGTTTTATAAATAAAGGTACGGCCTGTTATCGACAACCTGTTAGCTGATTGGTAGTATATCTGGTTAAAGAGTTGTAGGGTGTGGGTTCGATTCCCACCCAGGACGAACACAGAACTTGACTAGTAACTTTGGTGTTATCAATAAAATACTTGTATTGCAGACTTCCGTGTTAAGTGATTTTTTGGTTGTGTATCTATGTAAATCATTGTACAAGATTTTTGTTAAATTTTTAATTATCCACCCAACGAAACATACTTATATTCTAACAAGAAACATTATTTTTTGAAACAATAAAAGAGCGTGTTAAATTTACATTTGAACCGTTTCATAAAAAAGTCCCGAGTTTCGAATATTATTCAGATTTTTGTAGTAAAAAAAGTAACGAAAACTTGTAAGAATTGAAATTGTGAATAATTGGAAAAGTTTATTAACAATATTTTTTGCATGAGTTGATAATCAAAACAGTTCCATGGATTAAATATAAGTTTTTTTAAAGAATTTATGTAAGGTTGGATTTGGATTCAGTTAAGACACTAGGCATAAATAGATCTGTTTTAGAATAAACAAAAGTAGTAGATAAGTAGCGATTGAAGTTTACTATAAGCCAGTGACAGCTTGCTTACAGTTAGTTACATATGTTGCAGTTGTGTTCTACGAAACAAGTTTAACTGACTTACATTTTAGAACACATAAAATAGTATGATACAAATATATTTTTTTTAAATCCTAAAAATGTATACTACCTACATTATTTACAAATTTTTAAAAACTACTTAATTTAATGGACCATCTATCAGTACATTCAATATGCGTATGCTTAGAATACGCATACGCATACAAACCACTTACACTTACAATACACTTGCACTTACATCATGCTTACATTCATAACTGCAACACAACTTCCCGCGCCCCAAATACACGTAAAGTTACCTGAAAATTTCCCCCTCGCTTATTCGCTATATTAAGACAGAACACCCGTACCTACAAGTTAGCGAAGTATTCCAACTTCACCAACAAAATAAAATAAGCATAAACGAGACTTAAATTTTCCGAAAGTGCCACACATAATGCCCGAAGCTCGTAAACAAAAAGATAAAACAGTCGCAGAGAGAGCTCTTTGCAGCATTGAAAAGAATTCTTCCCTCAGTGTGAGAGTGAGGTATTTAGGGAGCGCCTTTTATGTGAATATAATTTTCAGTCTCTATATAAGTTACTCTATGTTCTATATGTCGAGGGCACGGAAATACAATATGTCCAAGAGTAACTTTATTTGGGCCATAGTCTCCTTCCAAAAGAAACAAGAAACATAGGTTTCTAGATGTTTGAATTTGCATATACTATGGACAGCAAAACGGACCAACCTACCTATTCTTAGCCAACTAAATATCAAGTCAAGGCTATCCACAATCTGCTAACCTAACTGATGGTCTGATCAGATAAAGGCGATTACGGAACTCACCGTCACTACCTGACACAATCTGAAAACAAATATGGAAGCAACTGATGAACACCTTGGTGAAGAAGGTATATCAAAACAGGCACGAGAATCAGTGATAAAGAGCACGAAGAAAAAATGATGCACCGAAAGCGTCTGAACGAATAACTGGACCAAGAAAATTCTTATGAAGGGCTATTGCCTTCTCCTAAAAACTAAAACTTCACAAAGGAGAGTGTGGAGCTCAAACTTGATTATTGATAAAAAATCAAATATGCTAGCGCGCCATGAAACGCTGTATCTGAGGAATAAAATTTATACACATGATAAGAAACACGGCACTGCTCTCCAGGACTCAAAAAGCCGACAAATTAGTGTCTGAAGTGGATCTGGACCAAATTCACGACGCAATGCTTCTTACAAATGACCTTCCGGACGACCCAGACGGATTCGAAAGGGCGAATTTGATACCTACCTTAAAGACTAGACCCAGGTTGCACAAACTAGAGAGAGGTGTTTTTTTACTGTTATGGGACAATATAGGCTAATTTAATAAAAATATATAAGAAAAATTAAAAGAAAGTAAAGAAAAAAATAAAAAAGGTAAATAAGTAAAGTGATAAAAAATCAGAAAAAATGTACAGAAGAAAATATTTAATATTTTATTGTTTCTCCTCTTTTTTTTTTAATGGAAATAAAAGAATTTAATTTTTACTTAAAAGAAATATCTTCGCATTAATACTACCTACACTAATAACAGATTAAAAAAAAAAAACAACCTAATCTTAAAGTCTATCAAAGAAGGGAAATGTGGCCAGAATGATGGCAGCATGGCCACTCTGCAATGTCCTGTAGATGCCACTAATTTAGTCACCTGGCTCATCACTGTTGTAACTGAAACGACTGTTAAGCTGAAATAAACTAAATATATACCTTGAGAAAACAGTACATTTTCATTAGTTATAACATTTTCATTTTATGACCTATGGACCCGTAACGTGGGCAGTCATAGCGGGAATGGTCCGTAAGTTCAAAGTCGCTCGGCGAGCTATGGAAAGAGCTATGCTTTGTATTTCTCTGAGCTATCGTATCCGAAACGAAGTACTTCGCCAAAGACATAGACCTAGCTTAGTGTAGCTTTAGGCTTCTACTCAGCCCGATCTTCGGTTTTTCGTTTCCATCCACTACCCACTGTCCTACGAGTATCGTCACTGCATCGAATCACAGGGCGTCCTACACTACGTTTGCCAATTGGAAGTCTCCACACTAGAACACGTCGTCTAAACAAACGATTATTATCGGTTCTGCAACAGATATGTCCAACCCATACCCACTTCAGCTTGCTTGTAGTAAGCTGAAGTATTAATGTTGTAAACGCAGCAGTGGACGTCGATAGGCAGATGCTGATGATGATGATGATTATTACAATTTATTATTTTTGACGTCCAGCGCAGTCAAAGCCCAAATAAAATTGGCATTAGTGGTCTATAAATAAATTCAAAGTGCCTAACTATTCACGAATGTTCACGAACATCTTAAATATGTTTCGGAAAGTTCGCAAAGGATATAATCCAATTCTGCTACCAATATTACTTGTATAAAAATCCCTTTATATGAGTTTCCATTGAACGTTATTGGCAAAGTTTGAAATACATTATTACATTTAGCGCCGATGTTAGGAATTTTTTGAAATATTTTCTTACAAAAGTATGCGAGAGTGAACAAGTAATCGTTGAACCAAAAAAAGTTAAGAGTAAATGAAAACTTATTGGGAAAGTGTTAAAATGAATATCAAAAATCGGCATAATTTTTTCTAACTACGCACAATTTAAAATTCAAATAAGAATTTATTTGCTATTTTGTACCTCATAGATCGACTTAAAACATGATTCTAATGCAATTCTGTGTTATAATATAGTATTCCGAAAATGATTGACTACACGTAATAGATACATACTTTTCTGTAGCGACGATAGCTCAGTGGTTACCGCGGTCTGTTCACACGCAAGAACGTAGGTTCAAATCTCAACAATGAAATTTGACTGCTGTTGAAGAAAAACATCATGAGGAAACATGGTATTAGAGTACTCTCTAGTACTCGGCTGGCTAGCTACCACCCTCAAGTAGAAAATCTGCCGCCAAGCTACTAACGGTGTGTTCAATTGAAAGCTAGTTCCATACCATGCTGTCATCAGAAGAGCTGTAATCAAATACCTAGCCTCTCATCCGTTATAGGTTGCAACAGAATAAGAGTATAATTATGTACTTTTTTTTTAAATTGCTTATATTACAATGGCCGTAAGCATTTTTTCTATAAGACAGTAAAAAATGACAATATCGTCATTTCCAGTGGCCGTAAATATATTTTTACTAATATATTTTTTTTTCTATATAAGTACATAACAGTAGATGTATATAACTACTAAGAATTCTTAGACTACAATTAATTAGTAACTTACAATTAATATTTAAATATTAATAAAGAGTGATCCAAGAGTGTCAGTAAGTTCTAGGAGAATAGATTAAATAGTGTGTTATAGGTATGTTTTTTACCTAACCTCACCTTTCAAACACAAACTTCGTGTTCAAAATTACCAACTCATCTATTCAGCAATATATTCAAACCCATCAAGTGCAATGCACAAACAGCTAACCAGATATTTGCGACATCGTGTGTGTTCGTTCACCGCAGCATTCTCATACAAAATGTATTGGCACTGACGCGCGCAGATTGTGTTACCTGTATATTACTTAGTTACAATGTACATGTGGATTCAACCTTATTATACCGACGCGATATAAAATAAGAGACGACACACCCAAAATGTATTACTACATATTATAGAACTAAAGTAAAAAAAAGTCAGAAAAAGTCGTTTCCTTCTCTCTGTCTGCCTAATAAACTTAAAAACAACTGAACGGATTAGAATGCAACTTTCACCAATGGATAGAGAGATTCGTGAGAAAGGTTTAGGTTATATAATTTCCCAAGGTTTTGTGTAAATTGGTTCAAATATCATGAAAATTGTTGGGAGTATCGGAAAAAGTCAAGCCACCTGTGAGCTGTTATCGAAAACGCTGCCTAATGCCTTTGAGATATAACCAAACAATGCATGGTGGGATATTCCTCTTTTATAGATCTACAAATAAGTCCGCGGTGGCATATATCTAACTTTTAAGGATATCTTACTATACCCATCCGTAGTACCCGTGCGAAGCCGGGGCGGGTCGCTAGTTTAGCAATAAGACAAACATATATATTGCTATCTTTTTCATTGCAGGCTATTCAAAAATTAAAGCGAAATTTATAGTTCATTTTAATTTATCAATCAGTCTTTTGGATTGGATTTTTGTTAATTCAGGTTTTCTTACCTTCGAAAACACAGCCACTTAACATTATGTGAGCTGTGATCAAACATCAACGTGGCCAGTCAAAAACTAGAGAGTATTACCACCATGCTTTAGTTTCCCCAAGATGTTTTGCTTCATCGGCAGTTAAAACTCATTGATAGGATTTGAACTCACGCCCTTCAATATACGGTCCCAGTACGCAAGCCACCGAACTATCATCACCATGAAAAAAAAAACTAACTAAACTAAAAATAAATATAAAAAAACTAATCAAACATTGGCATCCTTCTGAGGTCCAAAACATTCTGCCGCATTATCCGACCATAGATGAAACGGACTCAGGTAAGGGGCTGAAGGTCTCACAGAAGAAAGTTTTGTCGTCAAAGTTAAAATTCTTCTTATTCACAAGGCCAATTTTTGACAGATTCTCTAGGGCTATGTGAAATAAAATTCTTCTTTAGCTTGCCTTGGGGTTTGTGTACCTCAGCTATGGTCATTTCAGTGTTCGATAATTTAAAAAAATGGCTCATTTATTCATTCAACCTTCAGTTGTAAATAATTGAATAGAAACTCTAGTGCACACCAGAAATAAAAAAATAAACAATTATGAGCGTTATAAAAACGATCTCTGGAAGAGAGCAAACAAGAATGGAAAACAGATCATCGACTAAGAACACACGAGAAATGTAATATTAATGTAATAGTTTTACACAGAAATATTTTTTTGAACCCCAAAGTTCAGCCTACAATACGTCCTTGATAGTGGATATTACAAAACTTCAGTGAATTTCGCGCAAGAACGATTTTATATAGGCTGTTACATACACTCGGCTTGCCAGCTTAGTGCTTTTATGGGCAGCTCATAAAAATGATAGATCACTGGTGAGGCCTACGCCTTATATTGCGACTATAGAGTTTCGTTTTTCCCTTTTCCACTATGTCATTTGGTGTGTTTGCCCTTTTATTTTCTGTGACTTATGTTTGTCTTTTGATCGAAGTTCAGTTCGGATTGTCAAAGTATTTTCTGTGCCTTTTGTGTGTCAAAACTAATGGTAACAACATTTTTAGGGTAACCCATAAAAATGAAAAAGACCATTATTACGGGAGACCAGTAGATCTCATCAGAAGATCCGTTTTAATTTTGGTAATAGGCGCCAAAGCAGCTATGTCCTGGACTTTGTTTTACTACTCAGAGTTCAGTGTATCGCTGCAATAGTCATGTACAGGCGTTATCTCGTTAGCAGCAGGAGTGCGTCTTGTTCGAATCATTACTTTTAAATAAAAAAAAACAAAATCAGTTTTTTTGAAGTGCAATATTCATGGCTCTTCTGAATTGTAATCTGGTTGTTATGAAATTAAACCGTTACGACTCGAAAAGCCACAACGCTGCACGCGCAGTCTATTCCATTCCAGACATTTGCAATACCTAGCACTGTCGGTTCAAAAGCTCAATCAATCATGTGAAAAGAATTCTCGATGTCAAACGAAGGAATCAAATTTCCGCTGTCGCCAGCGCGGCGCTTGGAAGGCAAAAGTTACTGGTCAATCGTAGTTTGCAACGTATAAGCTAGAGACAGTGACTAATATTGGGCTATATGATAATCCAATATTAGATATTCATATTTTTTCTAGTAAGAATATACTGCTTCAAATTTGTGTTTTATATTTGGCACCAATATTATCCCAATGTTATAATTATTTAATTTTACTTTATGCCTCAAAGATGTTTTGTTCAAAACCATACATTTTGGAGGACTGTCAGGCTTGCATTTAAAGTTTGCTTCGAGTTTCGAGTTGTCCAAAATCGTTTGAAACAAAAGTGATAGTTCACACTTCACCCTAATAATCTGTGCAAGTAGATGACTAAAGTTGCCATCTAACTTAAAACAATTGAACTGCTCTTAGTTGACAACACATTAAGTATATTATTGTTTCAATTAAACATATTTTATTTAATCCGTTAATAATAAATTAATGCTTTAAAAGTTCTAACAGCATAAGTGTGTGTAACGGTTTGAAAGTAACAGCAGTTAACGAAATTAAAAGGCTATTGAGACTAACCATCGAATATTTCGAAGTAATGAGCAACAAAGCAGCGATGCCCTAAATTTTGATGTGCTTATCAAAGTTCTGGGTATCGCTGCAACGGCCATGGAAATACATTATCTCTTGGAAATACAAAAGAAGTGAGATGAATGAAACGTTTCCATACGTTTCATTTATCTCACTTCTTTTATACAAAAAAATAAAAAATATGCCTAGAATTTTAAAATCAATAATATTAAAAGTTGCTGTACTATTTTACATCGTGCAGTCGTATTGCCGATGATTGCGATGCGGAAATCGATTCTGATATCGTGGCGATATTGCAATACTATAAAAATACTAGCCTTATTTCGGACGAAGTAAAAATATTCTCATTTGGTATCGCCTAATTTGTAATAAAAATATTTTTGTACAATAACTTCGATCTAAGTACAAAATGTTTAGAGAAATATCAACTCCCCATTCCGTGTCTAGGAAACCACGCTATTGCTTTTATAATTCATCGAGAAATCACTTTTAGATCTCTTTTTTGAATCTCTTTCAGGCTGTGCCCGTAACTCCCTCCACCGTGGATAAACGGTAAAGGCTTATTTATTCTAAAACTGTATTTATATTTTTCTAAAATTGTTATCTTCGTCAATTAACTTATCTTTTTGTTTGTTAACCGATTGGACAAAATGTTACGAGAAGCTTGCCACAATACATCAGTGAAAACCACATTCAAATTGGCTAAGTCGTTAGAAAGAATAGCGTCCACTTAAAAAAAGATTGGATAAATATTTAAAATTATATTTAGATTAAAATAATTTTTGGCACTGTTTTGTAACCAAACCGACTTTACAGTAGAAATGCACTAAAAATATAACTCTTAATAGTTATACGTAAACAACGTGTTTGCTACAAAATATATAAACACGCATTTACCTAATGAAGATGCCTTATTCTGAAAAAAAAAAGCTAATTTACTGAGAAAGAAATGGAAGGTAACGTTGAAAACAGAGTAAACTGTGTTTCATTTTAAAGCTGCTTAAATTATGCGCTGGATGCGGTGAAAATGCTTGTTTTATTTTTTTATATTTTGCACGTTCTTTGCAGTGAAAAGATTGTATATTTTTTTTCACAAAAGCATTTATTCGACTCTATGGTTACTAGTATTACAAATTCTAGTATGTTAGAGAGGTAAAGAAAATCGTTTTAAGAAATTGTTCACAGATTTTAATATCGGGCTGTTGAGACTAACTAACGAATGTCTCAAAGTAATGAGTATCGCTCCAACAATTATACTTTACCTCTTACCATCAGAAGAGAGTCGCTTTCGTTTCATTACTTTTACATAAAAAAATCTCTTTTTTGCGTAATCGGATAGTAAAATAGTTTCCTACTTGTTACTCAACCCCACATTCATACGGCTACACAAAGTATTTTTTAAAGTTTATTGCCAATTCACGCCATTCTTCAAAAATTCACGGTTGAAACTCGTCAATTACAACGGCATATCGGAATAAAGGAAATATGGAATATAATAAAGTTTACACTGCCATACAGACTCGCAGTGTATTTAATATATTGACACGGAACTGTGCCCAATTTTCCATTTTGAAATATATTCAAGGGTTATAAAATACGATTTTACGTGTTGGAAAAATTGGTGCACTCCTTGCGTACGTTTGGTTGAAATATTTGTTACGACGACGGGGAACTGCATTAATTTGTTTAAGAATAATGTTATGTTTTTTAAAGTAAAAGTAATTAGATGATCGAAACGCACTATACCGTCTGTCCATGGAAATTGCAGTAGTAACAGAACTTTAAGCAAAACAAAGCATCGCTGCTTTGGTGCTCATTACTTTGAGACATTTTTTCTATGGTTGGCAAGCTACATGTTTGACTACAGCTCACCTGATGTTAAGTGACGGTGTGGTCAAAGATGCTGAAGCACCACTAGCCTCGAATAGAATAGACTTTCAAGTGAGGCTACCGGAACATACTGTTAGATACTTGACGGTAGATTTTCAACTTGATGGTAGCTAGTGTGGTAGCTAGCCAACCGAGTACTAGAAAATACCCTACCACCAAATTATGATTTCCTCACGATGTTTTAATTCACCGGCAACTCAAGCATATTGGGATTTGAATACACATCGACGTGTGAACCAACCTCGCTTACCACTGAGCTATCACCGCTACAAACCCTTTTCTTAAAAAACTCCATAAGAAATATTTCTCATGTTTACAAAGTCTCCGAAAACAGAGCGTTCTTGAGTAAGCCATTCCTTGTCACCGAAGCTTGTTTATCTCGATTATCCGACACGTTTGGCCGCGATCGTGTACGAGTAACGTTAAAACATACGAGTTTTGCGACGTTATAGCGCCGTGACGACGTCGCGTCGCTTGTTTATGAAGTAGCTATTTCTAAGGTGGTCTTGTTTTTTCGTTTAAGCCAGGAATGTATTACGTTTCATGTTGTGCACAAAGAATAAGATAATGACTGAATTTTTATTCAATTGACGACTATTATCTGGAAGGAAGGAGGAGGTCTTTGCCCAGCTGTGGAGCACTAGAGGTAGTTTTACTTGGTAGTAGATCTCTTTAGCAGGAGGTCGATATTATACCACCAAGCAGTAGTGTGTATACATTACTGTGTTCCGGTTTGAAGGGTACTGCAGCTTGCGAAATTACAGAGCAGTTGACACTAACCATGTACCAGTAATGAGCAAAGCAGCGCCAAAGCAGCGTGTCGTTGCAATGGTCATGGACAGGGCTTAACTCTTACCATCAGGAGAGTTTTTTTTTTTTTTTTTCTTTTTTTTTCTTTTTTATTATACAGAATAGGTTCGCGTTTGACCACATCCTGCCTGATGTTAAGCAACGATGTGGCCTAGGATGGAACACGCTTACCTAGAAGAAACCTATTTACTCTTGATTTGAAGACACTCATATTGTACTTTTCGGGAAACACAGACTCCGGCAAAGAGTTCCACATCTTCGCTGTGCGAATAAAGAATGTGGATTGGAGTATCTAGTTCGTATCAATACTTTTGTAATAAAAAATTAAGGTTGAAAAAAAGACAAGTAGCATTCAAATTATATTACTAGCAAATGTTCCGTTTTCATTTATGTTGGTCCATTTTAGCTTTTGTTAAATGCACAGTGCAGTTCAGATATTTCTCAGAAACTAGAAGAGAGATTACTGTTTCAAACATTCAAGAGGCAGGTCTAAAGAATAATTTGCAATACGTGGAAGGCAATGATATTACTAGTAATATATATTATATCTTCAGCTTACAGATGTGGGGTGGAGTTTGAATTCGCGTCACGTTTGAGGCGGTTCCGTATTTTGAAAGTCTGGCTTTACCTAAGGGTTGAAGTGATCCGACTAACAATTTGATACGGAGCTTATGTACTTTTCATTTATCAAATTCATTAGATACTTATTTTAGAGTGAGTTAGTAATATCATAAATGTGAATGTGAGTTTGATAGTCATACTTTCATAATTAAAAAATTGTATTCTAAAATTTAAATTTTTAACTGACTTCAAAAAAGGAGGAGGTTTTCAATTCGACTGTATGTTTTTTTTTGTATGTATGTTACGCGGTCATTCCGCCAATTATAAATCGATTTTGATGTTTCTTTTTTTGCTTAGCAGATCATACTTCAGAGGTGGTCCCATATAAATTTTATCGAAATTGATTTATCCTTTACTTCGAAACCTCGCTGTTTCATTGGAGCAGTGCGTTTAGTTGGCCTAAAGATGGCATAGAGTCGTTTTTTTTTTTAAATTGTATGCTATAAGTTATAAGTTTGGTTTTCTACCAGCAAATGAACAAGTAATGCCGAGAGCTACTGTGCAGAGGTAATCTATTTACTAACTTAAAAAAGATATATCATCTAGATTACAAATTACGTCACCGCGTGCTAACTATGGTAGTGGCGCCATCTCGTAGAGTTTTATAAACTATAACTTGAACACAATTGTGAGACATTTTAAATTAATATGAGTAGATTTAGATATAAGATATGGCCATTTTATAAAATTTGCTTTTTTAATATAATGTGCCGTGGTGGTGCCGGCGTAAGAATTGTACCCCACCTTCTCTTCCCGTCCCCAGGAGGAGGCCTATGTCCAGTAGTGGACGTGCTATGGCTGATGATGTGTGAATATAATTTGACAGTTTTTTTTTATATATTTGAACAGTTTTTTATATAACCCTTGATGTGATGTAAAATTATACAACCAATAACATCCTCATAAACTTGGGTTACAATGGTATTCCAATAAAAGGCAAATAAATAATGAAATCGAAAAAATATTACCAGCTCAAGCTTATTGTTGGCGTTCGAACCGGCCGCGCTAACCATTGAGCTATCATCGCTACAAAAGTGAGTACACATGACATCATCATCAGCCATAGAACGTCTACTGCTGGACATAGGCCTCCTCCTGGGGGGGGTTTTGACAATACTCGCCACGCTTGGTAGGCGGGTTGATGAGCGCAGTTAGGTGTGATTGTTCAAAGAAGACGCTGCTACCCATTTTCCGGATTACATCCCTTAACCGACTCTTACGGCAACCACGGGTAGAGAAGGTGGGCTATTTTTACGCCGTCACCACCACGGCACAAAAGTTAGTACGTTGTAGGTATACTAAAAGTTAGTTATTGTGTATTGTGTTTTTCATTCTTGGTTGCCTGAAAGAGATTCTTCTTAGCGATAAGGCCGCCACTTGTGGCACTACGTTATAAAATTCTTTTGTTTTCTGTACTCTTTTTCTATTTTTGGTCTGCACAATAAAGAGTTTCTATCTATATATATTCAGGTGGCAAATTTGTAGAAGTATTGCTAAAATAATTGAAGAAGTTCTATCTTCTTACCTCAATTGCATCGTCAAAAATACTGCAGCATATAAACCGCCATAGTTATAAAACATTAAATTACCAAAGTTCGGTTGATGACCTATAGCTTTGCCCCGCGGTCGTTATGGCGGTGCGATGGGGAAACTTTTCGTATTACATCACGTAAGGCATGTCGGTGGGTATCTATATTGTGGTTGGAGTAATTTAATTTATGGTGTGAAAATTGGGCGTAAAATTTGTGGAACTATTACGTGCACGCATTTAGTGTTTTGTTTCATCATCATCAGCCATATGACGTCCACTGATGGACATAGGCCTCCTCCTGGGGTGGTTTTGCAATACTCGCCACGCTTGGCAGGTGGGTTGGCGAGCGCGGTTGCGTGTGTAATCTTCCGGATTACATCCCTTAGCCGACTCTTACGGTAATCACGGGTAGAGAGGGTGGGTTACTATTCTTACGCCGGCACCACCACGGCGGTATTGTTTAGTGTGTTATGAAATATTTGCCTTAAACTGTCGTAAAAATACTTAATATATTAAGTATTTTTACGACAGTTTATTTATGTATTATTAACAATTATTTTATTACTTTTTGTATATATACATAGATTTAGAGTTCCTCAATTTTCCGTACAAAGTTTCACCACCGGTCTCTAACAACGAATGCCAGCCTTCCAAATGTTCCGTACCGTCATTCTATATCTTTTTTCTATCGTGTTGTATGTGTAAGTCCTTCAAAATTCCGTAATAATTTTAAAATTAAACTGTTGCACCTTACACAATATACAATCACTAGCTGTGCCCCGCGGTTTCACCCGCGCTAGATGCCTACGTCATAGTAGCTTTATGCATGCAAAGTCTCAGCCCGATCGGTTTAAAATTGACAAAGTTTCATACAAACTTTCATCCCCTATTTTATCCCCTTGGGGGTAGAATTAATCAAAATCCTTTCTTAGCGGATGCCTACGTCATAACATCTACCTGCATGCCAAATTTCAGCCCGATCCGTCCAGTGGTTTAGGCTGTTCGTTGATAGATCACTATGTCAGTCAGTCAGTCAGTCAATCAGTCACCTTTGAGTTATATATATTTAGATGATCTTAGATTGGCAAAATCTTCCGAAATGTCAAGTTAACTTTGGCATTTGACAGCAGAAACAGGAAAGTTAACGATATAAGATGAGACACGTGTACTTCAATTATGAGTTCGATTTGAAACAGCTGAGGTCACAAGGCAGATTTTCAACTTGAGGGTGGTAGCTAGTACCCTACTACCATGCAATGGTTCCCTCACGATGTTAAACCTATTCATCATCATCAGCCTGTTATCGCCCACTGCTGAGCATAGGCCTCTCTTCTTGTACGCCACTCGTCCCGGTCCTGTGCCAGTCTTGTCCAGGTTCGACCCGCGATGTTTGTTATATCGTCTACCCAACGAGCTGGTGGACGACCAACGCTCCGTTTACCAGTTCGCGGCCACCAATCCGTCAACGCCTTAGTCCACCTGCCATCACCCTGTCTAGCGACATGCCCTGCCCAACTCCATTTGAGTTTTGTGATTGCCGATCCGATATCGCGCAGTTTAGTTAAACCTATTACTTGAAATAAGCTTTCAGAATTTTACCTACAGCCCAACAAACTATTTGACGCATCACCAAGCCCGTGTTCCCCGCACAGAATACCGATAAAGATCGTACAAAGTCGAAAAAACGAGTCCACCGCTGAATTCCGAAACTCACTCACGGCACCTTCGAGTGAAAAAGTGAAATAGACAATATACGACATTGGACGCCGGAGCAGTATGGTTCGTTGGCTCTTTGCACGTGACGTCACATGTCCACTTCAAACACGAACGTTGCCGCACAAGTGGCCGAACCCGAAGTATTCTAGTGATGTGGAATTTATCTCAGCGTCTTGGTTTCGGAAATTTAAATATAAAAAAAAAATATAATATTTTATTAATTTATTTATAAGTGTAAGTTCTTAAGTAAAAAAAAAAACAAAAAGCTAACAAGTACCCTACATTTTGCACTAGAAATACCTTTGTCGCAAAATACAGTGTATTTCGTTTTAATTTTTTGCATATAAGTAGGCTAGTATATTTTTATAATTATGATAGTACGTGATCATAAGATAGTGTGTATGTGTGTGTGTGTGTGTGCCTGTTTGTGTGTGTGCGTGTGTGCGTGCATAAATGTGCATCGGTGAACGTTGCCCATTATTAGGTAGAATTATGAAAAATATTTACCTTATTAGCATTATGCTGTAGTAGTAATAGGGCTAGAATTGTCACTATATTCGTGAACAAGGAATTGCCACTATTTCGACAACCAGGCCTTTAACGTTATCTTGGCGGTATGATGAATTTCTCAGTCTTACTGTATCCTAACCTAACATCTATATACAAATACATATCTATTTGTCGCATGTCGAACGACCGCTGGGCGAATGACACCACAGTATGCAACTTCAGGGTGGACCCGAGCGAAGTTGGTGTGACGAACTAAATCGTCACGACAATCACTGGGCCACTAAAGCCGAAGACCGGACAGTCTGGAAGGAGAAAAGGGAGGCCTTTGTCCAGCAGTGGGACAATAGAGTCCAAAGGTCCACTTTAAATGGGCTATTACGATAGGCAGGGGATAGCAAAGCCGTATTAGAAGTCCCCGGCTGCAGGACTTCGAGTACATAATAATTAAAAATATTAAAAAGATAGAGCCAGCCAAATTACAGTCTCTTATCATTTCCATTCCCTATTCACTGTCTTCTACTGCATATATACGTCCAAAGTATTTTAGTTCACGAGAAAATGGTCCAGCAATTCTTCTGCAGCTCAAATAGGTACAACAAAGAGTGCAGTTCGATACTTGTATCTTGTACTTAGATTCAGTTGAAAATTTCTACAATGGACTAAATTGTAGCTCCAGTGTGAAGTGGCGTTGCTTAGCGAAAAATTTCTTGAGTATGATTCAGTACATCGCATCGTCAAAAGCTTCTAGAGCATTCACTACCATCCTGCTAATATTATAAATGTTACAGTTTGTATGTTTCGCTATTTATTAATTAATCACGCAAAAACAGCTCAACTGGTTTGCATGAAATTTAGCACACAGTTTACTACATGAATTAAGATACAGGATACTTTTTATCTCGAAAAAATGTTAGGTTCTTGTGAGATTATCAAAAAGCGAGCTGCAAGATATGTATATCCACTTGAAATTTGGTACAGATGTGTCATGGAACACTAACTACCCATGACTTCGTCCGCGTTTTAACAAAAAAAGTTCGTTCAGTTTGCGGTAAAAAAAGTATTATATATGTTAATGCAGATCATAAACTATATGTGTGCCAAATTTCATCCAAATGCGTTCAGTAGTTTTTGTATGAATGAGTAACAAACATCTATCCATCCTCACATTTCACATTTATAATACTAGCTGCGCCCCGCGGTTTTACCCGCGTGGTGATGGATGATGACGATGATGAAAAGTATTCCATGTCTTATTCCAGGACCTAAAGTATCTACTTGCGAATTTTTTTAGCGTTTAGCGGTTCTGGCGTGATTGAGTAACAAACATCCATCCGTCCGTTCGTCCGTCCGTCCGTCTTTCCATCCATCCATTCCATCCAAACTTTCACATTTATAATATTAGTGGGATTAGTGGGAAGTAGAATTAAAAAGGTATCCCTTATCTTAATCTAGGTAAAAAAAACATCGCAAGTGTTATGATGGATAAAATTTGCTTTTTTACTCTTAGATGTTTAATTTCTCCCTGAAGTCTATGCGGTCGAAGTCGCGGGTTCAAGCTTGTTTAATATAAAGCGAAATGAAAAATATAACTAAGGTCCGACGCCCTCTGTGAAGTTGTCATGCTTGAGGCAGAAAGCTAGTTTTTCTTAACCACGTTAAGGTTTAAAATTGCTCATATTTTTACTAGTATACTAGGGGACAGACTCGACGAAGACGCTGTGGTGCGACGAGACAATTCATCATCAAATTAACCGAAAATAGTTGATTTTTCTATTTCCATTTTACAACTGCGTGTTTTCTAGACTTTGACGCTGGGAAGTCGCAATGTTTTTATGTTCTAAATTCACAGCTAATGGTTTTAAGTATCTTGCGATCTCAGGTTACGATTGGCCGATACTTGATACATAATCTATATACATATATATATATATATATATATATATGTATATATATATATATATATATATATATATATATATATATATATATGTATATATATATACGTATAAAAATCATCAATAATCGATTTGGGTAAGTTTCGTGTGGGCTCCAAAATGTGATGACAGATTTTGAGGAAATATTAGGGTAATAATTTTGTTTTACTAATTATGCAAGACTACTCACGTATAATTATATCGGTTACTTTGACTATAGTTTCGGCCACATCCGGTGGTCTTCTTCATGGAGACAAAGCAGAGTACAACGCGCGTGCGGTCTCGTCTTGCTTTGCACTACGAGCCACTGCGCGCTTCGCATGTGGTGAAGCGGTTGTTGCGCGGGTGCGGGGGTGGAAGCGGTAAGGTTATCTTCAGATCAGCGTAATCCTGTTTGGTAGAAATCAGGTATTTTTTCTAAAGTTCAAATGTATTCAATAATAAAATTACTTGTTACGTGATAAACAACAGATTTTGAATATTACATTATTTATTAATGTTCTTTTAATTTATCTACTAAAATTTTAATCGACGTCAACGTGACTATTTATATCCCGTGGTATTTAAGCGGATCCGATACAGGTAGAGATCAGATAACCCACAAATTAAAGGTCACTACTTAAGTAAAGTTCAATTTTGAGCTTCAACTTCTCGCAATAAACATGGACCCTGATTCTAATTGCGAAATTTCCGCTTCTAGGAAGGAACCCGGTTTTAATTTCTTGCGCTACCCGTGCAAAGCTATTAGAAACAAAACCGCATTAGATAACGCGTGACCAGCAACCAATTAAAAGTTATCGGTCCGGTATTAGCAAAAACTATAGTCACAGTCGGTGGCCATGTACAAACAGTAGCTAAATCTAATGCAATTATACACAAGTAACTGAAAATAATACATACTCTTTTATTGTTCACACCAATATTACAAATTACAAAATTGAAATAAAAACATTTAAACAATTGGATTACCGCTTAGAGCAATCTCTTCCAGGTGACCTATGGAAATCGCTGAGTGAGGTGTGACCTTTAAAGTGAGGCTGCTGGAACACACCGCTAGGTGCTTGGCGGCAGATTTTTAACTTGTTGGTGGTAGCTAGCCAGCCGAGTACTAGACATTACCCTACCGCCATGCTATGGTTTCTTCACAGTATTTTCCTTCACCGGCAGCTGCAGTACGTTGTTAGGGTTTGAACCCGCACATTTGAGCGTGTTAAGTGACCGCGTTAACCACTGATCTATCATCGCTACAGACGCTACACTCAGTGTTTATTTATAAAAAAAAGTATACAAGTACTTCAATAAGTTATCTGGTTTTCATAGTACAAGTTTTGCTTATTTTGGAACTAGATGGCACTGCACGTAATTTTACTGTAATTTGTTTATTAAATACACATACCATTATGATGAACAGTAAAGTGTAACTTAATATACATACATAACTAACCAAACATACACAATGTTGTAGCTCAGTAGTAACTATTACTAGTCGCATGCTCCCGCGTCTGTGCCTTTTTTTTTGTCCAGGTAAAATACTTAATGTATACCACCAGCCCTGGGGCGGGCACAGAGGTTATGTGGGACTCTCGGTCCTAATGACGGCCTACCCACTAAATACCCTGGAGTGTTCCACCTCGGCGCTTTGTGTCGAGGCTGCGGGCACGCTTTTGCACTCTTCCTCGGCCTCGACAGCGCATTGTCCTCGCGGACCTGCCTCGGTGAGCCCAAGCTCGCCCCGCCACGATGACGATGTGTCAGAACACCGGACACATCGTGATCCACCTCGGAAACCTAACCAGCAAATGGACATGGATGAAATAACGATATAAATCTTACTACTAAGAATATTTTGTATTTTCTCAACAAGGAATGTAACTGATTCTTTATAAATATCAGAGTTGAGGTACTGCAATACTTTTGTAATGCGATATTTGTGTACAAACAAATTGTATCGACAGGGCACCGAGATAAATGAGAATAAGTTTTAATTACTTTCGAAAGGTCGGTTTTCCGGTTTGGATCGTATTAGGCGAACACGGTTACACAAGATATTTTAACATTGTTTAGGTCTGCTAACTATACAATAAAAACTTCTCATATAATTTTTCCTGGTGTACATGAGACGAACGAAATGCTCTCCTGAAGTTAAGAGATAACGTTAACAGTAACAAGAACGTTGGGTAAGCAGCATACAGTACCGGATATTCTGCCGCCAAGTAGTAGTTTGTAAACATAACTGTGTTCTGTTGAGACTGGCCATCTAAAGTTTCAAGGTAGTGAGCTTCAAAGTAACACTGTCCTAGACTTTGTTTTGTAACTAAAAGTTCTGTGTATCGCTGCAATGGCTATGGATATGCGTTATCTTGTTCCATCAGGAGAGCGTCTCATTTGTCACAATACAAATATATTTAAAAAAAAAAACCCATTGCGCAATCCCAGCTAAGTTACATTGTTTTATTACGGATGCCGTGCCTACTTTCCAGATGAAGAACTAGGTAGATCATTGGGCCTCCCTGTGGGTTCCCGCCTTGTCGTGGCCTGGGGGGATGAGTAACCGTGACTGGTCACCACGGTGAAACCAAGCGGAACCCGAGGAGGGGCTGCTTCTCCGGGCATTCCCGCGGGCCTGAAAGAAGCGGCCAATGTATGGGTGGTACCGCAACTGAGGCGGGCTGCGGTGCTGTATGGGAGACGCCGCAGCTGAGAGCTGGAGGCCGCGGCGGGAGAGGGCTGTTGATGTGACGTTGCCGCTTTCTCTACCTCCCGTCTCCGTTAGATGGCGGACGCGGTGGGGCTGCAGGGGAAGAGGAAGGTTTTCCCTGGAAAAAAAACTGTTTTTGGGTCTTTAAACACCACTGACAAAAAAGTTAAATACGCATTTTCGTTTACTTACGATATAATTTTTAACTACTAAACCGGTTTTAATAAAGTTTTTTTATGGACCTCGTTCATTCACATAAAATTACTTGTCATAAAGTTATCATAGCATTTCGTAGTCATATATGCTTCCCTATTATTTAGTTGTTTTAATATAAATCGGAACACAGTCACTCAGTCATGTTTACACACTACTGCTTGGATGGATAGACGCATAAGACTAGTGATTATTATGATATATTAAAAGGATTATATTTTATTACATGCTATTTTTTACAACTGTGAATAATTTTATTCTAAAACAGCATATAATAATTTGAAACCCAAATTTGTCTTGGACTATATAAAAGCTGCAGACTATGGAATATTTTCCAGGGAGATTTCGCCATGCTTACCGCTGGAATGCCTTATGAAGTATACGTTCCGGCTTAGTGTAAATTTAGAATGAAAATGGGAAATACAAGTTTCAATTATACGGGTGGACTCAGTTGGTGTAATTTACTTTAATAATACTAAAATAATGGTAAGCTTTTTACATGATTATTCCAGCAGTAACTTATAATCATTTTATTTGTATTTTTCAGAATTTCCCGAGTTGAACAAAACATAAACATATATATATTTATCGCCGGGGCTTAATTGTACACAAAATACTGTTAATTCGTTTTACCTCAATGTTTCCGCCAAGTAAAAGGTACTAACTTCTTAACATCAGGCAGGGTGTGGTCAAACGCGTAACTATTTAGAACAAAAAAAAAAAACTTGCGCGATTACATTTCGGTGAAAAACATAGTCATTTTATTTTTGCTAAAGAACACAGGAAATCTGCGTAACTTAATTACATTTCGGAGAATAAATTGAATAAGATATGCTGTGGTAATCGCCAACCTGCATTACAATTAATTCAAAAGACAAAAAGACTAATTTAGTTTATATATAAATAAGATTACAAAAGTGTAATAAATGTTGTTCTTATAATTTTTTTCACCATTATTATTTACAGTTATTATATATTATATTTTTGTTTTACATATGCAGGACGCTTATTGGATCCTACTTCATGAAGACAAAGCTGAAAACAACGCGCAAGTGGCTTGTCTTGCTTCGCATACGTAAGCGAAGACGCGTAAGGACGTAAGGAATCCCGCATAAGTAAAACAAAAATGTGTCAAATCCTCGTCAGTTTCCTTAGTATATTTCACAGTAATAATCTTTTATTTCTCATTAAAAAATATACAAATTAAAAGTATAATGGTTGGTATTCGACGTAATTCTTCGGAATAAATAACAATTTTTTTTCATTCCCGGCACTTATTGAAAACGACACATACGAGTAAGCTAACCTATTTAGAATTTTACACCCGTATATAGTGTTTTTTTTGTGAAGTATAACAACTCAATTAAAAAAGTTTCACTTATTTAACCAATAATTACAAGAGAAAATAAATTAACATTGTAGAACATTTCAAACTAAAACTTGTATTATGGAAACCAGATAGCTCATAGAATACATATATACTTTTTTTGTTGTGAATACATACTTATAATATATATAGGACACCCAGACATGGAATAAACATTAATGCTCGTCATACAAATGTTTTTCCTAAGTAGAAATCGAATCCACGCTCTTGAAGCAGATACACTTCCAAAAGAAGGCAGAATTATAAGAGAATAATATTATTACAAAAACTAACAAGGTACCCTTCTGTTATAACTAAAAAACAAAACATCTGTTACAACCAAAGCAAACACAGCCAACGCCAAATCTCTCAGGTCTTGAATAATTCTTTGCGAAGTTGAAACGTCTCCGACTCTCCGTCTCGTGGGACGCCAGATTTTTGCTAGCGACAACCCTCCATTAGCAGATCTTTTACTTTTTCTATTTACTTCGCTTTCATTTGCTCTCTGCGTTATAAATTAGAATAGGTAATGTTGGTAATTTTTCCAGTCATAACATTATCTATTATGTTTTGTTAATATAAAAATTATGCGACACTGATAATACTCAACAGGTCTGCGAAACGAAAGATGTAATTCTTTGTATTTAAGATTTTGTTGATACAAACTGCAATTGTTTTTTTTTGCCCAATGAAAATGAAATGTATTGGATATAGTACATTCCAAGATTTATTGACATGTAACATTGGTGTTATTAATAAAATATTTGTATTTGTATGAAATCGAAAAAAAACATCGCACTCTTATATCCATGGCCATTACAGCGGTACCCGGAATTTTGACTAACAAAACTAAGTCCTGAATGAATAAATTACTTATTACATATTTTAACTAGACGGTAAGCTCGAACAAGGATTTTTGTAATTGGCAATATACTTCTCGTAAGTTATCTTGAAAATTCAATCACAGAAAATTGGAAGTACGTGGAAACCATCGGTAAAATGTGGCCAATCAACATAGTAAAGCTGGGAGCATGTCCTATGCTATTGATAGATCTGATGACTTCAGGCTTTAATATAGGTAGTTGATAGATCTACTTAGCAGGAGGTCGTCTAGGTCAGTCACCACCGCAGCACCAGATATTCTGCCGTCAAACAGTATTGTGTAAACATTACCGTTCCGGTTTGATGGGTACTGCAGCTAGCGAAATTACAGAGCTGTTAAGACTAGCTATTGGAAGTCTCAAAGTATTGACTATGTTTTGTTACTCAAAGTTCTGTGTGTCGCTACAATGATCATGGACGTGCGTTATCTCTTACCATTAAAATATGATACAAAAAAAACCATGTGTATATAGTTTTAATCATCTTTATCATTACTCATTAGCCCTTTGCTGTCCACTGCTGAACGTAGGCCTCATCTAATGCACGCTACTGACCTCGGTCGACAGCTTTCTGCATCCAGTTTTTGCCCGAGGTCGTCACACCACCTGGATGCAGGGTGTCCTACACTACGCTTGTTAATAGTTTTAATGATCTCAACCTAATAGGAAATTCCAAAACCGACCGCCAAAAGTTAGTGCCCATTATCAACACATTAAAAGCGGCAGGCAAACTTCCACATGAAGGATTTAACCAGTTTTCAATCTACTGTATCGCCCCCGAACCAAGAGTTAGGTAATTAGCTTCGGTGTTCGTTCGACCTAACAGGTCTGCTAACATTTAAAATCGCAAAAGTCGAATCGGCATTCGTATTGATCTGGCTATTAGGTTGACAGGCTAAGTGTTTGACCACAGCTCACCTGATGTGAAGTGACAGTGCGATCAAAGTTGGCAAACACACCTAGCCAGGCTGCCAGTAAGCCCCGTTAGGTGCCTGCTTTAATCCCCGTTAGCTGCTTGCTTAAAACCCCGTTAGGTGCTTGCTTAAAACCCAGTTAGGTGCTTGCTTAAGACTTTCTATAGATACTAGACAAGTTACGTTAAGTATAATATTATAGTTTCAAGTTACTTGAGTGTATTAATTAATAATTAATCTATTATTATTATTATTCAGAAATAATATTTTGAAATAATATATCATTTTACGTGGGGGCCGGCCGCTCACGATCTATATCGAGACCTGGCCAAACGTTTAGAGGAGGCTTCAGGTGACCTGAATGGAAACCACCAGCGTGGAAATGCTGCCAGCATTCTGGCTACATATCCCTCATATACTGACTTTTTGATTAAGCTATTTTTATAAGTTTGTAAATAATACTGTTTAATTTTATTTACCTATATTGTTATTAGTTTTTAATTAGGTATAGATTTTTTTAAATATGATATATATAGTAGAATGGATTTTGTCATCAGTGTCTCTTAGAAAATGTTAACACAATCAAGATACTTAAACTATATGAAAACTTACTACTATTAAGTGGTATCCGCAAAATATACATATATCATTAAAAAGTTATGACCACTTTTACCGTTGAAAACCATTACATATTTTTAATATGTTAATATGGAAAACTGAAGGCGTCTTTAAATTGTGTTTTAGTAGAAGCTACAGACTGCAATTGTTTTAGTAAGTAAATGATTATTATTATTAAGTACAATGACTCGACACACAAAACCATTTGAGGTTAGTTGTATCAAGCATTGTATAGGCGTTAACGCTCCTTTAACCTCGAGCACTTGAGCATTCAACCATTAACCAAAACCAAAACAACCTAAAATAACATCACCCTCCAAGTTAAAAGACTTTCAGAGGTAATATTCAAAATGTTTACAATCCTATCTCTACTAATATTTGAAATAGAAAGTTATGTATGTATAATTGTTTGAAATTCAATTATACCGCTGCGGTTAGCTCATTTACTGTGAATGACATTTCAAAATAAAAAATGATAAAACAGATAATATATTTTGTTTTTCTGCTACAAACTCCTATCCAATCTTAACAACGTAGATTTCGATTAAAGCCAAAGTTTGATTTATCAAAATAATCGATTCATTTGTAATTTTATTAATTTAACAACAAATCAATTATAAAAAAGTAGCAAACATACATATACATATATTATAATCAGACAAAAATTCGTTTGCTTGTATGATTTACCTGTAAGTTATAGGTAGTAAGTATCCAAAAAAATCAAACTTGAAATCATTATCAAAGACGACTTGTTTTTTTTTATTTTTTCTTTACTACGTAGCTAAACTTTGTTTAATTCCCCGCTTTTTTAATACAAAAGTGACAAACATTTAACTGACCACCTGATGGTAAGTGGTCATCGCCACCTATGAACACCTATAATACCCGGGGCATTTTCAGCGGGTTGCCTTCCTTTGAGGATAAAAAAGTTACGTTTCCAGAAAAAAAAAAACTGTAACGTACATATGTAATAATTTAGAATATACCTAGAAGCAATTTTCATCTGTTTTACTGTTTTATCATTAAAAATAATAAAAACACGCACACATTAACACACAATCTTTGATATCCCACTAATATTATAAACGTAAAAGTTTGGATGGATGGATGTTACTCAATCACGTCAGAACGGCTGAACGGATCTGGATAAAATTTTGCATGTAGACACTTTAGGCCTTGGAATAAAACATAGGATACTTCTCATCATCATCATCATCCATCACTACGCGGGTAAAACCACAGGGTGCAGCTAGTAGTTTATAATATTAGTGAGTATTTTTTTTTGTAGAAAAAGAGTACAAAATTATTTAAAAAAAAGAGCGGGTAGAACCAAAAAGCGAAACGACTAACTCCTAAAGCGATAATCGCGTAGACGTGACACTGTTTATCGTCACGTAGAATATAACGTAACCATAAACGTTAACGTTGTGTCGCTAATGGCCCCCTAACTGATGTATACCTTCAAATGGTGCAGGAAAAATATAAGAAAACAATGTGGGAGGAACGCTGGTTACGTAAAATGTTATATAACTAAAAAACACCTAAGTGCTCACTGAATTTCATTGTGTTTTAAAGTTGACAATTAGCAGGAATGTTTAGTCATTCTATAAAATCAAATAAAACAAAAAGCTTAAAAACTATTACCACGGATAAAGTATCTTGACAGCCCTGTTGGCTCATTGGGAGTATGTCTGCCTGAGCTGTAGGGCGTGGGTTCGATTCCCGCCAAGGACAAACATTTTATGGTATAAACAAAATGTTTGTTCTGTGTCTGGGTGTTCTGTATGTATTATAAGTATGTATTTACAAAAAAAAAGTATTTATGTATTCTATCAGTTATCTGACTTCCATCGCACAAGCTCTGCTTAGTTTGGGGTCAGATGGCGCTGTGTGTAATGTGTCTTACAATATTTATTTATTTATCTCATACCTTTAAACGAGCAATTCTTGTATACATGTATATATATACGTACAATCTGAATCTTGGAAACGGCTCCAACGATTTTCATGAAACGTAGTATGCAGAGGGTTTCGGAGGCGATAAATCGATCTAGCTAGGTTTCATTTTCAGAAAACGAAAAAAAATTACCAAATCTCTTACATAAATTAAATACTTAAATGAAACAAAGCAGTCTAAAATATGATAAAACTAAGTGAAGCTACGTGGTGTTTACTGAATTTCATTATGTTTTAAAGCCAACAATTAGGAGAAATGTTTAGTCATTCTATATTAAGTTATAAGCTAGAAATTTGCTAGGTCAAACAAGCTTAAAAGCTTAAAACTATAGAACGACTACGAAAAAAAAAAATTAAAACAAACAATGAAAAACAATGTAGCCTATGTTATCCAGAGCAAAACAACGAATAGACTGACAGTTTATTTAGAAAAATTAGATGAGTGATTTCACCACAGTGGAACACAAGTAAATACAAACATACGTAGAGAGACTAACATGCTTTTTTTTGGCGTTGCCGTCGTCGATTAAAAAAGGGTAAATTAATATAAGCCATAGAACTCTGAAATCGCAAAAACATAGCTGCTTCACAAATATAGTCATAGGAAACCATAGCATGGTGGTAGGGTGCTTTCTAGTACTCGGCTGGCTAGCTACTACATTTTCAAGTTGAAAATCTGCCGCCAAGCATTTAACGGTGTGTTCCGGCAGCCTCACTTGAGAGCCAGTACCATTCCAGGCTAGGTGTGCTTTACCATCTTCGATCACACCGTCACTTAACATCAGGTGAGCTGTGGTCAAACAACTAGCCTGTCAAAAAAAAACCAAGCCGAATGGTGGACATCATCACCTAACATCGGGTGAGCTGTAATCAAACGCCTAGCCTGTCAAACATAAAAAATAGAATGAGGCTATACAACACTTTCGCGTTAGACGTTGATTCTCATTATTATCATAAAAATGTTTGTCATATTATGAAATCACCACCAAGTATTCCAGACCCAAAACAGAAAATATTGGAGCTTATTTAACGGAAGCAAGTTCATTTCGTCGAACAACGCGGTCCGTGATTTGAGCCCCGTAACGAACCGAGAGCGGGCGGTATTTGTACAACATGGTCTGCGGTGTCGGGAAAACTCTGCTGGCGGCGTCACGGCCAAACTAAGCGAGCAAAGCTAACGAGTTAAGTATTTAGTAATATTGTATTTATGATGTTTTGAAATAGAAAGAGGATGTGCATTTTCTAAAGTAGTTACTAAAGTAGTAGTTAGTTACATACATCTATAAATAAAAACATCTATTATGTACTTGGTTATATATCTCCTTAGCAGGAAATCGTCTAGATAGGTACCAACGCAGTACCAGGTATTCTGCCGCCATGCAGTAGTGTGTTTGATGTTTTGAAAAAGAAAATAAATAAAAACATCTTTACATATAATGTGCTTGGTGGTATATCTTTTTTAGCAAAAAGTCGTCTAGATAGGTACCGCCGTAATACTAGTGTGTAAATATTATTGTGGTATTGTGGGTTCCAGTTAATGAAATTACAGGGCTGTTGAGACTAATTAACGAAAGTCTCAAGCGCTAAAGCAGTGATACCGTAGACTTTATTTCGGTACTCAAAATTTTGTGTATCACTGCAATGGGCATGTTAAAGCGTTCTCTTACCATTGGTATAGCGTCTCATTCGTCATACAATAGCCACTTACGGTTTTCACTTACTTATTCAAAAACTGTGGTTCATCAAAACGGTTCATCTAAAAAAAAAAAAGAATTTGTAAATCCGATCGCTACCAAACTTCACAGGATCATCCGCTGGGCTAATCTGAAGATTGTCTCAAAATTTCATCAGAATGAATCTCGCCGTTTTGGAGTCCACCTGGATACTGAATAAATGCATATTAACCCCAATATGAATATATAGCACCGAAATGTGTTTACCATCTTCGACCACGCCATCACTTAACATCAGGTGAACTATAGTCTAACATCTAGCCAATCACAAATAAAATAATCACTCTACTCTACAGCAACAAATAAAATATCAAGCGTTACTTCAACGCCATATTTCTACTCAACTTTTTTGTCTAAGTTTCTAAAATTTGAAATAGAGTTAATCTATTCTATCCTAAGAAGGTTGCCTAGAAGAAATCGATTTTAGCAATAAGGTAGCTAGAAGTTACCCCATCACCATAGCCCCAAACTAAGAAAACAGGTATTGTACTATAAGAACCAGATAAAAATAAATAAATAAAATATAATAAAAATACTTACATACTTTGTTTTGTAAATAAATAAAAAAACGCATTTATCATCACTTGTTTGTCCTACGTAGGAAACGAATTCAAGCCCTAAAACTCTTAAAGCAGATTTACTGTCAAATGATTTAACAAGGCAGTCAATATGAATTAGAAACATAGACTAATGATTCACAACGCGAGAGGAGAGAAAGTAGCATTTGATTCTCCTATTCAATATGGAAACATTGTTTTGGATCTCATCCAAATGCGTCCACCATGACCATATTTCTGACGTCACACTGTCCGCTACTAGTTCAGTCAGCGTCATTGGCGTTGTGTTAACAATACTGTGGATATTGTTGGCTAGTCCTCGCTAGTTAGTGGTTGTTTTGCTGGCTGTAAGCTGTATTTGTTCGCGTGGTGTTATTGTTTGTAATGTTCACTGTACTGCATAGCTTGATGGTGTTTTTTCTGAACAAAGTTGAATAAAATATTGCCGTGACCGACATTTTAGTTACTTTACCAAGCACAAAGTTTGATTATGCATTGAGTACTGTTTTCATCTTTGGGAAATATCGGCCAAGTACAAGCTCCAGGCGTAGTAGTCCATCGAGAGACGTGCTAAGAAAATCATTAGCAATGATTCGCTTGTTCGGAAGAGGCTCCATCCTTGAACATTGTCGAAAAGGTTCTTGTCTGTTGGTCTTCTGCCGGATATATTGACAAAGCCTACTGTAAGGTGGCTCATTACGTGGAAAACAGGAATATATGGTTGTAGTAGCTTCTCTCTGCACTTGCATCCCGCTGGCTAAGTGACGCCCACAGAAATAGACATCCATTAGCTTAAAAGTAGTAGCACCAAGAAATTGGTAACAAAACAATAAGCAAAGAAATAAGTCTTCAACGAAAGCCTTTGATTGTTTCTGGCACTGCTTGAAGCAACTTTTTCAAGATTGGCCCAAGATAAAAGATTTGAAATAACTAGTGTAGCGTTTTAATTACTATTTCATACCATATTCATTTTGCGTGGTGGTAGGGTATTTTTTAGTACTTGGCTGGCTAGCTACCAGCTACTTGCCGTGGTGGTGCCGGCGTAAGAATAGTACCCCACCCTCTCTACCCGTGGTTGCCGCAAGAGTCGGCTAAGGGATGTAATCCGGAAGATGGGGAGCAGCGTCTTCCTTGAACAATCACACCTAACTGCGCTCGCCAACCCGCCTGCCAAGAGTGGCGAGTATTGGCAACCTAACCGATTTTAGTTTTAATTTCAGTTAACCGTTCTCTCGTAACTTAACTCATATTTTTTCAAGCGTGGTCCAACTCAACGGCTAAGTTGACAACACGCTACAATATGTCGGGACAAGATATCAACTTTTAAAAACTTTGTTCAACGACAGAGCAGTATGCCGCAACTTTTTAATTGCCATTTGTAAAACAATTTGTTGTTGATACTAATTTGACCCGTATCGTACGATAGTGGGCAAAATTTTCCTAAATTTATAGTTTTTATAATATTCAAAAACCTTTTCTATTGATAAAAGTTGATTATGTTTAAAGTAGCATTGCATGAGGAACAAAAAATCTAATATTTGATGCCCTAAGGATTGTATTTCAACAAAGTGAAATCACTGTAGGCTATCAGTGTTAACGAGTCAGTAAAACCTAGTTTTGATTTGAGTCAAGTCAGCTATAGCCTGTTTCAGTTAGTTTTATTTATATGGATATTGCTTACTCGTGTCATAAAAAAGTTGAGGAATGTAGTAAAACGGATACAAAGTTTTGTCTACTATCGGTAAATTAACCACTAAACAATGAAATGCGTGGCTCCAGTGGGTGTTCTCCGATGACACAATCTGAGTGTCTTCAAGTCGAGAGTGAATCGGTATCTTCTAGGCACGCGTGTTCCATCGTAGATCGCACTTCAGTTAACATCAGGTGAGGTAGGGGTGAAATGCAAGCCAATTTAATAAACAAAAAAAAAATGATGGATCGTAAGGACTTGAACTTCTAAAGTTTGGAAAATATTCTTATGTCATAAAGTTTTTGGAGCAAAAATGTTTACCCCAATATTTGTTACATTTAAAAAAATCTATAAATAATATTGTATTTGTTCCGTTCTAGGCGTGTTTATCATCTTCGACCACACCGTCACTTAACATCAGGTGGGCTGTGGTCAAACACCTAGCCTGTCTACCATAATAAAAATATACTATAACCATAATATATGTATATAAAAATCGAGAAGTCCATATACTATCGGTATTTTAAATATAACAACAGATATCTTTGTGTTCTTTTTCTTATGTGCACTAGTTTTATACTATCGACATATTATGTATGTATATGTATATCTACATGTACGTGCCGTGGTGGCACCGACGTAAGTATTGTACCCCACCTTCTCTACCCGTGGTTGCCGTAAGAGTCGGCTAAGGGATGTAATCCGGAAGATTGGCAGCAGCGTCTTCCTTGAACAATCACACCTAATCACGCCAACGCGTCTGCCAAGCGTGGCGAGTATTGGCAAAACCCCTCCCCAGGAGGAGGCCGATGGATGATGATGATGATGATGTTGATGATGATATATCTACATTATATATCTTTACTTTTAGTGTGTAGCACATAAGACGCTAGTTGAGAAAAATAACCAAGAGCAGAACAACTCACATGTGTACTACAAAATTGAAAACAACGTCCTTGCTTAGTGGGTTGCACAGGCGCAGAATATTTGCTTTGTATGATCGTAACAATCAACGACAATAAAATTCAAACACTGATCTGAATTTGAAACTAAGGTTGGTATAACCTTCATAGAAAACCGATACCAAACATACACGGTATCAAGTCTTCAGACTCACAAGAAAATATATTCCATGAATAATTCACATGTCATACATCGGAACTGAATAGCGTTCCCAAAGAGTGCGGATGAACGTGGGCGTATACTTTGCGTCCAGTCTTGAATGAGATTCAATTCTGCGGAAAAAGCTGTACAACAAAAATTTCTTAAGAAAACCAATTTCCATGACTTTTTCCTAATAAACTATTTTTAGCCATAATTATTCACAAGAGTTGTTTCACTAGTTAGCTCATTAGGTATTGATTCTTGAGTTGTATAGCGTGGGTTTGGTTCCTACGCAGTTATAAAACAAACTTATTGTTTAATTGCCACTCCACCGAGTCCGTGTCCTTTGTCAAACGTTTTTTTTTTTTTTTAATATACCTTACGCCAAAGATATTACAGTTAGAGAGGTTAATGAGGGGAAAAAGACAAGCGCAAGTGTGGGAAAGTGATATAATGTGGTAAAACATGATTTTACGTGTTGCTTCCAAAACTCCATCGAAGCTTATAGTAAAGTCGCCCCACTTGACTAAAACATGACTGAACTTGACTAGCACGGACTGGACTTGACCCAGACTAGACATTGACTGTAAAGATAAGGAAGCTGAAAAATGAAAACTGCACACAAAATACAGAAAAATTGAAACTGGCAGAATACACAGAGTGCGATGCCAAGAAGAAAGAGAAAAAAAATACATTTTGGCGCCAAAAATCTGCAATTTTTTTAAATATAAATTTTGTGTACCCAGTGATGACATTCTTAAATCGGTCGATGTTCCACAATGTTTGAAGACCCGTCTATATAACCAACGTGTCCTGCCTGCCATGACATATGGTGCCGAGACATGGACACTTATGACACTTAGACATGGACAGATGAGGCTGTGCATAAAATGCAAGAGGTACAGAGAGCCATGGAGCGTGCCATGCTCGGCGTCAAACTACAAGACCGAGTGAGAAATGTCGAGTTCCGACGCTGAACTAAGGTGCGTAAGTTGGCCTGGAAATGCCGCCGGGAAGGGTGATGGCAGGTGGACTAAGGCCTTAACGGATTGGTGGCCACGAACTGGTAAACGGAACGTTGGTCGTCCACCAGTTTGTTGGGTAGACGACATGACAAAAATCGCGGATCGAATCTGGACAAGATTGGCTCAGGACCGGGAGGAGTGGCGTTCAAGAAGAGAGGCCTATGCTCAGCAGAGGGTGATTACAGGCTGAAGATGATGATACTCACATAATAAAAAAAATCTACAAACATATAATTCATCAAAATTGGATAAGTCGTTTAGAATTTACGAGGGAACATAGGATGGATATACATCTCAGAATGAGCCCTATTTTTACGAGCTGTCCCACTGCTGGGTGCAGGCCTCTTCTTATTGTGAGAAGGGCAAAGTTGTAGTCCAACACGCTGGCCTGGCTCGGCTGGTGTCAGTTCAAAAACTTTTTTTTTTAACACGGACATGTCGATTTCCTCACGATGTTTTCTTTCACCGTTCATAGTCATCAGTAATACACTCATAACTTAGAAAAATCAGAAGTGCATGCCGTGGGATTTGAACCCAGGGCCTGTAGCTTTGATTGGAAGCCAGACGGTCCCAACTAAGCTGACGAAACTTCATACACATACATACATGCATACATAATCATAGATCAAACTCATAACCCTCCTCGTTTGGCTTTGCCACAGTTGGTTAATGGGGGCTCACTGCGACACACTTGTATAAGATGTTACTGCATTTGAAACCAAAAGCGGCACTGTCACCAACAAAAGACTTACCTTGAAACCTTTTTAAATTACTGCAATTTTATTTGACGATTACAATAAAAAAGCGGTAATGCCTCCCCGGCCGCGAAGCGAGCGAAACATTTTTGATGAAATTCAGCGTTCGCCATTCGAGTCACGATTCTGTTAAATTTCCCTAAAGATAATAAACATTTCCTGGGTAAATTAAACAGTTGTTTCGTACCGTGGTACTTTTTTGCGTTTCCGTTGTAGGTCGTCTGAGGATTTCAGTCGTTGCGAACCCTCATTTTTCCCACGAAACTGGGAGAATTCGCAACGTAGAGCCGCTCGCGTGTTTATTTTTCAAGCGTTTGTGTTACAATTTTAAACTTTTGTGGGTTTAGAGAGCATGGAATTTTAATAAATACTCTAAGAGTTAAAAGGGTTTTTTCAGTTTAATTTTGTGCCCAATGAAGTATGTTTTCTTAATACATTTTAGATTAAATACGTCATGTAGGTAAGTTTTCATAATTGAATTGACATATTTTTTTTTTTAGGTGAAATTCGATTATAACTTAAAATTTAAAACTGTTTGTGTGTCTGTTAAAAATTTTATACTTCAATCTATATTTTCGAAGTTGCACTTTTTGTTAAAACTTATCCGCATCTCTTTAAAGAAAAGACGTTTAAAGAAGGAGGCAGGAATAAGGGAAAAAAATGTCTCCACAACTGCAGAACCCATTTATTACGGACGAGCGTTTTCTATAATCTTTAACAACTTACCTATTGTTATAAAAGTTGAGGATGATATCAACTATTCAAATCAGCTCTCACCAATTTATTAATTGAAAAACTATATTATAGTATTGACGATTTTTTTTTAAATGATAAAAATCTTTAGCGTATGTAGGTTATTAATTTTATATTATGACATCAAGACTAGAACTAAATCATAGCGTAATTGTTTTCTTTTATATTTTATAAATACTTGCATTCTTTGAAATCAAAAATAGAGTGCTTAGATATTAAGACCACAATTTTTTTAACCTATTTTTCAAGAAATAAAGGAATTATGAATTATACTGTTTTTTTATATTTCAGTTGCCTAAAAACTTTTAAATTTAACTTGTTTTTTTGACCCTTAAAATTACATAAATATTATTTAAAAAAAATATTTTTGTTAATACATACAGAACATACAGACAAAGAACAAACATTTATTTTGTTTATAACACAAATTTGTCCTGGGTGGAAATTGAACCCACGCCCTACAAGCTCTTAAAGCAAATATACTAACAATGAGTCAACAGGGCTGTCAATTGTTTTAATTACATAGGGTTAGGATATATGTCTGGATTCGATTACATCGGAATACACTTTCTTGATTTGATTTGAAACAAACAAAATTCTTACACATCCAGAACTCGATTCGCGAGGACGTGCGTCTAATTTCTCAAACGAGATTCTCCTAATATTTTAAACCGAGTGAAACTCTACGTTTTGCGGTACCAGGCAGCGTAATACCACCAACGGTAATTGCTTACAGAGGCACCTACAATAATTACATTTGTAATTAAGGTAAGTGCTAAAGGTGTATTTGCCGAACCGTTTAGGTTAAAACTGGTTTCAACTGAAGCTTTGAAAACCGCAAGCAGTTTTGTATGGAAATAACTTATTTTAATTTGTGTTCTGTTGTTACGCTATGGATGAGACATTGAATGATTATGTTTTTACTTTCATTACTTTGAGTGTACAAAGCAATGTGTTGGCTTCTGGTAATAAGTCCTCCGCTCCCTCCTTATGCGTGGTATTTTGCGTGGTGGTAGGGTAATTTCTACTATTCGGCTGGCTAGCTAACACCCTCAAGTTGAAAATCTGCCGCCAAGCATCTACTGATGTGATCCGGCAGCCTCAATTGAGAGCCAATTCCATTCCAGGCTCGGCGTGTTTACCATCTTCGACCACACCGTCACTTGACATCAAGTGAGCTGTGGTCAAACATCTAGCTGGTCAGCCATAAAAAAGAAAGCATGTCGGTAATGCAGATCCATAAGCTTTGCCACTCAATGCGGCTAAAGTAGTTTACTTAAAAAAAACAATCGTTATTAAACTTAGACTAACGTTGCAAATCTGTCGCCAAGCACCTAACAGCGTGTTCCGACAGCCTCACTTGAGAGCCAGTTTCATTCCACACTAGGTGTGTTTACCCTCTTCGACCATACCATCACTTAACTAATGCATATTTGTCATTTATATGTTATTCCAATGCAACAAAATAAGCGACGAGAGAATAAAATTTGTCACGAGTTTCTATGTAGTTGCTAAAATAATTTTTATCGTTAGTCTTTGTCAGTTTGATTACATCAGTTGACTTCGTTTTCTCACAGACTCATCTCGTCCCGCGAGTCGAGAATCAAACCAATTATTACACTAGAATCCCTATAAAACAGTGTTTTATATTTGTTTATCACTATATACAGTGCAATACTGAACAACTTGTTCAATAACATCACGGTTCTACTCAAAATTAATCAAATAAATGAAATATAAATAACCTCAATGCCAATGTGTAATATTATAAGTGTGACATTGGAAGGCGTAAGTGGTAATGGAATATCATCCTTCACTGGATATCGTAAGTTTCATTATTGTTTATAAAGTTTTACAGTGATCAATTAGCGATGTCTGAGTGGAGTAGGTAAGTTTAGTTAGAGATCTTCAGCTCTATTATTGAATTGGGTGTTGTAAAATTGTACATTATTTTTTTAAAGAATCACAATTCTTATTTTTATCGGAGATCACTATCATATGTGTTTTTGTAACTGTCATCTTGTGTATTTTGCTATTCTGATTTCTATAACCCTGTACTAACGTCATTTGTCTAATCGTTTGTATGTCGTTTGGTAACAATGTTTGTATAGTGGTACTTTCTAGTACTTGGCTGGCTAGCTACCACCCAAGATGAAAACATATCAACAAGCACGGTGTGTTCCAGCAGCCTGAGAGCCTAAGCTGTGTGTTGAGAGCCTATTCTATTCTTGGCTAGGCGTGCTTACAATCTTCGGCCACATCGTCATTGACCATAAGGTGAGCTGAGATTATATACCCAACTTGTTAAACATTTAAAAAAATAGAAATGCAAAAAAATAACAGATTGAAATTGAAACTACGATCATATACTCGTATATACATTCGATAATAATGTATTATATTAGAGTTTTAACGATTTATTAAATAAGCTTACCTTTCTATTAACAGTCTTGCTCCAATCCGATACAATTTATGGTCCAAAAGCTCTAATTAACACAAGCCGAAAAAGGGCTAAGCCACCAATGTCATTAAGCAGGCCATAGTCTTAATATACTCTTAAATGTAGTACATAATCTTTTATGATATTATTGTATTGGAGTCAGTGTGTTTTCAGTGAGAATATAAATAATTTGACACTTGATTACTTATCTTTTATTGCTCATTAATTTTACATAAATAAAGCTTGTGTCTACTAGGTATAAAACGGATGATTAATCATATTATGTAGGTAATAAGTAACTTATATTTATTATAAACGATATACGTAAAATTTAAGCATCTGGTCACGCGACCGTGAACACTAAACAGAGAGTATTGTGTCACGCCATGCAAAACGCTATTGATGTTGTTGACTTTTTCGTAAAATAGCTGGTATACAGTTCAGATTATTTGACACGGTATGACGTCATTTGAACATCATGACGGTCTTGTCCGTCTACACGGTAAATTTTAATTGATTTGTTAATCGCAAAAGGCATAATATAAATTTGAGATTTTATAACAAACAAAGAACAATATTACCCTTTTTTTTAATTAGTCAACTAGTCTTCTTAAGACTTCAATCTTAAGAATTTAAATCAGCATGGAGCAACATTGTTAACCAATTTCTACAGCACGACTACGATCTATATGTATGAGCATTCTAGTTTCAATGATCATTAAATTATTTGTTTAATTGTTTCAAAAAATAATTAATCTTTTTCTGGTACACTTTTAGTGTCACTCTTTGAGATTTGATAGACTGTATAAATGTCACGGCAGTAAAAAAATATTATAGGTACATGATGCATTAACTGGAAGCAAAAAGTTAATTTCGATTAAGTGACCTGTATTAGACCATTGTCCAGTAATTGACTAATCTTGGCTGATGGTGATGATGAACAGATATTATTCAAAAGATAAAAACAGCACCAGGCTAAAGTACCACGCTGACGGTAGCTCATATTTATTTTTGAAGCATAATCAAAATAAACACTATTTCACTGCGTGCAATTCCACATCCTTTGTCGGCATGTAGCTAATCGAGCTTGTTAACTTGGAAGGGCTATGCAGCCCCTGAGAGTGCTAAATACGATCCGATGCCTTCGTAGTCCTAACTATTAATCTTTTTAACAACCGACTTCGGAATTACGGCCTCCATTATTTCTTTGCCTTAATTAAAATAGCTCAATTTGTTTGCAGACTTTGGGATGGTTTAACTGACTTTTATAGGGTCTCTTAGTATTATGACGGAATTATTAAACCTAGAAAATCGAACATAATATATTAAGCCTAGAACATCTAACATAATATATTAAGCCTAGAACTTATAACTAGCTTGTTTCTGTTTAACATTATTATAATATATTCACATATTATGTATCTTATTGTATTTTATGCAGTCTCGTGCGTCTCAAAAAGTCAGTTCTATAAACCAGCGTTTTTAGTTTATTATTATTTTCATTATATTTATCGTCTTTAAATTATTTCTATATAGTGTGTTGTTGTTGTAGTGATGTGTGTGTCAATATAAATGTTTTCTTTCTTTATTTCTTTCTTTCTTTCTTTCTTTCTTTCTTTCTTTCCTTCTTTCTCTCTTTCTTTCTTTATAACATGGCTTACTTCTTTCATACCTAATATTATAAATATAAATACCTATAAATATTTTAAAAACCTATAGATTAATCACTAAATAATTAAATTAAAAAAGTATCAATCGATTATATTATCTTTTTTTTTAGCACAAAGTAATGATCTATTAATTAATACAGATAAACTATATTTTTAGATGAAACTTTGGATGCTCTGGAGAATATCGCTAGAAAAAGAAAAGAAAAAAAAACATTGATATTATAAGTAATTAGCTGCGCCCTGCGGTGTTGACCGCTATATTTTTTCAGGATAAAAAGTAGCTTATGTGTTAAGTTTGGATGTCAGCTACGTCCATACAAAATTCATCAAAATTGGTCCAATCGTTTGACCGTGAACAAAACAAACTTTCACCAATTTAAGACATATTTATTTTTGTAGTAAATCGAATAAATTGATAAACGAGCCATGTTTTAAATTTGAAATCCACAATAACAGTCTAGAAGCTTTATTATAATATTAGAGATAAGTATAAAGAACGTCTGATTTTTCTATTCATTCTTTTAGAGATAATTTTGTGTCAGGGTCACCTAGAAACACTCATTTTAATTCTTGCCCTTATAATAACTGATGAATTCATTTTATGAAGTACGGACGCAGACGGCTCTTATCCACGTCCAGTGGTTACTGTAAAGATAAAATCAAGCAAATAATAGCGAATAGATTCTCCAATATTTTTTGTCGCCTTTGTCACTAAGCATAAATTTAATGTTCTAGATATAAATATTTTACTAAATGCTTGTTTAGTCTTGAACTCTTGTAAATTGTCTATCAATTGATCTATAATTGTATACATAATATAAACATTTAATGTTACTGTAAAGATAAACAAATGATAGCGATTAGATTCTTCAATATTTTTTGTTGCCTTTGTCACTAAGCATAAATTTAGTCTACTTGATTTATTTGAATTCATTACTAAATGTTTGTTTAGTCGTGAATTCTTGTAAATGATCTATCAATCGATCTATAAATGAACACACATAAAAAATATGTCTTGATTAATAGTCAACCCCAACCTATGCTTATTTCAGTAACTTTTCATTACAACAGGCTTATGCATCACAATACACTTTTAAAATGTGCTTCATCATCATTTAATGCACATTCACTCCTTAATGATGAGAAGCATTGATTTTTTGACTTTATCCTCCCACAACTTTTTATTGCTTAATAGATTTTGATTTACATCATCTTGAGCGAAATTGGCTATAATATTTTTGAAAAAAAAAAACGTATAGGTGTCGTTCGTGTTTTTTTTTAAATTAAGCTTGTTTTTCATTACGTATTTTAGACACAAAAAATCTGAGACTGTACTGTAATTCAAAATATATGTGTAAAGAAAAGCAATACAATTGAAAGTGCCCTTCCGCAAAGCACTGCATTTTAGAAAGATCCACTGTGAAACTACTACCTACGTATTAAAGTGTCTAATTCTGTTTTCAAATTCGAAAAATTTCTATGAACAATGTAACGACAAAAATTTTACTTAATATTAAGTGCCAAAGATATTATCTATATTTTTTTTTTTTTTTTAATATAGGTAGATTTTTTTTTACTGAATTTTGAATTGATTTAATATATTATATTATAATAATTCAAAGCTTTTTAGATGCTTAGAAGTGGAAAGTGGAGAACGGCGTCCCTAAGAAAAGCTTTCTGTTATCTCGGTAAATATTTAAACGACCTTTTGCAGGCTATTAGAATATTGTGCCAGTTCATAATTTACTGTAAAATATCGTTTCATAACAACAACTTCGCCACTGTAAATTAGATGTTTTTAATGGTACGAAGAGTAAGTTTAGATCTTCTTTTATTACACAAGTATTGGAAATTCGCCGAGTTAGTCTTTGTTATAATGAAATATAAAAATAAATTTATTCAAAATCTATTTGCACGTGTTTCAGATACAATTATTTTAATGTTTTTTGACAGCCCTGTTGGCTCATTGGGAGTATGTCTGCCTGAGCTGTAGGGTCCCACACTTCGATTCCCGCCAAGGACAAATGTTTGTTTGGTATAAACAAATGTTTGTTCTGTGTCTGGGTGTTCTGTATGTATTACAAGTATGTATTTACAAAAAAAAAGTATTCATGTATTCTATCAGTTATCTGACTAACATCACACAAGCTCTGCTTAGTTTGGGGTTAGATGGCGCTGTGTGTAATGTGTCCTACAATATTTATTTATTTATTTAATGTCATATTTTTTTTTTGTAAATATTTTGAGACGAACGAGATGCTCTCCTCATGGTAAGATATGACACGTGTTTATGAGCATTGAGTAATTAAAAAAAACCGGCCAAGTGCGAGTCAGACTCGCGCACGATGGGTTCCGTACCATTAGCGTTTGTTGTATCGGATTAAATATTTAAATTTTAAAAAATATATTTTTTTATGTATTTTTTTTATTTTGTTTTTAGTATTTGTTGTTATAGCGGCAACAGAAATACATAATTTGTGAAAATTTCAACTGTCTAGCTATCGTGATTCTTGAGATGCAGCCTGGTGACAGACAGACGGACGGACAGACAGACGGACGGACAGACAGACAGCGAAGTCTTAGGTCCCGTTTTTACCCTCTGGGTACAGAACCCTAAAAAGTATCACTTTCGATTTTCAGACTTTCGATTGTTAGTCTCAATAGCCCTGTAATTTCGCTAGCTACCCTTCAAACCGGAATAGCAGAATATCTTATACTGCGATGGTACATAATGGTTAAATAAACCTAACATTATTCTAGTCCACTTTTGTGACATTATAAATTTAACCCCTATTTAGCCACGGGCTTCTCTGACAGTCAAAGTGATGATTCTGATGTTTCGGTGATCACCATAATACTTTTTTCATTCTTATTATTGGCACACACCGTTTTCGATTTGCTCTTAAATCCTTTCTATCTTAAGATTGCCTAAAAGAGATCGTTTTCAACGATAAAGGTTTAGGTGTGACGAATTATTTGATCTTTTAGCTATCATGTGGTGTAATAACATTTTGGATGTATGTAGATGAGAGATATTTTTATTTTTTATGTCTGACAGGCTTGGTGTTTGACCACAGCTCACCTGATGTTAAGTGACGGTGTGGTCGAAGATGGTAAAGCACACCTAGCCTGGAATAGAATAGCCTGAAACACCAAACTGTATCCCCGAATGCTATTATCAGTTTTCTGAATTGCCTTCTATAGAAGTAAATTTTAAGAGGTTTTCACATAGAAATGGTGATTGTTTGTACATATGTACTACTTTATCTTTGTCTGCTGAATTAGCTTTGGTAAAATATCTTCTGCATGAGCTGTAGGGTGTGTGTTCGATTCCCACAAGGGCAAAGATTTATATGACGATAAATGTTTTTTTTTTGTGTCTGGGTGTTAAGTGTGTATTATAAATAGGTATTTACAAACAAAAAATATTCTACCAGTTATCTGGTTCACATAATACAAGCTTTGCTTACTTTAGGGCTAGATGACACTGTGTGAAATGTTTTACGATTTTTATTTGACAAGTTGCAAACTTCTACTTTCTCACATTCTGTAAAAATTCCTTAGATTTCTCCCCATCGTCAAACTTGAGCAGCGCCTCCCACTACTCATAATAAATTTTTCCCCACAGATGTTCAAGCCCGTTATTGGATCCCTTACAATATAATACGGGGGTTTCATTTTCACATATTGTTGGTACAATATTCGCATAGAATGATGACTGCTTATTACTTCCTTGTAGCTTCTGCTGCGTAAGCGATTCTGATATTAAGCCAAGTGCTTCGTTTTCCGGGACTCAAATTTGCCGAGAGAAATTGGTAAAAGAATATAATATTGAAAATGGCGTTGAATTTTGTGTGATGCCTTTTCTGGTTATTCTTTGAAGAGATAACAAATACTCTTATAGCTTCTTGTCAAAATCACGACAATCATCGGCGAAGCGACACTGATTACGAGTATTTATCGTAGCGTTGTAAGTACGATACAATAAGGTACAATAAGAATGATTTTTCTGAAAGGCGGTCTCTTAGAAAAGCGAACGCATAAACTTTAAATGGAAACAAAATAAAATTATACAAACGCTGTTGGAACTGAACTTTATAAGTTTTAAATAAAAAAACTTCAATTAAAAGATTTTTTTGAAATTTATGGGTTGATATGGAAAAATCGACTTTCGAGGGTCTAAATTTTTGTATATGTACCGATTCGGCAAAGAAAGCTTTATTTTAAGCTACCGTGATGGAACTCCGTAAATGTATTATACATTTTTTTTTAAATTAATTTTTAGATAAATTTGTAAATGATAAGTACCTATGTAGATATAGGTCTTAGTTTAAAGTACTTATAAGTATTACTTATGTATATACATAAGTAGCATATAAGTTAATAATATTTGCCACCTAATTGTAGCATAAAAATATAGATTACTATTGTCAACTATGTTTTATATCCTAAAAAATGTGATGTATTAATGTAATAAAAAAATAAAGTATCTTACAGTTAGATCAAGATATTTTGTCTGTCTTAAAAAAGACTATTGTCGGTACCTAGCTTAACAGTGTAATGAAGGAGTCTAAAAGTAGATTACGTCTCTGAAGTTATCTAGCGGCAAGCGGAAATTAGAAAATTTAGAAAAAATAGGTTATAAAACATTTTCGTTTTACTTATGCGGGATTACTCACGTTTAATTTTATCGGAAACTCCGACTATAGTTTCGGCCACATCCGGTGGCCTTGGTTCCGGTGGTGGTGGGTTTGGTGGTTTTCGGTGTTATAATACATGTATAAAAAATATTATGTTCGGTAACGGAAAATGGGTGTACCTATATCTTATAATTTCAGTTGATTCTATATAGAAATACATTAAGGTATATGAGAGCATCCAGTTCCGGTATGTCGAACAACATTGTAGGGCCTTTTTTTTAAAAATCTTTATTTTATTAAAAGGGGTTTTGAATTGTAGGGTCAAGGAGTCTTCACTCAATTTCATATCTGTGTTATTGTTCTTTAATCTGTGTATTCTACCCAACAAATAAAGACTTGTCACAGCTTGTTGCACTAAAATTCGTCATAGTTCTCAACTGACGGTACTTAGTCATTAATTGTATTGTTGATTGTTCATAATTGATTTATATACGAAAGCAATTCATGAGAATGGAATGCACGTTAACTACCGGCCAAGTTGCTACATTTTTGTGATGAGCATACATTTTTATTCTGTGTTTGGGTGTTCTGAATGTCTTCAAGTCGAGAGTGATTTGGTATCTTCTACGCTGTAGTGCTACATCTTATACCGCATCAACACTCAACATCAGGTGCGATGGTGGTCAATCGCAAAGCATTTTATTAGTAAAAGATGTATTTACCAGAAAAAAGTATATAAATCAGTTATTTGGTTCCCATAGTTAAAGGTTTGCTTAGTTCGGGGTTGGATGGCGTTGTCCAAGGTTATTTATTCATCTTTTAAAAAAAAAACAATTCTTAGTAACTTCTTTCAATCAAATTAAGTCCACCAAAATCAATCAGTATGAACCAATAATCTGTTTCAAAAGTATTTTTCTAAGAAATTTCTTAGGGAAATAATTCCGTACAATGTTTTTTCGCATTAGAAGCGAAGCCTTTCCCATTCTGTTTGTAGCGGACTTGCAATAATTGAAATTGCCAACTTTCGTCCAAGATTATATTATTTGGCGAACTTTCCACAGATTTCGTCAGCTATTAGAAGGAAGAGCGGTATTTAAAATTTAATTCACTTGATGTTTGCCGTAGTATAATTTTATTCTGGTAGACTGTTTCGTAGCGCTATTAAAATGACAAATGTAGGGGAAGCGTCTGTAGCAGCCTTAATCTTGATATAATGTAGTTTCCGGTGTAAATTAGACTCTGCAATTTATTTGTAGTCTAGTCGCTTTAGATGTACTTTAGCAACATGAAAAATTAAGAACGAGATTATTATTTTAACCGATAACATGATAAAGAGTATAAAGTTTTTGGCGGTCTATGTATGTTACCAGCCTTGCTGGAAGACCATGTGGCTTCCAATCTGGAGGTCTTGCCTGCTGGAGGCTTGAGCTGCCGGTGAAGGAAAAACATCGTGAGGAAAGCATAGCGTGGTGGTAGGGTACTTTCTAGTACTCGGCTGGCTAGCTACCACCTTCAAGTTGAAAATCTGTCGCCAAGCATTTGACGGCGTGTTACGGCAGCCTCACTAGAGAGCCAGTTCCATTCTAGGCTAGGTGTGCTTCACCATCTTCGACCACACCGTCACTTAACATCAGATGAGCTGTGGTCATACTAGCCTGCCAGCCATTAAAAAATAATAATGAGAAGAGGCCCACACCCAGCAGTGGGCCAGTTAATGAAAACAGGGCTGATTCGGTATGTTACCATATATTTTAAATTTAGATTGCACTATACCACATTTGTTTGGCATTTACGGTCTGGCTGGATTAGCCCAATTATTGTCTCCGTGCCTCATTTGTTTTGTTTTATTCTATTATTTTTGTCGTTGGTAATATGTTTATGTGTTTGTTGGACCTACTAGGGCTCACCGGAAGACCAGCGCTGGTTATACAACTTAGTATAGCCAGCATTATGCAGAGATGAGCCCCTATTTTGTAACTGTCTGTCTGTTGTTGTATGTTTTGATTGTGTTACAAAGTAAAACTTTTTTCTTTCTTGTCTTTCTTTCTATTATATAGTACAAAATTATACATTATCTGAATAATAGCTATCTCGTTCTAGTAGTATTAATACCCTAATTAACTTCTGTTACGTAATGATTAATTTGGAAGTTTGTTCTGCTTCCTGAACTGTGGGGCGTGGGTTCGATTCCCACTCAGGAGAAATATTTGTGTGACGAACATAGATGTTTGTTTTATGCCTGAGTGTTTATTATACGTATAATAGAAGTATGAATTTATCAGAAAAATAACTATGTATTCTATTAATTGTTAATTTTCATAGTACCTACTCGCTTTACTTAGTTTGGGGCTCGGCGCGGCTTAGCTTGGCGTTTGATTACCGTGGTTGATGCACACCCCGCAGGGCGTGGGTTCAAGCCCCAACAATGGGCTAGAGCTGAGGTGAGAGAAAATATCGTGAGGAAACCGTGATAGCATCGTGGTAGGTTACTCTCTAATACATGACTAGCTAGCTACAACTGTCGAGTTAAAAATCTTCCGCCAAGCACTTAACAATGCGTTCTGGCAGCCTCACTGGAAAGCCACTAGGCTAAGTATGTACCATCTTCGACCACACCGTCACTTAAAATAAGTGAGATATTTGACTGATTACGACCACAGTCTAAAACCTAACCTGCCAAAAGCAAACAACTTCAAAAATATCTCACAACACCGCACAAAAGTAGAACCGTCATTTTGCATAAAGCAATGTCGGCCGTTTACCGTCGTAAAACAAACAACCACCCTCTCCATCGATGCTCAAATCAAACAACAAATCCGTGTTTAACGGGCCCCGTTAGCATCACGATATCGACTTCGCGACAAGCTACGGTCAGACTCCGCAAACAAGTCTGTATACTCAGTACTTAAAATCAAGAAAGTTTGAGGTCTGTTGGTGGAATCGCTTTTAAGCCAAAATTTACTACAGGTAAAAAATAAAAATAAAATACTATAGGTAGCGTCTTTTTAAATAGATGACAGTCTAGGTAGTTGACCACTGCTCACCTGATGTTAAGTTTCAGTGTGATCGAAGAGGCTCAAATGAGGTTGCCGCAACACTGTTAGGTGCCGATTTTTAACTTGACGGTAGTATCTAGCCAGCTAAGTACCCTACCACTTTTCTTCATCGACAGCTCAAACTCATTGTTGAGCTTTGAACGCTGTCCCTTTGGCATGTGATTGCGCTAACTACTGAGTTATCATCTCTAAAAGTGTACAAGACCTGTACGACGTCATACCATCATAACCATGACCAATTTCTTGACATATTCTGAGAATTTAATTGACCAATGGGACAGGGGCAAAAAAGCCGATAACGATTTTGACATTTAGATTTTAGATAAGTGGTTATGGCATCAAAATGTTTTTATTTGACAATTTGCCCTTGACATTTGACATTTGTATAATTTCTTTTGACATTTGTATTAACTTTTTGACATTTATAAACCTAATTGATTTTGACATTTGAATATATATATATATATATATATTTTAATTGTGAGATAGATATAATTGATTAGAATAGTCGTTTTTATCTCAATAAATTTAATTTAATTTAATCACCCATTTAGAAACACGACCTGTTTTCAAATCCATTTAAATTTTAAAAAGTTAACGCACTTAATGTCTTTTGCTTGGACTATCTTTTTGTTTAGAACAACCAAAATGAAAATCTGAGACTGGCTGTCCTTGTATAAAACCGTAGTTGTATTTAATTCATGAAAAAAAAACTTCTACAGTTTGTAAGCAGAGTAGATTTTTTTAATTGTGCTATATGCACCATTACTCCCACAAAACTTTGCAAATATTATAAAACAACGTACTGTCTTAACATACACGGCACAAGCACACCGCTAAGCCTGAATAAATTCAGCAAACTTCGTAAGGAGGGCATTAAGCCCTGAAAAATGTCTTGCGGAGCGGTAGTTTAGCACTGAGAATGCGGCACTGGAGCGGTACGGCACTAAACTCTACACTATTTTAATCAATGTGAAATATGGAAGCCGTTTAGGAAAAGGTAAAATTTACATTTAAAACCACACGAGCATTTTTATTTCCTTTTTTATACCGGTGTTAAGTATTTACCTTTTACCTGATGACGTGATAAGAAGTTTCGTCAGCATAGTTGGGAGTCTGTCTTCCAAACTAGAGGTCATGGGTTCGAATCTCACGTCACGCGTCTGCCTTTTCTGTCATGTACATATTGCTCGATAACAACAAACGTTGAAGGGACACATCGTGTCGAATCCAACACGTCTGAGAGTTCTTTATACAAAAAAAATTTCTTAATACTGCCAACCCGCTCTTGGCCAGCGTGGTGAACTATGGCCTTATCATTCCGAAAATGAGAAGAGGCCCACGAGCAGTAGTGGGTTAGTTTATGAAAAAACAAGGCTTATTCGGGAGATAACGTGATCTGAATACTTGTTCTGTCAACTCGATTGCCGATCCTTGTTTTTTTTTTTTTTGGAATAAGCATTAATTTATTTAGTAAATACATAACACAAAATAAAATTGTTTAATCATCCCTGTAATTTCGCTAGACTTTGATCACGTATTTGATCATTTGAACGTAAAAGGGAAACATATTTTTTAAGTCTAGAGATAGTATTTTAAAGATCAGGGGCATTTTTAATATCTGACACGCATTTTTGGGCACTACACTAAATTTTGCTAATGTACACGAAAACCACGTGTATGTTCAAAATATATTTAATGTGCGGTGAACAATTTTAAAATTTACTGGCAAACTTTTTAACCATACGTGAACTATTGCCAAACTTCCCCCACATCGAATAAACGTCCAAACTTAACAAATAACAATATTTCTCCTTCACACATAACGGTTCATTCTCAACGGCAATTCTTTAAATTACGCTCAGTACAAGAGAAGTTGGAAAAACATAAATTTCATCCTATTCAACAGTGAAAACTTTTTTCATTCCCTTACAGTTTAACATATTTTCTGCTTCAGAGGAATACAATTGTGAATACTTTATGTTGAAATTCTATTTTGCTGAGTGTAATTTATTTTATACTTGTTTGACGGGTACGGATTTTTCAGTCTGTGTGGTGGATGTAACTTAGCTAGCTAAGTTAGATAGTTTAGACTGACATGACCGATTGTAATGTATGAAATAGCGTCTATTAGATTGTTGTGAGGTGTTTGCTTTATTTTGTTAATTTATTATCATATAATATTATATATAGAGACAGTATTATTGTCTCTCCCAAGATACGCCACAAAGCCCGATTTTCGGCGTTTCGCTTCCATCTACCGCCAGCTGGGCGTCCGTTTGCCAATTTGCAGTCTTCACTCTAGAATACGGCTACCCCAGTCTATATCGGTTATCGATCCTGCGACAGATATGTCCAATCCATTGCCACTTCAGCTTGCTAATATGCTGAGCTATATCTGTGAGTTCAGTTCTCTGGCGAATCACTTCGTTCCAGATACAATCCCTCAAGGAAATGTCGAGTATAGTTCTTTCCATAGCTCGCTGAGTTTAGATACTTATATATATGTATAGTCAGAAGTTTCGTCAGGCTAGTTGGTCTGTTTGTCTTCCAATTTTGAAGTCCCATCGACTTTCTCGGGGATAATGTTGAATAGTGAAGAAGTAACAAACATATCGACAAAAGCAATTTGTAGCGTGATTTAATTAAATATAAATAAATATTTTTTTTGTAAATACTTATAATACACAGAACAAACATCCATATCAGTCACACAAATATTAGTCTTGAGTGGGAATCGAACCCACGCCCTTCAGCTCTCGAAGCAGAACTTTACCGAATGAGCTAACAGAGCTTACTTCAATTTTGTTTTACCGCACTCCGTCAACAACAAAAAAACTGACGTGCTTTTGACCAATTTTTGTTTTACTTATGCGGTATTAGTCATGTTTCATTATATTGAATACTCTGACTATAGTTTCGGCCAAATTCGAGGCTTCTACAACGTGACTCATACCGCATAAATAAATAAATAAATAAATGCAACCTTCATCTATTTATTTTATTTATTGAAATGCATCAATGGTTAAGGAGATGTTTAATTTTAAAACCTATATGAATTGTGTAAACTAAATCTAGAATTTGTGAAATTAAGCTACCAACACAATTAGAGTTTTTTTTTAAATTTTTATGTAACAGTAATGAGACGAACGCAACGCTCTCCTGATGTTAAGAGATAACACCTGTCCATGACCATTGCAGCGATACACAGAACTTTGAGTAGTAAAACAAAGTCCAGAACATCGCTGCCTTGGCGCTCATTACTTTGAGGCTAGTCTCAATAGCCCTGTAATTTCCCTAGCTGCAGTACCTTTCAAACCGGAACACAGTAATGTTTACACACTACTGCTTAGCGGCAGAATATCTGGTACAGCGGTAGTACCTACGTAGACGACCCCCTGCTAAGGAAATCTACCACCAAGTGAGTATTTCCATTTGTTATTAGAAAATCTTAGATAAGACTGGAAACATTTTTTTGAGTAAAAGCGTTACGCTCGTCCCAATAGACAATTACTTAAATCGTTTTTTCACTGAAATCTTTTTATATGTAAACAAATAAATAAAATTGTTGTGAAACATTCTTTAACCTTTAACATCTCGCATTCGTGTAATACTCGTTCCGCACATAAAAAGTTACCAAAATGAAAAGTCGTAAAGCCCTTTCATTTCCCAAGCAAACTTAAGCACCATAGTCCTTTAACCCTATAGTAAACATTTCATTGCGGTCACAAACGATCTCGGACGAATAAGGTTATATCCTGGATGAAACTTCATATCCCAGCAGACCTATCTTAGTCCATAAAAATAATGACAAACCGAAATATCAATAACCATGGCCAAACACGAGTTATTACAGACACGTATATTTGTGAGGTGTGAACGTTTGTCGTTACTTCTGAAGAAATGGATTTTGTTATAGTGAAAGTTGCTTGCCTGTGGCCATTGGAGATATATTCATAATTTTAAGTATTCTAAATATAATTCAGTGTTACACTGTATTGACGCTTATTAAAATTAAAGTTTTTTTTTCAATATGTATAAAATTAATGAGACGATCAAGACGCTCTCCTGATAGGAAGAGATAACGCATGTCAATGACCATTGCAGCGATACATGTAACTTTGAGTAGCAAAACAAAGTCCAGGGCATCGCTGCTTTGGCGCTTTGATACGTTCGATGGTTAGTCCCAGCAGCCATGTAGTTGGTGCTAGCTGCAGTGTCCTTCAAACAGGTAATATTAACACACTACTGCTTAGCATACCTACCTAGACGACCTCCTGCTAAGGACATCTACCACTAATTAAAACCCAGTTACTATAATTTTTATTATGGAAACTGACGTGGTCTTGACACAATTTTGTTTTATTTTTGCGGGATTACTCACGTTTAATTTTATCGGAAACTCCGACTATAGTTTCGGTCACATCCGGTGGCCTTCATCATGGGGAATCTAAATATATATAACTCAAAGGTGACTGACTGACTGACTGACATAGTGATCTATCAACGCACAGCCCAAACCACTGAACGGATCGGGCTGAAATTTGGCATGCAGGTAGATGTTATGACGTAGGCATCCGCTAAGAAAGGATTTTGATTAATTCTACCCCCAAGGGGATAAAATAGGGGATGAAAGTTTGTATGAAACTTTCATCCGATCGGGCTGAGACTTTGCATGCATAAAGCTACTACGACGTAGGCATCTAGCGCGAGTGAAACCGCGGGCACAGCTAGTAATACTATAATTTTGTTGGCATGTAGGTTTTATTAAGTATGAAGTTTTTGTTTGTAATATTACGGTTATTTTTTTTTTTTTTTTAATATATCTTTCTATCTACCTAATAAGAATAAAACAAATTGTACCTACTGACACCTGTCATTTAAACAATAAACGTATTATTATTAGCTTATTAATATAAAATTTGACCAAATAGCTTTGTTAAATATTTTTCCACTCATTAAAATGTGAACATTTTTGTAAGTAAAGCCGTAAGTTAAGGCTAGTAACCAAATAACTAACTCGTAGCGCTACATCTGGCGTGAGTGGTCGTTATATTATACTTTGGACGATATGATACACGATGTTGTGACTATTTTCTGTGACATCGATAGGAACGGTGTATCGGAAAATTTCCTTTGTTAATTTACTAAGAATTATTTTATCGTTTGCAAGATTATGAACGCAATAACAAATTTAAAACAAATTAAAATTAACATTTATTCCAAGATAAGGAGAAGTTAGTTACGTTTTCTTATCTTGGGATGAAATGATTAATGATTCACAAAAATATTATTCCTGCAGACTTAAGTTCAGCTGTAATTTAAAGCAAATTGTATTACCGTTGCCGTGGTGGTGTCAGCGTAAGAATTGTACTCCACCCTCTCTACCCGTGGTTGCCGTAAGAGTCGGCTAAGGGATGTAATCCGGAAGATGGGCAGCAGCGTCTTCCTTGAACCATCACACCTAACTGCGTTCGCCAACCCGCCTGCCAAGTGTGGCGAATATTGGCAAAACCCCCCCCAGGAGGAGGCCTATGTCCGCAGTGGACGTCTTATGGCTGATGATGTGATGTCTGGTGTGTATTACCGTCGTGGGTCAAACCAAATTAGCACGGGACTGAGAAAGATATTATAGCAAGAGAGGTCTATGCTGAGGTCTGAGGGTGTGTGTGTGAATGTGTGTATATTATGCATGCATGTGCGTGCGTGCGTGTGAGATTATGTGACGACTTTACACAAAAAAATATGACTTGTTTGTGAGCCTCTCTCTGTCACGGTCATTGAGTTATATATATAATACGTACTATGGATAATACGTTCCGAGCATTTACTCCAGATAACTCAATTGCAGAATAATCCAGCAACATGTCAAATGATGCCCGATTATTAAGGAGATCTACGGATTTTACCTACTATCTCCCGATTTTCCAATTTAACAACTGTCTCCCGTTTTTTTTTGCATTTAAGGCTTCACGTACGTTAGTCCGATCTCCTGTCAAATTCTTGTGAACTTTGTGCTATGGTCAAACACCTAGACAGATAGTAGAAGTTTCAGACAAGTTTTTGAAATTGTTGTCAATTTAGTTATAACTGAAACGACTGTTAAGCGGAAATAAACTAAATATATACCTTGAATACATATAGTTCGTTGGTCATGGAATATCCGTGCATGCCAATACCCAGTTTCAAATCACACGCATGTAGTTTATACGAAAACTTTTGATTACGGCGACCGGCAGTTATGAAAACGAACAACTGTAGCAATATTTGACGTATAAACAGAAATAATATACGGAGTTTCTAATATTTGGGCACCTCGTTTTATTAGGAACTTTGTTACCCTAGCTGTGGACGATGGGACTAAAAGTTTTAATACTAAAAGTAGGTATTCGTACGTATTCAATATTCATGGGTTTTTGCTAGATTAGCTAAGAAGTTCCAGCTACTGATCAATCATTTTTTTCTACCCGACTACCTCATGGGATCGATCATTTTATTCCAAGATTTCAAAGTTTCGCTAATAGTAAAATTTATTTAAAATGATGAATGAATCATCTTAATATCCTAACTTTATCCAAAATACAAAAGTATAGATGCGTCACACAGTATACACCTCAGTTATCTAAGTTATGTACCTATGTATTGTCGCAGACTTAAAACGGGAAAGGAAATCATCGTAAAGAAATTTAGGTACATGTACGAGATCGTAAAAAAAAAATCGAAGATGTCTAAAGTCGCTAAGCCGCATTTGGCCAGCGGGATGAACTATAAGCTAAACCCCAACAATGAGCTTGTTGATTCCGGGGAAAAAAATCGTAAGGAAACCATAGCATGATGGTAGAGTAGTTTCTAGTACTTTGGTGGCTAGCCAAGTTGAAAATCGACGCCAAGCATCTATAAATAAATATAGGGCACGTTACACACAGCGCCATCTGACCCCAAACTAAGCAGAGCTTGTGTGATGGAAGTCAGATAACTGATAGAGTACATAAATACTTTTTTTTTGTAAATACATACTTATAATACATACAAAACACAACACAGAACAAATTGAACACGACATTGTCCTTGGTGGGAATCGAACCCACGCCCTACAGCTCAGGCAGACATACTACCAATAAGCCAACAGGACAATATAGCTACGTCTAACGATGTGTTCCGGCAGCCTCACTTGAGAGTCAGTTCCATTCCAGACTAGGTGTGCTTTACCATTTTCCTTATCCTTCCCATAATGATAAGGGCCACGCCCAGCAGTGGACCAGTGTATAAAAACAGGGATGATACGGATTTCGGGATCAAAAATAACAGTTTTTCTTGCGAGAAAATATCCTACAGACATATGAGATACTTCGTCAAGTGCTTTCTAGGAAAATTACAGGGCTGTTGAGACTAATCATCTAATGTCTCAAAGTAATGAGCGCCAAAACAGCGATGGCCTGGACTTTGTTTTGCAACTCAAAGTTCTGTGTATGGCTGCAATGGTCATGGACAAGCGTTATCTCTTACTATCAGGAGAGCGTAGTGTACTTTAACATTTAAAAAAATTAAATACGTATTAAAGATAGAATGTCTATAATATGAAAATAGCCTAGCAGTGGCTTATTGGTAGGGTCCGATTTCCTCTCTACAGCCTCGAATAACAAAATAATAAACCGTTCTATCAACATAACATTTTGTCAGCAAAAACAAGCAACCACAGCGTTGTTTTTGTGTCTATGCCTATTTATTATGTACACGGTTTACGCTTACATCAGTTTAAACTTAGCTGAAATGTATGCCGCGTCAGTCCCTGTTTGAATATTCATTGCATACGGTATTAGGCGCTTCGTTTAGAGGAAGCGTTGCACCGGGAATTATTGGCCTTATTAAAATGGTTTAGATTTTACGATATATTTGATTCAGACGACGTGGTTCAAACCCCAATAATGAGCATAAGCTTCTGAAGGAAAATAACTTCAGGAGACCGTAGTATGATAGTGTAACTGAAATGTAATGAAAATCTGCTTCCAAAAACAAAGGGTGTGTTCCGGCAACGTTCATTGAGAACCGTTTTCATTTCACGCAAAGTGCGCTTAGTTACTTATGCATCTTCGGTCAAGCTGGCAGCTTAATAGGAGAGCTGTGGTTAAAACACCAAGCTCGTCAAAAATAATAACAAACAACATATAATCTGTCAAACCTTTTGAGGACATTTTTAAGTCGCATTCGCTAGATTTACTCTACGCAATGTAGTACTTAGACATGTGCAATGTCGACTCCATTAAAGTGAAATCACAAAGGTATGACGCTCTCTTTGTTTCCCGAGTTCGCTGCATTTTGCATTGTTCTTCCTTCATCATAACATACTTTACTGGACGTAGCATCGGGTGGTTACTATTGTGGATAGAATAAAAAGCTTGTGGACTGTTCTAAGATAATATTATTTATTTACATTACAAGAGCAACACATTCCAACTTTTTCTTTAAAAAAATATTTCTTACAAATCTTGGTCCTGTCAATTAGGAATACAACAAAAAAGAAATCAGTGAAATCAGTACATTCGTTTCCAAGTGATGCTTGTTCATATGGCAAATTTAATTTATATATTATACTAGCTGCGTCCCGCAGTGTTACGCTTATGTGTTAATCCAAGGAGTCAGCTACCTACATACCAAATTTCATCAAAATTGGCTCAGCCGTTTGAGCGTAAAGAAGTAATAAACATACAAATATTCTCACAAACATTCGCCTTTGCAACATTAGTGTGATAACAGATAGATTTACACGATGCAATTGTAATAAAGCATTCTAAGATTGTGCTCTTCCCTTCATCCACAATTTTTTTATTTTTTTATTTTTTTTATATTTTGTTACAATTTTTCTTAATAAAACACACACAATTAAACCTCGCCGAGGTTTGTCTCGGTGTCAGTGTGACATAACTACGTTAGTATCTACATTGCACCCGTGTGAAGCCGGAGCAGGTCGCTAATTGAGTAATAAAACAAAATCTAGGGCATCACTGATTTGGCGCTCATTACTTTGAGACCTTCAATGGTTAGTCTCATTTCAGTCTCAACCCTGTAATATCGCTAGATGATGAATATTCGCATGAATTATGCCATGATATTTTAACTAAACCATAATTAAGATGGATGTAATACATAAACATGTTATTTCTCAAACGTTTTTCTTTCCAAACCTAAAAACATGATAGTAAGAAATTCACTCGACTTTACTACTTAAAAATAGAGTTTTTTTCAGGTATGTTTTTTCTTAAAAATAACATACACAAAATATGAAACAAGCATACCATTCTTTACCCGATTATTTAAAAAAATATAGCTAAGTTACTTTACTCTAAATAAATTTAATTAGGTTTGCGAGTTATGTTTGCGTATTTCCGAGCTATATTTGTACAATACATTCATGGTAGATTCTATTTTCGTCCTTATTATTTTATAATTACGGAATAGCGGATGGGCGGAGTGAACGAGGGATTTTTTAAAGGAAGCCAGTTCCTGTACTCTGATTATTATTATTAAGTTTTCTTACACTACGTCAGTTTTATGATATACCTCTTTCATAGAAGACGTGACGGTTATTTTAATTTTATGTGGAAGAAAACTAGTTTATTGAAGTCAAGCACAAGTTTTTGATACTGTAGCTATTTTTCATTACCGATATAATCACATATTAATTTTGACCTAATTTTGCCCCTGCGTGTAAACAAGAAACTTTGTTATTTGTATAAATTTGGGGTAACTTTTGAAAGTATTTTGAGTATATTGTGCAACGACGGAAATTTCACACACGCCATCGGTTCCCGAACTAAGCAAAGCTTGCACATTTGTATAGTGGGAACGAGATAAGTGATAAAATATTTAAATATGTACATTGTACATTGTTTCATTTACAAATTTAATATATCTATATATACATATATAATAGGTACATAAAGTATCAATGTTTATGTGGTCAAACGCAAACCTATTTCGAATACATTAATGTTTGTATTGTTTTTTTTAATATAATTATATTAATGAATATAAGTAGCTCTCAGATTAATAAATCGATCAAATATATCTTATAAATAATTGATTCAGGCGCTAGTTTGAAGTTGATTTTGAGTGTTCAAGTTACATATTTACTGTATTTAGTTTATTCTCGGCCAAGCGGTCGAAGAGTCAACACGTCCTGAGGGTGTCTCATGTAGAAGTGAAACTCTGTAGAGGACCCGCGCATACAACAACTGTATGACTAGCGGCCAACAAGAGTTCCGAGGGAATGAGTTTTCACTACGCCCGCACCTCTCCCGGAAAGAAGATCCAGTTGGGTGCGGTGCTCCGTCCGGTGTTTCCGGACGTCTGAGACCGCACCCTTTTAACACCACCCCTGGGGGGTAGAATCTCCCCAGCGCCCTGCCTCGCAAAGGAGAGTCATTCTTGAGTCCAATACCTAACCTCCCTACGTACGGAGGAGGAAGAACCGGATGATGATGACCTTACTGTGTTACAAGTGGTTGCTGCAGCGAGAAGAGGATATAAAGACTTGTGGTTATTTTAATGTATTTAGATTTTAGTCTTAGATATCAGCCTTTTAAGCGCCAAAGTCACCAATACGTGACTACTTGCGGGTCCTGTGCGCCAACGACGTCTATAGGCGACGAAAAACCCGGCCCACAATAATATGAAATAAAAATATTGTTTTTTTTTTATTACTGATATTCTAATTCAACATTCCTCAATATAGAATATCTCAGCAACATATGAGTATAAAGAAACAAGTCTCTAGAGCCACAATAGAAATATTAAAATAAAAAACATGGATTCTTATTCAAGCAATTTGTATACCTTGGGCCTTGGCGTACAGGACACGGGAATGCGTTTGTGGCGTGGCGCTAAAAAGGTTAAGTAATATTTCGGATAGATTTCTAAAAATTGTCGTCAGGTTAGTTAAATTTTAAGTTTTTTTTACTGTTGACAGCGAAGGTGTTCTGACCACAGCTCACCTGATATTAAGTAACGGTGTGGTCGAAGACGGTAAATCACACTTAGCCTGGAATAGAACTGACTCTTAAGTGAGGCTGCCGGAACACAATGCTTGGGTATAGATTTTCAACATTCAGCTTGAAGAGGGTGTGGTAGCTAGCGATTATCATGGACTAAAAAACTGTTAAATTATTTCCCGTGCATATTTAAGTGATTTCCCCCTTTCACCTGCATAAATTACTCTGACTGGAAATCGCGACATTTGTCAGTGATACGATAAATAATTCCTCAAAGTGATAAGTGAAAACCGCCGCCTCTAATGGATGTTTAATGAAGTTGATTAATTGCTTGTCGCTATCGTTTTAGTCGCACAATAGAAGAAAGATACAGTGATCTGCTTTGAGTTTCAATGCCCCGTCAATACTTAGCACTGACTTTAAATATAAATAAACAAACTTAAAAAAAAAAGTAAAACCGACGTCAAGAAAAAAACATCAGCACTAAAAACCAATAATTTTGAGAACCTCCTCCTTTTTGATGGTTAAAAATACAGACTGCTCAGTTAGCTTATTTGGAAAACTGCTTCGAAAGCTGAAGGGCGTGAGTTTGATTCCCACTCAGGACTAACATTTGTGTGACTAACATAGATATTTGTTTTGTGTCTGGGTATTTGGTATGTGTTATAAGTATAAGTATAAAAAAACTAAGTTAGAGTCTAAGACTAAGCAAGCAAGTCACAGTAAGGTCTAAAGAACTTAGGTACAAAATTTAAAGCTCAGTCAAGTCAACGATATAAACAGTGAAATAGTATAAATTGCCCAAACAAATGTATATATAAATTAGACTCTATTTAGGACTATATACATAAAGTAGTGTTTTGTTTACCAAGCGGACGTGCACGGTAAGAATCGATTTGTAACTTTTATATTAATAAAAAACAGCGGATTAGCAAGTTGAAGTGGCAGTGGGCAGGGGACATAGCACGCAGAACTGATGGCCGATGGGGCTGCAAAGTTCTGGAGTGGAGACCACGGACCGGCAAGCGCAGCGTAGGATGTCGACCTATAAGGTGGACAGACGACCTAATAAAGACCGCAGGAACGCACTGGATGCGAGCCGCTTCCAACCGGTCTTTATGGAAATCAATGGGGGAGGCCTATGTTCAGCAGTGGACGTCATACGGCTGATGATGATGATTAATAAAAAATAGGTTTGCGTTTGACCGCTCCCTGCCAGTTATTAAGCAGGATGCTCTCTAAGACGCAGCACGCTCTCTTAGAAGAAACCTGTTTACTATGAATTTGAAGAATCTTAGTTACTGAATTTGGTTCGACTACGCAATCCTCGCCTAATTCATCATAATTATTTGATGGTGTCATGCTATGGCGGTTACCTTGTGAACTATTTGACGTCGATAAATTCTAAGATACGAACTTTATCGAAGTATTGGTGGAACTAAATTCATTGCTTACCTCCGATCTATAACTGCTGTAATTAGAAAGATCTCAGTTATATTTTAAAGATATTAATCATGGTAAAACATCGACTTACGAAACCATAACTCCTGTGATGTACAAAAAGTTTTTAGGTCGGTATGTCACCTTTTTACTAAACGGTTTTATTTAGCTTAACCCTGTTTGTTGTTGTTGTTTTTGGGTCAAATTTTAGTAATTAAAATTTTACCCCCTTCTTGTTGACAGATTGCTCTGATATTTGGTACACGCCTTTAATTTTGATGACAACATAGTTTAATATATTCAATATCATTGTAAACATAAGATGGCCGCCGCTACAAAATGGCGGATTACATAATTTTCATAGCTGCCTCATAATGGGTATCAAATGAAAGGGCTTAACTAGTAAAATAAAGTAAATTTTTACAATAAATGCAAATAAAGTATGGCCGCCAACAAAATGGCGGATTACATTTTTTTCACAGCCCCCTAAATATGGGTATAGTGGACTTTGATGATCATGCACATATACTATAAAAAAAATTAAGTTTAAAAATAACCTGCTAACAACATTTTACATTAAATTCAAAGTGAAGTCACATACAAGTATCTTCACTTAGTTTCTTAAATTTACAAACACAGCGAAGACTGTTACTGTGTCTGAGGAGTTAGTTTTGAATTACCAAAAAAACTCTAAAAGTGCATGATGTTATGAACATCAATATAACAACAACTTACGCGTTTTCGGTAAGAAATATCATGTTAGAGAATCAGGGCCCTGGGCGTGAGTCTCTACTTATTATGAGAATGGTTAGGGCATTCAAGAACACTACGAACTCTCAGAATTATAATCATAATGTATCCCGTCACTTACATAACAAAAGGTGCGTGCTGGATTTTAACCCAGGACTTCAGAAATGGAAGCCTTCCGTAAGAAAGTAATACAAAATGTAAAAGTCATTATTTCCTTTATCCTTAAGTTACGTTGCAAATTTTGTTAATAGTTAAATAGAAGATTAATAGAAATTATTTATTGTGCACACCAATAATAGAAAAAAAGTACAGAAAATAAAAGAATCTTATGTGCTAGTGGCACAAGTGCCGGCTTTATCGCTAAGAGCGATCTTTTCCAGGCAACCAAGAAAGGAAAACACGATACAGCTTAAGAACAGATGGGAGATGTAACACTATTAAGTTCAAAAATTTTAAAGGTTTAAGGTTTTTACTTATTTTCTATATATTAAAATTTTATTGGATATAGTTAGATAAGACTAGCAAACTATTGACAGATATAGATAAGTATGTAAGAAACTGGAGAAGGTCTTTACTCTAAGGACAAAGTAATAAGATAGTAAACTTATCTGAACTAATAGACTAGACTAATTTCATAAAACTCATCTAAATCTCAGCGCTGAGTCGGTGATAAACTCCTAAAATTTTAAGTTAATAATTTTAATCCTCTTATAACCTGGCGATCGAAAGTCGTTTAGGTTACGAAGGTGCTTCACCTAAGATTGTCTCACATCTCCTACGAAGTCAGTCATAAAATAGACTTTCTAAATTAACAAAACCTTTGTAAATAGTTGTGATTTCACTGGCATAAAGTTTTGTTGTTTAAAATTGTTTTGCTCTGATGGATTGCGTCAGATTTTAATCAAGAATTTCGTTTAAGATTGTAGAATAGCTTTTGTAGTGATTGTGCAGTATAAATTACTGCTTTAGTGGAGTCAATCTCGCTCTGTTATTGGTATTATAATAGTTTTAGAAGTTTCTTTGTTCTGAAAGATGTTGAAGAATTAAAGATATTCGAAAGATTTTTCTTTTATATCGTCAGATATTAATGAACTCATGATTTTTTCTGCGTCTTTTTAATTTGATTTAGGTGTACCAAGAAAAAAATTATGCTATTTTTGCCCTGAGTTTGTGAAAACTTTTTAGTGTTCCGTATTTTAAAAGTTTCAAAAACTTTTGGCCCGTCTATAATGGTAAGGTAAAATATAATATTTACACCTTACTTCCTGTTGACTTAGAATCATGAAGTTTGATAAGAAGCAAGGTCTTACAACAAAAGTTAGCGATAAGGCCGCCTTTGTACTACTACAAATTAGTCCTGATGTTGTTGTTTTGTATTTTTTTCTTTATGTTTTTTAATATGTCGATTGTTGCAGTACATTAAAGTTATTCTAATTTAAATCTAGACAAAAAAAATTGTACTTAAATAATTGACAATACTTTATTTATTCCAATAATACAGTGTCCAAACATAAAAACAAAAAAAAAACTGTTAAAAAAATCTTAGAGAAAAAAGATAGCTTTATGTGAGAAACCGGCCTCAACTCGCATAATGCTAGCTGTAGTGGACAATCGGTGCTAGTCTTCCATTGAAATTGCCAACGTGCCAAATGCCCAATGCCCAATGTCCAAATTAAATAAAAAAGTTGTAGTTGTTTAAGTTCTCGGAATTATCATTTTTGTGCACCTTCGGCATAAAAATAAAAAGTAAGTTTCAAAAGACATAATAACATTTCTATTTACATACCTAATTAAATTACATCATATCGATACGGGTTTATTTTGTCCTCTTGAGATACGGAACCCCAAAAACATTTTTTGATATTACACACTTAGGTTTGCGGATGGCAAAATAACTGTTATATCTAATCTATTTATTATTATTATTATTATTAATTCAGGCTCACATGTATCCACATTAAAGATCGATTCTAATTCGTTGAACAGCAACAGTTTAGTTTAACGTTTCTAAGAAATGAGAAAAACCTAGATCCAGACTATTTGCAGTACGGAAAGTATTTTATTCGACCCACGTGAGTCCGCTCCATCAAATTTATTCAGTGGCCACGCAAATCTGTGGATTTCCATAAACGTTGTTCACAACAACGTTCAGGATCAAGTATCCAGAATCTCTGCACCGAATACCGTATCTTAGAGATACGTGACCCCATTTGCATATAAAGGGCCCATGGTAAGTGTGTTTTTTTTCTACGGACCGAAGAACGAAGGCGCGATGATTGATACCGGGTTTGCCAAAATGATTTATATTTTGGTTGAAGTATAGTCGAGTGCTTTGAATGGATTGTCTGAAAAGGTGAAGATTGAGAAAAAGGTTTTCAAGTGTGTATGTTTTCCCAAAACGTTCCTCTTTATGTTTTGCTTTATTTTCTTTTCATAATAAGTGATAACAAAAATATTATTATAATAGTACAATGCCAAAAACTTCTACAATCATCACGTGTTTTATTTTATTTTAAATTGGCTTGCATTTGACCGCCATCTCGCCTGATGTTAAGCTAAAATGGATGAAACACGCCATAGAAGAAACCGATTTACTCACGACTTGAAGACGCCCAGATAGTATTTATCGTGGAACACCCATTCTATTGTTTTAAAAGTGCAGTCTCAGGGATTGTTTCTACTACAACGAATGAAAGATGCACGTGATGTAGTGGCGGCAGCTGACAATGGCCTCAGGTTTTTAATACGACAATGTTAGAAGGCTTCAAGCAAAACTAGCCATCAGTAGTAACTAATCCCGCTCGGCACTTTGGGTTTGGTTTATTTTTACCAATAAAGGAGTGTAACGATTTCAGGATTCGTGTATGTATGAGATTATCTTTATACCATCATTACTTTTAAATGCCTTAATGGATTGTCATGTATGGGGTATCGTTAGAATCCTTATATCGTCTTGAATGACACAGGTTATATTTTTTTTAAATTTAATAAGACGCCAGTGTGGCTCCATTTTCAAATGTTAAAAAAAACTTCATTATTTAGTTTATTGTTTTAACGCAGTCGTGTTTTTGTTTCATTGAATGAAATCATTTTTTCATCCACATTTTAACAGGATAAGCTATCTGAATTTCAAATTGTATCTACGTACCTATTTACGTTGAACGCGAAAAGAAATAAACGTACATACTTTCGGATTTAATAGTATTTTATGAATGTATGGTATATAGGTGATTGTAGAAAACCTTAATTTAGGAAAACAAATAAGTGCACAGCAACTTACTTGGTGGTAGATATTCATAGCAGAAAGGTCATCCATGTAGATACCACCGCAGTACCAGATATTCTGCCGTCAAGCAGAAATGTCGAAATATTACTGTCGCATTTTCCTAGCCGCAGTACCCTTACTGCGGCTAGGAAAATTACAGGGCTTTTAAGACTAACCATCGAATGTCCCACAGTAATGAGCGCCAATGCTCTGGACTTTGTTTTGCTACTGAAAGTATTGTGTATTGTTGTAACGTTCTTGAACACGAGTTATCTCTTACCCTCAGAAGAGCCGTCCGTCTCAATACCTTTACATTAAAAAAATACAAAACAACAAAATTTATTCGTCAAGTTCTTTTATATAGTCGTGTATATCCCTTTGTACAATATAATAGCCATTTATATTAAAAAATATGAGATCTAATTTCAATAATAAGCAATGGAAGATATTAAAGTCTCGACGGATTGACTGAGAGAGCTTTCATTCTCGAAATATAAATTATTTGTCATTTTTGTGAGCAACATTTATTAGATTTTAGCTTCGAGTAAGAGGAATAAAGTCAAGTAATTTCTTGGAGACTTGGCCTGCTTTAAACGCGACTTTCAGATTAACTCCTGGCCGTTTTAATTTCACGTCAATTAATCTTTCTTATTTTACTTTTCATTAAGTTGAAAGTAGACAATTTTAATTATCAAGGAAACAATTTCAATTGGATGCAGTCTTTGAAGTCAAGTTTCATTAAAATGCTGAATGGTTCGTTAAACTGTCATTAAATTCTTTTAAACACTTTCTCGGTTTTTTTAGGCGTATTGGCGTATTTTTAATTTCACGAACAAAAATATCGTGGTTACCGAGTAAAATAGAACTTGACATAATTATGTTATTATAAGTTGTGAATATTTAACGAAAAAAGAGCAGACTTCATTTTGTTTAAAAGTATGAAATGACATAAAAAATATATTTATTATACAATATACATAACTATATTGATAATTTATACCGGTTTTTATGGAAGTCAATGGGGGAGGTCTATGTCCAGCAGTGGACGTTCTAATGTTCAGGAGTGGACGTTCTACGGCTGAAATGATGATGATGATGATGATGATAATTAATAACCATTTTTGATCTCGTTATCCCACTTTATAACAGCTTTAATAATATTTAACTTAACGCTCTGTTTAGCACAGACGTTGATTGTATTATTATCAATGTAACAAAATATTAGATGAAAAGAAAAAAAATAGCAAAGTTAGAAGTCAATTTCCGTTATACAAACAAATATATTATTAAATATATCGAAAACACTGACTACAAGTAAAAAACAAAAAATATTTAAAAAAAACATCAACTACTTACGGTCACAACGTACTGATTGTTACGAATGCTGAGTTGTTTTGAGCTACAAAGACTGTTGAACTCTCAGTGTAAATGATTTATAATAATGAGTACAGTATCTGTCTCTTGATTTACCCAAAGCTTATAATCCTGTATAGAGTGTAGTTCAAAATTCAATGAAAGTTAGACTGAAATATGAATCCTATATTCCAACTTACATTCTTTGAGTGTTTTCGAGGGACAGAACCTCGTCAAAGTTGTAAAAATTCAAACGTATGATTAGTACTTGTATACCACTCTATATTTTGTCGATATATGTTTAGGCCTTTTGTGCTAACAAAACATTTTGCGAACAGCGTTACGATAAGTCCTCTATATTTTTGGTGTGTTCCGACCAAATCTGCAAAATAAAAACAAGGAAATGTGGAGTCCGCATGTGTTTGTTCTGTCTTATTTTTGTTTTGGGGTTTAAAAAAATTAAATTGAATTTCCCTCGAATATTGTTGTGGTGGATATTAAAAAGTCGTATCGTAGGCGCATAAGAGCTTTGGTTTTATTTTTGCTAAATTAACATTATCAAAACAGAACCACACTTCCGTATTTCCTGGGCATTGGAGTGAAATATTACAATCGTCAGCAAATAAAAGTCGAAAGTAATTTGATTGCTTTGCACGGGTGCAATGTAGATACTGAGGTGAATATACATGTATTATACATATAATGCCGAGCCGTGGTGGTGCCGGCGTAAGAATAGCACCCCACCCTCTCTACCCGTGGTTGCCGTAAGAGTCTGCTAAGGGATTTCACCCGGAAGATGGGCAGCAGCGTTTTCCTTCAACAATCACACCTAACTGCGCTTGCCAACCCGCCTGCCAAGCGTGGCGAGTATTGGCAAAACCCCCCCAGGAGGAGGCCTATGTCCAGCAGTGGACGTCCTATGGCTGATGATGTGATGTGATGTGATGTGATACATATAAACCTTCTTCTTGAATCACTCTATCTATTGATGGAAACCACATTGAAATCGGTTGCGCAGTTTAAAAGATCTAAGCGTACAGACGGCGAGATCGACATTGTTTTATACTATGTAGAGATACAAAAAAAAAAAAAAGATGTCGTTCAAGATGGTAAATACTCCTAGCCTAGAATGGAATCTGGCTTTTGATTGAGGCTACGGAAACGCACCGATAGGTTCTTGGCAGTATATTGTCAACTTCAACTTAGTAGTTAGACAGTCGAGTACAAGAAAATATCCTACCATACTATGGTTTAAAGAAACCATAGTGTGGTAGGATATTAAAAAAAGGAAAAAAAAGAGAACATCCTCTTTAGGATGTTTCCTTTTTTTTTGTTATGGTTGACAAGCTAGGTGATTGACCACAACTCACCTGATTTTAAGTGTTGGTCAAAGGTGGTAAAGCAAACCTAGCCTAGAATTGAACTGGCTCTCAGATGAGGCTGCCGGAACACACCACAACCACCACCAGAAGCTTAAGTTCATGGTTGGATTCGAGCCTTCGCTCTTTCGCGTACATCCCGTTCGGAATAACCACTAAGCTATTGCAGTTTAGGATAGGATCCAGTAAAACAATACAATATTCGAAATAAGTATCTACCTCTTTGTAAATATGGTAGTGCGAGTTATATGTTCGTGTGTCAAATACACTCGCACCCAAGGTGCATTGCAAAGAGAGAAGCGACGTAGCGATATTCTTTATTCACCGTGGATGTAGTTATTGGATGAAATGGAACGGTGATGAAAGTTTTCCATTTTATTCGGCTCGCTTACTTAGATTTAAGTATATACTGTACTACATTTTAACATCATTATCATAATCCTATTGAAGGCCGCAAGTTGTGGCACTAGCTCATAAGATTCTTTAATACTTTTTTTTCTATTTTTATTGTGCGCAATAAAGAGTTTCTATCTTTCTATCTACTCTATTTTTGCAGGCTACCTTCTAATCGGTCGCATTATCGTCTATTAAGTAACGTGCGAATAATTCATAAGCAATGATTATTATCTAAGCTTCAAAGCCTCGAGCGTCGACCTAAAATATAGTAGTGAGGCTTATCACATTTTGAAGAGTGTTTTTAAGATTTGCATTGTCTTATTCACTCTTCTTATTATATTATATTATTATCGGTTTGCCAGAAGCTTTAAAAAGCGATATGGTTTCATGGATATCATGAAAAGAGGCAGATAGAGTTTTTAAAACACACGCAGTAAAGTCACTCGGCTATCTATGTGTGTGTGTGACACCGTACACGTAGCTATATGTAGCGCGCTGTTGACGCAGTAGTAACTCGTGCGTCTGTAAGCGTTACGGCCGGCTTACAGTTTTTAGGTTTTGTGTTCCAAAAACTCGAACCAAACGATTTAATTCAACTTCATAGTTATAACTGTCCAAAAGTGTGGCGTGAACGAGAAAAAGAACGTGGCGGTGATGGAATTATAATAAGTATTGTGTATTCCTCGAGCATTCATGCTCACCATCGAGGGCTCCTTCTTGCGGCGGCGTCGTGTGTCGGTCGCTCTCTTCCCTCAGATATGGTTGAGGAGGGCGATGGCTGGCACATGCGTCATACTCGTGATCGGGTGCTGCTTGCGGGTCGCTGGTCTACTCGCGGTATACACACAAACTAGTACTTTAACCCTAGTTAAGATTTCAATTCCCTCTTCACATAAAGTAAAAAGAAAAAAACAGTTTTGTATCAATCCAAGTTAACAAAGGTCACGGACCCCGGTCTGTCTAAGGTGTAATTTTTTAATTAAAAAATATAAAAAAACCGTTAAAAAGAGAGATTTGATATCCGAGTATATTAAAAATTATCTTTATTTAATCTATTGATCGATTCTTCATATTTTATGGTTATCCCTTCCATAGAATAAGCATCTATGTACGATAAATAATGCGGGTAAGGCGGGAAATGCAAAATGAGTTGCAAGTGACAGGCGCTCCCTTCGCAAACGCTTGACGGCAAACAATGTTGGCTATGTCGTATGTATGGTAATGCAGCTATCATGAACTGAAAACTAAGACATCGAAAGGAAAAAAAATGCTGATTTTTCTTTTTAAATCTTACAAAGGGTTACCTCATAACTTATTAAATCAAGTGTCAACATTTTTTTTTTATGGGCAGAACTGGTTTGATTTTTACTGCTATGTTAGTTCTTTATTTTACTTGGTGGTAGATTTCTTTAGCAGGAGGTCGTCTAGGTACCACCGCAGTACCAGATATTCTGCCGCCAAGTAGTAGTGTGTAAATATTACTGTGTTCCGGTTTGAAGGGTACTGCAGCTAGCGAATCTAGTCCCAAAGTAATGAGCGCCAAGGCAGCGATGCCCTGGACTTTGTTTCACTACTCAAAGTTCTGTGTATCGCTGCAATGGTCATGGACAGGCGTTATCTCTTAACATCAAGAGAGCGTCTCGTTCGTCTCATTATTGTTACTGGGTGTTCTGTAAATAAAAGTATTTAAGTATTCTATCAGTTATCTGGTTTCCATAGCTTTGCTTAGTAAGATATCGGTATGTGAAATGTCCTACGATATTTATTTTTTGTTTTATTTTACTATTTATGGGATATTTTTAAGGATAGATAGTTTTCTTGTGTCGAAAGAATTTAGGATTAAAATGAACAGCATTTCTGTGCATGTAGTTTCGTTAACTTAAAAGCAAAACTGTGTGAAACCAAGTAGAAATACTTGTTCTTTCTCTATTTCAAGGAAGTAACTAGCACACCAGAGAATAATGTGTGACAATGTCATTGACAGATTGAGAAAATCGGATAAAGCAGATGGATGATACAGAGCTGGAGCAGATTTCTAATATAATTTTAGAGTTTTGTTTTGTGTGAGTTTCAACAAACATTTATGTGACGATAAATGTTTGTTCTGTGTCTGGGTGTTCTGTGTGTATAAGTACTTTTGTAGCGATGATGGTTCAGTGGTTAGCGCGGTAGGTTCACAAGCCGAAGGGCGTGGGTTCAAACCCCAACAATGAGCTTGAGCTGCCGTTGAAGGAAAACATCGTGAGGAACCAATAGCGTGGTGGTAGGGTACTTTATAGTACTCGGCTGGCTAGCTACCACCCTCAAGTTGAAAATCTGCCGCCAAGCATCTAACGGTGTGTTCCGGCAGCCTCACTTGAGAGCCAGTTCCATTCCAAGCTAGGTGTGCTATTCCATCTTCGACCACACCGTCACTTAACATCAGGTGAGCTGTGGTCAAACACCTAGACTGTCAGCCATAAAATAAAATAAAAATAAAGTTATGTTTAGTTTGGGGCTAGATGGCGCTGTGTGAAATTTTCTACGATATTTTATTTGCAATAAGTTACTTCCATATCTAAAATTTTATATACCTACTAACGTAACATTAAAACGTGTTTCCTAAAGATTTTAAATTTCTACCACTTACCAACTATAGTATTGTTGTCTGCGTAAAGCTTAAGTAATAAGGACATTTAAGTAACAACTCTAGAGAGCTGTTAATATTTAAGATTCAGTGTCCGAAGGAAACTTTATTAAGCTTACAAAGATTTATTGACAGCCTTGTTGGCTCATTGGTGGGATATCTGCTTTAACAGCTACAGGGCGTGGGTTCGATTCCAATCCAGGACAAACATTTTTCTGTTTATATTTACAAAAAAGTATTCTTTCAGTTATTTGGCTTCCATAGTCCAATCTTTATTTATTAGCGATATTTTTTTGCTTAATTGCACCGTCATTGTACTACCAAATTATGTTTTTTTTTTTTTAATACTAAACAGGTTTGCGTTTTACCACGCCCTGCCTGATGTTAAGCAGGATGTGGTCTAAGATTAAGCACGTTTTTCGCTTCCATCCACCGCCAGCTGTTCCATGTATATCGTCACTCCATTGAGTTTCAGGGCATCCTACGCTACGTTTGCCAATTCGCGGTCTGCACACTAGAACACGTCTACCCCAGCGGTTATCGGTCCTGCGACAGATATATCCAGCCCATTGCCACCTTAGCTTGCTAATTAATTAATAAATAATAAACGCTGAGCTATGTCTGTAACTTTAGTTCTCTGGCGAATTACTTCACATTCAATAGTAACAACTCGGTATTGATATATTTTCAGTTTCGCCCAAACTTCTACTAAAGAAAGGTCCTTCCGACCACAAAAGTGGCAATTTCCTAAAACCAAAGCTCCATTAGAATCTCAATGCAGTCGACAGTGCGAGATTTCCTGGTGAAAAAGGGGTTTTATTTCAGACAGCCACTCGCTAGGGAGTACTTCGTCACGTAGAAGTGTCACAGGAAACGTGCTCGACTCACGGGCTGCCCTAATGTGACTACTCGGACGAGACACAGCGCCCGCGGCGGGTCAACTACAGTTATGATTATAGGGTGCGTGCTGTATTATGAGACCTGACGGTGAAATACGTATTTCATTAATGAGGTAAAAAAAGGAATATAAGTATTTTCTAAGTCTAAAAAGTTGCGATGAAAGTAAGAAAGAACAAATCAAGTTTTACTTGAGCTGATGAATTGTCTGGTGGTGCGGGCTATATCTAGTGATAGGAGGTATATATAGCTGTGCGGACACAAGAAGGCAGAATTTTTCTATGTTAGGATTCTTCTCTTCGACTTTTTAAAACTGCATTTCTTTTTTTAATTTTGGCATCGCGTTTTTGTTCTGTGCTAATGTCAAGTATTTACATATTTTTAAGTGTCTCGTGATAAAATCAAGTCATGGCCACAGGTAAATAAGTCCGGGTCAAGTCTAGTCCATACCCTAGCAAAGTAGTAGTGATTTTACTAAAAGCTTATACAATGTTTTAAAACAACAACTCTTTTGGAACACTTTTTTATGCACCAAAAACTAAAAAGTTCCTTAAACGATACAAGCTTTAGTAAGTTTACAAACATACAAGAATTATTACAGCTAAAAAAAACGGTGGACATGTCATATAGCGCCATCTAGCCACAAACTAAGTAAAGCTTGTACTATAGTAACCAGACAATTGATAGAATTCTTTGTAGCGATGAATTCAGTGGTTAGCGCGGCCGGTTTACACGCCGAAGGGCGTGGGTACAAACCCCAAAAATGACCTTAAGTTGCCGGTGAAGGAAAACATCGTGAGGAAACCATAGCATGGAAGTAGGATATTTCATAGTACCCGGCTAGCTACAACCCTTAAGTTGAAAATCTGCGGCCAAGCATCTAACAATGTGTTCTGGTAGCCTCACTTGTGAGCCACTTCTATTGCGGGCTAGGTGTGCTTTGCGGACTCTGACCACACCATCACTTAACATCAGGTGGAAAGAAGAAAACATGGTATAAATATACAGAGACAACACACACATCTATGTATATATGGCACATAAATATTTACTCTGCGCGCACATGGAACCAACGCTTTTCAGTGAAACTATTTTACTATTTTTAGTCTTCTCAAAAATGTGTATTAATAGCTTTAATCGACTTTACTTTCTGATGACGTCACTGTGCAGCTTGAGCCGTGTTAAATGTCGTGTCTTGGGAATTCATCTGATAGGAATGTACATGTGCCGATTCCATTGTCGCTCAACGCAGAACGCTTAATCATTATTTACCCACAGTTGTTTCTGGTGTAGTCTATTGGGACGAACATTTGCGCTGAACGTTTGTGTCAAATATTACCAGCTTTTTGTTCTATCTATCAGTGTGCGTTTAGATTGAGACAGTGGTATTACATTGCAAGTTGCACTACATTTAGATTTCCCATTACACTTCACACTAATATTATAAAGGCGAAAGTTATTTATTTTACAGAGACATGGGTTACATATTGATACAAGCCAAAGTATAGGATCACCAATCAAATGTCTCTAGCACCATGGCATGAAAAAAATTATAAATAAGTATATAGTTTGTGAGTGTGTATCTTTGTATGTTTATTACTTCCTCACCCTCAAACGGCTGGACTGACGTTGATGAAATTTGCTATGAATATAGCTGACAACATGGATTAACGCATGCTTTTTATCCCGAAAAAATGGAAACAGCTCAGTGACGGTCTTATTGCTAAAAAATATAAATGGAGAAGTTGAAATTGAGAGGAAGAAGCCATTTGTCTCTACGAACTGTATTTTTTCAATAAGCCCCCCTATAATTTGATCGGTTGTCAACACTTATATAGGTCAAAGAAATCTGTGCCTGGATACAGGCATTTGAGGTGTGAATTCTACGGAAGATGTTCAAAATTCCTTTGACCAGCTTCACATCAAATACCAAGGTTCTAGAAATGGCTCACCGCAAAAGAGAGCTGATGTCAATAGTTATGAGACGGCAGGTCCTTATCCGGGCACTTACAAAAGAGGATCTTTGTATGACTTTCCAAGGTTGGTCCTCGAAGGTAGAATCCCGGGGAAGCGAGGCCCAGGACGTCCCAGACGGAAGTGGCTAGACGACATGAGAGAATGGACTGGAGCTATCAGCATCTAAAATTCACAGCATGGGATCGCGAGAAATTTCTCCTACTGACCTCCAAACTTTAATATGAAGATGGCACTTCATGATGATATAGTTCCACATTTGACCATAAACTTTCCTGATAAGCGACGATGCAGTCAAAGATGAAGCACATAGAGTTAAGCTCGGTGTGCTTTGACTTTTATTATATTAATTGTATAGGTAGGAATGTAATTTTTTTTTTGAATGTTTACTTTATTGACCTATTGAATTTGTTAATGCCTTGATAAGATTCATAATGTGTAATATTGACAAAGCCTACTATAAGGTGGCTCATTACGAAGACAAGAATATATGGTTGTAGTAGCTTCTCTCTGCACTTGCATTCCCTTGGCTAAGTGACAATTGTAGTAAGCATAATGTATTAATATCTATAACTCTAAACTGTATAAACTGTAACCTAATATGAAAAGAAAGATCCACAAAAAAAAATGCCTTGCTGAGTTTCTTGCCGGAGTCTTCTCAGTTGAAGTGTAATTACGAGCCGGTGGTAGATTCAAAATGTAACTTAACGTTCATAAGTGCCTTACCAGGGCCTAAACTGAATAAATGACTTTTTGATTTTGATTTGATTTTGCTAAATAAGTATTCTTAGTTTATTGAAACTATAGTAAATATATCTATAACTTTTCGATTTTCTTTGAGACAGCAATTATTACTACAACTTGTAATAGTTATACTTTCCTCAAGGCAGGGACTGTCACATCGCTGTTTATTTAATGAGCAACGCTTACACGCTCTGTTAAGCGATCCTTTTATGCATTCTTCCGTTTTCCTTAACCATTACTAACAGATTGTATAGGCGACTAGGCGTGTTACATTCACGAAATATTTATCTTCATTCCATTCCTTCGAACCTTTGAAAACTATACAGAAAACAGAATTCGATTCTTTGCCAAGCTTTTAAAATGTCTCTTTTTTTCCAATATTTTATCAAAAATAAAACAACATTTATTGTTTAATCGCATAATTAAAGTCCACAGATTACAACAAGCTGATAAAAATGCGACGAGAAAAATCAAAGGCTTTTATAAATATATATATTTTTATGGCTGACTTAGTGTTTAACCACAACTCATCTGATGTTAAGTGACGGTTTGGTCGAAGTTGGTAAAGCACACCTAGCCTGGAATGGAACTGGCTCTTAAGTGAGACTGCCGGAACACACTCTTAGATGCTTGGCGGCAGATTTTCAACACGAGGGTGGTAGCTAGCCAGCCGAGTCTAGTAGTCGGCTGGCTAGCTACCCTACCTTATAGTGCAGTACCACCACGCAAAACAAGTATAATATGTATAGTATTCACAACTGCTTAAGCAAAGTTCTGGAGTGAAGACCACGGACCGGCAAGCGCAGCGTAGCACGTCCACCCACAAGGTGGACAGACGAGACGACCAAATAAAGACCGCAGAAACGCACTGGATGCGAGCCACTTCCAACCGGTCTATTTGGAAATCAATGGGAGAGGCCTATGACCAGCAGTGGACGTCATACAGCTGATGATGATGATGAAGCATTTAAAAAAGCTTCAAAACAAAATCCTAATCAAAAAAACATAACCAAACCATTAATGCGTACTTTCATAGACACGGAGATACAGATTCAAAGAAAATAGCACAAGTAATAAAAAAATCTTCTTTACAAAAAAAAAACATCGTATAAATCCACCAAGTATACTGAGTAACAAACGTTTGCTCTCATCAAAGGTCGTGAAAAGTTACGATTGAATTTTCTCAGCGTCTTTGAGAAAGTAGAATGACAAAGGGATAGTTTCTATGTAAAATCTTCGTATTATTGTCGCTTGGATGCAAATTGGCTTTCTAAGTCGATGGAGCTTCTTGAACCAGAGAACGGTTAGAGAAATAAATAATACATTGTTGCTTGGAAACAAGCAGCTTGGATTGTAAAGAAATTAATAATCATACAATAATCCTGTTAGATCATTTAGTAGAATATGTGTTTCAAGAGGTGAAAGGCGTAGGTTCGATTCCCACCATAAAAAATATTTATGAGACGACAGAATATGTATGTTCTGTGCCTACATATTATAAAACAAAGTCGTCCGCCACGTCTGTCTGTCTTTTCGTGATAAACTTAAAAACCACTGAACAAATTATCATGCAAGTTCTAATAGATAGATATAGTGATTCATGAGGAAGGTTTAGGTATATAATTTGTCAAGGTTTTGTGTAAATTGGTTGAAATATGATGATAATTGTTGGAAGTGTCGGAAAAGTCAAGCCACCTGGGAGCTTTCTTCGAAAACGCTGCCTAATTAATCCCTTTGAGATAATTATGTTGATTGACAATTTTTTCTAAGTCCTCAATAAAATTTCATAGAAATATAGCAAACATCACAAAAGATCTTCGTTTTCTGAAGTATAAACTTTTCTGATAAATATTTTCCATACACTACGCCGCGTCTATATATTCAGCATTACACGAAGAACCTCTTGACCTGAAATGCTGTAGACATAACAGCACTGGGCGACCTAAGTCCTTAGTAATACGCTTTAGTACTTCAATATAAGGGTTTTTATCTCCTTTCCTCTTTTTAAATTCAAATACGAGTGAGAAAGACAAGAAGATCGCTATCTCGGATAGTTTAATCTACCTGTATTTTTTTCAGTAGGTACTCATCCAGTTAAAGTGGATAGTGCTTCAGTAAATCAGTAATAGCTAACAAATTGGGGTCGTCAAATTCTCAAGATCATTGTGAAATGTTGAGTTATGATAAAACGTACCTGTAAATGTTTATGTGTGTTCGTAGTTTTATGAGTATCATCATCATCATCATCTACAGACTCTTTTTATGCCATCTGCCTTGGTCCTATGTTAAACTGATCCAGGTTTCACCCGCGATGGTACTTTTAAACATCGCATTAATTTAAATTACATTATTTAGTACTATGCAGTATATTTTAATTTTTTCATTTTATAAAAGTATTTTTTTTATATAAGCAGTTTTTTATGTCATAGCGATGATAGCCCAGTGGTTAGCGTGGAAGGTTCACATCCCCCCCGTGGGTTCCCGCCTTGTCGTGGCGGGGGGGCTGAGTAACCGTGCCTGGTCACCACGGTGAAACCAAGCGGAACCCGAGGTGGGGCTGCTTCTCCGGGCTTCCCCCTGGGCCTGGCTGAAGCGGCCAATGTAGGTTGCGGTACTGTATGGGCGGTACCGCAACTGAGACTGAGGTGTGTCGTTGCCGCTTTCCTTACCTTCCGCGGCCTTGACGGGGCCGCCACCGTTTGATGGCGGACGCGGTGGGGCTGCAGGGGAAGAGGGGTGTCGGTGTTGCGTTGTGCCGCTCTCCCTGTCCTCTGCAGCCGTGGTGGCAGGCGGCGGGGCCACTTACCTGACCCGTCGCATGGGGACCGCTGGCGTGTCTGACGCTAGTTGCTTTCTGGTCCCCGAGGTGGGTCGTGACACGTCATGTATGATGTGTCACGACGTGAGGGCTCTCCACGTGTCCCTCAGAGGAGCTGAGGGCACAGTGGAGGAGCCGAGTGGGAGGGGGCCGCGGGTTGGGAGGAGTGCCGGTCTGGCGATCCCCATCCCAGCGGCCAAAGTGGCAGGCGACGGGGCCACTAATCTGACCCGTCGCACGGAGACCACGGGCGTCTGGACGTGGGGCCGTCCGACGCCCAATTGCTGGTTAGGTCTCCGAGGTGGATCACGATGTGTCCGGTGTTCTGACACATCATCATCGTGGCGGGGTGAGCTTGGGCTCCCCGAGGCGGGTCCGCGAGGACAAGCGCTGTCGAGGCCGCGGAAGAGTGCGAAAGCGTGCCCGTAGCCTCGACACAAGCGCCGAGGTGGAACACTCCAGGGTTTTTAGTGGGTAGGCCGTCATTAGGACGGAGAATCCCACATAACCACTGTGCCCGCCCCACGGCCGGTGGTATACATTAAGTATTTTCCCTGGACAAAAAAAAAAAGGTTCACACGCCGAATGTCGTGGGCTCAAACTTCAACATGAGCTTAATAAGCTATCGGTGAAGTAAGTATCGGTACACTTTTCTAACCTTTTATGTAACTGTCTTTTAGCCGTTCTAATTAAATAAATAAAATAAACATCTTTACATAGATAAAGAAAATGAATGTAAACTTTTTTATTATTGTCTTACATCTCCATCAAAAGTTAATTCAAAAATGTGTATCATTAATCGACAAAACACCCTCCAAATCACTTCAAAACACTTCAAATATATTTAAGCGAAGCAGCTAAGCTATTGACTTTAAAATCAATTTAACTTAGAGTGCATATATTTAGTAGACGTATACTAGTCGTAATAGCATCCGAAATGCACTGCACACTGCCAATTCATGCCCACGCATTACATTTTACAAATTGTTTTAAGTAATGTTCTACATTAAAACCTTAGCACTGCGTTCATAAAAGCTATTTTTGCTGAAATGAATGGGTGTATTTACGTGGCACTATTCTCACGTTATACATAGAGTATGTGAAAACAGAAGGATATCTTAAACAAATTAGGTTAGTTACTCTGACGTAACAAGAGACGCGACCGGCAGACTATACGCTAGAAAATCTTGGTATGACACATAGATGGGTTTTGGATGAAAAATATGTTTACTTGGTGATGGTGGTAGGTCTCCTTAGAAGGTCATCTAGAGAGGTACAAACTTAACAACAGGTGAATTGTTGTCAAACAAATAGCCAGTCAACAATTACAAAAAAATAATAAATATTGTAGAATATTACACACGGCGCCATCTGACCCCAAACTAAGCAAAGCTTGTACTATAGAAGTCAGATAACTGATAGAATACTTAAATACTTTTTTGTTGTTAATACATACTTATTATACATACAGAACACCTACTGAACGAGAATACATTATTAATTGAGTTCAAGGGCTAACTTTTTGACCATTCTTCAGACTCAAACGCCAAAATATGGGCGAATCAATTCACAGCAAAATTACGGTCACAACTTATGATATTACTATAGTAAACAAATTAATTAGTATTTCAATCAAAGTTTTTACTATAATATAATATTTCACCAATTCCTTAAAGTTGTCTTTCTGAGCTTTCTTGCAATAGAGGCTAGAAAACTTTATGAGCTTTATAGTCCTGTCGAGTCATGCGGTCCATTATCATAAATTGGAATTTATTTTGTCCCCAATGACGTTTTTTAACTCGTACCTGAGGCGGAAAGTGCCTCTCTGACTTGGAACATACTTCCAAATTAAATTACAACTTTAGACAAGTCAAGGTTGGTTATATCAAGCCTCTAAGAGGTTTCAGTCTCTTTAAGCGGCGAAATTACTTTTTCATTTAGAAGAAGATTTAGTCACTAAGCTTTTGAAATGAAAATGAATATGAGAAATATCTGTTTGTATCAGAGTTTTAATATCCATTAAATAACTTATTTTATTATTTACTTCGCGGTAGATATCCTTAGAAGGAGGTCGTCTATTTAGGTACTACCCCGGTATCAGATATTCTGCTACCAAGCAGTAGTACGTAAACATAACTGTGTTCCGGTTTGAAGGGCACTGCAGCTAGCGAAATTACAAGGCTGTTGAGAATAACCATCGAGTAACGAGCGCTGTTTAACGCTAAAGTGGGAGTACAGACTAGCAGCGAGTCGGTAGTAGGATCATACGGTTTTGGTAAAAGGAACGACAGAGGGCAAATGCTTGTCGACTTCCTAGAGAAGGAGGGGCTTTTCTTGATGAATTCTTTTTTCAAGAAACAGCCTCAGAGGAAGTGGACGTGGCAAAGCCCCGGAGGACGGACTAAAAACGAGATAGACTTCATCACTACGGACAAAAAGCGTATATTCAGAGATGTCTCGGTGCTCACTAGGTTTCATACCGGAAGTGACCATCGACTAGTACGAGGCACTCTGGATATCAACATCAAGCTTGAACGGGTCCGTTTGATGAAGTCATCGCTCCGTCCAAACCTTCTCCAAACCGTGGTTGGATCCGAAAAGTTTCAGTTAAACCTGGAGAACCGATTCGCTGCCTTGGAAACCACAGATGACGTAGACCGGAAACTTGAACAAGTGGTAAACGTCCTCCGAGATGAGGGCACGAAATTTTGCGAAATGCGACGTAAGGGCAAAAAGTCAAAACTTTCGAGAGAGACTCTACACTTAATGGAAGAGCGACGCGACAACCCCATGTTAACTTCATCAGATCAAGTGGCGCTAAACAAGAAAATCGCCAAGCTGGTACGACGGGACCTCCGATCATTTAATACGCTCTTGATTGAAAAATCAATTGAGCAAAATCGGGGGTCGAAAGTGTTCGTCCAGCCACTTGGTAGAAGCCATCTGACGAAGTTAACCACGTCGACGGGGGGAGTCGTCAGTTCTAGACCAGAGATTCTCTCGGAAGTGGAAGACTTCTACAGCCAGCTATATGCATCGCATGCCCCTCATCTCCCACCTGACAATGAGGATGAAAGAGCCACTTTGACACGCCACTACACGGAAGATCTGCCCGACATCAGCCCGGATGAGATCGTGTTGGCCCTTAGACAGCTTAAAAATGGAAAAGCCTCGGGTGAGGATGGAATTACAACAGAGCTCTTGAAGGCCGGTGGAATTCCGTTAATCAAAGAGCTCCAAGAACTCTTTAATGCCGTCCTTTTTACCGGGAGTACTCCACAGGCATGGCACAAAAGCGTGGTCATTTTGTTTTTCAAAAAGGGTGATAAAACCCTTCTGAAAAACTATCGACCGATTTCGCTTCTGAGCCATGTCTATAAGCTGTTTTCTAGGGTTATTACGAACCGTCTTGCGCGAAGACTCGACGAATTTCAGCCTCCGGAACAGGCCGGTTTTCGAAGCGGATATAGTACCATAGACCACATTCATACCATGCGGCAGATTGTACAGAAGACAAAGGAATACAATCGGCCCCTTTGTCTGGCGTTTGTGGACTATGAGAAAGCTTTTGACTCGGTCGAAACTTGGGCTGTTCTGGAGTCCTTACAGCGATGCCAGGTAGATTGGCGATACATCGAGGTGCTGAGGTGTCTGTATGACGCCGCAACGATGACCGTTCAAGTTCAGAACCAGCAAACAAAACATATCCACCTTCGTCGAGGCGTGAGGCAAGGGGATGTTATCTCCCCGAAATTGTTCTCAAACGTAATGGAGGATATGTTCAATACGCTGGACTGGGCAGGGCGAGGCATCAACATTAATGGCCAGCACATCTCGCACCTTCGTTTTGCGGATGACATCGTCATAATGGCTGAATCGCTGGAGGACTTACAATTGATGCTGACCAGTCTTAATGATTCTTCTCAATGCATCGGTCTCCGGATGAACTTGGATAAAACCAAGGTCATGTTCAACGAGTACGTTGTTCCGGGACCGGTTGCCATAAATGGTTTCACTTTAGACATTGTTCAAAAATATATTTACTTAGGGCAGACGCTCGAACTAGGTAAAAACAATTTTGAAAGTGAAGCCAACAGAAGAATTCAGTTGGGCTGGGCAGCATTTGGAAAACTACGTCGAGTCTTCTCGTCATCCATCCCACAAAGTCTCAAGACAAAAGTCTTCAATCAGTGCGTTCTACCTGTCATGACCTACGGAGCCGAAACGTGGACACTCACAGCGGGAATGGTCCGAAAGTTCAAAGTCGCTCAGCGAGCTATGGAAAGAGCTATGCTTGGCATTTCTCTGAGGGATCGTATCCGGAACGAAGTAATTCGCCAGAGAACAAAAGTCACAGACATAGCTCAGCGTATTAGCAAGCTGAAGTGGCAATGGGCTGGACATATCTGTCGCAGAACCGATAACCGCTGGGGTAGACGTGTTCTGGAGTGGAGACCGCGAATTGGCAAACGTAGCGTAGGACGCCCTGAGACTCGATGGAGTGACGATATACGTAGGACAGCTGGCGGTGGATGGAAGCGAAAAGCCGAAGATCGGGCTGAGTGGCGTGTCTTGGGAGAGGCCTATGTCCAGCAGTGGACTTCGATAGGCTGATGATGATGATGATGAACGAGCGCTGAAGTAGCGATGCCCTGAACTTTGTCTTGCTACTAAAAGTTCTGTGTATCGCTGCAATGGTCATGCACAGGCGCTATTTCTTACCATCAGGAAAGAGAGACTTCTTACTTTCTCTTCAGTCTAATTACTTTTATATGAAAAAAAGCGAAATCTACATAAATCTTTACTATGGTAAGGTAACCAGATACCTGATAGAATACTTATATACTTAATATTATATATACTTATATACTAAATAAAATACTCGTTTTATTACATTACTTTGTATATCGTATCACGTAAACGGCTCCAACGATTTTCATGAGATTTAGTATGCAGGGTTTCGAGGGCGATAAATCGATCTAGCTAGGTTTCATTTTTAGAAAACGTCGTTTTATTCATGTTTTCAGCCGAGCAAAGCTCGGTCATCCAGGTGCTAAATAAATAATAAATATTTAATTATTTTTTTCGTAATTTTTGTCTAGCTTTTTTATAGTTGTTATAAATTTATAGAAAAATTATACAATAATGCTCATAGTGGCTAATAATTATATTTATTTCAGCTTTTAATGTCTCGCTGCTGGACAGAGGCCTCCCTTATTTCCTTCTGCACTGCCTAGTCTTCGGCTTTGATGGTCCAATAACTGTCATGACAATTTAGTTCATCACACCACCATTGTCTGAGATGACCCTGAGTTCGTTTAAATTTTGGGACCCTTCTCTCAGCGGTCGTTCGACATGCGACAGACGTATCTTATGAATACAACTAGCTGAGCCCCGCGGTTACACCCGCGCTAGATGCCTACGTCATAGTAGCTTTATGCATGCAAAGTCTCAGCCCGATCGGTTTAAAATTGACAAAGTTTCATACAAACTTTCATCCCCTATTTTATCCCCTTGGGGATAAAATGAATCAAATCTTTTCTTAGCGGATGCCTACGTCATAACATCTACCTGCATGCCAAATTCCAGCCCGATCCGTTCAGTGGTTCGGGCTGTGCGTTGATAGATCACTATGTCAGTCAGTCAGTCACCTTTTATGTTTAGAGATTACTAAAATATTTTATCTAAAAAAATTTGACACTCCAACTACATAGAGGTCAATAACGCAAACTAGTCATATTACAAAAGGTCTTGTCGACACAAATATGTTCATAGTCACAAATTGTACACTAGTTACCGAAAACGTTTACAGAATAAACACGTGGGTTTGTTTACTTAACCCTTCATTTGCTTGCTCTAATTGCCGAGTATAATTGTGCAGCTCAGGAGTAAAATAATATAGTATATATTACTATACCCACTTGAATAAACAATAACTGTATTCCTTCATTTGTTTGATCTAATTGCTCAGGAGTATAAATCTGTATTATTTACATTATTATTATTTATATATACACCTGAAAATAAAATAATTGAATTCCTTTATTTCGATTAAAAAATAACCAGTGGTTTAACCACATTTAACTTAAAATATGTGTTTCGTTTTTGTACAAAAAAGTAACTTATTTTTATCTTTCTTCTTTGGCATCGCACTCTATGCATTCTGCCAGTTTCAATGTTTCTGTATTTTGTGTTCAGTCTTCAGTTTTTATCTTCTTTATCTTTATAGTCAAAGTCCAGTCTTGGTCAAGTCCAGTCAGTGCCAGTCATGCTTTAGTACAGTAGTGTTGACTTTACTATACCTAAGCTTCTATGGAGTTTTGGAAGCAACACGAAAAGTCATGTTTCACCAAATTATATCACTTTCCCACACTCACGCTTGTAATTTAGCACTTTATGAATAAAACATCACTATTTTTATACATGAACACTCGAAAAACACTAGTTTTGGAATTAAATACAATGGGGCGACGCGACTCTTTCCGTGTTCCCGCCGAAACTCACGTAAATGATTATTGGTTTCTTGTAAAGGGTTTTAAAAATAAAGGAATTCCAGCTTTGGAAAAAGAAGTAAATTATCATATAACTACGTACATCACTTTGATTTTATTAACAGTTAAATGATCTAAGGTATTTCAGCCATTCCATGAGACACTTCTAGTACATGCATATGTACATAGATACAGGTTTCTTTCAAAGTGCATATAAATATACAATTATATATTATACATGTAAGTATATATTCTTTAAAAATGTGTATGAATTATCGATTTTTTTTGTAGATAATATTAAAACTATTATGGGTCAACTGTATGCTAGATTCAAAATTACTTGGTTTTAAAATAATTTTAAAATATATACTCCCTTTATGAACAGTCAACCCTTAACAATAGTTCCCTTTCAACAATATCGCTAAATCGAAAAGATATTATAATCTATTAACATCAGAGAATCGTTTTTCCCATCTCTATTGCAGTGTTTGCTTTCCGATGTTTTCCTTATGCTCTGAAGGTATAATTAAGGTGGTGTTTCATTGGGCAGCTTCTAATTACTACTATTGTTAGAGCAGCGAACTACTTAGTTTAGTGAATAGAGAAAATAGTCGCTACAAATAGGGAAAATAGCCTATATAATGACGTATTAACGCGTATCGTGCCTTCGTTTTTACCGTTAAAAGACCGGCCAAGTGCGAGTCGGACTCGTGCACTGAGGGTTTCGTACAAACCTGTACGTGTATAAGTAAAAGATATGGTATTTTTGTAATGGGAATTTATGCTTACCGCAATTTTTCCTTTATCTGTGCCATAAGACGTTGCTTTGATTTTTTGAGGTTTTGATTCCCTTACCAGTGTCAAAAATTTGCAGCATAAGTGGTTCTATCATTTGATTGAGTTTTCTTAGAAGTTTGATATTTTCACAGCTCCAAGGGACAGTAGACCTGAGTATTTGATATGAATTTCAGCTTAATACCTCCATGTTTTCCTGAGAAAAAGGGTCTTGACAGACAGACAGACGGATAACTAAGTGATCCTATATATCCTAAGGGTTCCGTTTTTTCCTTTTGCGGTACGGAACCTTAAAAATGTAAAAATCTCTGTGACCAATAACATTAACTATCAATAGAACATTTAACAAATGAAAGCTATATGGGAAACAAACCTAGCCTAGAATGGAACTGGCTCTTAAGTGAGAATGCCAGAACACAGTATTAGGTGCTTGGCGGCAGATATTCAACTTAAGGGTGGTACTAGAAAGTGAATCCTATTACGATGCTATGGTTTCCTTAGGGTGTTTTCCTTCACCGGCAGCTCCGACCGCGCTAATCACTTATGAAAATCTCAATCATTTCAAATCTTAATACTTAATAGTACTTACTCATTTATAAAGACCGACACTCGAATTCTTATAACTAATAAACGCTACTTCAACTTGTCTGAAGATACAGCACATCAAATCAATTTTGCCTTTAATGAAGACGCTTCACTCCAACAGCTAATTAACGATAACTCTGAAAGACACCGGAAAACAAAAGCTGAGATGCAAAGCGAAAATTATTTCTCGACACCCGATATCAAGCACTCTAGATTAATTTGTTTTGGGTACAGTCAAATGTCGAGTAACAGCTGGGAAAGTTTCAGGCCGCTCGAGTTTGACTGATCCCTCAGTATTGTTTATGTTTAACATTAAAAAAACATTTTGGTATTTTTAAGCACTCTGATATTTTTAGGATTGAACGAATTAAGGACTTACAATTATAATTTATTGTTTCCTTTTTGTTTTGTAACGTGTTTTCCCTAGGTAGAGGTATTTCCCCTGGGGGGTAGGGGTGATGGAAAATGAAAGCACGAGCTAAGGTATTGTATTGTGTTGTGGTAGGGTATTTTCTACTACTAGGCTGGCCAGCTACCTTCAAGTTGAAAATCACCTAGCGATAAACCTAGCGATAATAATATGAAAAACACCTAGCGATAATAATATGTTCCGGTAACCTGAATTGAGAGCCAGTTTCATTCCAGGCTAGGTGTGCTTGACCATCTTCGACCACGCCGTCACATCAGGTGAATTGTGGTCAAACATCTATCTTGTTAAAAAAAGATCTCGGAAAATCATGAGTAAATCATGATTTGTACATGTGTAAATTTTGACATTTTGATTTATAATGACATGCTATATTGCTGTCTTATAAGTAGCTTAAAATTTTACATCCTATGTATCTGTAACAATTGTGAGGTAAATGTAACTAGTTGTTACCGTTTTTTCCTTTATAAGCAAATTTAATTTAATTTTTAATCCTCAGTAATGAATGTTTAAGTGACGACATAAATTAATTATTTTTGTTGATTAGTTTGCTATATTGCACTGGACCAACTCTAGATTCCGGGGGGCACCACAGGGGCAGTAACATTCTGACTATACTAACTCTACCATCATCTATGCACGTACGTCATATTATTATTAAAAATATACGACTATATATAGACGTATTGGTAGCGCTAGCAAAAAAAAATGTTTACGAACACACACCAAAGAATACTAACAGTACAAACTAGGAAAATAGGTTTTATAAAATTGGTGGCGATCTTATCGCTGTAAGCGATATCTTCGAATAATCTTTAATGCGGAAAAGATACAGGTACTTTTAAGAAAGTTATTTTTTTAAATTGAAAATAGGTTTGATGTTAAGCAAATGATGGGGTGCGCTTACCTAGAAGCAATCTGTTCACTCTGGATTTGAAGACAGCCGAATTGTACTTAACGAGTAAGGCATACTTCAGCAGAGAGTTCCCCATTGTTTTTTTTATTAAAACATAGACGTATGGACCGACACGACTGTGTTTTGATTGTAAACGTCTACTTTATAACCTGTTGTTTTTTTACTTTTTTATTTCATAATTGAATATTATTTGTCTCTGTTTGTTTGTTTTTGTGTTACAAAATAAAACTTAATTTCTTTGTTTATTTCAAAGCTCTAGACACTAGATGAAACTCATTTGTTTGCAAAACACCGATACGAATATGAAAAGCATTAAAATTCAAGCGAACAGGGTGATATTATTTTATTATATTTTTTATATTAATATAGTTGTCATGCTAAAGTAATGATATTATTTTACGATAGGTATTAATTTTTCTTAATTTTTTTTTTTTTTTTTTTAATGTAAATGTTTTTTTACACGAACTCGAGCAACTTGTATATTTGTTAAGCGACAATGTGATTAAAAAGCAGGTTTGTATGTTTTAAAAATACCTTTTCATTCTGATAAGAAAATGTCTCATGTAACAATTTAAGACATTGATAATAATTATTCCAGTCCCTCCACTGATTAAAGACGTATAGTTAAAACGTTAGATACATATCAAAGAAAAAGGATACAAACGAAATCAAAATCAAAAAATCAAAATCAAAAGTCATTTATTCAGTTTAGGCCCTGGTAAGGCACTTATGAACGTTAAGTTACATGTTTGAATCTACCACCGGCTCGTAATTACACTTCAACTGAGAAGACTCCGGCAAGAAACTCAGCAAGGCATTTTTTTGTGGATCTTTCTTTTCATAGGTTACAATTTACAGTAATAAATATTAATACATACATTATGCTTACTACAATTGTCACTTAGCCAGGGGGATGCAAGTGCAGAGAGAAGCTACAACAACCACATATTCCTGTCTTCCACGTAATGAGCCACCTTATAGTAGGCTTTGTCAATTAACCTCTGCTTTATAAAATCTTTGAATTTATTATAGGACATTTTAATTACCTCAAGTGGGATTTTATTATAGAATCTAACGCAATTCCCGAGAATAGACGTATTAGCTTTAGATAACCTGAATCTAGGTGTCACAATTTTATCTTTATTTCTTGTATTTAAGTTATGGCGGCTACTATTAATTTCAAATGAATTTAAATTTTTCCGGACAAACATAATGTTTTCATAAATGTACTGTGACGGTAGCGTTAATATCTTTAAATCTTTAAATCGATTTCGTAGTGATTCGCGAGGACCCAAACAATAGATTGCGCGAATTGCACTTTTTTGCAGAATGAAAATAGTTTCAAAGTCTGCAGCTGAGCCCCACAGCAGTAGACTGTAGGACATTAAACTATGGAAATAAGCAAAGTAAACCAACCTGGCTGTAGCCACATCTGTTATTTGTCTAATTTTTCTAATCGCGAAGGCAGCGGAACTCAATTTACTAGCTAACTTTTCTATATGAGGACCCCATTGTATTTTACTATCTAATGTTACGCCGAGAAAGACTGTCTTATCCACTACATCAAGTCTTTTAAGCTCGTAAGTCGAAAGCTGCCTTAGTATAGCCTAGAGTTTTTAATAATTATAAAGCAGTTTTAACTCTTATTTTAAATGTAGTATATAGTAGCATTAATGTAGGAGTTCTACAAGTTTTAAAATACTGATATAATATTACACGGAACTTTTGCCTAAAAGTTATATACAAAGAAATGTTTACTTAGTTCGTAGAATTTACGAAAACTTAATAATTCTGTATTCATCGCAACGAAATACCCATGATAAACTGAACCTCATTCATCTTTGCGAGTCGAATTTTAATATTTAAAAAAAAAGCAACCTGTACTTTTTTGGTTCTGGTCTTTTTGTTGTATTTTCTTTAGATTATGTTTTGTTTTAGTCTTTTCGTCTTTTTTTGCATCTTTTATTTAACTCATAGAAAAATCTCTTTATATAAAATGTTCATTGTACGATTTTCTTGACTTAAAACAACAACGTTAACATCCCTTGCACGTGAAGAAGATACACATGATGTAGACAACTAGATGTGGTTGAAACTATAGTCGGAGTATCTGATATAAATAAATGTGGGTAATCCCGCATAAGTAAAAGAAAAATGTTTCAAAATCACGTAAGTTTTCGTTGTAAAACTTTTTAATTGTTCACAATTCAAAAATCAACCACAAAGTTGTACTGATATATGTTTTGTACTGTGACATAGTACTAACAGCTTTTAACTCTACAACTTTTAATAGGTAAAGACGTAAAAACGACCTATAAAAACAAAGAAGAAGAAAAAGCTTCTAAATCACTTTCAAAAGTTTCCAGGCACTTTCTTATATCAACACTTCCGTCCGCACAAGCTATTACTTTAAGTGAGATCTCCTTAAAATTTAATTTTCAAAATGTTTACTGCGTAATAATTTTATTACCGCAGGCAACGGTAGGTGATTAAAATGACAAATGTCCTACAGAAGCGGGCTCGCGGCAATTTTTAAACGAACAAGCTTGGGGTAAGCGAGTTTTGACTTGACTGATTCTTCAGGGTGAAGGGTTGTGTGCGCTGGGTGCTTATTATGTACTAGCCGCGCCCCGCGGTTTTACCCGCGTGATGATGGATGATGATGATGATGAAAAGTATCCTATGTTTTATTTCAGGACCTAAAGTATCTACATGCAAAATTTCATCCAGATCCGTTTAGCCGTTCTGGCGTGATTGAGTAACAAACATCCATCCATCTATCCAAACTTTCACATTTATAATATTAGTGGGATTTTTTTATGTACTTATTTTTACATAAAGTCATTCTGATGATCCGAAAAAAGCGTTTTTATGATGGTAGGATGGAACGCCTGTCCATGACCATCGTAATAAATAAATATCGTAGAACATTACACACAGCGCCATCTGACCTCAAACTAAGCAAAGCTTGTACTATGGAAGTCACATAGCTGGCAGAAAACTTACATACTTTTTTTTGTAAATACATACTTGTAAATTGTAAATACTTTACAGAACACCCAGACATGGAACAAACACTTTTGATTATACCATAAAATGCTTGTCCTGAGTGGGAATCGAACCCACGCTCTACGGCTCTTGGAGCATACATATTACTAATGTGCCAACAGGGCAGTCAATTGTACTCAGATCTGAGTAACAAAACAATGTTCAGGGCATCGCTGCTTTAGCGCTCATTATTTTGAGACAATCGATTTAAATTTTGCGAGTTGCAGTATTCTTTAAACTGAACTTGCTTCCAATCTGGAAGTCCTTTGTTCGAATCCCACTCAACGCAACTCAGTATTTTTTCATCAATTCAAATCAATTCTTCATTATTAGCGGAATGATTGCGTAACATAATAATAAAAAAATATAGTCGAATTGAGAACCTCCTCCTTTTTTGAAGTCGGTTGAAACAGGACTGATACGGATACGTTTTTAAACAGCTTAAACTTTTAAAGTAGCATAACTCTGAAAAATTCATCAGATCTGCGTACATAGTTATGTATGGTTTTAATTTTAATTCAATACCTCCACGCGTTTCAAAGATAGAAGGTTGATAGACGGACAATAAAGTGATCCTATAAGGGTTCCGATTTTTCCTTTTGAGGTACGGATCCCTTAAAATGAGAATACGCAAATTTTAATTTGGCACAGAAATTTGTCGTTCAAGATTATATATTACCTTTATTATTCTATCAAACTGAAATTGAGCAACCCGTCAAGTTAGTTTTAGTTTAAAATCGCTCCAAATAGCTTATTTGTATTCAAAGCAGCTCAACCCGAGATGCAAGAATGCTTGTAGCTGAAGTGGTACGCTATAAAGGTTATTGCTTTAATAAAACCCTTTAGCAGCTCTCAAACTCAGAAGTCACGGACAGACAAGGTGCGTTAAAATTGTGTTTTATGGTAAATATATTATGCCACTTGAATATTTATCTCTCACTATATTATGACAAAGAAATGCGCCATGTATTAAAACATATCAGTTTAGTGCCAGCTCTATTCCAGGCTAAGTGTGCTTTACCGTCTTCGACCACACCACCACTCAACATCAGATAGCCTGTTGTTATATTTCTGATATTATGAATACATTTTATATATATTTTTTTTAAGTTTTTTTTTTCAAAGACGGCTATAGCTGACTCTTAACAGCACAACATTTGACGAGTCCATATAGAAGCATTCATAATATTTTATTTAGTTATTTTTAATGAATGGATCTGTAAGCCGTTGCCGTGGTGGTGCCGGCGTAAGTATAATACCCCAGCCTCTCTACCCATGGTTGCCGTAAGAGCCGGCTAATGGATGTAATCCGGAAGATGGGCAGCAGCGTCTTCCATGAATAATCACACCTAACTGCGCTCGCTAACCCGCCTGCCAAGCGTGGCGAGTATTGGCAAAACCCCCCCAGGAGGTGGCCTATGTCCACTTGACGTGTTAAGTGATGGCTGATGATGTGTGTGTGTGGATCTGTAAGTTAAATAAAATATTCTGTTCCTTCCTATCCTATCATATCCTATCCGAATCTATCCTATCCTACCCTACCCTACCCAAAAATCGATCGATTTTTATATTTATAGATGCAATAGTCAATCCAATTGTACCGAAGCAGTAGTTTCATTCGTGCAGAAACTGGAATGTTACAAGTTGCCATGTTCTCAGTTATTCAACGTACTATTTGAAGTGTGCTGGCGTAGTTTGAAATCAAATTTGAAATCCTTGACATGAAGTAACGTAGCCGCAACGTGGCAATGAAGTTGCAGCTCCCTAGAATGGCTTACTTTCTATTCACCCACACAGGTAAAACACTTTATCGTCTATATCGATTATATATTGCATGTAAGAGTAAATAGCCTTACTTTACTAGGTCCTATGTTCTCTCTACGAATGTTAACTAAGTAAGCGAAATAAAAAAAAAAAAATGGTTTTGACACAAATCGATAGGATATATTTTTCTGGTAATTTTTATTAGCAAGGCCACTAATACTAGACACTTTACCGCCATAAAATAGTGTGTTAACATGATTGAGTTTGAGTTTGCAGGGTGTCTACGAAATTACAGGGCAATTATTTTTTTATGGTTGACAGGCTTGGTGCTTGACCACAGCTCATCTGATGTTAAGTGACGGTGTGGTCGAAGATGGTAAGACACACCTGGAATGGAACTGGCTTTCAAGTGAGACTACCGGAACACACCGTTAGATGCTTGGCGGCAGATTTTCAACTTAAGGACGGTAGCTAGCCAGCCGAGTACTAGAAAGTACCCTACCACTAAGCTATGATTTTCTCACGATGTTTTCTTTTACCAACAGCTCAAGCTCATTGTCAGTTTTAAACCCACAACCTTTGGCACGCGAAATGACTACGCTAACCACTGAGCTATCATCGCTATTAAAGATAGCAATCAAATATTTTAAGGTAAATAAATGATCGATAATGATCGATGCCCTGGACTTTGTTTTGTTTTTCAAAGTTCTGGTTACCGCTTCAATGATGTTAATCTACAAGTTATTGATGATGGAATAAAAGCAAAAAAGAAAGAAAGCCAGCCTCAAGCACCGCCAGCTGTAAGATTTATAAAGCTTAAAAACGATCGATACCAAATAATAAACCATCTTAGTTTGAAACATACGCAGAACATACGAATATGTCCTTAAGTAAAAGCTAAGGTACTTACAATACTATATTCGATTGGCACAGAGGAGAGGGCACGCTCAAATATGAGTTCTGTCAATATTAGCATAAGTTCACGTACCTGTTCAAAACTTGGCAGTGTGGATGTCTGCGGTGCTAGGTAACAAACTTACAGAGACGATCCAAATATTTTAACTGAACACGTTGCGTTTGCTATGTTTGCTGAATAGCTATTGGTTGTCTAACTTGGAAACTTGTATTGTTTGTAGTTGTCGAAAATAATTCCAGAGCTTGACCTGCTTCAAGCCATGGCAATCTTTGCGATAAGAGGATATCGCACCGTTTCATTTGAGTCATCGTACGCATTATTGGGTCTTTGACATGGTTTTTCAAATTCAAATTCAAAAAATATTTTATTTGACATAAACGGTACAACACAGCAACAAAAACAAACACTATATACGTATAATATTATATCGATATGTCCTGGATCCCATACTAGGGTGACCTGTGTCGTGGACTCCAGGCTCTTCCTTATTTAGATACGAAGTTGCTGGCTTACATCAGCTGCTACCATCTATCTACCGCAAACTGTTGCGATCGACGACGGCTGTCATTAAATATAAATAAGGATTGTGTGTATGCCTCGAGCATTCATGCTTCCCATCGAAGACTTCTTCTTGCGGCGGCGTCGTGTGTCAGGTCACTCTCTTCCCTCAGATATGGTTGAAGAGGGCGATGGCTGGCACATGCGGCATACTCGTGATTGCTGCTTGTGGATTGTTGGTTTGCTTGCGCTGTACACCCAAACTTTAACCACTTTAATGCTAGATCACCTCACTGAATTGTAAAAAAAAATGTATTTAAAGTTGACAAAGGTCACGGAGCTTGGTGCCTTTTGGAGCGAAAAAAAATTATCGCGATCCCGGGTCAAGAGAGACTACTTACCGGTGATGAGATGTTGGTGTAAAACGTGCCGGTAAACGGCATTACTATAATGGCATTAAAAGAACCAAGAGCGGTTCAACGCACTACGGAGGCAATTCGACTTATTCTTTCACAACGGGTCGAGAGAAAGCAGAACTAATATTACAAACTATGAAATCGTCAATAAAATCAAACTATATTTTTCTATGGAGCTACTGAATTGTTTTTAGATAATTGATTGATTCAGGCTTACTTTGCAGAAGTTCATTTTGAGTGTTCAAGATATTTATTTAGTTACAACAGTGAAGAGGATTTAATATTAACTAACAATTTAAAAACTTATCCAACATTTCAATTAATATCTAAAACTAAAATATGACATAAATTTAAGCTAACTGCTTAGTTAACTCTTAAGCGCAAATAAACTAAACTAAAGTTTTCATAACGATGACCTCCTTTCGGCTCAATACTTAACATAACCCCTTTACTAACCTCTGTACTGTTATTGCTAACAAAAATAGCTGATAGCAATAACAGTAGCTTTACAATTCCGAAATAACTAGACTGTGTCAAAATGACTTTTAATACGTAACAACCATCATAATATCCGCACCGTATCCTAAGTAAAGCTTGGTCCCTGCTAGCACGTCGGATATGCATAAAATGGCGTACAAACACTCCCTTGTTTTCTCAATACACGTCTATAGCATTACTTAGCTGTGTATTTATAAGCGTGTACTTTATAGTGTAGTGTTATGTCAAACAACGTGGGGATAATTTAGCCCGAAATAGAATTGCAATTTCTTGGAAGGTTCTAATCGAGTCAGGTTGCGGAAGAACACTTGTTCTAATATAAGCGACTGTATCATAGTTTATTTTTTATGATTAGGTTTAAGTTTGAGAAGCTATGGGGGTGATTCACATATGCGTTTCGTTCCACTGTTTGGATCATCGAAGCACTCTAATTACTCTTTATTGTATTTATTTAAAATATGCGCTCCACGTTCAGTCAGCTTTGAATTACATTTTTTTACTATAAGTATGTACAAGAAGAGGAAAGATAGTTTACATTAATTTTAATCTAGGGTTAAAGTACTAGTAGAAAATTATTTTAATACTTAGCAATTATTAAGTCAAGGTCTGTTTTTATGCTTTAAAAAAAAGTTTAATTTATTTGTCTTTATAAAGTCATAACATGTTGAGAACGCCGAGATTCCGACGGAAACTCAATTCAGTAATCTCGTATAATTACAACAGACCACGACTGTTAATGTTCCGTTTTTACCTTCCATTCACGGAACCCTAATAATTTAAATTATAATGCTACTAGAGTTCACCGCTACATTTTCAGCTTTTGTTTTTTCTACCTACGTAATTAGATGGTTCGTTTTTTCTGTGAATAAAATTTATTCCTCTCCAAATATTTTTGTGTCGTAGAGTAGGTAATTTTAATTAACTTAAATGGGACAATTTGTTTTTTTTTTTTTTTTTTCATTATTTATGTTTATTTGGTTTGAAACAGTAATTATATATACATAACTTTAAGTAACTCGCCGTGGTGGCGTAAGAATAGTACCCCACCCTCTCTATTGGCAAAACCCCCCTAGGAGGCCAGAAACTATTAAAGTTGTTGAAATACACAGAACAAAAATTATGTACTATTTACAAATACTATTAACAAAGACTGCCTTGTTAGCTCATTTTGGTAAAGTACTGCTTCGAGAGCTGAAAGGCTATATTATCAATCAATCAACTACAGCTGCGTCGATCACTACCTTTATAAAGCCTGTCTCAGACTGTGGTCTATGACGTTAGAAAAGAATGCGGCCAGCTAAAGCTCTCCACATTGTCGTGACAGACGCGGATGTAAACAGTGAAGCCCACTTTATACAAAACAGTGACAGTTAAATACGTGGTTGTCTCCACGACTACTACGAAACTAGCTACTCCCCGCGGTGTTACCCGCTACATATTTTCCGGAATAAAAAGTAATCTATGGTGTAATCCAGGATGTCAGTTACCTCCATACTACATGTCATCAAATTGAAGTGTGAATAAGTAACAAACATACAAACGCACTCACAAACTTTCACTTTTATAATATTAGTGCGATAAAACTATTTTTTTTTGACAAATGTAATTAAGAAATGAGGAAGGAGAGGAAAGAGTGAGGAAGAGTTCCAGAGCACGCCGTCACATTCCGGTAAACTACCCGCCCCCACCCCCGCACCCGTGCATCAACCGCTATCTTCACGTGTGAGGCGCGCGGCGGCCCGCAATGCGAAGCAAGACGAGGCCACGCGCGCGTTGTCTCAGCTTTATCCCCATGATGAAGGCCACCGGGTGTCGCCGAAACTATAGTCGGAGTTTCCGATAAAATTAAACGGGAGTAATCCCGCATAAATAAAACAAAAATGTAATTATAAGAATAATATTGTAAACATAGTATGCCCAAAAGGGTAGCTATTGATACTCTATTGTTGGTAGGTACTTACTTGAAATATAAAGCTTACAATAAATTATTTTGAATTTGAATTTTAAAATTAGATGTTAACTACTATGTGTAACCAGCTCACTAGTTAGGCCATATAACTTAGTTTTCGTTATACACTTCACTACTATAATCTTATTCAATCTCATGGTGTCTCACGCTGGTGACAGCAGGTGTCCTGAGGCTGCGTACCAATTAACAGCTCCACTGGTTACAATTTGATTGCTGGTAGGCTACTGAATATCTGACTGGTACCTAGGAAACGTTGCTAAATGAATCTCGGTGAATTTCGTGATAGTAGTTATGGAAATTTTTGTTTATTTTTTTCTTTGTAAATTGAAGATTTTTTTGTGTAGTGTTTCTGTGACAATAAAGTTATCTTATCTTAGACTAACACACTGCCCCTGTCAGTGTAAGGTCTCCAGTCGGCTTCACTAAATAATGCCTAACCTTTAAATCTAATTTAAAAAAAATAACGATAAAAAATTGGAATTTGAAGGCTTTCTGCGCGGTCACGGTAAAAGAAATGTATTCCGCTATTGGAAAAGAAATGTATTCAGATATTGGAAAAGAAATGTAATCCCCTGTTGGAAAAGAACAGATATCCGCTGTTGAAAAATAAATGTATTCCGCTATTGGAAAAGAAATGTATTCCGCTATCGGAAAAGAAATGTATTCCGCTATTGGAAAATGATTTCTCCTCATAGTAAATAATAATGTACTCATAATTCCTAGCTCCCATGAGTCATTGAACTCCGTAAATTGCCGCCAATCGCTCCCCACTCGATTACATATGCATAACAACGGTGAGAGCAATTAATGTAAGCGCTGAGGTTTTAGATAATTGTAAAGAAGATAGGTGAGTAGTATTGAAATAAGTAATTACTAAAAAAATAATTAAATTTCTTATATTATGTGCTTAAGCCAGAAATATTATAAGCCATCGATATAATTATACATAACTTAAAGTTTTATGTAAAATAGTTCTACATTTGATAACCGACACTTTTTTTTTGTTTGGTGGAAAGCGACGGTGCGGCTGAGGATGGGCAGTCAACTAGAGAGTCAGTACTATTCCAAGCTAGATAGGCTTTACCATCTTTGACCACACCGTCACTTAACATCAGGTGAGTTGTGGTCAAACACCTAGCCTGTCAGCCATAAAAAAAGACGAATAATTCGGGCATTTCAAAAGTTGAAAAAACTACAATATACAATTTATTTCGGGAAATATATCAAACATACATCTGACCCCAGAGTCAGCACGGCTAGATATATCAATCTGACAAGAGACATCAAGCTTCGTTCGATTGGCCAAGTTGATTAGACGTTGACATTTAATATTAGTATGAACATGACATATCTTCCATATGATACCGGCGGTCGTTTGGTATAACAACTCCTTCACGCCACTCTAATAGATACTTTGTTGCTTTACACAGCGACATCACGCAAGTTTGAATTATTAAGTACCAAGATTGAGCAACTAGCGTATACCGGATAATTAACTGTTGAAAACTGAAATTTATTACGTTTTTAAATACAGGCTACGTTTTTCCTGAACTGTTTCTGAAGCGATAAATTATTATTAAGGAACGAAAAATTTTATGTTACACTGGTATTTAACCACAGCTTACAATATGTGAAGTTTTGTTTTTTATTTATATTTATATGTATTGACAAATAAAACACTCTCCTGATGGTGAGAGATCCATTCCAACGGTATCCAGAACTTTCAATAACAAAATAAAGTCCAGGGCATCGCTGTTTTTGCGCTCATTACTTTGACACACTTGGTGGTCAATAATAAATAAATTTTCTAAGACTCCCATCACCGAAGACCACATCTCACACAGCGCCATCTAGCCCAAAACTAAACAAAGCTTGAACTTTTTAAACCAGATAAAATGAAATACTTATATACTTTTTCTTTTCTAATTACATATAAAATACCCAGACATAGAACATAAATGGTTAGTCTTAATAATTAGTATTTATGTATTCTATCAGTTATCTGACTTCCATCGCACAAGCTCTGCTTAGTTTGGGGTCAGATGGCGCTGTGTGTAATGTGTCCTACAATATTTATTTATTTTATTTATTTAATAACACTGTAATTTTGCTACCTGCAGTAAACTTCAAACCGAATGCTAACTAGCGGTCGAAAACGGCAACCATACCATAGCCTGAAATACGAATTAGCTCTCAAATAGGGCTGCAAGATTACACCATTATATGCTTAGCAGTAGATTTTCACCAACTTGTTTTAAATAGTACCCGGAAAGTTATAGGTCCGGTATATACATATAATTTAAAAAAAAACTTAATTTATATTTAATAATTTTGAATTATTTATGAATTGCATGTTGTGCTTCCTTCAAAAAGCAAAGCATATAGCTTTTATTTAGGATATAATTTGGTATTATAGTAGCTTATGTGAAGCCTCGACAAAAAAATTAAAAAAAATATTTTCACAGAATATGTGTTACTACTAGTACGACTGAATTACTTGAAAAATAATAAAACGGATAAAACAATCTTTATAACGTGCGATAATATTTGTATGTAATTTTATAATGGTATATAGGATTGCAAGCTTAGGGAATAATAAACAAATAACAACAATATGTTATTTGTAAACAACTTCAACGATGGGTACAATTCTGAGAAGAGATACTCCATATATATCTACTCTACTCTAGATAGATCTTGTTTCTTGTTTTTCCTTTTGAGAAGTCCTTAAATTCATGGTTGAAACAATTGGCCAGCTAAAATCGAACCTAGAATTTCCTTTATTGCAACCAGCTACGCTTGTCGAGGTTGGTTAAAGCAATGAAGAAACAAATAGATATCTAGAACGTAGTACAACTGAAATATAATATTGTAGTCATCAATTTCTGCAATCTACTAGTTCAATGTTTTGAACTTTGCATATTGTAGCTACAATTTTATCCCAAACGTCACTCGGTGGTACCAGTTTAATTCGCTTTTCTCAAAACGTAGCTTGAATTTCAAAGCTTTCAGCTGAAGCAATAGATTGTGAATTGTGAATCTGATGAAAGTGAAATTCAATTGTACAATATAGGGAATTTGAACAGTATGAATATTTTTGTAAAAGTAAAAGTGATATTTTTTGTGAGTAAGAAAAAAAAACTATTAGATATAGGTATTATTATTAAGGCGTTCTTTCTGTGTTATAAGTATGTATTTATAAAAAAAAGTATTTAAGTATTTTATCAGTTATTTGTCTTCCATAGCAAGCTTTGCTTAGTTTGGGGTCTGATGGCACTGTGTCCTACGATATTTATTTATTTAAAAGAATCACTAAATTATATTTATCACCGGGTCTTAATCGAGCACAAAATACTATGAAATTACTTTTGTTTATTCGTTTAGTTATTTCATAACTAACCACCGACTACTAACTTTCCTTTAAAAACTTTATATGATCCGACAATAAATATAAATCGATACTATTAGGAACAATTTATTTTTTAATCGACCTGGACAGAAGTGGCTAAAAACAGGTGGCAAAATCCGTTGCTTAGCCTGCCTTCAGTCAAATCGTGTCGTGGCAGTAAACAATAGAACTTGCCTTATACAAATTTGATTTGTGGTAGCAATTAAATTTGCGACCGCTATCACGGCCAATAACACAGACCTCGCCAATGAAAAGCAACCTAAAAAATCTCAATATTCTTCTCTGTAATATTAAAATAAATGCGCAAGTATGTGTGTGTAAGAATATGTGTATACGTATATATAAAACTATTATTTTCTCGCACTGTAATAATTTATTGGACTTGAACGAAAAAAATGCAGTTTTATAATTATAAAAATAGTCTTGCGTTTGACCTCTATCTCGCCTGATGTTAAGCAAAGATATAGCCTACGATGAAACACGCTTGCCTGAAGGCACCCAGATTATATTTATCGGGTAAGGAAATACATATCTTATTAAATACTCTAGATTAACACGGGATCTTTTTTATCGCGGAAATCAAAAAAATCGTAAAACTCCAAACTTCTACAGCTGTTATATATCCTATATTATATGTTACCAACGTCGTCATGGCAGGCCTCCATTATCCTGTCCCTTATTTCAGTTCGTTTAATATCTCCTTTTAAACACCGTGACTGCACACCTTTCGTGTTAATTCGTCAGAATAGGCCACCATCGTTCGTAGTCGCGCAATTTACCGCTTCGTTGTCAATTAGGACAAGGCCCAGTTTCTTGGTACGACTAACCACATTTATTTTACATTTTTACTAAGCAAAAGTAAACTTTAACTCTCTTGTTTTAAAGGTAACGTAGGAGCTATTTCATCGTGCAGGGCTATACTCAGTTTTAATTCTCCCCCTGAATTGGACGATAATCTGTTAAGCTGTTTATTGAAGTGACGAGTTTGTTGCGAATTTGTTTTAGAATTAATTAAGGAATGCATTAAGTTAATTAAACGATAAAGTGTCTGTTTATTGGATGTTATTAGGATTATGATGTTCGAATAATTATTATATCAAACTGACATTTTCGAAAAAGCAGCAGTTTTTGCAAAATTTTAAGTGTCAATATTATTTTGACTCTTGTATTCCCTCACTTGGTGGTAGTCCTTAGCAAGAGATCATCTAGGTTGGTACCACTGGTAGTATCAGATATGTGTGTAAGCATTCCTGTGTTTATTACCCTACTTTGTAGGGTACTGCATCTAGTGAAATTACTGCGATGTTGAGACTAATCATCAAAGTCTCAAAGTAATGAGCGCCAAAGCAGCAATCCTGTAGATTTTGTTTTGTTACTCAATGCTCTGTATATCGCTGCAATGGTCATGAACATCTCTTACCATCAGTAAGTCTGTTTCGTTTTATACTTTTAAATTTAAAAAATCTCTCAGTTATGCCGAATCCTCCAGCTCGCATTCTTATTCCTAGTCGGATCTAGAATCTTTCTAAGTAACCTACCTTCAGCAACCGACACTTATTCTTTTTCTTCAAGAGCTGGAAGAAAGCTCGGCGTTAAGTAGAACAAGTAATTTTGGGTCGCTGTACCAGCAAAGTTAGTTCTTACTGATTCTAGTACTATTTTTTAAGTTTATGATAGCATTTTCACTATAATATTATTTAATGATTAAGTATTCGATAAAAATAATTATATTAGATTTTTTGTTGACTTTAAGGTCATCGATTAAGTTACTAAGAATACTTTTAAATGTGTACTTTTATGATAAACTTGATGCCAAAAAGTTTTTACAATTATTCTATTCCAGTAAAGTTATTTTTTAGCATATCATTTCGATTAACTTTGGGTTGTTCCGCACTCAACCCATAACGTCTCAACTCATTCAACAATAAAATAATCTTATTCCTAATTCGTCTCAAACGCGTATTTCCAACTCATTCTATCACAAATTTAATTCCCAAGATTTGATTCGTGTGTTGTGTTACATTTTATAATTTTGACAATGAATGCTTAATCGTTGACTGGAAATATTTGTTTCTGTATCTGGGTGTTCTTCATCTATTATAAGTTTAATACGTTTGTTAACAAAAAGTACTTAGATGGTCGAGCTTTTCTTGGTTTTTTATTGCCTAAAAACACGGGTAAAATGACGTATTCCAAAAATGAATCCTAGCTAGATCGATTTATTGCCTCCGCAATCCCCTGCATACAAAATTTCATGAAAATCGTTGGAGCCGTTTCCAAAATTCAGGTTTTTTTATAAATATGTAACAGGTAGATATTTTTTTGAATATTTTTTGTAGTTTTTATTTATATGTTATCTATATATGTATCTAGAACCTTTAAACAAGCAATTCTTACATAAGCTTTCTGTATATATTATAATCTGATTATATACATATATATATATAAAGCATGATCTAATCTTATATTAATCTTCTTTATAATCTTATAGTCCACAAGAGGAGGGAAATGTGGCCAGAATGCTAGCAGCATTGCCAGCCTAGAAGGCAACCCTGAGTTTTTGAAAGAAGTAGATTTTAAAGTATTAGAAGAGTAGCCAGCATTCTGGTCACTTTGCGGAAGTTCATTTTGAGTGGCACTTGTCCAAGCGCGAGTCCAAGCGCTCGAAAGTCAACACGTCCTGAGGATGCTTCGTGTAGCGGCGAAGCACGTGTCGGCAACTGGTTACTGCAGCGAGAGGAGAATATAATTACTTGTGGTTATTTTAATTCCTATTTTGTTTTATTTTTTCCAAATTTTAATTTTTGATATTAAGTTCTGTTTTGGATAAGTTTTTTAAAATTGTAGTCCAGTTAGTAAAATATAAATCCTCATCATTGTTGTAACTGAAATGACTGTTAAGCGGAAATAAACAAAATATATACCTTCAAAGCTTACATGTAAAAAGTCATGAGACGAACGACGCGCTCTCTTGTTGTAAAAGATAACGTCTGTCCATGACCATTGCAGAAATACATAGAACTTTGAGTAGCAATACAAAGTTCAGGGCGTCGCTGATTTGGCACTCATTCTTTTGACATTTTGATATGTACATATGTATGTATATGACTTTATGAAAACATTAGATGAATATTCTTAACAGCCCAGTAATTTTGCTAGTTGCTATTCCCTTCAAACCGGAACACAGTAATGTTTGCGCACTACTGCATGGCGGCAGAATATATAGTAATGCGGTGGTACTTTCCTAGACGACCTCCTACTAAGTAGATCTACCACCAAGTAAAAAAGGTAAAAAAGGTCTCTATATAGTTTGTGAGTTAGAATATATTTAATTAATTACAGACATTCCATATTATATACTCAGTATAAACTTTAAGCACTAAGTACTTAAAGTTAGTAAGTATAAGCTATGCGATAACAAAAAAGTTTTAAGTCTAAGTTTTTGTAAGTAATTTTAACGTTTTATAAAATCTCCGAGAAAAACTCCGGCACTATTAAAACGAACATTTCTCGCTCTAAAAAGTATTCAAAAATATTTTCACGTTCCCGTTAATTTTAATTAGAAAACTTGAACAATTAGCTGCTTTGCTTCGCCCGTTAACTAGTCAGTATTGGCTATGGATACGGTTTTTTACTCACAGCGTCCGATGCGTATTTAACCTTGAATTTGAGTATGTTTGTATCGGACCGTTATCGCGCCAGGAGCTCTAAAAAGCGTAAACTGTGTTTTAAAATTTTAACCAAACATTTTGATTCAACTTTTACTACTAGTAGTAGGGTAGAGTTAGGTAGGGTAGGATACTAGTACAGTGGGAGTTGCTGCCCGAGTTGCTGTTTCCCGATGGACACAATTTAGATATCTTCAAGTCACAAGTGAATCGGTTTCTTCTAGGCAAGCGTGCTTCATCGTAGACCGCATCTTCATTTAACATCAGGTGAGTTGGCGATCAAACACAATTCAATTACAAGCTCAAAATGCATCATGCGGCCTTGGTTTAGAATCCCACGGCACGCACTTCTGTATTTTCTGAGTTGTGTGTCTATTGCCGCTCAAAATCTCAAACAGTGAAGAAAAATATCAAGAAAAAATCTACAGATCCAAGAGTTCTTAAAAAAGTTCTTGAAGGTATGCGTCTGCCAATACGCACTTGATCGGAGTTGTAAACTATGGCCTTACTGTGCTTATAATCAGAAGATGTACGCGCCCAGCAGTGAGACTGTTTTTAAAATCAGCTGATTCGGACACAGATTCGAAAAAGTCGTGATTATTACGTATCTATGTGAAGAAATTGACTAGGTACTAAAAAATATATACTCGTATTAATTATATTAGATAGAATGAACCTTGTAATGTGGGTTGTAGTGTTGTCAGGGCGAACGAAGAGAGCTCTATCACTATCCCACAACCTGAGCATTTTTATGGTCACTTTACTGAAAAACTATCACGCCTTTAGATTTGTGCTTTAACATAGTAATTTAACTTCATATCTATTCGTATATGTGTTATATGTCAAAAAAAATATTATTTTATAACCATAAAAAAAATGAACATTAACAATTTTGTATTAATAGAATGTTATTGTACTACTTACGCCATCTGTTAGAAAACTAAAGAGTTAACATCGCTGCAACAGAACTAAACTAAATAAAAAAAAACTGTCTTAAAAATAATTACCCGTTAGAAAAACTACGCGAGTCCTCACAAAGCTCAGCTTTTGGCTAGCTTAGTATCATATTTTATCAACAAAGATCGGGTGCTGTGGGTTAAGACTAACTTGGAATTGTTTAATTCTGTGCCTGCATTGCCCGGCTGTCGTTAATCCTTGTCATTGGAGAGGTTTAATGAAAAATATACTTAAGTTTGCTTCCGACTGTCTACTCTTGAATCGGACCTTAACCTAGCTTTAACTGCTGACACGTACGGTCGTACGTGAACTGTCTTTATTGTACAATTTATTTGAGGAAAAGACTTGATTGTATGCATTTACGAGTTTATGAGATTTGAAATAAATTAAGTCTAAGTTTATTGTAAACTTTATCAAAATGAAATTAAGTTTTAATTAAACGATAAATTAAAACTGGCAACATGATATGGTCTCGTATAATTTAGGTCTTTTTTAGTTTAACATAAAAGAATATTTGACATAAGAAGAAATACGTTTGTCCACCACATCACCTGATGATAAGCGACGTTGAGCCAAGGACACATGCAGTCACATGACTGTAAGCACCAGGCATAGAGTGTTACGTCACATCGTGTGAAACGCCATTTCTTTTCTGTCAGACGTCATAAGAGTACTGGTTTTAGAAATAAAATATTTTTATATTATATTTTTATAAAGGTATGGTATCAATTCATTTCTAAAATTTTGATACCTTTGATTATGTACCTACCTTCTTTGTATTTATTGTTTCCATTTTATTAACAAGTTTTAATTACCTTCACTTGTAACAAAGTAATCAATCTTGGAGTTGAACGATGATGAAGCCAAGAGGTAGATAGTGGAATTCTTCAGTCAATACAAGTAAGCTCCTCGTGATTGAGGTCATAATATTCGTGTTGATAAGTCCAATATATTGCATATTGTACCGAGGGTCTGATAATGAACTCAAGAGTTGGATAGTTAAACTTTTCAATTGCTACTAGTAAACATTCGAGTTTGAGGTCATAGGATTCGTTTTGATGAATCTAATATTATTCAATTTTGTACCAAAGTTCGATTTTCTGTTAAATTGTGTTTTTAGTCGTCATTGTCTTCAGCCCTTTGCTGTCCACTCCTGAACGTAGGCTTTTCCTAATGCACGGCACTGAGCTCGGTCGACAGCTTTCTATATTCAGAAAGTAGTTCTGTTTCTGCGTTTTTAAACTATAGTTAATTTCATACAATTATTTAATTGTTTACATTGTTTGGTATCTAAGCCGAAGCTGTCTGGCTCTTTTGTTCCAGACAGCTGTTCACTACTCACTCCAAAGGTATTAATTACGAGAGATTGAACGTCCGTCTGTCTTGTCCTTAATTGGACCGACCTGTGGCTTTATGAATTAACACCAATTGGTGCGTCAAATGCTTAACTCCTAATGGTAGTCACTTATCCGATGACTTATTCTGAGGGATGCTGGAACCATTTCGTAATCCATTACTTCTTCAACAGCACCCCTTGGCTGATTTATTGTTCTGAGTGCAGCGATGGTTTTGACTTAGTTGATTGTCTTTATTTATGAGAAGCTTTCATTGCTGGTTTTGTTAAGATAAACACAAAAAAGATGGTTGGTATATAGCAATGTATTATATAAATGGAACGTGTAGATTGATGACTAATAAAAATAGTCTGTAACATTTAGCACCTGTTATTGGGGTATATGAATCATGGATAATTTTAATGTTGCTTGGGGACTTAAGTAAGTACTTATTTTGTAGTTAGTATGTAATATTTTATATTCGTTTTGAGAAATGGAGTGTTGATAGAATGATATATGGAGAATGATATAATTGATAGATGGAGGGTCGAACCTGGACCAGATTGGCACAGGACCAAGGCAGATGGTATAACAAGAGAGAGGCCTATACCCAGCGGTGGGATAAAGAAGGCTGTGGATGATGATGATGATGATGAGCTGCGCTCCATAAATACAACACTGTTAATCAATCCTATAATAATTTTCATTCTAAATTTCATCTTAATTCGTTAAGTTAATCGCATTTGTTATAAAGGTTAATTAACGTGATAGAGATGGAAACGTCTAATTTTTATATGTGTTATCAGATAAGAAAGCAAGTTTTATTTTCACATTTGAAATAACTATTTGCATACACAAATACTCCATGTGCAAAATAGCATACTTATTAAATTTCTTAAATATATGAGTGTTTATTATATTGTTCAACATGCATACTTGTCACACTGAGATTCAGTGTATTGTTTGATTGTTAAAGATATTGCTAAATTTCTCAGGTATGCATTATTTGCTCTCACAGATTAACAGCAACTGTGAAAGCGATACCCATCTAGACGGGACTTAAGAACCGTCACACCGGTTGAAATAATAATATTTCAATGAAACGCGTTAGGCCATAATACGCTTATATGCACAAAGTTCAGTGTTAGATTTGTGAATGACAGATGGATGTCTTAAAAAAAAACGTAAACAGCTATCACGGGAGTGTATATAAAAGTACTGGGGCGATTCACTCCGCGGTGTGAAACGCCTGTATGTTCTTTTCATTGGGTCTTATAAACGATATTAATCAACTATGTATTTTAATACTAAAGCACTTCACACACTACAGTGTTTGTAATGTATGTGGAGTAATTCACACCATGGTGTGAATCTCTTCTAGTAGATGTTCGTTTTTTATCAGGTGTAGCATTTGTTTAAATTTGTTTTTTTTTGTAGCGATTTTAGCTCAGTGGTTAGCGCGGTCGGTTCGCATGCCGAAGGGCATGGGTTCAAACCCCAACAGTGAGTTTGAGCTTCTGGTGAAGGAAAACATCGTGAGGAAACCATATTATGATGGTAAGGCACTTTCTAGTCTTGGCTGGCTAGCTACCACCGTCAAGTTGAAAATCTACCGCCAAGCATCTAACGGTGTGTTCCGGCAGCCTCACTTGAGAGCCAGTACCATTCCAGGCTAAGTGTGCTTTACCATCTTCGACCACACCGTCACTTAACATCAGGTGAGCTGTGGTCAAACACCTAGCCTGTCAACTATAAAAAACGGCTTATTTTATTTAAAAAGTTCTTTTTCACACCATGTTGTGACATTTTTCTCATCATCATTTATGTATGTATCATTTGTTTACAAGCGGTTTAGTCTAGTAAAAAAACTTACGTACTTTTTTCTATCCCTCGAAACCAGTAGGTACGTTTTATAGATGAACGCTAAAACGCAAATTGATTGCAAACCCTTTTTAAACTTCTCCATCTGTCTTTCTAATTCCAGGTCAGTGTGCAAGCTTGTAATGAATAGTTGAGGTGTTATGCTACTTGCCTCCTGGCTGCTAAGTAATTATTAAGTCAAGCTAGCTCGCTTAGCCATAGCAACTGCAGTAAACCCACGCCGTCGTATGTTTTATGAGATTACAAAACTTTGCAGTGCGGAATTTTTTTTCAATGAATTAGACTTGGGCGTTTTTAATATGAAAAGGTGGGAAATTATGTTTAAACCCAAACAAATTAAAATATAGGGTGATTTCGAACGGTAGCACTATTTTGGTGTTTTTAACCATTTGGGTGGTTATGCCATCATCATCATCCGCAGACTTCTTTATCCCACTGCTAGATATTATTAGGTTTGCTACTTGTTATGCGATCTATATATACCTATATATAATTAAGTATATATTATAATATGTAATTCAATACATTTTACAGATCTGTATTACATTCCAAATCTATGTAAGTCTGCATTATATTTGTTAGTTTGTTCTCTTTACTATCTTACTTGCTGCTAACGCTATTTCGGTCTCAAGTATCACTATGGGTCATGTTATATCACGATTCACCCGACAAAACCCGCACTACTCCACACGTGGTTTGGCTGCAATGCTCAGTGTGACACGGCACAAAGGCATTATATTACAAAGAAGGACGCCAGCACAGACTTTACTTGAAATGCGAAATCTTAGCTCTCTCAGTTTAGTCAAAATTCAGTTGTTGCAAAATTGTAGACATTTTACAGTTTTTGAAAAGAGCTCTTTGAAATTTGAAGCATTTGAATAAATAAGTTAAAATATAAAAATATTATTCAATATTTAGTTAAATATTCAACGTGGTCGCTTCACATGCCGAACGGCGTGGGTTCTAACCCCAACAATGAGCTTAAGCTACCGGTAAAGGAAAAGATCGCGAGAAAACCATAGCGTGGTGGCAGGATACTTCCTAGTACTCAACTGGTTGGTTGAAAATCTGTTGCCAAGCACCTAACGATGTATTCCCGCAGCCTCACTTGAGAGCCAGTTCTATTCCAGGCTAGGCGTGTTTACTATCTTCGATCACACTGTCACTTAACATAAGATGAGCTGTGGTCAAACACCTAGCCTCTCAAATATGTTTTTTTTTACCATAAATACGTAAGTGAATATAAAACTCGGTAGCTGATATTTTATTACAATTGATTATTATCAGTTTCGTATGAAACGATAGAGTCTATTTAAAGCCAGACAGACAGTCAGACCATTCTCAGACTAATTCGGAGAATTCTCGTCTCACAAGAAATGTAAGGTCGTGGGTTCAATGGCGGGCTAGTACTAATCAGTTCTTTAAGACTTACGTATAGATTTATGAGTTCATTTGATTCAGCTTTTCAGTGAAAGAACGTGAGAAAACCAATGAAGAATTAAATGGCTGATATATGTTGATGTACCGCCCAGCGTTCAACGTGATAGAATTTTTTAAGCCCATGCCCAGCTGCATCACATGTAAGATACAGTAGACATACAATACAAATTTTTTTTTTTTATTGGTAACCTTTTTTGCAAGTCATATTCCATAATTAAGTGTATAATCTGAACTAGAGAACCAGAACTAACTTACCACATCCACACTTATCTTTTTTTTTGAATACGTAATAGGATTACGTTTGATCACATCCCGATGTTAAGCAACGATGCGGTCTAGGATGGAACATCAAGTGAGCTATGGACAAACACCCAGCCTGACAACATTAAAAAAAATAAACCTGTTTATCCCTGATAAATACAATCTGGGTGCCTTCAAGTTGCGAGTGAATCGGTTTCTAGGCAAGCGTGCTCCATCGTATCGACCGCATATTTGCTTAACATCAGGTGATATATGGCTGTAAATCGTAAGCCAACATTTAATTTAACAAAAACTTTAAGTTTATTAATGCCGTCGAATGAAAAGAATGCCTATTTGATAAGCCAGTCTCTTATTTTCTTCATAATAAAGTTCTGTTTACATGTTTCGAGTACGGGACCCTAAGACGTCACTCACAGCTTCCTACTGCAGGTTCTGCTCTACGGCCGGGTGTAGCAAGTAGCAACATTAATTACCACTGAAGTCCAATCTATTATTTAGGTCGGACAGGTTCATTCGTGAACTCGATTGAGAAGTTTGCCAGTTACTGTTTTACACCTTGTATAATTACTTGAATGTTGATGGTAACGAGAATCGAGTCTTTTGATTTGAAGCTTTAGTAGTGTTGAAAGGTGCTTTGTTGGGTTTAAACGAATGTTTGTATCGAGTTAGGAATTAAGGGCGATTATCGATTAGTAGCGTTTGTGCGAGAGTAAAAGTTATTACCTATTCAGTACGTATAAATATCGTAAATAATTCTCTTTACGAAGACACGTTTATTCCAGGAAAGAGGAACGAAGTACTACATAAATCAAGTATTATGTTTTTAAAATAAAACTTAATATTTCTTAGCTAAAAATCCGTGAATTCTTCTGTTTTGTGTTTAATCTGTGTGCTAGCCCGCGCACCAACTGTCTTCACGTGCACGTAGCGGTCCATAATGCGAAGCAAGACGAGGCCGCGTGCGCATTGTACTCAGCTTTATCTCCATGAAGAAGAGTTTGGAGTTTAGGTCGTGCAGAATTATATTAAAATAAAATATTGCATAAACTTTGGCACGTTTATTGTCCACTATGACACGGGCTTTGCGTAGGATAATCAAATAGCGACTGATGGGCTGTAGGAATCTACGCACGGCCGCCGGCCGGCGGCCGGCCGGCGCGCGAGCAGGTAACGGTACTTTGCGAACTAGCTTCGCGCGCGCGGCGCCGCTTGTGTAAATAAAGTTATTGTGTTTAGTGTGATGTATGGGATGTTATGTTTGTGTGTGATGTATGTAAGTGTGTAAATAATATAAATAAATAGGTTTAATAATAAATGGAAATAAATATTTGTTCTGCTTAGTGTAATAAGTCACCTACATCACTCCCCTCCAGAGACCGGGTTAGGGCGAATAATAATCAGGAAAGCGTACTCTTCTTCCCGATCTAGTGTATTTCGCTGGGGGCTCTTGTGGTAAAGGATGCAGCGAGTCTGGAAGTTTTGTGTGCGGAGGATTTATAGCAGACGGATGAGACTGATGAGAGTCTTGTGGAAGTGGAACTTCGCGTTGAAATGAAGGTGAGTCGGCGGACAGTATATAGGCCGGCTTTAGGCGGTCTATGCTTACCGTCACGTCTTTATTCCTAACGCGAATAACAAATGTCTTTGCACCTCTCTTGAGCACTTCGTGTGGCCCAGTATATGCGGGCTGGAATGAACCACGTAACACTTCTTCCCTGAGGAATACGTGACTACATGTGGCAAGCTCTTTAAAAACGAAGGCTCTGTGCTTAGAATGATTCTGAGGTGGGACAGGACGTATATTCTCGGCAAAAGACTTCATGCGGGCTGAGAAATCGGTGATATCGGTGGTGTAATTGGCAACGTCGTGGCCGAAAAATTCGCCAGGCAAACGAAGAGGCTCACCGTACACCAGCTCAGCTGATGAAGCCTGAAGGTCTTCTTTGAAGGCACTTCTAATGCCAAGAAGTACAAGTGGAAGTGTCTCAGTCCAGTTAATGTCAGTATGGCAGGTAATTGCTGATTTTAACTGTCGATGAAAACGTTCTACCAAGCCGTTGCATTGAGGGTGGTAGCTTGTTGTCCTACGGTGATCGAAACCGATGGACTTGGACAGCTGCTGAAACAGTGCCGACTGGAATTGTCCGCCTCGATCAGTTACGATCTCAGTAGGACAACCGAATCGGGACACCCAGCAAGAAATAAATGCTTTGGCCACTGTTTCGGCGGAGATATCGGCAACAGGCACAGCTTCCGGCCATCGCGTGAAGCGATCGACGGCTGTGAGGCAGTACCGATATCCACCAGCGGGAGGTAGTGGGCCGATTAGGTCTAAATGGACACATTTGAAACGCGCTGAAGGTAAATCGTGCGTACCTAAAGGTGAGGCAACGTGTCTTGTAACCTTCGAGCGCTGACAAGTCAAACATGCCTTAGCCCATTCTCGGCAATTCTTACGCATTAATGGCCAAACAAAGCGTTGTGCAACGAGCTTGGCTGTGGCGTTAGCACCAGGGTGGCTAAACGAGTGGAGGCAATTGAATACTTGCTGACGCAACTGTTGCGGGACAAAAGGCCTGGGTGTCGGTGTACTGACATCACAGTACAACACTGCACGACTCCCAGGTAAGTTAGTCTTGGTTAACTGAAGTGAAGTATCGCCTTTGAGGTGCTCTGCAAGATCTGGATCTGTAGCCTGGAGCTTAGCTATCACTTCCAGGTCAACTGGCATCTGCAGCTCATTAACGCGCGACAGTGCGTCGGCAACTAAGTTATCCTTGCCGGCGATGTAAACGATGTCGGTGGTGAACTGCGAGATGAAGTCAAGGTGTCTATACTGACGCGGCGAACAGTTACTTTTCCGTTCATGGAAAGCGTAACTCAGCGGCTTGTGGTCAGTATAGACTGTGAAGTGGGTAGCTTCTAGCATGTGGCGAAAGTATTTTATGCTTTCATAGATAGCAAGAAGCTCGCGATCGTACGGAGAGTATTTCGTTTGCGAGGGGCTCAACTTGCGGGAGAAAAAGGCTAGTGGTTGCCAGTCTCCGTCCTTCACCTGCTGTAATGCTCCAGCTATACCCGTATCAGAGGCGTCTGTAACAAGTCCTAGTTTGACTTCTGAGTCGGGATGAGCTAGGAGAGCTGCGTTACAAAGGCTCTTCTTGCAGTCCTCAAATGCTTGCAATGTATCCCCCTTCATGACAACTGGGTGGGAAGCTTTGACCGAACCAGTAAGCAAAGCGTTCAGCGGGACTTGAATTTGAGCGGCATTAGGCAAAAATCGCCTATAAAAATTCACCATACCCAAAAATCGTCGGAGTTCTCGGACGGTTTTTGGTGGGGGGAAATTGGAAATCGCCTGAACCTTGCTTTCCAGTGGCTTGGTGCCCTTTTCAGAGATTTGGTAACCTAGAAATGTGACTTCCGAGGCGCCGAATACACACTTGGCGGTGTTAACAAGTACACCGTAGTTTTTCATACGGGTGAAAAGTTGGCGCAGGTGGTCTTCATGGTCACGTGACGTGGAGCTAAATATTAAAAAATCGTCTAAATAGGGGTAGCAAAAGTCGAGCCCACGTGTCATTTCATCGACAAATCTCTGAAAAGTTTGCCCCGCGTTTCTAAGTCCAAATGTCATGAATGGGAATTCAAACAAACCGAAAGGTGTGGTAATCGCGGTTTTGGGAATATCTTCTTCACTGACAGGTAATTGATTATAGGCCTTAACTAAATCGATCACTGAAAATACTTTACAACCAGACAGACTGTGGGAAAAATCATGTATGTGTCTTATAGGATACTGATCAGGTATTGTTCGTGCGTTAAGTTGTCTATAATCGCCACAGGGACGCCACCCATTGTCCTTTTTTGATACTAGGTGAAGAGGGGATGACCATGGACTGTCGGATGGCCGCGCCGTTCCATTGGTCAACATGGCATCGAATTCTTGTTTCGCTATTTTTAATTTATCGGGAGCAAGTCGGCGTGGAGAGCATGATACAGGTGGGCCTGGTGTAGTACGAATGTGGTGAGTAGTGTGGTGTTTGACTATACCTGGAGTACCAGCGGGTCGTGTTATCTCCGGATATTCGGACAAAATTCGATGATACCTACTGTCACCACCAGTCGCTATTTTTACACTAGAAACGAGGCTATTACTTATATCTAAACATGCTACAGTGCTTACATTGGTCAAGCTATCGACAAGTTTTTGTTGGCTAACGTCGACGATGAGGCGATAATGCGTTAGAAAATCTACACCTATAATAGCTTTTGTGACGTCAGCTACAACAAAGCGCCAAGGAAAATTACGGCGTAGACCTATATTTAAGTTTAACTGCAAATAGCCATACGTGTCGATAGCCGAACCATTGGCAGCAATGAGCTGATAAGAAGTATTAGCGCGTTGTTCACGAAGCGCGGAAACCGGGTAAACACAAATATCACTTCCCGTGTCGATGAGAAATTCGGTATTTGTTCCACGATCCGTAATGAACAGGCGACCCGTTGAGATGTGGCGGTCATCAGTCGCCATTACTGACCGCCCGTCGCATTTCCCGACGGTTTGTAATCACACGGTTTTACGCACCTATACGCCTTCGCTCCATGTTTGCTGTGATACCAGCAGATAGGGTACCTGCGGTAATTTGACTGCGATCGTTGAGATGATGAGCGACTCCGCTGCCCATTACGTTCTTTCGATCGCGGATGATGTTGAGATTGTGACATCAGAGCACTCACTTGCCGTGTAAGCGCTGCTACCTGGCGTGTTAGTTCATCCAACGGTGATGGTGATGATGATGATGATGAGGCCGTCGCGGTAACTGCGACCTGGTGCGTCGGTGATGCGATGTCGTGGACGCGGTCGGCGAGTTCGGCGAGTGCATCCAGGGACAATGTTGACTGCGACGCGACGATCGGCTGCATTGACGAAGGTAAGCGGCTGGTCCATATTGTTCGCAAAAAATCTTCCGGTATCTCAGGGCCAGCGAGGTGCTGTAGGTGTCGCAGAAACTGTGACGGCTTCCGAGTGCCGAGCTGCTCGTGGGTGAGCAGCTGCTTCACTTTATTCTCACGAGACGCCGACAACCGTTTTATCAACTCTTCCTTCAATCGCTGGTAGTTTGGAGGACCAGTGAGGATGTCCTCGATTTCTGCCGCGTACTGACGATCGAGGGTGGCCAATATATGATAAAATTTGGTCACTTCGTCCGTCACTCTCATTATTGCGAACTGACCTTCCACTTGTGCGAACCAAATTGCGGGTTTCTCTGGCCAAAATGGAGGGATTTTGATATGCATAGGTGGAGGCGTCGGGCTTGTTACAGCGGTCGGTAGTGTGACGGGACTCGCCATCTTTATGTTCGGACGGCGCGGTCGCACATTCACATTTACTTGCGAAGTCTCCGTGTCCGACTCGCTCGATACATTCATTTCAGTGCCAATGTTTTTCTCCGTACTCATGTCGGGGTCACCAGTTTGGAGTTTAGGTCGTGCAGAATTATATTAAAATAAAATATTGCATAAACTTTGGCACGTTTATTGTCCACTATGACACGGGCTTTGCGTAGGATAATCAAATAGCGACTGATGGGCTGTAGGAATCTACGCACGGCCGCCGGCCAGCGGCCGGCCGGCGCGCGAGCAGGTAACGGTACTTTGCGAACTAGCTTCGCGCGCGCGGCGCCGCTTGTGTAAATAAAGTTATTGTGTTTAGTGTGATGTATGGGATGTTATGTTTGTGTGTGATGTATGTAAGTGTGTAAATAATATAAATAAATAGGTTTAATAATAAATGGAAATAAATATTTGTTCTGCTTAGTGTAATAAGTCACCTACAAAGACCACCGTATGTGGCTGAAGCTATAGTCGTAGTATACGATATCATTAAGAGGAAACAAGTCGTCATTTTCTTCATACAAACGTTTTCCCCATTTTCCTTCCAGGATTTTAATACTAGAGCAATAATTTTTAGATAGGAAGTAGATACTTGCTAGTTTCATGCCCCTCTGTTTTGATTTTTTGATATATGTTTTTTTATAAGAGCTAGGAATCTTCAAAAATCTTAAAATTTACCTAGTTTCAACGCTGTGTTTCAACGTCCAAATTTCCAATCTCATAGACATAATCCCGTATAAGTAAAGTAAAACAAAAACACCGGCCAAGTGCGAGTCCGAGACGTGCACGAAGGGTTCCGTACAATTTTTTATGAAAAAGGCAAAAAAATCGCGTTAGTTGCATAGGAGCCCCCTTATATTTATTTTATTTTGTTTTTAGTATTTGTTGTTATAGCGACAACAGAAATACATAATTTGTGAAAATTTCCACTGTCTAGCTATCGCGGTTTTTGAGATACAGGCTGGTGACAGACAGACAGCGAAGTCTTAGTAATGGGGTCCCGTTTTTACCCTTTGGGTACGAAACACAAAAAATGAACATTAAAACATTTTTTTTTTAAATGGCGGATTTTTCGCGCCAAAATCTTTTCTTATTATAGATTTTTAAATATTTTAGCTCTTAAGATAATTTCTTCCTTTGACATAAACAATATACCTTACTTTGTGTGTACATTCATCTGATGCATAAGTACTTACTGCTCAGATAATGCATGTTTTTATCATTTAAAATAATCAATACATAAATATAGTTATTTCTTGGTACTTTAGCATAGGGCACTGGTGCCGTAGCTCAGTTTAATTGGTACAGTCCCACAGATAAAATAAATATGTATCACTTACCCTAAAGTCCTTTACATTTTGTAATTATTTTTTTTTACATTTCTGTTTGTGTTGTATTACACATAGATTAGAGAATCAAATGGTGATTAATGTTAGAGATATTATGAAATTAAGAAAATTATGAAATTGTTCTAAGCTTAAATACAATAGTGTGTCGTGATTGAATTATAGCAAAAACTCACGATGTATGCAAATTTGTTGAGGCTTCCCGCGAGACCGGTCAGTCCACTGGATTCATCCAACTTGGTTTAAACAGTCTATTCAAACGCAACTGCCACTTTTTATCTTAAATTTATTCTCGTAAGGTTTGTGTTACCATATCAAGTGTATCGCAGTTTTTGGACGGGGATTGAATACTTTATGCTGTTATTTTACATGAACATTGTGATTTCTGTCAGAATACGCTATGAGAAAGATTTTGTTGATTTATGGTGGGCATCTAGGGATGTATTAGAATACTTATAAGGCGTTTTTTTAAGACCATTGGTCCAACTGTTTACTGCATCTGTTATTTTTGTTTACAGAATGCCTTTGATAAAATAAATAAGCTCTACTCTCGAAATTGAATACTGACTAACTGAAATTTGTTATATTTTCTCGAAAGACTGGTACTACGAGTATTTGAATATTTTTACTATTCAATAAAATGGGAACGAAATACATTTACTGGACTCATTTAATTTCTAATAATCGTTTAATTTTCAGTCAGTAAATACTTTTTTATTCTACATACAAACGTTCTATATTTTTTAAATACTAAATAGGTTTGTGTTTGACCACGCCCTGCCCAATGTTAAGCGGGATCAAGTCAAAGATGAAGCATGCTTACATAGAAAAAACCTGTTTTCTCTGAATTTGAAGACACCCAAGTTGTGTTTCACGGGAAAAAAAGACGCCGGCAGAGAGTTCCACATCCTCGCTGCACGTATTAAGAATGTAGAATCGAAGCGTATTTAATCAATATTTTTCATCCAGAAACTATATCCGTCTTTCTTCAATGTGATTTTTAAATAGAATAAAACGGAGCAATCTAATTGAGTGTAGTGACCAAGCAATACGCACCTTGAATCAAGTCTTTTAGGATTTTTGAGTATTTAGATTTAAATATAATAATTAATGAATCAATAATCATAGATACAATATGGGTGCCTTGAAGTCGCGAGTAAATTGGTTTCTTCTAGGCAAGCAGGCTCCACCATAGATCGCATCTTCGCTTAACATGAGGCGAGATGGCGGTCAAACGGAAGCCTACCTAATATTAAAAAAAAAAAAGTTTTAGATGCTTGTTACCGCAAACGTAAAAAATATATCTTAAAACTAGGATGCTGGAAATACAAGTAAACTAAATTTTTTAAGACGTAGACATGTTTTAGAATATAAGTAGAATATAAAACCTGTGAACGAAAGATAATACCCACACGCAAGATAATCATGATTTGAGTGCAAACTTTACCATAGCCTTACTTTACATTATAAGCAAACTAGAAAAACTATATACTAATTTTCTTCCTGACAAACAAGCGCACTTATCTCAACAAAAGTAAATACCAACTGCAGCAAGACACAAATCCAGCCTCGTCTACGAGTGCTCGCATAAAACCTAATAACACGAATATTTCCTACTAAGGGAAATTCCCAGACGCCAGTAAAACATAGCCTTACGACTGCAATAGTCCACGATTTATGTGTGGAGTCAGAATCAAGTCAACGGGGTAAGACAATATTATTGACAAATTTTTGTTTTAAAGGGATGATCTACACCGAGAACCTCTTACTAAGGAGTTCTAGTCCTTAATAAAACTATCTAAATATTTTATCTATTTTTTAATCTTATATAATATAATATCTTTTAATCTTATATATACATAATTAATGGTTTTTTACGGAATAGTTTTGCGTTTGACCACATTCTGCCTGCCAAGCAACGATGTGGTCTAGAATGGAACCCGCTTACCTAGAAGGAACCTGTTTGCTCTTGATTTGAAGACATTCATGTTGTACTTTTCGGGAAACACAGAGTCCGGGAAAGAGTTCCACATCCTCACTGTGAGGATAAAGAATGTGGATTCGAAACACTTAGCTAAAATACCTTAAAATTGTATTACAAAATATAAATAACCTCACATGAGGTGTGAAAATGTCAACATACTTATATGAATGGAATAAAAGATGTGAGAGTTGACGGGTTAGCAATGAGATTCCTAACCTGCCTTAGTTTTAAACCGGGCTTCTGTAATAAGCAAGCCTATTTTTTTATAGTTGACAAATTACCCCGTAATTATCCACTGCTGAATATTAGCCTGCCTGCCGTGGTGGTGCTGGCGTATGAATTATACCCCACCCTCTCTACCCGTGGTTGCTTTAAGAGTCGGCTAAGGGATGTAATCCGGAAGATGGCCAGCAGCGTCTTCCTTGAACAATCACACTTAACTGCGTTCTCCAACCCGCCTGCCAAGCGTGGCGAGTATTGGCAAAACCCCAAGGAGGAGGCTTATGTCCAGCAGTGGACGTCCTATGGCTGATGATGTGATGATGATGATGTGAATATTAGCCTCTCTTCTTGAGAGGCTGCTAACCATATAATGTCAATGAGAAATTGGGTCAGTTTTTCCTGAACAAAGAAATAGTCAAAAATAAAGTTTCTGACAGCCCTCTCAATTGACTTCAACCTAAGTTTGGCCCGACCATCCCAAAGGTACAAAGTAAACTATTTGTAACGTTGTTTGCATTCTCCGAAAACAAATATTGTTACCGTCACCTGCCACAATCATTCAAATGGACATGTTTATTTATTACTAACTTATTTTATTTATGACTTATTTTTTAGCCCTAAATTTTCCCCCTGAGTACGTCCACGCTGCGATTTATGTCACCGGGTGGTCGTCGCTGTGTGGACCAGACTTTCCTGGCAAATGGAGTTCTCAACTAATTTACATATGCTTTAAAGGAGATTGAAGATCTTTGGTTTAGTTAATGTTACTATTTTAATACTTTGCTCTTTAGTTTAAGTCGAGATATTTTGGATTTAAAAAAACTGTTTTAGTATAAAAAAACAATTTAATTATAGGAAATAACTTTTGCTATTTTTATTTTAAAGTGTTGCTTGTATATGAAATATGAACCCGAACGCTTACATTACATATTTCACATCACATCACACATCATCAGCCATAGAACGAACTGTTGGACATAGGCCTCCTCCTGCCAATTATCAACGCCACGCTTGGCAGGCGGGTTGGCGAGCGCAGTAAGGTTTGATTGTTCAAGGAAGACGCTGCTGCCCATCTTCCGGATTACATCCCTTAGCCGACTCTTACGGCAACCACGGGTAGAGAGGGTGGGGTACAATTCCTACGCCGCGCGCCGGCACCACCACGGCATTACATATTTACTAAAAGAAAATTGGATAATATAACAAAGTGAATATGTTTGTGTTCTCTAAACTATCGGACCGTGCCCAGCTGTGGGACAGTATAACTTATTTAATATTCAAATAATAATTTTGACTGAAATTATTTTTTAAGTTATTGTTAAGTTTTTAACCTCAGACGTAATAAACAAACTTTGAGCTGATGATGACCATACGCAAATATCTGAATAGCTTTAGAAAATATATGGAAAACATTGTTAATACCTACAACATTGATTGAATCAGGCGTTGCTTTGCGGAAGTCCATTTTGAGTGTTCTAGGTATATATTTAAAATACCAAAAGAATAGGTGTTGAATAGGTTTTTTAATTATCATTAAGTTTTTTAGTAAATATTTTCAAGTGTTTCATATTTACGTCAAGTTTTTTAATTTAAATCCTCTTTTCTGTTGTAGCTGGAATGACTGTTAAGCGGAAATAAACTAAATATATACCTAGAACACCTACAACATTTGAGAGTTGCCCTCGATTTCCCTGGGATCCTATCATCAGATCTTCACTTGATGCCAATGGGACCACCTAAGAAGTATAATAACTCTTTCAAATAAAAAAAAGAATTTTGAGAATCGGTCCACAAACGGGAGAGATACATTGCTTTTTTGAAGTCGGTTAAAAAGATCAGATAACTTATAAGTTTCACATGTGTATATGTGTGTATGTCTATTATATTGCGTTGTATTTTTATATTGATATATATTTGTACTTGTCTATAAAGAGTATAAACAATTTTCCTAGTAATTGATTTACTCAGGCGTTGCTTTGCTGAAGTTCATTGTAAGTATTCAAGAGATATATTTTTAGATTTCTGCTTAATTTGGCTCTTTCTTTGCCCGTCCCTGGAAGAGTCCACACGTGCTGAGGATGCCTCGTGCAGAGGCAAAATCAGTAAAGGCAATCTGGTTGCTGCAGTAAAAGGTTATTATAAGACAAATAGGTACTAATAAGATATTTTTAATTTATTTAGATTTTAAGTTTATATCGGATTTTAGTTTTAGATACTTTGGGTATTTTTTAGCTGGCTAGCTACCACCCTCAAGTTAAAAATCTGGTACTAACGGTGTGTTAAGAGTGCCTCATTTGAGAGCCAGTTCTATTCCAGGCTAGGTGTGCTTTACCATCTTCGACCGCACCGTCACTTAACATCAGGTTTCAAAAGTTTTTTTTATTACTATTTGGCTTGCGTTTGACCGCCAACTCGACTGATGTTAAGCGAAGGTGCGGTATACGGTGAAATAAGTTCGCCTAGAAGAAACCGATTCACTCGCGACTTGAAGGCACCCAGATTGTATCTATCAGGGAACACCCACTCGGGCAGGAAATTCCATCGCCTAGCGGTTATTGTATAAGCGGAAATACACAAAAAATATATCTATAGTTTACCTATTGTCTGAACAGTGAAATTTCCATCTAATAATTCTGATTAGCCGCATGCATCATCCACCAACATTAGGCCGCGGGTTAGCTTAGGTCAATACAATTACCCCTAATTGAACGCTCGAGAGGTTATTAAGCTCGCACTTTAACGTAATACAATTTGTTAGTACTTACTTAGTACTCGGCCGAGTCTTGTTGTGAAGTGTTCTGTGGGTGTCTGTGAAAATGAAATGAATGTTCGTCCGAAATATACGTAACTAATGAAACTTCGAAGACATTAGTTGTGTGTACACAGTGAAACGTTGTCGCAAACGGTTGGTTGGTTAACTTTCTACGACTGAGAACTAAGGTATGGTCCAAAATTAATTGTATTCCTTTCTGTTTTACTTATGCGGGATTACTCACGCTATATTTATCGGAAGCAAATGTAACCGAAACTATAGTCAAATTTTCGGATAAAATAAACGTGAGAAATTCCGCATAAATGAAACAAAAACGTATCAAAACCACGTCAGTAATTTGGTTTTTTTAATTGGTCGTTATTAAAATCATTGTGAGTTTAACCGCAACTTTTGATAGTGTTAAAATTTTAAGACAAGTTTTTTTTTCATGGTTGACGAGCTAGGTGTTTGACCACAGCTCTCCTAATGTTAAGTGACGGTGTAGTCGGAGATAGTAAAGCACACCTAGCCTGGAATGGAACTGGCTCTCAAGTGAGTCTGCCGGAACACACCGTTAGGTGCTTGGCGGCAGATTTTTTACTTGAGGGTAGCTAGCCAGCCGAGGCTATGGTTTCCTCACGATGTTTTCCTTTACCAGCAACTCAATCTTATTGTTGGGGTTTGATCCGACACCCATCTGCATGCGAACCGACCGTGCTAACCACTGAGCAATCATCGCCACAAATATAGTGGTGGTAAATCTCCTTTGCAAAAAGGTCGTCTAGGTTGGTACCACCACAGCACCATATATTCGGCTGCCAAGCAGTAGTGTGTAAACATTACTGTGTTCCGGGTACTGTAGCGACATTACAGCCGTATCAATAGTATATCCGTTGAAATTCTCAAAGTAATGATCGCCAAAGCAGCGATGTTTAAGGCTTTGTTTTGTTCTGTGTATAAATGAATGACGGTAAAGCACACCTTGCACACGTGATCTACCATCTTCGACCACACCGTCACTTAACATCAAGTGAGCTGTGGTGAACACCTAGCCTGTCAGCCATAAAAAATACACCAAATATAGGTGATAAATTGGTACTTAAAAAAATTATGTCAATTATTGCAACACCACGTAAGAGATTTTAAGAAATTCTATACACCGGAAAACACGGTCACATCAATCAATGTAAGTAATAGCAAAAATTAAATTTAAGGGGGTTCTCGTTTAAGGCATGTTTTGGTTGCTTGTAACACATTTTAATATACATTATTAAACATTTGAAGTTATTTTTTATTAACAGAATTTATTTTTATCATAATTTAATTCCTCGGGTTTTTTGATTCGTTTAACCACCATGCAGCTGATGTTAAGTGAAGATGCGGTCTACAATGCAGCACAGTGGCCTAGAAGATACAGGTTCAGTCTCATGATGAAAATATAATTGAAAAATTGAGAAACTATACAAACAATTGTCGATGTTTATGCTTCAACAAAGGCAGTGTAGGACGTCCTAAGTCTCGATGGAGTCGCGATGTGCGCATGAAGTGGTGTGCATTAAGAGAGTATATATCTTATACTGGATTTAAACAAGTGTTTTTTCCAATTTATGGGAATTTTGTAACATCCACATGGCAGTCCCATCGTATTTTCTACAATGTTTTTTACAAATAAAGTAAAAAAAAAACATGTACCTACACACAACACATACTTATACACACTCTCTCATACACACATTTTTGACTCGGTATTTTTTATGTATTAGAAAAATTCTGGCACACTAAGATAAAAAAAAAATTGAGAGTCTTAATGCCAAAGCAACTTCTACCAACCATCATCTACAATCAAAAGAAGAGAATGTAAGCGACCAACAAAAAAAAAATACATATAATATTTTCAAAAATGTTTGCTATAAATATACAACAAAACGCAGCGATACAAATAAATCAAATAAAAAAAAAGTAACGTCTTACTTCCTTACGAACTGACTATATTTATTGTCTTGTATGTTGTGTTCGTGTATGTCTGAGCCCGACTTAAGCTCCTGTATTACGAGCGATGTGTCTTGACGTCGCTAATGGGGAGGTCACTCGATCATTTGTGGTTCGACGTTGGGGAATTCCGATGTCAGTAAACAAGGTCGATTATTGATCATGGGTTTTATGGGACTTCCGCTACATCAATTCATAGATCTTTAGAGTTTTATGATATTTTATGTCATAACTAATTAAGTGCTCTGACGAAAAAACTTTCCTTAATGTTGCCATCACAACCAATATAAAAAATTGTAGTACGAAATACAATGTAGCGACAGTTGCCTTAAACGTTGCACGAATATCTTCGGAGAACATGCGAGTATCTCTTGTCGAATACATCTTCGTTACGACTGGATCTGAGGTTTCCAGTGAAGTGTATTTTTAGTGTTTACTTCGTAGATATCGGGAAACAGGTATTTTTATAAAATGCCAGTGTCGCAAATGGATATATGACAGAGGCACCGTAATAGAATAAATTCTCAGTCTTTCTTGGAAATTGATCTCTGTTCACGTTCTTATTTAGGGTAAAGTTAATTTAATTAGGTGGCTCTAGAATTTATGTTCTTTGGAAATATTTACATTTATGAAGGTAGGGTAAAGGTAAATTCTTTTGTTTTCTGTACTTTTCTATTTTTGTTTTACAAAATAAAGAGTTTATATCTGCCTACTAAGAACATTATATAATGAATCAGAAGCAAATTCACTGAACTGGTGCTGAAAAGTGGTCTCTGACTATGTGCCTTCTTGATAAGCTCAAAGTGGCACAACGAGCTATGGAGAGGGCTATGTTCGGAGTTTCCCTACGAGATCGAATCAGAAATAAGGAAATTCGTAGACGAACCAAAGTTACTGACGTAGCCCAACGGATTAGCAAGTTGAAGTGGCACTGGGCAGGGCACATAGCACGCAGAACTGATGGCCGATGGGGCTGCAAAGTTCTGGAATGGAGACCACGGACCGGCAAGCGCAGCGTAGGACGTCCTCCCACAAGGTGGACAGACGACCTCATAAAGACCGCAGGAACGCGCTGGATGCGAGCTGCTTCCAACCGGTCTTTATGGAAGTCAATGGGGGAGGCCTATGTCCAGCAGTGGACGTTCAGCGGCTGACATGACGATGGTGATGATGAATGCTATCTTGCTATCTTTACTTTAGATCACATTTGAGCGCTTGGTATTGTTGTACTAGTATCGCTTTATTATTATGTTCGGAGTTATTAACGATATAAATTTTGTAAAATTCATTATATTTGAACAGCTATAGTCGACTGACGACCTACTGAATTATTCAACTACTATAATTTGTTCACTATATAACATTTAGATTATAATTTAGATAAGTAGGCTAATTGCTCCAGATCCATCCCTTATATCCCTCTAAAATACGTCTCATACAGAAGCTTGTCAGTGAAATATTCAATTATCTTCCAACGCGAAATTAGTCCGGCTAATAGTTTCATCAGGAACTTTGTTAGCAACATTTTAGCTGTACTCTCAGTTTTATACGTTTTACAGGATAAAGTCTCGCGCACACTCATAAAATAATCATCTAGCTTTGTTTTTTTTATATGTAAATTGTGACGCGATGTACTGAATTCATATAGTTATTTTTTTTCACTGACTTATTATTGGACTGTCCTATTACCTCATTTGGTAGTGTATTTGCTTCAATAGCTGTATGACGTGGATTCGATTCCCATTCGGGACAAACTGTAAATCTTACTCTTTAATAAAATCTTACTGTCAGACTTTTTACACATGTCAGCTTTGGACAGACTATACCTTGAAATCCCATAACTTCATCAGAATGGCCTACAACAACATTTTTAGGCAACTGTTGGGTCTGAAACTGCTGTAGCGCCTCTAAAATGTTCTATGAAGCGTATGTTGATACATTCAATGCAATTCAGCGCAAAAGAAAAGCGTCGTTTATGTCCACAGTTGACATGCGTAAGATTACAATAATTCATGGTTTTGCTGACAGGCTGCTGTAACGTATCGATGTTGGTTGGCTATTGCCAGTTAATAGCTACTTTTATAGTTAAGTTTTTTTATTGCGGTCTGATTTTTATTTTATTTCTATTGTGACTACTTTATGGATTAATATAGATTAAATAAAGTGATTTATTATTATTATTAAACTTATAGCATAGACGTTATAGGAACGCGCCTTATCTGTTTGTTATCAAGAAATCATAGCTTTGGACTGGTGGTATTCATCAATGATTTTTCCTGGGAGAAATAAGAAAATTTCTTATGGCCTTGGTTAACATATAGCGTAGTTTTAATAGTGCAAACTGAATAAACTTTTTGTTAAATCCACGCGGACGAAGTCGTGGATTACAGCAAGTATCAAATAAAAAAACAGTAAAATGTTTGTTTCAGTACAAAAGTATAAATTGTCTAAGCGCAAGTGCGCGGAGTACACTAGCACTTCAACATTTTACAGAATTAATGATAATCTTAAACTTCATACCGTGTAATCGGCGAAGAGTGAGGAAACTTCTAGAATTTATTTCGCTAAGCTTCTCTTGGTTCGTTATGTTTGTGACCGTAGTAAAGTCCGATGAGAAAGGTAAATAATACTAGTAAAATATACTTTTGGGGCATAACGTCAAATGACTGGCGATTTATTTTACCTGTTCTTAGAACCTCGATAAATTAAATAAAGAATGAGATAAATTGTACTACCAATTGTGCTTGCCAAAACTTCTCATAAACATGTTAAAATACAGTTAGGGCTATGTGGGTTCGATTCCCACCGGGATAAACATTTATGTGATGATAAATTTTTGTTCTGTGCCTAATCTGTAGTATTTACAAAAAGAATTAGTATCGACATATTTATGTATTCTATCAGTTATTTGCCTTCCATAGTACAAGCTTTGCTTAATTAGGGACTAGATGGTACTGTGTGACATGTCTTACGATGTTTATTTTATTAACCCCCGACGCAAAAAGAGGGGTGTTATAAGTTTGACATTGATGTCTGTCTGTCTGTCTGTCTCTGTGTCTGTGTGTGTCTGTCTGTGGCATCGTAGGTCTCAAACGGATGGAGCGATTTCAATGCGGTTTTTTTCATTTGAAAGCCAGTTTCCACTCAGGTTAATTGCGTAGAGGGTTTTTAAATTTTTAATAGCTAATGGCAGCAGACTTTGCAACATACGTAAAATTATTTAACACTTCGAGACTAAATGTCTAAGATATTTTTTTTTTTTTTTTTTTATATCATCCATTAAATTTGACTAATACAAATCTCTGTCATATGACAGTTATAATCGCAAAATTACTGATTTTAAGTATTAACAAATATTTTTATTCCAATTTCATCGCACAATCTTAGGTGTTCTCCGATAGATACGATCTGGATGCTGGATGATAGAATCGAGTCGCGAGTGTGTCGGTTTCTTCTCCAGGCGTGTTTTATCGTAAATCGAATCTTCATTTAATATGAAATGAAGTAGGGTTATGACATTTACAGATTAAAAAAGTATCAAGAAATGTCAAGTCAAAAATGTCGCATTTATTTGACAAATAAACTAATTACTATAGTATAAGTAGCTTACTTTGTATTAATTTAGAAATTTATATATCATATATAAGAAGTTATTACCAAACAATCGATTATAAAACAATTTAACATTAAGTTAGTTGCTTGCACATTGCTACTGAGCGCAAATATCACCGCGATAATTAAGATAAGTCAAAATCGCAATAATTTTCTTTTTCTTTTTTTGGCATAGCACTCATTGAATTTGTTCTTATCAAGTATTTCGATATTTACAAGTATTTTATTACAAATCAAGTAAAATAAGTTGTAGTAACAGTCAAAGTCATACAAAAAGTCAAAGCCTGGTCATGTTCTAAAAAAGAAGTTACATCTTTACAAATGGTCTTTATTGTGATTTTTAAAGTAGTAGGTCTATATCTTTCTATACATATATAAACTTCATTTGCATCTTAATGAGATTCAGGTCGAAAGTATTAAGAAAATGCCATTCTTTCTTTGATAAGTTATTGATTGTTTTCAGCTGTTGTAGATAATTAAATGTTTAGTATTTGAATATAAATTTGAACAAAAGTTGTCTTCTAGAAAGTAACCCACTTATACATTAATTTGAGTTGAGTTATCAGCACCTCTTGAGAAGATAAATAGAATTTAATATAATAAACGTTGTTTTCAAGAACTGTCTGCGAGTTAATTAGAATTACTCAGATGTTGTTACAGACATACGAGTACAGTTAGTATTCAAATATACAAGGTTATCTACTTAATACCAGCGTGAAACTTGAAGTTCAAACTTAAGGTTTTAATCATTAATTAATATGAGCTTTATTTTTTTACGTAATAAACTATTTAAACACAAAGTATTTTTTAAATATTAAATTTCCACGTTTATATACGTCGGATACTCCGACTGTAATTTCGACTAGCTCCAGAGGACTTCTTCAAGGAGTCGAAGCAGATTACAAGGCGAGCGCGGCCTCATCTTACTTTATACATAAATAAAACAAAAATGCATCAAAACCTCGTCAGTTTCTATAGTTAAATTTTACTTTTGCTTATTTGACATTAGTTTCAACTTTTTATGACTCATTATATTATTCTTATTTATGTATTTTGGTAGAATAATGTTTACTTCATTAGGTATAACTTTTTACTGCAGACTTCGTGTCTCTACAACCGTAGAGCGTCTACGACGCTACATTCGCAGTCTCTACGATACTTGCAGTACGCCTAGAAATAATGTTCCATTTTTATAATACTTTTTAATTCCATATCTAATATGACCAATGACTTAAGAAAAAATAAAAGTAATATTGATTCAAAATCAATTGTATCATCAAATAGCAATTATATTTTGTTGCTGTAAAAAACTAACTTAAGAAATTTACAATTTTTGTTTTAGATAAAAATGTGTTATTCATATTTTCATCATAATAAAATTCTTATAACTGAGGAGCTATAACAATATTGATATAGTCATGTTGAGGAACTTTATGTACAAAGTAATGTCACAGAATAAAAATTAGTCCAACGGTATGTACACAAATTTGAATTTAATCCCATCGTTCCATCACATACTGTGACCGCGACACACAGCCGTTAATAATACAGAACATTGAGTGAAATGGGCTATTACTCAGAAAATGGACTTTTCCAATGAACTCATGCTAGCCGATGAATATTTTTACCGATATGGTAGATATGCTACTTCATACTTACAGATGAATGAGACAGGTACATCATAATCAGCCTACCTTAGCCCACTGCTGGACATAATGCACGCAACCTAGCCCGATCTTCGTTTTTGCTACCAATCTCTACCCATTACCTTGCGTATATAATCACTCCATCGAGTCTCGGGGCGTCCTACGCCACGTTTGCCGAGAAAGGTACGAAATAAGATATTTTTTTTTTAATTATCTTTAATTTATTCCAGGTTTACATGAGAGTCGATGGTAATATTAATTTTGACCCTTATTATATTGGCACTGAGAAACAATGAAATGAAACCCTTTGTGACTTTAAAAGTCAAAACCAAAATTTGGACTAAATTGTTTAAATGTTGCACATCGTCAGATTAGAATCTTATGTAATAAGTTTCGAATTAAAAACGTATTATTTTTCAGCGTCACACTGTAGTAGTTTTTTTTTTCTCTAAATTTAACCAATCTAGAGCTTAAGTGTAAATCAGTGAGTGAGGCCAATATGTATGGGGGTAAGTAGGCGCGTATCACAAATTGTGAGGGTTCCGCTCTGAATTATTCAATTTCGGAGTTTGACGGTTAAACGTTTAGTAATTTGTAATGAAAACGGGTTTAATTAAGTCCACTCAATAGATTTTGTACATGCGTGTTAAAATTGTATAATAAAAACTTTAATTATTAGATATTCTGCCGCTAAGTAGTAGTGTGTGAACATTACTGTGTTCCGGCAGCTAGCGAGGCTATTGAGACTAACCATCGAAAGTCTCAAAGTAATGAGCGCCAAAGCAGCGATGTCCTGGACTTTGTTTTGCTACTCAAGGTTATGTGTATCGCTGCAATGGTCATGGATAGTCACTATCTCTCATCATCAGGAGCGTGTCTAGTTTGTCTCATTACTATCACATAAAAAATAATTATTTAACAATTATATTATTATTATTTTTAACTATTAATAGAATTGCATTTGACCGCAATATAGCTCAATATTAGGTAAATATGCATTCTATAATGGAGCAAATTTGCCTAGAAAAAGCCGATTCAGTTGTGACTTAAGGCATCCAGATTCTATACATCAAAGAATGCTCACTCGAATAGCAAATTCCATGAAAAAGGCCACCGGATGTGGTCGAAACTATTGTCGGAGTATCCTATATAATTAGACGTAAGTAATCTCACATAACTAAACTCGACGAAGTAAAGTAACCGATATAGCCCAGCGGATAAGCAAGTTGAAGTGGTAGTGGGCAGAGCACATAGCACGCAGAACTGATGGCCGATGGAGCTACAAAATTCTGGAGTGGAGACCACGGACCGGCAAGCGCAGCGTAGGACGTCCACCCACAAGGTGGACAGACGACCTAATGAAGACCGCAGGAACGCACTGGATGCGAGCCGCTTCCAACCGGTCTTTATGGAAGTCAATGGGGGAGGCATATGTCCAGTAGTGGACCTCTTACAGCTGAGATGATGATGATGATGAATCTCGCATAAATTTAACAAAATGTAAAGAAAGCAAGAGCTTACTCCCTGATGATAATCATGATATGAATCCGCCAACTCTCTTTGAACCATTGTAGTGTAGGTATGATGATTTTCGGTACTTCTTAATAAAAGCACTTTCGGCACAAATTATTATTAAAAATTTATTAGCTTCTGCAGCTAAAATTTACTTTATTACTTAAACAATATTCTATAAGGACATCTTCAAAATGAATAAGAGCTCCCTTTGCGATCGTTAAAGATAAACTAATGTTTTACAAATATTAATATTTCTATTGAATATAATCAGAATTGTTAGAGGTGAACTTTTTGAAATTGAAAGTGGTGTGTAGGACACTACTGTACCTATTTACAACTATTTGAGTTCTCTGCTTAAAAGTTTATATTTACAAAAACCACCAGTTTGCTACCTTTACCAGGTGGTAAATTTAAATATTATACCTGTGTGGTATAATATTTAAACTTATACAACAAGGTGGACAGACGATCTAATAAAGACCGCAGAAACGCGCTGGATGCGAGCCACTTTCAACCGGTCTTTATGGAAGTCAATGGGGAAGGCTTATGTCCAGCAGTGGACGACCTGCGGCATGATGATGATGATGATGACGATGACGATGGTGGTGACGATGATGACGATGATGATGATGATGATGATTTAAACTTAGTGTGTAAACATTACTGTGTTCCGGTTTGAAGGGTGCTGCATCCAGTAAAATTACGGGGTAGTCGTGTATCGAAAGTTTTCAAGTAATGAGCGCTAAAGAACGCCATCTGTTGAAAGGAATCCGAACTGGCAATTGCTACACAAAATAGCAGTTTAATTTTTTCGGCTGTTTCTCTGTTTTTTCTTACCAACCCAGTATTCATGAGAATAAAACAAAAAAATAACAAATCGATTTTTGCGAGACTAACGCACAAAAATAGTAAATATAAGTAATAAAAGATATAGTAAAGTGTAGTGAGTATGTGTAGTGTGTAGCTTAGTAGTAGTGTTAGTAGTAATGTTAGTAGTAATATAGTATATAATCTAAAAGAACTTCCATCTTTTAGATTGTTTAAATATTAGCTTAGGGTTAGATGGCTTTGTGAAAATGTCCTAAAAATATTTATTTATTTAATTAATTTTAATCTATAAAGAAGATTATCTTGTCCACCTATAGCATGGCCCTGTTGGCTCATTGGGAGTATGTCTGCCTGAGCTGTAGGGCGTGGGTTCGATTCCCGCCAAGGACAAATGTTTGTTTGGTATAAACAAATGTTTGTTCTGTGTCTGGGTGTTCTGTATGTACTATAAGTATGTATTTACAAAAAAAAAAGTATTTATGTATCCTATCAGTTATCTGACTTCCATCACACAAGCTCTGCTTAGTTTGGGGTCAGATGGCGCTGTGTGTAATGTGTCCTACAATATTTATTTACTATATAAAAAAGGGTGACTAAAATCGATTAAGTGACCACTAGATACACACAAAATTGTGTAAATTGTGTAAACAAACGAAGGGAGCAGTCATATCCCTTGGGAAGTCCGCGGTTTTTGACGGAACACGCCCGCATGACTCATAAATTATGACTAAATTAATTTATGTTTTGCCACTTTCCCTTCAAACGATGCGACTGTTTACGGCGATAATAAAATTATGTGGGGTATTTCAACATAAATACGCGTTTTATGAGTTGAAATATAGGTGCTTCAATGTCGTAGAGAGTTATGGGATGTAAGTTGAGAATGAGATATGAGTATTAAAAGGATCAACATAAACGAGAAACAAGAAGACTTTTGTTTATTACATATGAGATACTTTATTTGTTGAGAAAATAGATCTCATAAATTTTAATTTAGATCAACATTTTTCACATCAGAAGTTTCACAATTTTAGCCGTATCATTTAATGATTACAATTGATTAAAGCATTCAATTTAAAAACAAGACTTTTATTATAAACTTACGGCACGTGCCGCTTCACACGGATGCAATTTAATTTAGGGACTTGATAACAAACCATCGATTTATCTAATACCTTTAAACGAGCAATATACATATATACAAGAATTGCTTGCTGCTTGGTTTAAAGGTATTAGATAAATCGATGGTTTGTTATCAAGTCGTTATATATATATATATATATATATAATCTGAATCTCGGAAACGGCTCCATCGATTTTCATGAAATTTAGTATGCAGGGGGTTTCGGGGGCGAAAAATCGATCTAGCTAGGTTTCATTTTCAGAAAACGTCGTTTTATCCATGTTTTCAGCCGAGCAATGCTCGGTCAACTAGGTACTATATTATATATATATAATCTGAATCTCGGAAACGGCTCCATCGATTTTCATGAAATTTAGTATGCAGGGGGTTTCGGGGGCGAAAAATCGATCTAGCTAGGTTTCATTTTCAGAAAACGTCGTTTTATCCATGTTTTCAGCCGAGCAATGCTCGGTCAACTAGGTACTATATTATATATATATAATCTGAATCTCGGAAACGGCTCCAACGATTTTCATGAAATTTAGTATGCAGGGGGTTTCGGGGGCGATAAATCGATCTAGCTAGGTTTCATTTTTAGGAAACGTCGTTTTATCCGTGTTTTCAGCCGAGCAAAGCTCGGTCATTCAGGTACTTATTTCTTAAGTGTGCAATAAAGAATTAAATAAATAAGATTAGATTTAAAAAAAAAAAATTTTTTAGTTAAGAAATAGTTAAAAGTAAAGTTTATTAGTAAGCTTCGACATATATTATTTACTTGTCCTTCAGTAGGAAATAAAAGTCAGGACCGACACGATAGAGTTCCTCAATAATGTAGGAATTCTGAAACTCCAGACCGAATTCAGTGTCGGTCTGTCGGTATCTGTCTCAGCGCCACCGATTGACGAAGGTAGCAATACTGACAGGTGTGTCGTCTCCGAGCCCCGAGGGATAGAACAGGATATCCCTGTTACGTTCGAGTGACCGACTTTTCACAAAAATGCGCCGGGTTTATCCCTCGGTGACGTTTGAATACGTTCTGTGGAAGTGTGGCATATTTTGCGCTCATGTACTTTATGTTTTTTTTTGTATTACATTATGTATTGCCATGAACACCGTATTTTGAATTGGTTTCTACAAATAATTATTAAAACATTTTGAATAAAACATTTTGGCGGTGATGAAGGCCCTGGTTCGAGAGGAGGCGATCATCATCATCGTCGTGCTCACCATCGAAAGCTCCTTCTTGCGGCGGCGTCGTGTGTCGGGTCGGTCTCTTCCCTCAGATATGGTCGAGGAGGGCGATGGCTGGCACATGCGTCATACTTGTGATCGGGTGCTGCTTGCGGGTCGCTAGTCTGCTCGCGGTATACACACAATATAGTATTTTAACCCTAGATTAAGATTAATTTTACTAAAATTCCTCTTCCCATATTGTAAAAAATAAAAAATAAAATATTGTAATTGAAAGTTGACAAAGGTCATGGACCCCAGTGTCTGTGGAGAATAATTTTAAATATAAAAAAATAAAAATAAGAAAAGGGTTTTATGAAAAACAATTAGAAAACGCTTGACACGAGATAGGATTTTATCAAAACATGTTATGCCTTAGAATTACATAATTTGGTTCCATCTGCCCCTTTTTATTACCGAACGGCTAGACAGACACGGCCAAACTGCCATACTCATATGGTAGATATTCCTCACGTACGGACTAAACGCTTCGATTCCACATTCTTTATACGTACAGCGATGTGGAACTCTGCCGGCGTCTGTTTTTCCCGCAAAGTACAACTAGACTACATCCTGATTATACGTAACATCGGGCAGGGCGTGGTCAAACGCAAACCTATATAGAAATAAAAAAAAAATATAATATTAATTTGATTGGAATTGAAATATGGAAAATATTGAAATAAGTTTTTTTTTGTAGAGGCACATCTTGTGCTTTCCCGTCACCGATATATGGTGTACATATCTGGCCTAAAATGGAACTGGCTCTCAAGTGTGGTTGCTAGAACATTATGATATAGAACATATGACCGATAGACACTTGGCGGCACATTTACAACTTGAGAGTGGTAGCTAGCCAGTCGAGTACTAGAAAGTACTCTATGGTTCCCTTACGATGTTTTCAAAAGGCTAAACCTCATTTGTTGAGTTGGGGTTTGAACCAACACCCTTCGGTGTGTGAACTGAATGCACTAAACGCTAAGCTATCCTCACTAGTTAAGATATTATTTTACAATTTTTTTGTAGCGATGGGTTCATACCCCAATAATACTCTTCAACTGCCGGTGAAGAAAAACATCGTGAGGACACCATAGCGTGATGGTAAAGTATTTTCTAATACTCGGCTGGCTAGCTACCAACAGTTGAAAATCTGCCGCTATTCACCTATGTTCCGGTGGTGGCACGGTGTGTTCCAGCAGCCCAAGCTAGGTGTGCTTTACCGTCTTCGACCACACCGCCACAAAAAAAAGGAAACTTAAGATTTTGTTTTGGTCGTTGTATTTTGGTAGATATGTTTCACAGAATTATTACTCATAATGTTCACTTAAAGAATTGACTGTAACTTTATGATGTCACGCTCATAAAAAGCTGTGTATGTCATCATTGAATGATTTATACTGATTACTGCTCCCTGTTACAACAAACATGAATAAGCCCGCATACTAATGCACTGGAATTAAAAAGCAATGAACGACAATGGTTATGGTAATCACCATTCAACTCTTTAAGAATGCATCATTTTCAATGGTGTAGTAAATGATAGTCGATTTTAACGATTAACAGCCGATATAGATTCAGGAAGAGTCTAATAATAATCAGGAAATATTGGCAAAGATTTTTTTACTTACGTGTGTTTGTCACTTAACTCCTCCTAAACGGCTGGACCGATTTCGATAAAATTTTGTGTGTATATTTTAATGGGTTCCTGGATGGTTTGAAAACACAGTTAGACCCGGTAGGCGGCGCTACTGTCGGTACATCTGTTGACTGTTAGGCGATACGAAGTTCGCCGGGTCAGCTAAATATCTATGTACATGCTAATTGGTACTTATGTATATACACAGTTATCTTTTTTTAAAGTATTTCTATCCTGTCCCTCCAAAGGTTGCCTGGAAGAAATTGCTTGAGGCGATAAGGTCTCCGTTGAACTTGTTACCGCCAGGTAGGGTAGGATTCGCAAATGTTTATTATTATCCGTTTTTTCTTTCACATGGTTTGAGCAATCCTTCTCACCCCCTCCGATTCCTAATACTTTCCAACCACCACCAAATAAATCAAGTGCAACGCGACAGAACAACATCGGTGGCACTCGTGTGAAAAATAAAATACTAACTATTACGTGAATAAACCTAATAACTTTAAATCTGTGTCATCAAACAACCTTCAACCGCGAGTGTATAAGGTGTATGAAATGCATTTGCTGTGCTGCGCAGCCAGGACTATCTACGAGACGAAATTCACGAGGATATCTAATTCTTCCTTGTACCTTTGTATTATCGTTCGTTGTATATACCATGTAATCATCGTGCCTAGCAAATTAACATGCGGTCCACTTTATATATTAATGCTATAAAACCTTCGGATACATAACGTTTCCCGCTTCTGGAAGAGCTGAAATAATTTTCGGTGCTTTAAGTATACCGTAAATTAATTGTTGTTTTTGTTTGTGTTGTTTTTTGATATGTAATAATATGTTGGTCTTTTCTATTCTAAGATTCATCATCAGGCATAGGACGTCCACTGCTGGACACAGGCCTCCTCCTGGAGAGGGGTTTTGCCAATACTCGCCACGCTTGGCAGGCGGGTTGACGAGCGCAGTTAGGTATGATTGTAAAAGGAAGACGCTGCTTCCCATCTTCCAGATTACATCCCTTAACCGATTCTTACGGCAACCACGGGTAATATTCTTAAGCCGGCTCCATCACGGCAAAAATTCTAAGATTAAATCTAACATTAGTTTATTTTTCGATTTTAATATTCTTAAGTGAGTCGCCTTGCGTTTGCACCAATATATGTAGATATTAATCTTTCGGAAAACATTATCTTGATTGTAGTAAAAGCTACATTTACTGTGAATATTCACCAAGAATATGAAGAACTGTCAAATGTCTTTATCTTTTTTGATCTGTTAACACCTATTGTGAATTGGCAGCAAAACTGATTCGTATGCCGTGACAGCAAACAGCGTGACGCTCTCTACCTCACTTTTCTATGTATGCACGCGCGTATACTATGCGCTTAGTTGCTTATCTATGTAAGGAGTGTAATGTTTATTTTTCACATCTGCCGGGCGTCATAGTAAGCTTTTTTTATCACAATGAATAAGCTAGCATTTGTTCGAAAAACGCCTATTCAATGCATTCGTCTGTTTGCGATACGCAGAAATATAGTGGAACCAAATTTTTGTTTAACCATGACACGATAAAAGAAATACCAGCCACAGCCCTACTGTTAACCCTTGACAGTTGGCATTCAATACCATTACTATGACGAATTTCCATTACAATCATTAGTGTTGTACTAATAACGATATATAGCCGATATCGATATGTTCCACCACAGTGACATGTCAAAACTGAATTATTGACGAATAGCAAGCGCGCGATAACGTGTAAGCATGCGCCATAAATTTTAATGCTGGAATAGATCGTAACATTGTAGTGAATAAAATACTCGTTTTATTACATTAGGTATCGGAAGTCTTTGAAGACTTTGTATATCGTCAATATTTTCGTCTTCAGGGTTGTAAAATAAATAAATTTCACATAAAACCGATACGTACATAATACGAAACTTATACATAAATGAATAAAAGAAAATCAATATATATATATCGTTACATATAGCGCCATCTGTTCCCAAACTAAGCAAAACGTGTACTATGGAAGTAAGTTAAATGACAGAATAGTTATGCATTTTTTTTAAATATATACTTATTAATACACACAGCACACCCAGACACAGAACATTTGCACACAATTTTTTTATTTTTTTTATACAGCTTAGGTTCGCATTTGACCACATCCTGCCTGATGTTAAGCAACGATAATAACGATAATATTTATCCTGGGTGGGAATCGAATCCACTCCCTCTTGGAGCAGACCTATATTACCAATGAGCTAACAGGGCTGTTTCTACATCTATTGATATTTAAAGAAATAAAACTATGTACTTACAATTTATAGCATATATAGTACAGTGACATCAATTCTAAATGAACTAAGAGGCCGCTATCAATGGAAATTTTTCCCAATAAGTACACCCATTGCCGCGTTGTATGACAATACGCAAAACAAAGCTCAGCGTTTTCCCACAGTCCAAAATATTCAACCTCATATATTTTATATACTAAAATGTATAGAACTTATGACTTAAAAAAAAATATATAGGTTGGCGTTTGTCTGCTATTTTGTCTGGTGTTAAACAAAGTTACAGACTACAATGGAGTACGTTTGCGTAGATGAAACCAGTTAACTGGCAATTGTATATAATAGGTATATCTAATCGGGGAACACCTATTCGGGCAGCAAATTTCATTGTTTAGCGGTTCGTACGATGAAAGTCATGAATCGCACCGTTAATTTCGAGTTTTGGAATATCTACCATGAAGCCTTAGGTGTTGGTTTCTGGAGTTCTTGGCTACTCGATAGTGGAATGGTCAGGGTGGAATTAGGTCATATAGATCTGGAACGCACTCTCCAAAGTGTGATTTAAAAGTGTGTGAAGTATGAGTGATTCCTTATTGCGTGAGTTATATAATACTTGATCATCAAATACTACAATTAGTAGCATTAGAAATTTATTCCAAACGCAACAACACTACCTTTACTCCACGTTCCATTTCAGATGCTTACTATCTTCGAACACACCGTCACTTAACATCAGGTGAGCTTTGATCAAACACTTAGCCTGTCAAACATAAAATAACGTTTTTTTTGTGTCTAACGGCCCGCCCCGGGTGCACTTTAGAAACTACCAAAAATAAGTTCTTCCTATCGCTACCAAACTGCACTAATGGACAGTTTGGTACACACACGCTGGACTAATTTAAAGATTAACCAAAAATATCAAAATCGCTCACGCAGGTGTGGAGTACATAGGAAACACACACACACTTGAATACTTACACATACACACACACATATTATATATATAGATTTTATGTCATAAGTGTTATTGGTACAAACTCTACAGTGCTACAATGTGGAATTCGGTTTTCCAATCTTGTGAATTAGAGCACCCCGTAAAATAAACAACATACTGTCAAACACGAAGTTCACACAAGTTTCCATCCGTCATTTGCTCATCGCTACCACCAGGGACCAAGGCTTTAATTCATAACACCCATTACCAATTCGGAGGGAAACATTGTTAATTGAATTAAAACCCAGCTTCATACCAAGTCGGTATGATAGGTACCAACGTTGGTAATAAAATTACCATTAATATTAAATCAATAGAAGCGACGATATCAGGAATTCTGTTAATGGAATTTGTAATACATTGTTCTGCTAAATTAAGGTGACTATATACATAGATAATTTGAATTATCTCTGGTACAATGGAAGCTGTCGTGGTTATGACACATCTTTGTTTTATTTATGCGGGATTACTCACGTTTAAGTGTATCGGATACCCCGGCCACATCAAGCCGTATAAAGAAACACACATACATATACATGAATCCTGAAAACACTCTTTTTCGCAGTCGTGTAATATATTAACAGGTTTGGTTTCACTTATAAGCAAGTTCGCCTAAAACCTTAGTATCCTGTTAAAAAGAAACACAAAGTTATTTGTCAGCGTAGGTGGTAAAGTAATCATACAAATAATACATAAAGTAATATCACAATATAAAATTTAGTAGCTTGTGAAAACTGGCGCCCAACGTGTGGCCACAAGAGCGGCTACAAAACATTTTATGAGCCACGGCGAGTTTTCTCAAGCAAATATTGTTCATGTTGAGTATCCCGAAGGAAACCGGCGGCTCAGGCTAGTTATTGCCCGGCCAAAGAGAATTACACACAAAGGCTGAGACTGTAAGGGGATCAAAAGATTCTGGTGTGACGGTGTATCACAAGGTGCGGTGTTATGGCCGCTGTTTCATTTGGAAAGCGGACCTTTTTACCTTGACTTTTGTGGCTACAAGCTTCTGCCATAAAACTTCCGTCGAAAGAAAAACAATTGCATTTTATTAATATTATTGAGATTATTGAGATTTAAATTTCTTGTCTAGTCTGTTGAATTATCAATTTAGAAAATAAACTTTACTAATTAAATCACACTTATATTAAAAAGGTGAACACTTATATGTACCTATGTTTGTTTTTCAAGCTGGATGGATTTGGGTGATATTTTGGACTAGAGTTAGCTTATACCCTGGATTAATACATACGCTACTCTCCGTCCCGGAAAACTTGAGTAAAGTCAGCGTAGCTAGTATTAATAAAATACCCCTGTCCTGACTTGACTGCCCTGTTAGCTTATTTAGAGTGCAAGAGTTGTAGAGCGTGGGTTCGATTTCCACCCAGGACAAATATTTATGATCACGGACAATAAATGTTTGTTCTGTGTCTGGGTTTTTTGTATGTATTTATAAAAAAAAAAAGTAAACAAGTATTTCATAGTACAAGCGTTGTTTAGCCAGGGGCTAGATGGCGCTGTATGCTATGTCCTACGATTTGTATTTAACTATGATTATAAGACTCTTTAATGAGGTTTTCATGCAACGCTTTATATTCCGGAAGTTAATAGTTTTCCTTTAATAGATGACTATTCAAGCGAGGCAAAGCATCTTTGCTGCGAGTTTATTAGAAAATATTTCCCGGAAAGTTTCGCGTTCCAGTGGGTTTTAGAGATAAATTTAATTCAATTTACGGAGTGATTAGCGGGCCCAGAGGCTTAGGCCGCAATTAGCGGATAGAGGCATTTAGTCAAGGGACACTTGAGATTCATTTAGTAAACACTTTAATTGGTTACTTTTCTGGTAAATTTCCAAGGGGCAAAGTTCGCAAGACAAATATTTTATCAAGCATGACAGTTGATACAGGGGGTCGGAGAAAAGTTGATATATTAATTAACTCGTGAATAAGTCTGTCAGGGTTGAAGAGTCACTCTATTTCACGCAAGCGCAGTAAGGGGCTGTAGTTACGCCTTCACGTAGTGGGAACGCGGCATTCGAAGGGTACACACAGCTGTGTCGAAGCTCTGCGATGTATCATTAACCTATAAAACGTAAAGAATTCTGTTGACCGAACGGTGGAGAAAAAGTTTCGTGACTATGAATGAATAATGGAGGAAGCAACGAGTGGTATTGATTCAAAGTGTGTAATAAACAGTTTAGAGTTTTTGGAGTTTTTTAGCGTTATTGTGTTAACTGTTGTGCGTGTGGACGATGTGTTTTAGTATTAGAGCGGAATGTTTGTTTCGGATTACGGTGAGTGGAACTTTGTGTTATACGTCTTGTAGTGGGTGATGTTCACCTTGTTTTACAACTTTATTATTTTACTGGCAACGGTTCGTGGTTGCTCTTCTGCTTACAAGGACTTTGAACTTTTCATTTGGTTTTTTTATTGACATTCTTATCTAATTTGAGGATGGTGTGGTCGAAGTTGGTGAACACACCGTTAGATGTTTGGCGGCGGAATTTCAACTTAAAGGTGGTAGCTAGCCAGCTGAGTACTAGATGTAGTACCTAACTGCCATGTTTTCCTTAACATGTTTTCCACCACCTGCAGCTCAAGTTCATTGTTGGGATTTGAAGTATCTAAAAATATTTTTTATAGGCCAACGGAATAATTGTCATAAACTAATATTATTTATAGATACACTTTTATGCTATTCTCAAAGTGTCAACACGTGCAAAATCGTTTTACATTAACTCATTACAACTTTTATTTGATCTATGACTGGAAGTATTTCCTTCTATCCATTACAAGTAATCCGGGTCCATCTTAGCGGGATGTCTTTGAACTAATCCTCTTTCATCTGCAAATGCCTTGATGACAGCATGTCTTTATGACAAACATTTAGGGGCTTACATTAAAACTCAGTTTAAATTAACATTCATCATTTAACTTTTGCGCATTACAAAAAAATTGCACAATATTAACTAGCGTAATTTAACTATAAGCATCGTTTTTAAGGAAGCATTTTAACTAAGGCTTTGTTGTTTTTTAAATGATGATGTACGCAAAATTTCTAAGAATATTTATACTTTTTTTTAACTTTAGTCCATAATCATGTATTTAATGGACTCAGAATTTCATGAAAAATTCAATCTAATCCATACGATAATTACAACTATATACTTGGTGGTAGATGTCCTTAGCAGAAACTCGTTTATGTGGGTAGCACCACAGTTCCAGGTATTCCACCGCGAAGCAGTAGTGTGTACACATTAATGTGTTCCAGTTTAAAGGGTATTGCAGCCAGGAGTTGTTGAGACTAACCATTAAAAGTCTCAAAATAATGAGCACCAAAGCAGCAATGCCCTGGACTTTGTTTTACTCGTTATCTCTTACCATCAGGAAATCGTCTTATTACTTTTACATAAAAAAACTATGATTTAAAATAGTCTTCTAAGATTTTACGGTTATTTTATTACTATGTTTTAAAACCAAAATTAAATTCATACAGTAGCAGCCTAAGTATAAGTATGAAAGTAATAATGTAGGGTAATAAGTACACGAAAATACTAATTAAACTTAGGCAACTTCCAGTGTTCAGGCATATTATTACGCTTACTTTAATAATAAGCTTCTTTAGCCTTTGTCTGATGTTTCGATTAGATTTAATGATAAAAATTTTATTGTTTCATAAAGGAGTTTGTGATGTAATTAGACATCGCTGAGAGATAGCAAACTCCTTATTATGTACACGAGAAATAGAAAAAAAGAAAAAAAAAGAACCTTAGGACAACTGGCTGAACTTTTTTTTTACTACAAATGGCACAATAATGCCACTAAGCGTATAGATGGCTGACATGAATTCTTTTTTGATGTTTTTTTTACACCTAATATAATAGGACAAACTGAACGCTCTTCTGATTGTAAGAGATAGCGCCAGTCCATGATTTGGTGGTAAATCTGCTTCCCAGGAGGTCGTAAGGTTCCTCCATACAGTAAGTGCTTAAACATTACTGTGTTCCGGTTTGAAGGGTACTGCAGGTAATAAAAATACAGAGCTATTGAGACCTAGCCATCCAATGTCTCATAATATTGAACGCAAAAGCAGCGATAATAGACTTTGTTTTGTTTTATGAATATTTTAATACTACTGCAATATTTATGGTCAAGCTTTATTTCTTACCACTAGGAAAGCGTTTCGTTTGTCTCATTACTTTTAGACAAAAAAACCGGCCAAGTGCGAATCGGACTCGCGCACCGAGGGTTCCGTACAAACCTGTAGGTATATAAGTAAAAGTTATGGTTTGTATTATATGGTAATTTATGCGTTTCGTTTCCTTTATCTGCGCTATAAAACGTTGACTTGTACCAAATTTCAAGATCCTAAGTTCACGGGAAGTACCGACACGAGTGTCAAAAATTTGCAGCATAAACGGCAGTAAATTTTGATTGCGTTGGCTTATAAGTTTGATTTTTTCACAGCTCCAAGCATTAGACCTGAGTATTTTATATGAATTTCAAATTGATACCTCCACGTGTTCCTAAAAAAAATGATCTTGACAGACAGACGGACAACAAAGTGATTTTATAAGGGTTCCGTTTTTTTCCTTTTGAGGTACGAAACCCTACAAAGAAAACTGTTGCAGAGGTACCCAAAATCAAAATCTAAGGCATGACTGCTTTAGCACTCATTACTTTGAGACATTCGGTAGTTAGTCAAGTTATAGAAAGATAGTATACGAAAATAAAAGCTACGCATTGCAAAGAGCTGTGGACTAGAATTGCGTTCGATTTATAACTCATCACATCACGCTAATATTATAAAGGCGAAAGTTTGTGACTGTGTTTGTATGTTTGTTACTTCTTCACGCTCAAACGGCTGAACCAATTTTGATAAAATTTGGTATGCAGGTAGCTGAGCACCTTGGAGTAACAGGAGAGTGTGCTTCAGATCTGCATGCTCTAATTCCCCCATGCCCATTTTTATATCGGACGGCCAGAAGCTCAAAAAAGCGACATCGTTTCATGGTTGACATACCAAAAACCCATACGGAACGATTTGTATATACTTTCATTGTTCGAACGGCTAAAGCGTGGATTAGGTACGTTACCCAAGTGGGTGTTCCCTGATAGATACAATATTGGTTTCTTTAAGTCGAGAGTAAATCGGTATCTTCTAAGCAAGCGTAGACCGCATCTTCACTTAACATCAGGTGAAAAGGCGATCAAACGCAGAGCTGTATATCATTTAAAAAAAAAACACAGGCTACGTTTTATCTTGAATTTTTTTGCGGGTAACACCGCGGGTTACAGCTAGTAATCAATCAATCAATATTCTGATGTTTATTATTTAAAAAAAACCTCATATCCGTTGCTTCTGAGAAAAAGGGTCTTTCTCTACAAATTGAGAAAAAACAATGTCATTTTACAAGGGTATCTTTCTTACCTTTATAAATTGCTAGGTTTAATACCAACGGCCTTGCGGGTAAGTTCTGAATCGATGGTTGGCCTTATCCGGGTGTTAACTTCTTTAGGAGTACTATAGTGATTTGTTGCGTACTTGTTTCGTAGCGATGATAGCTCAGTAGTTAGCGCGGTCGGTTCACACGCCGAAGGGCGTGAATTCAAACCCCAACAAAGAGCTTGAGCTGCCGGTGAAGGATCGTGTGGTAGGGCATTTACTTGCACTCGGCTGGCTCGCTATCACCCTCAAGAAATTTCTGCCGTCAAGCACCTACCTTTAACATTTCAGACAATTTTTTTTTTCCTTATATTTGACCACAACTTGCTTGATGTTAAGCAACGATTCAGTCTAGGATAGAACACGCTTACTTAAATAGAACCGGTTTACTCTAGATTTAAGACTCACATATTGTACTTTATACATCTTCGCCGTGCCATTAAAAAATAAAAGTAAGCATTTAGATAACTTAAATAAATTTTATTGAGCTTTCATTAATAGGAAGGGTATTCAAAAACAATTGATGCTTAGTCTCGCCTCTCAAGCCGAGTTTAACTTAAAATGTTTATAGAGAGGATATAATTTCAGCAAAGTCCGAAGTCAGCAAGGCACTTGATTAAGATTAAGGGGGATTACCCCGAAGACGTTCTAGTGAGATGGCTCCCGGATTATTATTAATGGATAGGACGAACGACTTTTTGAGGCCTGATAAGCCATCTTGACTTCTTACTTGTATACGCTGATCTATGTCGTTCTTATCATAGTCATAATGACGAAAATGTGAATATTGATTGCTTTGATATCAAAATTATATCTTAGGATATTAACTCAAAAAAATTGGCTCAACTTTATTTATTTGTGGTGGTGGATCTCAAAAATTCAAGCACTAGTGTTAACATTACTGTGTCCCGATATATTTTCTTATTGGTTACAAGAAAGGTGTTGACCATAGCTCATCTGATGTTAAATGAATTGGGTTGAAGATGATAAGCACAGCCTGGAATGGAACTGGCTCTAAAGTGTCGCAATACACTTTTTGGTGTTTGGTGAAAGATTTTCAACTTAAGGGTGGTAGCTAGTCAGCCAAAAACTAAAAAGTACCCTACTACCATGCTGTGGTTTCCTTCTTCGGTAGCTCAAACTCTTTGTCGGGGTTTGAACCCACGCCTTTTGGCGTATAAGCCGACCACGCTAACCACTAAGCTGTCATCGCTACAAAGAGATTTGAAGGCAGCTAGTGAAATTACAGGGCGTTTTAGACACAGGGCATCGCTTTTTTGGTGCTCATGACTTTGAGACATTAGATGGTTAGTCTCAACACTACTGTAATGTCGCTAAACTGCAGTACCCTTCAAACCGAAACACAGTAATATTCACACACTACTGCTTGGCGGCAGACCTACCTAGACGACCTCCTGCTAAGGAGATCTACCACCGAGTAAAATAATTAATACGATGTTGGTCGAGACTCTTTGCTATAAGACCGCTCACCGTGATGACTATCCGGACAATGATCGTGAATTATCATTATGATGATTTATGTTTCTAAGTCTCCTTTGTTACACGGACTGATATCGACCTGTTTGTTTAGTTTTTTACTCTAAAATATTATTTTCACCTCCATGTATTGTTCCTTGCTGTAAAGAGAAGAGATAGCATTGCGCCACAATGCCCTCTGGGTTTGCGGGGACCGCTGTCCTATAGTATCAGTAAACCCGTCTCACTGTGCGATATTATTAGATACGTTTCTACCATTGCGAATAAGAAACGTGGAATATTTTATGGATAGCATAATATTTTGAAAATGAAAACGTTTTAGTTTGATGTAGAATATTTTACTCAAAAGTTTTAAGTTTCAGTTAGAAACAATTTAAATTTCGATGTAGATTATATTACAAAATTAGTAAGATGAGCTAGTAGCGTAGTTTTACTAAGTTTTCTCAAGCAATTACTAATGTCAAGCAATGGACGCTCCGGTCAGTTTTTGGATGGGTGACCGTTAGTAGAATTTCTTTAGGAGTACCTACAATTTAACATGTTCAACCGGTTTATATTTGAATGTGTTGTTCTAGATGTTGTGTATTTATATATTTAGTATGTTGAGTATTTTTGTGTGAATTCCGTCTCCTACCATATTCTTCTTTATTTATCGACAATATCGGCAAAACCCCTCCCCAGCAGGAGGCCTATGTTCAGCAGTGGAAGTCCTATGGCCGATGATGAGTGTGTGTGATTCCAATTAAATTGAAAAATCGAAATAAAAAAAATCATAAATTAATCCAATAAATACGAATAAATTCCATAATGCAATAAATAAAAATGATATATGGAATTTAGTCACTCACACAAGTATATCACTCCTAGTTTAAAGACAAACATTAGCTGTTTATTTGTATCTGTGAGTATACATAAGCATTAAGTTCTTTTTGACGAAAAAATATGAACGGAGCCAAGTGTGATAAGAGAATAATGGCATGTGAAAAAATATGGGCATGGAAACGACGCTCTTTGTGCCAGTTTAGTGGAAGGAATATATTATTGCCATCGAAAAATCCGTATCATACCGGAGAAAGTGGTAAAAAGACATTTTATTTAGTGGAAAGTTTTTCGGTTGTTGGTTGGTAACTCAATTTGACACACCGAATCAAATACACACACGTTTCGTTTTCTGTAGCACGCATGTGTGAAGTGTAACGTGATTTATCAAGTATTTGTAGCGATGACAGCTCAGTGGTTAGCGCGGTTGGTTCACACGTCGAATGGCGTTAGTTCAAACCATAACAATGAGTTTCGAGCTATCGGTGAAGGAAAATATCGAGAGTAAATCATAGCATAGTGGTAGAGTATTTTCTAGTTCTCGGCTTGCTGGCAAGCTTCACCTTTAAGTTGAAAATCTGCCTAATACAGTACAATATAACAATACAATACAGTGCGTTCAGACGGTCTCATGTAAGAGCCAGTTCCATTCCAGGCTAGTTGTATCTTCTTGTATGTTCATCTTCGACCACACCGACACTCAACATCAGGTGAGTTGTGGTCAGCCCTGTTGGTTCATTGGTAATATGTCTGCCTTAAGAGCCGTAGGGTGTAAGTTCGATTCACGCCCAGGACAAACGTTTTAGGATATAAACAAATGTTTGTTTTGTGTCTATAAAAAAAAGAATTTATGTATTCTATCAGTTATCTGATTTCCATCACACAAGTTCTGCTTAGTTTGGGGTCAGATGGCGCTGCGTATAAATGTTCTACGATATTTATTATTTATTATTATTATTAAATATCTAATATATAATATATAATTACCATTAAAAATAAAAAATAAATGTATCTTTCTTTCTTTCTTTCATTAAAAAAAAGTATTAAAAAAACTGTGAGACCCAATTTGAAGAAATTTGAATCGAGAAATTGTTTATGGATGTTTTTAAAGCCAGAGTCAAGTGTAGGAGAGCTTCTGATTAAACTACAGAGTACATCTGTAAAAAAAATAATTAAGTGATATATTTTTGATAATAATAATACGTATTTGTATTTAAGTTAAATTTGCTGGAGCATCGACTCAATAAGTGTCTCGATTTCCAATACTTAAAGAAAGTAACTATCTTTCTCAATCATAGACCACTTCATGCCAAGTATAGACTTCCAGATTCTGCAGATTTATCACCCTTTCGTCTTTTCATTTACGCTCAGAACGGCCGACGCGTTTTCCGCAATTATATTGTACAATAAAATTTTGTTAAAAACTGAAGAATTAAAAATAGATGTATGCCAAATCAGTTCTAACGAAGTTTTAAGTTTATTTGAAGACGGCGATAACATGCGGGGATCAAATCTCTTCCATTGTAGGTGCAAAAGTCCCACCAAGTTTCTGACCTTTCTTGATTCAGAAAGTTTTTGGCTTCTTGAGATTTCAGAAGGGCAAGAGATAGGGTTATGGCTGAAGAAACTTCTTACAAGTCACTCTTGAAATAATCACGAGTATACAATACATTTATAATACTTTTTCCAAAAAAAATTACTAACCTTGCATGGACCTACAAAACAATACGAATCCGTAAAATATATGATACATAATTTATAGCTCACATCAATGAGACAGAGCTATATTTAAGAACAAATTGAAATGTTTCTTGTTGGGAAAAGCATACTATACAGTAAAGGACCTACCTATTTGACTGTGAAATTTTTAATTTGGTTACGATATTATTATTACTATAGTTATTTATTTTTATTCTTGATTTAAAAAAAACCACGGTGCCGCCTGCAACAGGGCAGGACTCAAGCTGCCGGTGGTTACGGCTGCAGAGTGAGGAACCTCCTATCAATGCGTGCCATGTCAAGTGTCACTGCCTTTTGGATCTGACCCTTGACCCAACCGTCTAGCGAGAGTCTCTTAAGATGTTGGTCGAGACTCTTTGCTATAAGACCGTTCACCGTGACGACTATCGGCACAATGATCGTCGAATCAACATCCTACATGGCGGTTGTCTCGTGAGCCAAGTCAAGGTACTTGCTAAGCTTGTCCTTCTTGGCCTTCACGAGATTCTCGTCATATGGGATGGTGATGTTGACCATCACGATATCAGGGTTATTAGCGACAATAGCCCTGTCCGTGATGATAGACCGGTCCCAATAAAGCAAAGCACGACCATTTTAGAGAACTGGCGCTGGTGCGTACTTATAGTACGGAACCTCAGACTCGACAAGGCCGTATTGAAGAGCAAGCTGCTGATTATATTTATTACTATTATTTTTTAATTTGACATTTGTTTATTTTAGATATTTATTTTTATTGTGGTACATGTCAAGCTAAACAATTTGCATGTCTTAAAAAGAGTCTATTTTATCTTTGTGTACATCTGTACCTACCCATGTACTATATATACCCATGGCGCAAATTAATTGATTATTATTATTGTTCATAATGTAATCAAGTTAGCCACCCTGCACCATTTCTAATATTAACCAAAACTATCATTCGCACAGAGGACAATAGAAAAGCTTGTCTTTCAATCTCAAAAATATCTATATCCATAAAAATTATATTCCTTGCGTCTGAAAGGAAAGCTTTTAAACAGAGAATACACCAACACCTAACATAGATATAGGTATATGGCAACCAAGACCCTTTCAGTGTCACCAAGTATAGCCCGCATGTTCATAACAAAGTAGCCTCAGTGGAGTGAGCGGTGGCTTTATGAAGGTAAAGCGCCACCAGGACAAAAAACGCTGCACGACGCGACACGACAAATATATCAGTTGAATAGAAAGTATTTATTTTATCACGCTTGCAAGCGTTGCAGCTGTTCGTTGAAAAGCAGAAAGAAACTTGTGTTTTACAACTGCTTAAATAAAAAAACCTAATGGCTTGTTCGTGTACATAACCACACTAAAACGTTTTTATTGCATGCTTACGAGACGAATTAAAACAACATTAATATTCCACATAACTTATATCGCTTTGAATTTAAAATTTTGTTTATCTGTAATATATTGGTCATTACTTCACGCATTACATGGCCTTTTTCATGTGAATGTAAGTATATCTTAGTATTTAGATGCATTTTCCTCATCGTCGTTAACCTATCATAATTCACTGCTGGACCTCCAATTCCTCCGATTTGCGATACCCAATCTGGAACGCCTTTACACCAGCTGTTGTCAGTTCTGCGGCAAATATGGTCACTTGGTCAGCCTACTTTCACTTTGACTTCCTTATAAGTTGAGATATGTCCATGACTTTAGTTTTCTGGCTAATCACTTCGTTCTAGACACGATTCTTTAAAGAAATTGTTTTCCTATATCACATTTTATATTATAAAAGAATTGACTAACTTCAAAAACAAATCTTCGAAAGATGTGTTTCAATGTGTCGAAGTCTATAGTTTTTACAGCGTTCGTAAAAAAGAAAAATAAATTCTTTGTAATGACTCACCTTACGCGAGGCCGTATAAGCACGATTCACAATATTAAAAAAAACAAGATTGCAATAATTTGATTATCTTTTGCATGTAGTAGGGAAAAACAGATCTGAGGTCCGCGGTCTACAATCGCGTACTCGCCTTCGTCTGGGATGCACCTTCCACAGCGGGCTTCAAAACAAAGTTAAGATCTTTGCTGCTAGTGACCTTGTTTTATGACATTGACGAGTATTTCAAACTAAAAGATTATTAAATTATTAGCAAATACTTATGTAAAATGTCAAAAAAGTGTTTTTGTCATTTTATTATATTGTCATTTTTGCATATTGACATACTTTATTATGACATTTTGTTTTTTAATCATTGAGATGTAATCAGTGTAAAACTCTTTTAATGATATATATGAAATGATATTACGGAATTGACTTGTAACATAAGTGTTATAAAATATTTGTATTTGTAGACTGACTATTGTTTTATATAAATTGGTCGAAAATATTTATAGAAAAAGTCTAGTCACACGCTCCGTGTGTTTTAGTGCGTTACTACCACAAGTGGTGGCTTTATAAATGTGCTGGCTTATACGCCCTCGGAGCACAAAGCCGATATAATTTAGTAGCACTTCGTAATTTTAGGAGGTCATTAGGGTAGTGGCAGGTTTGTTACATATACCTTGGAGCATTGCATGCTTACCTGACTTTGTTGTGATTGCCTCCAATATTTTTATGACCAACAAATTTTACGTACCTAGTAAAAGAAAACTTAAACAAAGAAGTGCTTGTACTTCTATAACCTACTATGAAAAAAAAAATGTTTTCTACACTAATCCCAAGAGGCGGTCGTCTAGGTAGGTACTGTGCAGTACCAGAGATTCGACCACAAAGCAGTAGTTTGTAAACATTATTGTGTTCTGGTTTGAAGTATACTGCAGCTAGTGAAATTACAGGCTGTTTAAACTAATCATCCAAAGTTTCAAAGTAATCTTAGTAAGAAGTTCTGTGTTTATCTGCAATGGTCATGGACAGGCGTTGTCTCTTACCATCAGGAAAGCGACTCGTTTGTCTCATTACTTTTACATAAAGAAAGAAAGAGTTTCTTTGCTTTTTAACTAATTATGCAAAAGGGATTGCATATACGTAGGTAAATACATACTTATGGTCCTATTCCCGTGTATCTCTTAAACTACTGATCGTTTATATTTTAAACAAGTAAGATGCTTATCAACATGTTATAGCTCATCGTGAAACTATTTTTAAGTAGTTTGTCAATTAGTGCCGGTTTGAGTTGCCGGTGACATAATTATGACAACTCATTTTTTCATCATATTTTACAGGCTAGGCTACTACACCTAACCAGATTTTAAGTGACGGTGTGATCGTAGATGGCAAACACACTTAGCCTGGAATGGAACTGGCTCTCAAGTTAGGCTGCCGGAACACATCGTTAGATGCTTGGCGCAAGATTTTAAACTTGAGGGTAATAGCCAGCCGAGTACTAGAGAGTACCCTACCACCATGCTATGGTTTCCGCACGATGTTTTCCTTCACCGACAGGTAAAGCACACTGTTGCGGATCGAACCTTTGGCATGCGAAGCGATCGCGCTAACCACTGAGCTATCATCGCTACAGAATCTGCTACTGAGGTCAATTTGCGTGATTTTGATCTGAAAAAAATAATTTAAATAAGTCACATTCCGCGTGTACCTTTTCTTTCCATTAGTTCATATAAACTAAACAAATTTTGATAAAGCTTAACATGTAAAAAATAAGTTTCGGAAGATTTCCTTTATAATATTCAAGTGAACCTGGGGCAGGCCGCTCGTAGAATAATATGTGACATTTCAAAAATCAATAATGTTAATTTAAATCTAAATGTGCATTTTTGTCTACGTTTCTTACCGTGTACAAATATGTATAATTTACAATAATATAGCGAATAGAATAAGGGATTATTAGTTTGCAAACCCGAGTTTCGATTACTTTAGATTATAAAGCAAAGCCTTTAAAAAAAAAACAAGAACAAAGTTATAGTATAAATAGTTCTATGTACTTTTAGCAGCATTGTAATCTAGTTCAGGCACGCCACAAAACAGAAAATTGTATTCGATGCAACGTCGATTGGTTTTGAATCGTGCTATTCAAAGCATCAAATGAGAAAACTCGCCTGCAGGAATGAATATAATAGTAAATAGAAACCGAGCTAGGACTTGCTTTATTTATTTCGTGCCGCTTTCTTTGACCACAGAATCAATATAATCGATTAAAAAATAATCAAATAATGTATTCGATTTACTCTGTTAAGCTTTTGCTTCACAAAATTAATTAATGAACTTGCGCATGAATTTTTATCACGACACAATTCTGCAGTCTGGTATTTCGTTTTTCAATGAAGCAATTTTCAGTGCTGGGTGCTGTTATTTCTTTTCAATAGAGAAAAACAGGAAAAGCTAGAGCGCTATGAAATATGCCCTGCCCACTGCCACTTCAACTTGCTAATCCGCTGGGCTATGTCGGCAACTTTAATTCGCCTACGGATCTCCTCATTTCTGATTCGATCTCGTAGGGAAACTACGAGCATAGCCCTCTCCATAGCTCGTTGTGCTACTTTAAGCTTACTAAGAAGGCACATAGAGACCACGTTTCGGTGCCATAAGTCATCATGATAACTGCCATATGGGATAATGATCCGACAATCATTGCCCCGATAGTCGTTACGGTGAAAGGTCTTATAACAAAAAGTCTCGACCAACATCTTAAGGGACTCGCGCTAGACGGTTGGGTCAAGGTTCAGATCCAAAAGGCAGTGATCCTTGACAAAGCGTGCATTGTTAGGAGGTTCCTCACTCTACAGCCCTAACCACCGGCAGCTTAAGTTCTGCACCGCTGCTAGTTTTTAAGTTTATAATATTATTTATGTATTTTATATAGGTATTTTATATAGGTATATTAAATGTAATTAAAAATTAAGAAGATAAATAATTGAAGAAATAACATTAATATTTAGATAATAATTTAATTTGTTATTAATCGCAACAGCTAGTACTTAGCTCTACTTATATCGATTCTGTATTCTACTAAGATTTGTTCTATATTGCAGAGTTCAGTTTTAGCACATAGACTTCGGTCCAGTTCCGGTCTGGTTAGGTAATAAGTTTGAATATTTAATGGACAGACTTGAACACCTCACCTGCTCTCTCTTGAAGATATTTCTCACCTGTTAGTGCAGTGTGGCTGGAGCAAGTCTATGAATGTATTTATAGCTCTAAAATGGCACTAACCCTCGAGATGTAGGCAATTAGACCTGTTTCTATCATGGCTGCACCCACATATACGGCGAAGGCCTTTATATACCAGAATCTCGGAAATACTAGTCCAGCGTATAAACGAAATTCCATTATGATTTGTATGAAATATGTTGTTTTGACTGAATTTGAATTATTCTCGAAATTTATATACCTATCTAACTTTGAACGCGTATTTTTTCACAGGAGTCAGAAATAAATTTAAACCAAAACAGATGAATTTACTTTGAAATTTTTACTAAGAGTCTCTGGTATGTCTTTTTTTAATTTAAAGTTACGTTCCACAGACCCCGGGATCCATGACCTTTGTCAACTTTGAATTACGATATTTTTTTATTTTTTTACAATATTGGGAAGATGAAATTTAGTCAAACTAATCTTAATCTATTTTCTTTCTATTCGTAATTTCTGGTATATTTAAATACTCGTGTCCTAGGATGTCTCATATGACCAATTGAGAACATATAGTTAAGCAATGGAAGTAGCGTGTTGGTGCGTATTTTATATAACATGTTTTCTGAAACGTTTTTCTCATGCTATTGGAAAAAATGAGTGCGTAGCTTGTAGGGAAGTGATAGATTTACCACCCTCGCATTTTCCCTGTTAGTATATTATAGGTATGTGCCGCCTACTCCATCGCTGTCATGTGCCAATCATGCGAGTTTTATGAGCTTACTTCATCCACAAAATGAGGAAGACAATCTACTTAGGTACAGTCAATGTCTCTAAGGACGAATATTTGACGTTAAGACGAAACGATTTCATAAAAAAGAGAATTAAAGAATTACAATAAAAATCTAGATAGCTGTTACTGCAGTGTCACATCTACTGTCCTTAAACAAATTTTTATAACCATTAGAAAGTAATATAGAAACATTGAAATTACAGTACTCCTGAAGAACATCTCGTGTCGGGTGTTCTGTTTGTATTGTAGCGATCATAGCTAAGTGGTTAGCGCTGTTGGTTCACATGCTGAAGGGCGTAGGTTCAAATCCTAACAATAAGCTTGAGCTATCGGTAAAGGAAACCACAGCTTTTTTTTTTTTTTTTTTTTTTTTTTTATGAATGACTCTTGCTGTTGGCCAGTTGGCCTCTACAGCGTCACCGGACTGTGGCGAGCGCAGAGTGCGCTGAGCCTAAAGGTTAAGGACGACTGGCACAAGGGCACCTCTGAGTGGTACGGACCTCGGCTTGGGCAGTCGCCGGAGCAGGGGGGATCTAACAGTTGCCCTGGCCACCCGGAAGGGGTGTGCCCTTGGGCCCTAGACTAGGTTGTACTGAGAGTGTGTGTAATGAATCTAAACTAGACTAATCTAACCGATCTTAGACGGATCTGGATCTGGGAGGGCCGCGACCTCGCCGGCGAGGCCGACGTAGTGTAGTGGTGTGCCTCTGGTAACCGGCGCCTATACCAAAAACGGAATACTTCCTGTTGCTAGGAGTGGTCGGGTCGGCTGACCCCAGCGCCGCCGACGTGACGGTGGCGATGGGGTCGTCCGGGTCTTTCAGAACGTGTTTAGGACGTCGTCTGAGCGGGGGAGGGTCTGTAGTGTCTGTCGTGTAGTTCGAGGCTTGGACTATGAGGGGGTTCGGGTGGTGGGGCGTCGCTTCGAAATAGCGACGGGAGGTATGCTTCAAGTACTGACGAATGGAGGGGAGCTCGAGGTCACAGTGCAAGTCGGCGTTTCGCATGAACCAGCTAGCGCCGGTAGCACTGCGTACGAAACGGTTCTGGAGAACTTGAAGTTTCTCCAGATCCAGGTTGGATGCTTGGGCAAATACGACTGAGGCGTATGTCATGACGGGGCGGATACAAGTTTTGTAAATTGTCACCTTATTGCTAAGGGACATTTTACTGCGCTTGTTGAGTAACGGGGAGAGACGGCCTAAGAAGAAGGCCGCTCGGTTGCGGACTAACTGGATGTGTTTCGAGAACGAGAGTCGATTATCAAGGGTCACACCGAGGTATTTGGTGGTGGCGGTCCATGGAATGGGCCGGCCATGAAGGGTGATGTTTTTACGGGGGGGCTTTCTACTCGGATGAAAGTACATTGCTGCACTTTTATCCGGGTTGACAGTGATTGCCCACTTCTTGAACCATTCGCCAAGTTGGCAAAGGGCTCTCTGAAGGTGGGCAAGCTGTGCGTAACGATGCCACCCTCTAGAGTAGAGGGCGGTGTCGTCGGCAAATAGGGCGATCTCCACGTTGGGAGAGCGGGGGATGTCGCAAGTGTAAAGGGAGAATAGGATCGGGGCCATCGCGGAGCCCTGAGGGACTCCGGCGTCGATGGGGTGGGGGGAGGAACGGTGTCCCTCGACGCGATAGCAAAAGCTTCGGGAACTGAGAAAGTCTCGTATTATGAGTACGAGACGGTCCGGCAGTCCGAGCTGGTATAGCTTGTATATCAGCCCGTTGTGCCAGACTTTATCGAAGGCCTTTGCGACGTCGAGGAAGACCGCTACGGTCCCTTTGGGGCGTGGTTTGTTGGTGAAGCCATGGGCGGGTTTCGCGTTGAAACCTTCTAGGACGTACTCCGTGATGCGGTGTACTTGCTGGACGCAAGAGTGTTTGGCTCTGAAGCCGAACTGCTCGTCGGGGATGAGGTTGTTAGGAAACCACAGCATGGTGGTAGAGTATTTTATAGTACTCGGCTGGCCAGTTACCCTTAAATTGAAAATCTGCCGTCAAACACCTAACGATGTGTTCTGCCAGCCTGACTTGAGAACCATATCTATTTCAGCTAGGTGTGCCTTACCATCTTCAATCACACCGTCACTTAAAATCCGGTGAGCTGTGGTCAAAGACCTAGGTTGTTAACCATAAAAAAGTATATATTTACAAAAAAATAGGTATATGTATTATGTATTCTATCAATTATCTGGTTCCCATAGCACAAGCTTTGCTTAGTTTGTATGTATAGGATTCATTCATTCATACGTTTGATTAGGTTGCATACTCCAACTGCAATTTTAGACCCACTCTGTTACCTTTTTCAGGGAGTCACAGTAGGAATTGAGCTTAGTTTTAGTTACTCAAAGTTCTAGGCAACGTTGTAACTTTTGTAAGAGTTATCTCATTCATCTCATTACTTTTCACCGTAAAATAAAACCCAGACCAGTTTTTGCTGTAGTTTCTGTAGAAAAAAAAAAACTTTTATTGCATAATTTTATTTACGATAAATTTTATACGTTGTGCGATAATTTTTCAAATAATGGAGCATGCTAACTTATAATTGAATTCTAAAGTACGCAATTTGCTACAAGTCTCGCCATTCAAGGTATTTTGTGAGTCGATATGAAAATTACGTAATGTCATATCAATTTATTTATACTTGTACTCGTATTTCGACAGCAAAAATTTCGTGCTATAATTAATTCGTGCTTTCGTGCTTTGTAGCGATGATAGCTCAGTGGTTAGCGCGGTCGGTTCGCATGCCGAAGGGCGTAGGTTCAAACCCCAACAATGAGCTTGAGCTGCCGGTAAAGGAAAACATCGTGAGGAAACCATAGCGTGGTGGTAGGGTATTTTCTAATACTCGGCTGGCTAGCTACCACCCTCAAGTTGAAAATCTGCCGCCAAGCATCTAACGGTGTGTTCCGGCAGCCTCACTTGAGAGCCAGTTCCATTCCAGGCTAGGTGTGCTTTACCATCTTCGACCACACCGTCACTTAACATCAGGTGAGTTGTGGTCAACCATCTAGCCTGTCAGAAAAAAAAAAAAAAACCAGTAAATTATTTTTATTAATGAAACAGCTCCATTTTACGATTTTTTTGTAGCCTATCAATGAATATTAATAACAAAAATGTATTCGTTGGTATTTTTGTAACAGAGCCCTTTCACAGGTCGCCTGTTCCAGTGTAGGCGTCAGGATTTTTTCTAAGTCATAAAATAGCGTCAAAAATTCTATGAACTCCGTGATACATAATTTATAAAATCCGTGGAAAAATAGTTAATTGCCTTCACTCAAATTCATACGACAGCAGTAGTCAAGACAATAGGACAGGCAGAGAATATGTATAAAGCCATTATCTTTCTTAATGTTTAAGTATTCTCACAATTTCAAAAAAGTAAAAGGTTGTTAATTTAGTTGTACTTTTTACCCGACTGCCAAGAAAGGGTTATGTTTTTCGCGGCGTATCTTGTATGTATGTAAATTTATTTATTACCTCGTATCTTCCAAACGGCCGAATGGATTACGACAATTAAGTTATAGTTAGATTCGTCTCAATAACCCAAGTGCTCGTAAAGGGTGATTTAAAAAACAACCAGATTTTTGGCGCGAAATAGTTATAAAAAAAAACCAAACCTATCAAATAGGGTATCAAAATAAAGGCAATTAAAAGAGGAGTACATTAGGATTTATACAATGTATATGTTTATATTGAATTATGAATAATAAATTTGCTTAAAAAAAAATTTTCCTTTAATTATAGCTATTTTATAGTTTGGGTTATAGATTTTTTTAACTCTTTAGCTTGTCGTGAACGTTGGCTTCGTCGGAATTCTGTCATTTATAAACCGATTTGGATTTATTAGGATTTGAAAGGATATATTACTGATCAGTAATAGTATGTATGTAGGTACGCCGACATTCTGTGTCCTAACACTCTGTATTTATTATGATGCAAAAAGATTATCAAAGTTCCTTCTGGCTGACTAAAAAAAATATAGTGATCATGAAATTAAAGTATGCACGATGTCCAGTATTACCACCTTGTATTTATTAGTGGCATAATTTTAGTGACAGACTTAGTCAAAGCTAGAAAATAAAACGTGAAAGACCATCATTTGAGTTCGGTACTTTTTCTACAAAGTTTCTGAAAACAAAAAATCAGTAAGAGTGTATGAAGTGTATGTACCTACATACTATTACTTAGCGAGTATACGTAACGAGCCAACACTGATCACTATAAAAATATTCTTAAAAATAAGTGCATTGAGTGTATGTGATCAGCAGCTATTTTATCGATTTCCTATAAATTGATGTACTGACTCGTTATCTACTACTCCAGTAAAGTATATAGCGTGGATGACACGAGAGACGTGCGCGCGGCGCATCGCTCACAACTTCTAAATCGCGTAAATGAATACATCGCGCTCCGAAAAAGTGGCGCCAGAGGCTGCCTACAATACCTAAAGTTCTCGGAAAGCCTCGCCTTATGCTTCAACTTTTGTTTAGTAAATTTTAGTAGCCGAGTACAACGAAACTGTTTTCAGATATTATGTTGCGGTTTACATTGAAGCAAAGGCGTAAACTCCCGTTTATAAGTATTAAATTTTGATAACTCTAAGTTGTATGTTGTTTCTAAGTATGTTTTGTAGCGATGATAGCTCAGTGCTTAGCGCGGTTGGTTCACATACCGAAGGGCGTGGGTTCAAACCTCAACAATGAGCTTAAGCTGCCGGTGAAGGAAAACATCGTGAAGAAACCATAGCGTGGTGGTAGGGTACTTTCTAGGGTACGTGGTTCTAGTACTCGGCTGGCTAGCTACCTCTCAAGTTGAAAATCTGCCGCCAAGCATCTAATGGTGTGTTCCGGCAGCCTCACTTGAGAGCCAGTTCCATTCCAGGTTAGGTGTGCTCTACCATCTTCGACCACACCGTCACTTAACATCAGATGGGTTGTGGTCAAACATCTAGCCTGTCAGCCATAAAAAAATCCTATGAGCATTCTAGTTTATAAATGCGTCAAACTTTACGTGGCAAATTTAAGACAGAAACTTTAGTACCTAATAAATTATTGTTGTTGGACAATACTTTAAAATGTATTCTTGATATACTGTATATATTATGAGCAAGTATTTACAAAAAAGTATTCTATCAGCTTAGTTACCTTAGTTTGGGGTCAGATGGCGCAGTGTGTAATGTCCTACGATATTTATTTATATATATACGTGTATTTGTTTTTTTAATGTAAAAGTTATCAAACAAAAGAGACATTTTCCTTATGGTAAGATATAACGCATCTTCATCACCATTGAAGCGATACACAGAACTTTGAACAACAAAACAGATCCCAGGGAATTATTACTTTGGCACTCATTACGTTGAGACTTTACGCACTACTGCTTGGCGGATGATTATCTGGTACTGCGTTGGTCCATCAAGTATTATGCCGTGTGATTGAGGATTCAGGCGTTACTTTGCGGAAGTTCATTTTGAGTGTTCAAGGTGTTCATTTAGTATATTTCCGCTTAACAAAAATAAACTAAATATACCTAAAAAGTTAAGAGTTAAGCGGAAATAAACTAAATATATATTATCCCGTATGTTAAATGATTATATGTAGCTTACAGAGATTTTCTCGTGTTTTTTTTTCGAGGGCAAGGCTAGTTTGTCATTATTTTTAATTTATATTTCGTGACGGCTTACTGTGGACATTTTATATCATATAATATAAGCACGAAATTTCTCTTCTTCTGTTGCATTTTTGATACAACAAAAGTTAAATAAAATAAATAAAAAATATTGTAGGTCACATTACACACAGCGCCATCTGACCCCAAACTAAGCAGAGCTTGTGTGATGGAAGTCAGATAACTGATAGAATACATAAATACTTTTTTTTGTTGTAAATACATACTTATAACACCCAGACACAGAACAAACATTAGTTTATACCAAACAAACATTTGTCCTTGGCGGGAATCGAACCCACGCCCTACAGCTCAGGCAGGCATACTCCCAATGAGCCAACAGGGCTGTCGATATTCTGGTTCATCACGTTGAACAGGAATCTATTTATGTTTTAAAGTCTGCAGTTCAAAATCTGTCTTGTCAAAGTGACCGGCGGGCCGCGTTGCAATAAGTGAGTTAGGCCGGAATCTAGCAACTGAAAGCGTCGCATTTTGAAGCACGATTCGCTTTTTTGTCGCGTGAATATTCAGATTGACAAGTTTAACGATCAGAATTTATTTGTGATGTAATTTTTGTTCCACAAACTTTATTATATGAAGGTTAATACTTGAAATTTGATTTCATTATGGGTTTTGCTTACATTATAAAAGCTGATGATAACAAAATTGGACATACAACCGTTTTTATAGATAATGTTATGGAACCCTTCGTGCGCGAGTCCGACTTGCACCTGGCCGTTTTTTTTAATTAGGCTTCATTCAATTTTGTTTCTACTTCACACAATTTTACTAATAGTTACTGATATTTGAGTTATTATGTACATAAAAGTAACACGGAACAAAAGCAATTCAAACAAAATTAGAGAACAATACGATAGAGTGCAGATAAGAATAAAAGGTACTATTTCGAATCGTCGTGAGACACGTATTTCTAAGGGTGACATTTCATTCGTTTGTTACCTGGTAACATGAGAGTGATGTAATTTCATGGAAACGTGTATGATCACATGGTTTACAGCCATTCTATGTGTAAGCATAATATTCTGTCAGTTATTCTATCGTGAATGCGATGCAGTTCACCTAAAAATTATATAGGTTCAAATGAACTTGTAAGACCGATATTGATATATCTAAACTTTCATCAGATTTGAGGTGTATTAATTGATGATCTATTCCAGGCTAGATATGTTTGCCATCTTCGACCACACCGTCACTTAACATCAGGTGAGTTGTGGTCAAACAACTAGCCAGTTAGCCATAAAAAAAATATGTTTTTAGTTAGTTTTTTTAAGCTTGACAGGCTAAATGTTCGTCCACCGCTCATCTGTTGTTAAGTGACGGTGTGGTCGAATGTGCAATGAAATTGGCTCTTAAGTGAGCCTGCCAGGACACACTGTTATGTGCTTGGAGGTAGATTTTCAATGTTTACCTCATGATATTTTTCTTCACCGGCAGCGCAAGCTCTTTCTCAGGGCTTGAACCCATGCCCTTCAGCGTGTGATCCGATCACGCTAACCACTGAGCAATCATTGTTTAACAATAAAAGTGGGTTGATGACAATGATAAATAAGCCTACGTAGCTACTAAATATAAATATCGTAGGATACACACGGCGTCATCTGACTCCAAACTAAGAAAAGCTTGTATGATGCAAGTTAGATAACTGATAGAATACTTATAATGCATACAGAACACCCAGACATAGAACAAACATTTGTTTATACCACAAAATGTTTGTCTTGGGTGAGAATCGAGCCCACGCTCTTCAGCTCTTAAAGCAGATGTAATACTAACCAACCAACAGGGCTGTCGTTACTAGCGTCTGTATAATTCTAAATCCGCAGAATTCTAACTATAGCATATGTTTTAAATACATACAATTTAAATCAAGAGAAATATCTTCGTATTCCGCAGACGTTTGAATGAACAGCCTCGACGTGTTCACTTGCCGTTCCGATCTGGTACCAAAATCGGATGTTATTATCACAATCGGATTAGACAGAGCCGCTTCGAGAATACGGCTACGGATTATCTCTCGCTAATGCGGAGGTAGAGGTACCAGTCTTCTGTTTACATCTTGGAAATGTAGCCTTTAGACCGACCTAAATTTTGTCAACATGTTCTGCGGCAAATACCTTTTATTTTAGTTGAATAAATTTGATAGCGTATTTTTATTTTTATTTACAATAAAACACGAAAGCTTTATTGAGCGAAATAAAGAGAACAAACACAAATAAACACATAACAAACACTAATACACATAACAGTTATACAGGACACAAATATCTGCTTTAAAAACTGTAGGGCGTGAGTTCAATTTCCACCCAGGTTAAACATTTTGTGGTATAAATAAATGTTTGTTTGTGTCTGAGTATTTTGTATGTACTTACAAAAAAACGGGCAAGTGCGAGTCGGACTCGCACACGAAGGGTTCCGTATCATCATCTATAAAAACGGCAAAAAAATAACGTTTGTTGTATGGGAGTCCCCTTTAAAAAAAAATACTGTTTTTATTGTATTTGTTGTTATAGGGGCAACAGAAATACATCATCTGTGAAAATTTCAACTATCTACCTATCACGGTTCATGAGATACAGCCTGGTGACAGACGGACAGACAGATAGACGGACGGACAGCCGAGTCTTAGTAATAGAGTCCCGTTATACCCTTTGGGTACGGAATCCTAAAAAAAGGATTTAAGTATTCTGTCAGTTATCTGACTTCCATAGTACAAGCTTTGCTTAGTTTCGGGTCAGATGGCGCTGTGTGTAATGTCCAACGATATTTATTAATTATTACTACATACATATACAAACAAATACTTATGAATAAAAACACAAATCTGGCAAACGTTCTACATAGAGACGAAGTATCGTGCGACGCGACGGTCGGAACAGAATACATAAATATCTGGATGGCTAGAATTAGTTGGATTATTGTAGATATCAGTTAGATCAGATATCAGAAATCAGTGTAACGCATACTCTGGCGTGTGAACCGATAGCACTCCTAAGAGCATCAGTCGGTACCTTTTGACAGACACGTGCCCCATAGGACCTCATTAAACCGGTATCGGCGGGCCGCACTTCATAAATTTGATTAATATTTATATCTATCTATAATTATAGGTATTATAGGAGATATTAAAAATTCAAAAAACATTTTATTAATACATCAACAAAAGAAAAGTAATGAATGACTAAAAATAGAGGAAACACAATAAAAAACTTCAACGAAAACTTCAAAGCCACCAAATTAATATTTATGAAGAAATTAACAAAATAATTATTTTACCGAAATTTAAAAAAATATACAGGTTACTCTTAAATGCTCGCTCTTTTAAACTTATCAACATAATCTGATTGGCTTAGACTGAGGTTCTAAATCCCATGGACATTTCAAAAAGTTTGAGCTGCCGTTGTAGGAAGCCATCGTCAAGTACCAGAAGTAGCATTTTTAATGGTATCACCGTGCTTATACCATAATACTAATTAATATTAATAAATAAAAATACCTATTTAATCCAGCTGGGATGGGCAGCGTTCAATAAACTAGACGATGTCCTGAAATCCGTCGACGTTCCACAGTGCCTGAAGACTCGTCTTTACAATCAATATGTACTGCCCACCATGACTTATGGTGCTGAGACATGGACGCTTACACATGAGGCTGTGTACAAAATATAAGTTGCACAGAGAGCCATGGAGCGCGCCTTGCTCGGCATCAAACTTCAAGATCGAGTTAGAAATGTAGAGATCCGACGTCGCACTAAAGTGCGTGACGTCGGAGCAACAATCACGAAACTGAAATGGAGTTGGGCAGGACATGTTGCCAGGCAGAGTGATGGCAGGTGGACTAAAATGTTGACGGATTGGGGGCCACGAACTGGGATACGAAGCGTCGGACGCCCGTCAGCTCGTTGGGTCGACGACATCGTAAAAGTCGTGGGTCGAACCTGGACAAGGTTAGCACAGGACCGGGATGAATGGCGTATAAGAAGAGAGGCCTTTGCTCAGCAGTGGCCGATTACGGGCTGTAAATGATGATGATGATGATTTAATATAAAAAAATTAATAATACCTATACCTGTAATAAATATTTATTTACAAAATAAAGTATCTAAGTATTCTATCAGTTATTTGGTTTCCGTAGTACAAGCTTTGTTTCGTTTGAAGCTAGATGGCGCTGTGTAAAATGTCTTCCAAAATATATTTATACAAATTTCATTTCGAAAAATGCAAGTGAAACCGCGGTTTATAACTATAGTACTTAACTTATACATTAAAATAACTTATTAAATGCTACCAAAGAAACTAGCGGAATTTTGATATAATTTTGTTAATCTATAAGAGAATTAAATGAATCCATAAAAAAAAATAATTAAATAGATGTCTTAGAAATATGGCACTTAATGAACAAGACATTCTATGCTATTTTTACTGTAAGCTGTCTGTTCCAGTCTTGTTTTAAAATCTGTACTATACGTGGATCGAAGGTTCTCTTGAGATTTCCCCTAGGTATTGTTCTTCGTGGCTTTTTAAGCATTCTCTGTGTCAACCGGTAAGAGCTTAGTTGAAAAGATTCACCCGGGAAAACGATTTTGAAGCAAAAAAGTGGTTTATTCGGCTTGGATTTGCTGGCCCTAGAAATATGTTAATTAATTCGTGACATTTCATAAGCTTTCGTATTTTGCCCTGTCAGCACGTTTATTTGTAGCTCTGCTTCTTGAGCTGTAGGTCGTGGGGTCGATTCTCATCCATCAACATTTATATACCGAACATTTTATTCTTTTTTATTCTGTAAGTATTAAATTATGTATTTACGAAAAAAAAGTAAACAATCAGTTGTTATGGCGCTGTGAGAAAATAACGTCTAATATTTGTTTTATGAATTTATATGTGAGCGTGTGTTTTAAGAGTTAGCGCTGCCAAACAATGTACGACAATTTATCTATTTATTAATTTTATTTTATATAATACTAGCTTAATATCTAGCACTTCGTAGCGCTCGGCCTACGGTCTCATATATATTACCTTATTCAAATTCGGTATGTAAAGAAAAAAAATACTTTGCTGATTCCAAAACCATTTCGAAATATTACATTCCTGTACATTATTTTGACGTTTAAAACTCTCTAAACTATGAGATGGGGTATATTTCAATAAAATACACAAGATAAACTTGACTTTCAATGAGTCCCATAATGACGTCATGTAGTTCGCTGTGCAAAAGCAATAGTGAACCTAAACAAAAACTGTCAATGTCAAGTCAACGCAGCGTTGGATTACGTACTGTAGTTACAGTATTTGTACAACTATTTCATGCTCCGTACTAGCTACTATCCATATCTAAGGATAGTACGGAAAAATACTATAATTTCATAACTTCACTTATAACATACCAAAATAGGTAAATATAACACCCGTGCATTGCCAAATCACTAAAAAAAAAGTTCATTGGGTTTGTCCTTTTTCTTTTTGGCATTATACTCTGTGCATTCTGTCAGTTCTAATGTTTCTGTAAAACAGCTGTAATAGATCCATCTATTTTTTTAAATCTTAATAGATTTGCCAGCGGCGCAATAGCGTGATAATCCATACAAAAAAGCAATAGATTAGCAACATTAAGAAGCTTTGATAAACAAAATTCTTTACTTCATATCAGTTGTCAAAGTCAATCAAATGTGTCAAAATATTCTTTTTTGTTTTACATGGCAAAGGCCTACTATGGATATTCAGCCAACCTTATGACGTCATCGCTATCAAAAGTTTGAAAACGTATTAAAAATCGACTACCGCATAAAAAGCCAAAATATTCAAATTAGTTTCATGAAATAAAGTTTAATATCAGGAAAAAATATAAAATAAATACCAAAAAAAAACTTTACATACCGAATTATCACGAACATTTGAAACAAAAGAATCAGCTAAATCAGTTCAGCCGTTCTTAAGCTTTAACAACGAACAACATTTGATTTATATTTATTTAGACGATCAATATGTATAAAGAGTAAATTTCTTTTAAATTTCATATGAACCACATATATGCCGTGGTGGTCTTCCTTGAACAGTCACTTTTAACTGCGCTCGCCAACCCGCCTGCCAAGCGTGGCGAGTATTGGCAAAACCCTCTCAGGCGGAGATCTATGTCCAGCAATGGACGTCCTATGGCTGATGATGTGACATATAAAAAAAGATTGTCTTTGTTTCCCGAATTTAAAAAATTTCGAGAAACTCTTCTACCATTATCTTTTTCTTACCAGGTAAGCGTGCTCCATCGTAGAAAGTTGTCTTTCTATTTCCGCATCTTCGCTTGACATCAGGAGAGATGTCGGTCAAACACAAACTTATTTGTAATTAAAGAAACGATATCCTTAAGTACATCCGATTTGATTCCACGTTCACTGTGCGGACCACTACACAGCGGAATGCGTAGTCTGTCTGGGGGTTCCCCGTTGGATATAATCTAGATTTCTTCAAGTCGAGAATGAACCGGTACCTTCTAGGCAAGCGTGCTCAATCTTAGACCGCATCATCACTTAACATCAGGTGAGTATGCGGTCAAAGGTAAATCTATTTTTTATTCAATAAAAATACATCAATGTTCTACGAACGTTGGTAAATCTGCTGATAAGTAAATAACTACATAAGATAAAAATCACTGATTTAAAACTCTTTTACCTTAAACTCTAATCTTGGTCAAAGAGTTTACACCAAATTTCATTGAAATCGGTTCAATAGATAAACATTTGACTAAAGCAAAAAGACTTAGGCACCTACATAAAGTGTTAGTTTTAATGTCATGTTTATTGAAATGTTAAATTAAATGTCGCGCCTTCTAATGTAGATGTATTTTGTTAAGCTGTGTCTCTGGCCATTCTCTATTCTCTATTACACTACGAGTAAAGTACATAAAACTAATAATGTAAAATAAAACTTTTATTCATACTTCCACTAATTTAAACTCATCGATGCTAATAGTTATATAGGTGTTGTGTGACCGTAAGGCATATTATAAAACAAATTAAACAGAATTAGAAACGTAACAATAATAATTCGAAATGAAAGATAAATTTCTCTAACTACTCTACTTCTTTTGATTCTTGTTAGGTTTGATATTTAAACTAGAATCGCGCAAAGCTACAAAATACCTAAGTATTCAGCAGAAATGTCGGCAAAGAATCGTTGAACCGGTCTGTACATTTAGGTCCGTCACGCACAACCCCACGTTGAATAGTTCTTCGATAGGTTCTAAGTTAGGGCTGAATAATTCGGCCAATTTTAAGCTAACTACTTAGTTTGAAAGTACTGCTATAAACAGTTCGGCGTGTCGACTTTATACACGCGGCATGTAGCGCGCGGCACGCATTACTATTCGGAAATTTATTTTGCTTGTATCTAAATAAATAGACGTTGTGTTTGAATACCATCTTGCCTAAGATTAAGCAAATTTCTGGTTAGATTTTACGCTACAATATTTTCTATATAAACGCCTACACATATCGATACTTCAGGGAAGAAAGGTCGTAAAAGTCACTTTAGACAAAAATGACTTAATGATGCAGTTTTGTTCAGAATTTAACAGTCTATCGATATGTATATTTAAAGTTTTTATTAATAAAAAAATAACTTTTTATCACATTTGTTTATATTATATATTCTAAACTATTAATTTTAAGTCAAAACATCGTAAATTCTAATTTTATCGTACCTCTTTAATAAGTTAAGCGTAACTTTACTATAATCAAAAATGTTTGGCTTTAAAAGTACCTAAGTGTCATATTAACAATCGACTATTATAAGATTAGAATTTAAAAAAAAACACAATTTTTTTGGCTCACGTTTTTTCTTCTCTTGTAAATTTAATATTTTGGTTTTTACTACTTTTCTTCACAGAAGTATCGATATTAGACAATACCATGCGTGTCTTATGTTAGGCGTCATTAAGTACAAAACTCCGAGTTCATCTGTAGTTGTCTTGGATGGCAGTCAAACGCAAGCCTATAAGATATTAAAAAAAATAAACTAGTGACACCCCTTTCGGCAGTGCGCGCCGCAGATCATGACGGAGCGTCAAAGCTCCGGCGCGTTCAGAGGCAGCTTCTGCTATTCTGCTACGAGGTGCTGGAACAACATTCCTCCGCCAATTATACAAGACCTACAAAGTATACAAGACTGTAAATTTAAAATTAAAAACAAAAAAGAAAAATATATTTCATCACCCGCACCTAGTAAGAATTTAATGCCTATTAATATTTTTGCCGAAATATATATTTTACCACATCACTAGTGTTAACCTAGATTATACAAGCGATTTTATGGAAGGTTAAAACTTGCCCTGACCGAGTTATCAAAAATCAAAACTGATACGTAATAAGTATAGGTAATTTTCCATTACAATATATATGGAAATATATTTTTTTACTAAGAGAATTTCAGAATTGTGGGCGGATTTAGGACGTTATTGTTGGTCTACTTTCTAGTGCTTGATAGCTTAGCTTGTTTCGTGTAGGAGAGCCTGATTTCAATAATTGAGTGCCGGTTTATTTTAGCAGCATCATTTGAAAGCCTAATACTATTCCAAGTAAGTCGTATTGACCTAAAAACGGGATCAAACTCCTAACTTTATTTGCTACAAAACAAATTATGACATAGTAATTAACGGTCATTTCACGTAATAAAAAATTTAATTTAGCTGCTTAAAAAAAATTGGGATTAATTAGATAAATAAAGTAAAAATATTAAAGACAATGGTTTTCAATAATTAAGCAAATTCTCAAGTGAAATTAGAGAAAACACAAAGAAATTAATTTTCTCAAATAACTTTCACTCTAGAAGCAGGAAAAAATTCTTTACAATACCGATTTAATCCCTTTGGGTAAAAAGTGCTATGTTCTTTTTACTAACGATGCCTTATAAGAAATTCATATTTTCGAGTAAATTCACATTAAATAGAAATAATCATTTGTTTCGATTAGGCCTAAGTAACATCGAAGCCGGATTTTGACACAGATAAAAAATACAGAAAGACTACTATATAAGTTGTTCAAGCTGAAGAACTGTAATGACTATATTAGCAACTATGTCGACAAATTTGAATTAGTTAACGTAAATATAAAGGCCAGTTCCAACCGGTCTTTATGGAAGCCAATGGGGGAGGCCTATATGTCCAGCAGTGGACGGCCTACGGCGGAGATGATGATGATGATGATGATGATGATGATGATGATGATGATGATGATGATGGTGGTGGTGGTGGTGGTGGTGGTGGTGGTGGTGATGATGATGATGAAATATGAAGGCATTATCAATATATTCTTTTTTATATGACAGTTATGTCAATATATACTTATTTTGAAGGACATTTTACACAGCACCATCTAGCCTTAAAATAACTAAAGTTATGAACTAGATAACTGATAGAATACTTAGATACTTTGTTTCATAAATAGGTACAATACAAACTTCACACAATTGTTTGTTCAGAGTGGAAATCAAACCCATGACCCTATGATTAGGAAGTAGAGCTACACTTCATTTGGTGACTTCCCTCCTAGCTCACTTGGTTGTAACTCTACTTTAAGACCTGTAGGACGTAGGTTCGATTTTCACCTACAACAAACATTTATTTGAAGAACATAGATGTTTGTCCCATGTCCGGGTATTCTGTATATAGTATAAATATACAGTATAGCGTCGATTATTCGACTTACGAGTGTGAATAAGCACGTGCGAGTCGGGCAGACGTCATAAATCGGATAAACGGTCGTTCGGTTGATCAACGTTCAGATAGTCGACGCTCCACTGTATAGATATACAACAAAGATATATCTCAATATTCTATTTATCTGATTCCAATAGTACAAGGTTTGCTTAGTTTGGAGATAGAGTTGTGATAAATGTCTTTAAAAAACTTACTTGCTATTTTAGTCACAGTTGTTAGAAACTTTTTTTTTGTTTGTTGTTTGTAGCGATGATAGCTCAATGGTTAGCGCAGTCGGTTCGCATGCCAAAGGGCGTGGGTTCAAACCCCAACAATGAATTTGAGCTGCCGGTGAAGGAAAACTTCGTGAGAAAACCATAGCGTGGTGGTAGGGTACTTTCTAGTATTCGGCTGGCTAGCTACCACCCTCAAGTTGAAAATCTGCCGCTAAGTATCTAACGGTGTATTCCGGCAGCCTCACTTGAGAGCCAATTCCATTCCAAGCTAGGTGTGCTTTACCATCTTTGACCACACCGTTACTTAAAATCAGGTGAGTTATGGTCAAACAAATAGACTGTCAGCTTTTAAAAAAAAAAATCATAAAGTAGTTAAAAGCTCATTTTAATACTTTTTTTTTTAAATATGTTTTAGGTTTTGAAAGTTTATAGATAGAATAATTTTTTAAATTCTGCAGAACTAATAAAAATGTACTAAATTAATATTTCTTTCGAAGTTGTCCCACTGAGATTTTGAACTGTGCTGTCGGATAAGCCGGTCGATATTTTCAGTGGCCATGCTTATATTTATAAAGCAGTATCCTCTCATTAACTGAACGTTATGTCGGGAAATTTCCTTTTTCGTTCAATTACGAAAATAAATAACCATAAGAAGATAATGGAATATCTTTACTCTGATCCTGTTAAGGTGCTCAAAGGTAATTTAAATTGATGAGTACAAAATATTTATTTATCAGTATGGTGACCTTAAAATTAATCATTTTACTGCAATAGCAACGTGCAGATTTCTATTGGTTTTTTTTAATCGACGCTCAGTCAACTTTGTAGTACATAAAAAAATTGGCGGCAACGCTGGCTGGTCGTGTTGCCGCATCACATTATTGTCAAAATTTGTGTTTTTTCGTGTTTATGTTTTAAAAAAAGGGGTGTTTTATTTATAAAGTGTTGAATTTCAAGGTCCATTCCAGGAAAGTGATATAATGTAGTGAAACATAACTTTTCGTGTTGCTTTCAAAACTCGGATAAAGCTCATAAGCCCGATTTTGCGTTTATGAAATAAAACATAGAGAGATTTATGGATTATTTCTAAATGTTTTTCTGAAAATATATTGAGCGCACTGCCAAGGAGCTCTAAGAAGCGACCCTGTTTCGTGGTCTATATTCCAAAAACTCGATGGTTCTATTCTGCCTTCATTGTACGAACCGCTAAACAATGGAGTTTGCTGCCCGAGTGGGTGTTCCTTCTAACAATCTGGGTGCCTTCAAGTCGCGAGTGAATCTATTTCTTCTAGGCGAGCGTGCTCCACCATAGACCGCATCTTCGCTTAACATTAGGCGAATTGGCGTTAAAAACTAGCTTATCTATATTTTCTGAATCTCGGAAACGTCTCCAACGATTTTCATGAAATTTAGTATGCAGGGGGTTTCGAGGGAGATAAATCGATCTAGCTAGGTTTCATTTTTAGAAAACGTCGTTTTATCCTTGTTTTCAGCCGAGCAAAGCTCGGTCATCCAGGTACTTCGTAATAAAATGAAAAAAAAATGAGTCATAAGAGAAAAGTTGTTGTTTAACGTCATCAATCTACCCTCTACAATGACCGGTTAGTTAAAAACAAAAAACGAGCCTGCACAAGAATCCATAGACCTCAGCTGTAGTGCTTCAGTTCCTCCATCAATCTCAGATAATCACAAAATTTGGATACAAAGTCAATATACTCGTAGTACAGGCCATCATCGAAATTTGATATTACAATGCAAAATTATTCAAATTTAATACAAAACGCAATTCCGCTATAGAATTGGAGATTTAGGTCTGATTATCCATTCCGTTAAAACATTCGATTATTTTGGTGGAGATTTGACGACTGATTTTAAACTGAATGCGTAATGGGAGGGGGATGAGATTCTGCCGGATTCCGCACGATATTATCGACATTTTTGGTCCAGGTCCGATTGAGAGGTTTCCTCTGAATATTTTTCACAAAATGATATGTAGGTACGTTGGAGAACTGGAATAGCCGCGTATCAAATACAACTCCAAACAAAATTAAAAATCTAAATAGACAGAGTATATTAAAAAAAATTGTCATTTGTGGGACAAACATTTTTTTATGCTAGACAGGCTAGTTGTTTTACCACAGCTCACCTGATAAGTGTCGGTGTGGTCGAAGATAGTAAGCACGCCTAACCTGGAAGAGAACTGGCTTTAAATTGAAGTTTTCAGTCTTGAATTTATAAATATTTATGGGATTGTTTATAATTAATATTATTTTATTCCTCTACCTCGTTGTGTTTATTTTATCTACTTTTGTTTCAAGAATAACGTGAATCTTTAAAATTGATTTTCTAAATTCTGCCGAGAAATTATTCAAATCTATCACAACAAGAATTAAACTTCGCGGAAGTTTGACGTGGTTCTAAGCAGTATACTGATTTAGGACGCTTCCATTGAAATTGAGATTAATAAAACTCTGAAATACTTTAGATTTCTGGCCTGGGAATATGAAAATAAATCATGAGATTTTAGCAAAATATTTTTTTTGTGAAATATAAACTGGAACGTATTTCGTTCACAAATATTTGATCACTATACACCTACTTAATTTTTCAAGGATACTTAAACGTAAATAATACTAGGAATTATTCTAAAGCACACGTGTAGCTAAATCATTGTGACCGCTTAAAAAAAAAGATAGGGTTTTACAGTGCAACACGGTTTACTAAATTATACTTCTTTGTTACCGCATAATTTTCTGTTTTTCTTCTTATTTTTATGGCTGACAGGCTAGGTTTTTGACCACAGCTCACCTGATGTTAAGTGACGGTGTAGTCGAAGATGGTAAAGCACACCTAGCCTGGAATGGAACTGGCTCTCAAGTGAGGCTGCCGAAAAACACCGTTAGATGCTTAGCGGCAGATTTTCAACTTGAGGGTGGTAGCCAGCCAGCCGAGTACTAGAAAGTACCCTACCACCACGCTATTGTTTCCTCACGATGTTTTCCTTCACCGGCAGCTCAAGCTCATTATTGGGGTTTGAACCCACGCCCTTCGGCATGCAAACCTACCGTGCAAACCACAGATCCATCATCGCTAAAAAAATTCAAACAATATGTTCAAAATCGCTAAATTCTTTTTGGCGTCGCAAATTATGTATTTGCCAGTATCAAATATTTCGATATGTTTAACAATTATGAAAAAAATCTAATAAAAGTCACATAAAGTGGGGTCAAGTCTAGTCATACCCTGGTAAAGTAGTGGCGGCTATACCGCAAGCTTTGAGGGAGTTTTGGATATAGGACTATTGTACAAACCATTGTTGAAAGGTTATTTAAAATATTAATAAGAATATCTTAATTTTTAACTGACTTCAAAAATGAGGAGGTTCTCAATTCGTAACATTTTTTTTTACGGCCGTGGTACAAACTCTTATAATTATATCTATACAGTCTTTTCTATCTTCAAACTATTTTCTATCCAAGTATAGGTCACCTGTTCTGCGAGTCAGATTTTCGCCTACCACCATTTTTTTATATGCTTTACAACCTAGGTGTTTGACCACAGCTTACTTAATGTTAAGTGGTGTGGTCGAAGATAGTAAAACACTTACTATCACCACCATCTCTTGCTTCCTCTTCGTTATAAATGAGGCAATTTCTATGAATGAAACATTCTATGATAATGGAAGATAAAAAAATCGTAAAAAAGTAAAGTATAAATTACATCGTCAAAGTGTCGTGCCATTCGTCAGCTTCCGACGCCGCGCCGTGGGATCATAATCTCCAACCTTTGTATTAGAAATGCAAAGCAGGTTTAAGCGTTTGTTCAGTAAGTCGTCGAAGTAAAACAAACGCGGAATTAGGTTAAATATGTTTGTCTCAGTAATTCTGAGTCATAATTATAACTTATTTGCTCTCTTGTAATATTCACGCTCAGGTGTTGTCTTTAATAATATAATATCTCTTTACTCACACTTTACTTCACACTAATTATAAGAACATAAAATTAACACTAATGGAACAATTGGCGGCCTTATCGCTAAGACCAATCTCTTCCAGGCAACCTTAGTAAGGAGAGGTTTCTACCAAGTCAAGGACGGGGTGTGTTGATAAGAGAATTAAAATTTAAAAATATATATAAATATACTAAGAAAAACATGTATTCTAAAACTACCTCAGTATAAACTTTGCTTAATTTAAAGCTATTTCGGAAAGACTTTTATTTTTAATGCATACGTATAATACATACAAAACACGCATATACAGAATAAACAACTAAATTCATCACATAAATAATAGTCCTAATTAGGAATCGAACCCACACTTTAGCTCTCGAAGCAAAATTACTATCAAATGAGCTAACAGGGCAATCAATATAGCGATGGTGTGCGAAGTTTCATGAATTCCGAACTTAAACAATATGTCACAATTTGATATTTAAAAAATCACGGACAAGAAAGATAATGAAATAAGATCCATACAATTTCTAGAACAATCAAACATCAGACGATAATTATTTTAAAAAAATGCACCGGTTTGTTAGGTTGTTGTTGCAAGTTGTTAAGTGTCGGCGTGGTCAAAGATAGTAAACACGCCTAGCCTGGAACGGAACTGGCTCAAAATTCAGATTTTCTTGAACTTATAAGTATTCATTGGAATATTTATAATAATTATTATTTTAATCCTTTACCTTATTGTGTTTATTATATCTACTTTTGAACAAGAATGGCGTGAACCTTTAAATTTGATTTTCGAAAATCTGCCGAGAAATTATTTGTGCAAGTTGCGAGTGACTCGGAGGATCTTCTAAACACATGTATCTTTTATACACATGTTTGTTTTTATACACATGTTTCTTTGGTAGATCTCCTTAGGAGGTCGGCTACGTAGGTACCACCACAGTACCAGATATTCTACCGCCAAGCAGCAGTGTGTAAACATCACTGTGGTACTGCCTCTACAGGGCAAATCTACAGGGCTGTTGAGACTAACAATTGAAAATCTCAAAGTCATCATCATCATCATCATCATGTCAGCCGTAGGACGTCCACTGCTGGACATAGGCCTCCCCCATTAACTTCCATGAAGACCGGTTGGAAGCGGCTCGCATCCAGCGCTTTCCTGAGGTCTTTATGAGGTCGTTGCGTTGCGCTTGCCGGTCCGTGGTCTCCACTCCAGAATTTTGCAGCCCCATCAGCCATCAGTTCTGCGTGCTATGTGTCCTGCCCACTGCCACTATCTCAAAGTAATAAGCGCCAAAACAGCTCTGGACTTTATATTACTACTCAAAGTTCTGCTTTGATCATGGACAGGCGTTATCTTACCATCAGGAGAGCGTCTCATTATTTTCATATGAAAACAAAAAAAAACCTTCTAAGCAACCACGCTGCGTCGAATTCCGTATAATTTTTACTTAGCATCAGGTAAGTTAGCAGTCAATATAATAAAAAAAAACATTCTAGAGAATTCTAGAACTTCCTTTTAGTCTTGAGTTAATAACTGTAGTATCAGAGAAGCCCCGACAATATATTAATTAAATTCAATTACATACTACACGAATTTCCTAATTTAAATATAGCAAGTTAGATAGAACATCACGAGGGTTTCCTTTTACTCATTACAGTAATGACTACTTACTTGTCAGCTTTGATATAAAGGTACCTAATGGGAACATTACATTTCAAAGACAAATTTTGCTCTCGACAAAAGCTTTCCTCTAAATTTTTCGGGCAGTGTTCTTAAATTCTTATGCAAATGACATTTGCCTTTAAAAGGTTGTTTATGGTTTATATTAAGCTCGGGGCACGTAAGGCTGTGAAGATGGACGTAATTTTTTTTTCTCTAAATTGTTTTGTTCATTGTATGTACTTGTTTTTGTTTCGTATGTCCCGTACAACGTCTAGAAACATAACTAAAGAATTGAGAGTTAACGACTTAGGATAGTAAGTTGATAAATCTAACGAATTTCCTGTTATCGACAATATGAGAGACATTTTGCAAATGGTTGAAATGAAAAAAAAATATAGAGTTTATATATTTTATTCCAATTATAGCGATTTGTAGCGATGATAGCTCAGTGGTTAGCGCGGTCGGTTCGCATGCCAAGGGCGTGGGTTCAAACTCCTACAATGAGCTTGAGCTGCCGACGAAGGAAAACATCGTGACGAAACCATAGCATGGTGATAAAGTACTTTCTAGTACTCTACTGGCTAGCTACTACCCTCAAGTTGAAAGTCTACCGCCAAGCATCTAACGGTGGGTTCCGACTTGAGAGCTAGTTCCATTCCAGGCTAAATATAAGAAATAAGTATGTCGGTTACAGTAAAATTTACATTAACTTAAGTTATAATTTTCATTGTTACAGGTTCCGCCTCTACCGCGTAGCTCCAGGGAGGGAGTAAAGTTACATAAGTGTCCATGTCAGGGCATAATTTCATAGATTCGATATTAGATAGTTAAATAAAATGTGTATTGTGAAGTGGGTGCAGAGGACGTTGACTGCGTTTGTCTTGTTGGCGATGACGTCGCGTTCGGCTACGCAGAATACTGTTATATCGGGTAAGTCATAATTCAACTTTACTTTTTTAATGAAAAAGTAATGAGACGAACGAGACGCTCTCCTGATGGTAAGATTGGTAAGGTTCATCATCTGTTCGCGATAGACTTAAAAATTACTGAACGGATTATCATGTGTGTTTCACCAACAGATAGTGATTCATGAGGAAGGTATATAATATGTCTTTGTTTTAGGTATGTATTTGATTTTTTATGATTGATAGGCTTGGTGTTTGATTATAGCTCACCTGACGTTAAGTGACAGTATGATTGAAAATGGTAAGCAAACCTAGCCTGTAATAGAACTGGCTCTCAGGTGAAGTTGTCGGAACACACCGTTAGCTTGAAGGCAGATTTTTAATTCGTGAATGGTAGCTAGCCAGCAGAGTACTAGAAAGTACAATACTATGGTTTCCTCACGGTGTTTGTCTTTTTTTAATCGTTGACAAGCTAGGTATTTAACCACAGCTTAACTGATGTTCAATGACGGTGTGGTCGTAGATGGTTAACATACCTAGACTGAAATGGAACTGGCACTCAAGTGAGGTTGCCGGAACACACCGATAGATGCAGATTTTTAACTTGAAGGTAGTAGCTAGCCAAGCATGGTTTCATCACGATGTTTTCCTTCACCGGCAGCTCAAATTCATTGTTGGCATTTGAACCCACGCCATTCGGCGTGTGAACCGACCGCACTAACCACTGCGCTATCATAAAACACAATATACCTATTACGACAATATAGAATCTAGTATCATGTTTAATAATTGTTTAAATTGAATTAGTATTTGAGTTTACGTGGTCAAATAAATACTTCAACTAAACAAGTAATGAGTCATGGAAATCTCGAAATCTGAAATTCCGTGCGCCGTCGAAGCATTTTCAACATGACCTCCCATCAAGGTCGTTCATAAAACTTTCCGTGACTCGCTGACCAACAAAACTCAAATATTACCTTTTGCGGGCTTCATTACAATTCAGGACATGCTTTCATATCCCTCCTTTTCTATGTAACGGTCACATTGTATATTAATAAATACGGGTCCCTAAATATTTGAGACTCACTCTTTGCATACAATCTGTTTTGAAGACGGGACATGCTTAATGTTGGAAGTTGTTTGATTGAGTTAATTTATTTTAAATTCTCTTTTCACATCATCATCATCAGTCATATGACGTCCACTGCTGTACACAGGCCTCCTCCTGGGGGGTTTTGCCAATACTCGCCACGCTTGGCAGGCGGGTTGGCGAGCGCAGTTAGGTGTGATTGTTCAAGGAAGACGCTGCTGCCCATCTTCCGGATTACATCCCTTATCCGACTCTTACGGCAACCACGGGTAGAGAGGGTGGACTATTCTTACGCAGGCATCACCACGGAAATTCTTTTTTATAGACGCTGAAGTGATTTTTTATGATTGACAAGCTAGGTGTTTGACCACAGCTCACCTGATGCTAAATTACGGTGTGGTCGATGGTAAAGCACAGGTAGCCCGGAATGGAACTGGCTCTTTTTTATACGGAATAGGTTCGCGTTTGACCACATCCTGCCTGATGTTAAGCAGTAATGCGGTCTAAGATGGAACACGCTTACCTATTTACTCTAGATTTGAAGACACCCATATTGTACCTAACAGGGAACACAGACTCCGGCAAAGAGTTCCACAACCTCGCTGTGCGAATAAAAAATGTGGAATCAAAACGCTTTGTGCGTACATGGGGAACATCCACCATGTAGGGATGACGTTTTGATCGCGTTTGTCTGGCCGTCCGGTAGTAGAATGGTGCAGGGGGATTTGTTGGGGAAATTGTGCAATTCAAGTGCACACTCTCCGAAATGTATTCGGTATAAAACCGGCGGACAAGCGCGAACCTATTTAGAATTAAAAAAAGATATATATATCTAACAAAAACCAATTCTAACAATATAGAAATAGGTAGAAACGCTTTACTGTGAACACCGGAAATTGGCTTTTAACGATAAGGCTGAACATGTGGCAGCTAAAAGCGATCTCTTTCAACTATGGAATGAAAATGAGATTATATAGCGACAGACAGACTGACAAATTTCATAGAGGTTATTTTTTTTTTTTTATGAATCACTATGTTAGCAAACTGTAGACACTCAAAGTTGAAGCGGTAAAAAGTCAGTTACATTTTTTTTTTAATTTAAGTAAAATGAGGAAATCTTCATGAGGAAACCATGGTGGTAGGATATTTTCTAATAATCGACTGGCTCACCACCCTTAGTTGGAAATCTGCCGCCAATACATAATAGTGTGTTCCGGTAGCCGTAGTTGAGAGCCAATTCCATGTTAGATATAAGTAGACAGATATTTTTGAAGGATGATTTTTGGGTATAGGCTTATGTTCAATAGACGTCCTATGGCTGAGATGATGATGATGAGATATTGTTGTCTTACTTTTTTTTTTATACTAATATTAAATTTCCAAAGTAGCTCCGATACCTCTTTATTGTTACTATCAAAAATAATATACAACTACTGGTGACCTTATTCCTAAATACAATCTCTTTCAGGCATCCTTAGTATGAAAAGGATTTGTGGAATACGTAAGGGCCGGTGTGTGGTATAATGGGAAATCACACAATAGGTACTTATTAATTATTCAAATATATGTATTATGTAACGAAGAAGGCAGGATTCCTTAAAAAAAGTTCTCGTTGATATGTGAAGCCAACCAGCACTTGATCAGCTACAGCCTTATCGTTATCACATTGTGAAGAGGCCTGAGTCCAGCAGTGGGACAATTTATAAAAAATACAGAGCTGATTCGGATGTATCTCTACACAGTATAAAACAAAGTCGCTTTCCGGCGTGTGTACGCTATATCTTTTAAACTACGCAACAGATTTTAATGCGGTTTCCATCAATAGACAGAATGATTCAAGAGGAATTTTATATATGTCATAAATTAGCACCACATTAGTGTCTACGTTGTACCTGTGCAAAGCCGGGGCGGGTCGCTACTTATGTATAAATGATAATTCGGTTTCAACTGTAAATTTCAATACGACAATTCAGCCACAATATTACCCGCATAAATGAAGACAACAATCAAATCGCCTACTGTGACTACCGGAGAACATGAACCTGATGAGTTGTACCTGCTAAGCTATGCCATCCACGTCAATAAACAATTGACGGATAGAGACGCTGCGCTAAATCAAACGTATATAGCTCATAAATTCTATGCATAGCTAGCTTCTGTACTATACGACATAGACCTGCAATTGAGCGTGTGGCCAGTCCATCCATAAAGCGTATTCACGTGTTAGAAGCACTCAATCTGTCCATTGCTCTCAGCCTATTATTAGCAAGAGTTATTTCAGGTTGGCCTTTACTTTGGGTTAACCTGCCGCTTCACATAATTTGTAAGGCAGTGAATGTCACCCATCTACTTCGCAATCAAGATTGTTATATTTTATTTTTGTCCTAAAGAGTTATCACTTAAATTTTTATGTAAAAGTGATGAGACAAACGAGACGCTCTCTTAATGGTAAGAGATAACGCATGTCTTTGTGACTGTAGCGGCTGCGGTACCCAGAATTTTGAGCCCAAACAAAGCTTTGCCGCTCATTACTATGAGCCGTTTAATGGTTAGTCTCAATAATCCTGTAGTTTCACTAGCTGCAGTATCCTTTTAGTCGGCATACAGTAAGGTTTACAAACGATTGCTTGTCGGTGGAATATCTGGTATTGCGGATAGCTCCATAAATGATCTAAGAAGATCTACCGCCAACTAAGATCGTTCTACAATTGCCAGTCTCAAAACTAGTTATAAAATCTTAATACCTTAACAATTTTAATCAAGTGGAGCAAAGCTCGTCACGGTCACGTGCAAGATAAACCTCTTTAAAATGAAACAGTGGATATATTGAAATCAGCCGTGTTTTTATACTGTTCCACAGCTGGGCGCGGACCCCTTCTCATTATGAGAAGGGTAAGACCATAATCCACTCCGTTGGCCATGTGCAGGTTGGCAGACTTCACACATCTTGGAGAACCTTTTTTTTATAAACTCTCGGACATTTGACCGTTTGGACCGTTTGAAGTTAGCGGCAATACGCATATAATTTATAAAAAACGGAGGTACGTGCCGTGGGATTTGAAACCAGGACGTCCAGATTGGAAGGTTTTCAAATGTGACAGCCCTGTTGGCTCATTGGGAGTATGTCTGCCTGAGCTGTAGGGCGTGGGTTCGATCCCGCCAAGGACAAATGTTTGTTTGATATAAACAAATGTGTCTGTGTCTGGGTGTTCTGTATGTATTATAAGTATGTATTTACAAAAAAAAAAAAAGTATTTATGTATCCTATCAGTTATCTGACTTCCATCACAAAAGCTCTGCTTTGTTTGGGGTCAGATGGCGCTGTGTGTAATGTGTCCTACAATATTTATATTTAGACTGCCGAAATTTCTCCAAAATGAAGAAGAACCGAAGTGGAGATTTATATTGATACAAGTATTATTTTTTTATCTTATGAGTACTATAATCAAGTGCATTTAAGAAAAATTCAACTGAAAATTAAACAGAGCTTTTAGGTATTCGTTCAGTTTTTATATTAAGTCCAGATACAAAAGTCAAAGCCAATGTTAGCAAGGTTCACCACAATGCTAAATATACACACAGATATTACTCAAGTCCAAGACGAGAACTAGAAACTCAATCTTATCTCCCCCACCTTTCTACTCGTATATTACGGACGCTACAATATGCAAAGTATGTCCTATTATTTACCGTAGGTACACAACTAATATATTGTCCTTGGCAAACATATTGCAGTAGTGATGTGACTGACTTACGTTCGTCCTGCAATCGATTCTAATTCGAATCGTCGAATGTCCTCTTACTAAGTAAAAGTAAAGATCTATCAAAATATTTCAAGTGTATATTTCACACAAAATAAAACCGAATCAATTTTTATTATATTTATGCGAGTACACAACTCGAATTTTATTCAAAAATAAGTTATTATATTTCCATGATTATTGAATTATTTCAACATCTATACCTAATAATAACTAGGTATTTAATAATGTTTAAAATAAAAAGTCAAACCATAATTCGCAATCGTAAATACCTATCAAAACAATATTATCGACAAATCAGGATGCGGTACATCACTACAGCAAAGGGTCGTGAACCCCCATCTCAAGCCGATCGGAATATGATTGAAAGTCCCCACAATACGCGTTCGCCAACTATTTCTCACATAACAAAGTCCCTATTGTGTCTAATATCAGAATATTCAGTCTGGGACGGAGCAATAAATATACCCGAAGTGTCGATAAACGAAACTGCTTTTTGGGGTTCGATATCCAAAGGTTGCCTAACAAAACCTTGTTACTACGCTTATACCTTCTGAGTGTATATCCTGTTTAAAGTGGCCTTTATTTTATTAAAGTTATATTAAACAAGTTATTATATTATTACAAAATATTTCTAAAGCCAGACAGGTAAATGCAATTTGAAATGGGCAAATCAAATTTAAATGTGTACTCATAATTTCGTGTTATATTGTTCCTTCAGCTGGAGCCAAACCTGGGTGTAGAATTAGGTCATGCTTACCATAAACATGCATTGTCATCGGAACTAAACCAATGAAACGTGTTAAATTTTATCTATTTAAGATAAGACAGAATGGTTTTAATTCAGCTAACTGCAGCTGTTTGCGTGGCGGATGGACCTGGACTGCCCAAAAATTTAGCACTGGACGAAAATCCATATTGAGCATTCTGGATCCAAACTAAAGTATTAGAAAAATAATAATTGGTAATATTGTACCGTGATGGTGCCGGCGTAAGAATAGAGCCCACCCTTTCTACCCGTGGTTGCTGTAAGAGTCGGCTAAGAGACGTAATTCGGAAGATGGGCAGCAGCGTCTTCCTTGAACAATCACACCTAACTGCGCTCGCCAACCCGCCTGCCAAGCGTGGCGAGTATTGGCAAAACCCCCCCAGGAGAAGGCCTATGTCCAGCAGTGGACGAACTATACTGATGATGTGATGTGATGATGTGGTAATACTGTAACATTAACCAACCAACAATAAGCTTGAGCTGCCGGTGAAGGAAAACATCGTGAAGTAACAGCATAGTGGTAGGGTGTTTTCTAGTAATCGGCTGGCCAGCTACCAACATTAAGTTGAAAATCTGCCGGCAAGCACCTAACGGTATTTCCGGCTATCTCACTCGCGAGCCAGTTCAATTCCCAGCTAGGTGTGCTTTACCATCTTCGATCACACCGTCAACTGACATCAGGCGAGCTGTGGTCAAACACCAAACTTGTCACCATAAAAAAATTACTGACTTGCCATTTTTGTATCATTTTTATTTATTTGTTTTACGCTGTAGCGATGATAGCTCAGTGGTTAGCGCGGTCGGTTCGCATGCCGAAGAGCGTGGGTTCAAGCCCCAACAATGAGCTTGAACTGCCGGCAAAGGAAAACATCGTGAGGAAACTATAGCGTGGTGGTAGGGTACTTTCTAGTACTCGGCTGGCTAGCTACCACCCTCAAGATGAAAATCTGCCGCCAAGCATCCGACGGTGTGTTCCGGCAGCCTAACTTGAGAGCCAGTTCCATTCCATTTTTTACTATTGTAAATCTAGTTACTATATTATCTAAATTATATGAATTTAATTCCGTTTGATTTGCCCTTTTTTTGTTTTATTACTAATAGGCTTGCGTTTAATCGCCATATTTGTCTTATAATTGAAAAAAAAAGATGGAAATTAAATTTCTTTTTAAATTAATTGTACATTACATTAAAAATGCAACTTGGTTGCAAGTTCAAAGGAAACTCAAGCATTTATTCCGCCAGACGCTTTTGTAGGCTTATCTACAAAGGGTCTATCTCAAAAGATCTTATTTCGCTAATAAAAGCCTCCAACGTAAATCTTAACGACATCTAAGGGTCGAACACACAAAAAAAACTCTTTAAGCTTAATGAAAAGAAGATAGCAGATGTTAAATGAAAGTGATAGTATAATGGAGATCAATGGAAATAATGACGCGGCTTATAGCAGTTTTAGATTTCTTTTGTTTTTAAGAGTTAGTATAATCACACTAATATTATAAAAACGAAAGTTAGTGAATGTGTAATTATATATTTAATACTTTATTGCACACTTAGAAAATAATATGTACAAAATGAAGACTTAATGCCACAGCATTTTCTGCCAGCCATTCACAGTGTATGAGATGTGGTAGTAGGCGCGGATCGAAACGAATATATGTATACATTACACACATTTTATTATTACATTAGTGTGTTTGTTACTTCTTCACGGTCAAACGGCTGGACCAATTTTGATGAAATTTGTTACGGAGGTAGCTGACACCCTAGATTAACACAAAGGCTACTTTTTATCTCAAAAAATGTAGCAGGCAACACCGCAGGGCGCAGCTAGTTTTAGAATACCAAAAAAGAATAAAAATTTTTTTGTAGCGATGATGGCTCAGTGGTTAGCGCGGTAGGTTCGCATGCCGAAGGGTGTGGGTTCAAACCCCAACAATGAGCTTGAGCTGCTGGTGAAGTAAAACATCGTGAGGAAACCATAGCGTGGTGGTAGGGTACTTTCTAGTTAGTACTCGGCTGGCTAGCTACTATATTGTCACCTTCGCGGGTCGAACCTGGACCAGATTGGCATAGGACCGAGGCAGCAAAAGGTAATAATCCCTAGTCGATAATAGAAGAAAAATGTAACTTATATTAAATCAAAAAACATATGATTGTCGGTCAGTCGATCAAACGTGTTTAAAGGGTTACTCACAACGGTAGTATTAAGCCAAAAGGAGCCTTAGTGAAGTCAATAAAAATGATTCATAAATAGACATATTTTTTAAACAAAATCTTATTTCTGAACACTATTAGATTCAAAATCTCCGATTCTCAGATCTGTTGAACCAATTACAGATATAACACGTTTCAAATAGAGCATTCAAACTTTTCATTAATTCTTTCACTCCAACCAATAAACGAGCTTTGTGTACAAATGGAAACGAACGAAACGGTTTTAGGGAAAGCATTTAAATTAATTCGATAAGCAAAAAACAGTTCTTTGGCGCAACAATGACCTAAGCGCCCCACAGTTGATTATAACATTTAACAGAGAAACTGCTCTCATAATAGAAAAGCAATAAATTTATACTATTTTAATATTAAAATCTAGTTATGCAACATACCATCTAAGCGTAAGAAGATTAATACTATTTCTATACCTTTTCAGGGTGGATACTATCCTTTTAATATTAATAAATTATTGAAATATAGACATAGTCAACCGAGTTTCAAATAGTGTTTTAGTCTATGATAATTTTATGATCAAAGACTAAAACATTATTATTATTAGACTAGATTTTTCGCGCCTCTCGCGGGCGTTTTTAGCAACTATCTTTCTTGCAAGTAATAGTGTCTCAAACATTAATTAAAAATAACTATTAACTACAACTATAACTTAAATATTAACTATTATGGGGGTGGCCTAAGCCCAACAGTGGACGTCATATGGCTGATGATGATGATGATGATTAACTACAAATTGCTTTTATTTACATTATAGATTTTAATAAATTTAACACTAATAAGACCTATGTTTTTTTTATGGTTGACAGGCTGGGTGTTTTACCACAGCTCACGTGATGTTAAGTGACGGTGTGGTCGAAGAAGGTAAAGCTCACTTAGCCTGGAATGAAACCACCTTACCTATGTACAAGACAAACTATAGTTTCTACATGCTATAAAATATTAAGTACTCAAGTTGATAACTAGCAATGCTTTGTAAGCGATGCGTTTTGTGAGTACGAAATGTGAGTGCATCTGCGATCGCAGCAGTAAAGTAAGTTATGAGATGATTATTTGGGTGTCCTGCTTATTTGTCATAAAGTTTATTCTGAATACATATTTTGAATTACGGATGTGCATATTTTTACTATAGAAACTGAGGTATTTTTGACATTACATTTTTGTTCGGCTTTGACTCCTTGAAGAAGGCCACCAGATGGGGCCGAAACTTAGTCTAATTTAACGTAAATAATCCCGCATAAGTTAAACAAAAACGCATATATTTTTTAAGTTAATCTAGTGATCATAAAGCAGCAGTTTATAGAATACCAATAGAAAATACTGTTTATCATTATAATGTAAAATTATACAGCTTGCTCGAGGTATGGCAAATATTTCTAACATTGGGATAACTAACTTAAGATATTATGATTACAAATCATAAGTAATAAAATAATAGCTTAAAAAAATATATAAAATTAGGACTAGCAAATAGAAAATTGTTTATAAGACAAGTGAAAAAAATATATTAAGTACGAAATGCCACAAGCGTCTTATTCTCTAAAATTTTCACACATCCGTGTTTATGTAACAGTGTGAATTTTGGGTTAAACTTACGGGGAATAGAATTTTTATACCAAAGTCCATGAGGCATATTATGCAATCATTTTGAACTGTCAAAATAAATTTCATAAACATGTAATCATGCGTATAAAACGTTAACTTTAGTAGACGCGTTTGTGGCAAGGAATCTTATATGAATTGGAAGATAAGGCCCCTGAACTTAGCAACAAAATATTGATGATATAATTGTTCCAGGCTTGGGTTACATCGTAATGTTATTATATACAATGTAATCGAAGTCCTAAAAGTTACATCTCTGTAGTATTATCAATTCAGCAGTATCGCCCCACTGTGCGGACGATGCGATAAATCTGAACGAAACAGATAATGTCTGGGTGGTTTGAAACGGCTGCGTTTTGTTTGGGGGACAAAAAACAGTTGATAGGACTTGCAAAGCTGTTTTGTGACAATCTGGGCACTTCAAGGTCTTTTGGAGGTTTGTTAGAAAACATTAATTTTAAGCACTGCTATGCCAGACAGACAGATTATGCGAGTGATTAATGGATACAAAATAGGTCTAGAAATTATAGTTACAATTTGTGATAATATTGGTATAGCTAATTCAGTTACACATAGAAGGTAATTTACTTAGCTAATTGAGCAAAATTTAAACATACATAAATATCGATTTATAAAAGTAAGTACTCTTCTTAGTAACTTAATGACTAACCCCAGTGTTAGTATTAGTGTTCTACCCGATGGTTTGATGGTTGTTGATAAAACAAATATTAGAGAAATAATCGAGAGCGTCATTTGACGTGTTACCCCTTAAATGTATTCACAGTTATAAAAATTCTAGTTTCATTAAATTCTAGTTCAAAGTAATATATTACACGTCGTAAAGTAATACATTATTGAGAAATACATTACACAAACGAGAAACTTTCTTGCCACCTGCCCCAAATAGTTTCCCCATTTTCATCTCAGAATAGGTACGTTTTGTGCTATCGTAAAGATGTCGCCAATTTTCGATAAACTTTGAGTAGAGGCGTCACTTACTTTTAATTTTTATAAAGTTTAATATTCATAATCACGATAATTGGGTGTTACTAGTTATTGCAAAAGTAATCACGGTAAAACATCGGTTAGGATAATTGCACAATTCACAATTCGTTGATAAAACATATTTGCTTCGTTTGTATTTGTTTGATTTAATGATACCAGCTATTGTTACCTAGTGAAAACTAAACTAACTTAAAATTAAATAAAAAGGCCGTCAGGTGAGGGATATGTGGCCAGAATGCTGGCAGCATTGCCACGTTGGATGGCAATGCTAAGCTTTTGACCAAAGTAGATGCCAGCATTCTGGTCATCTGAAGCCTCCTTTAAACGTTTGAAATGATAAATACCTAATGATACCTATGTTCAATGTCGTAAATGTTGGAATTAAAAAGTATATTCTGTGGCAACTTACCATATCATTGTTTGGATTAATAAAATAAAAATTCTCTATAGTTACAACATAAAGATGAGAGCAAAACGTTTTGTTACATTGTAAGCTTATTTATATTCTAATTTATTAAAAACAAGGAACTAAAAATTCAAAAATAAAGTCGGTTCGCATGTCGAAGGGCATGGGTTCAAACCCCAACAATGAGCTTAAGGTACTCTCTAGTACTCGGCTGGCTAGCTACCACCTTCAAGTTAAAAATCTACCGCCAAGCACCTAACGGTGTGTTCCGGCAGCCTCACTTGAGAGCCAGTACCATCTTCGACCACACCGTCACTTAACATCACGTGAGCTTTGGTCAAACACCTAGCCTGTCAAATATAACTAAAAAAAAAAACAGAAAATATTCGGAGGAACAAATTGTAAAATAAGTTAAGAAGCTGGATTTCTTTTTATTTATTTTTTGTAGAAAAACTAGATAATAATAAAAGTCAATTATATTATCCAGTCATCTACATTTCAAGTACAAACTCTAAATTGAATAAATTGTGAAACTTCTCCAACTCATTAGCATTCCGAATACCTTTCCCCAGAATTTACCGTTTTTAAAAGAACTGAGAATAAAAAGTAAAGGAAAAGAATAGCTTTAAATACCTAGAACCTAATAATCATAAAACAAGAATATTTCAGGTCCGTAACAATTTAAAGAATGACTAATTAAACAGCAAATGTCGGCAAGTTAGCACTACATTATTATGCTCAAATTGAATTTAAGCTAAAAAGGTTAGTGAGCTAATGAAATTGTAAATTAATGTCATACATAATTTATTTTTAATAAAATATAATTACAGGCTTGGTGTTTGACCACAACTCACCCGATGTTAAGTGAAGGTGTGGTCAAAGATGGTAATGCATACCTAGCCTGGAATGGAACTGGCTCTCAAGTGAAGCTGCCGAAACACACCGTTAGATACTTGGCGGCAGATTTTCAACTTGAGGGTGGTAGCTAGCCAGCCGAGTACTAGAAAGTACTCTACCACCATGCTATGGTTCCCTCACGATGTTTGCCTTCACCGACAGCTCAAGCTCATTGTTGGGGTTTGAACCCACGCCCTTCGGCATGCGAACCGACCACGCTAACCACTGAGCTATCATCGCTATAAAAATAAAAATCCATCCATCCTAATTAAATTTGTTTTGATTTTATTGTTTCCAATGTTTCATTCAATGTTAAGAAGAGTTAAAAAAAATTATAACCCGACTGCGATTAAAATAGCTATAATCAAAGGGGAAAAAAAACTATTTAATTAAATATATTGTTCCTAATTAAATTTTAACATACAACTTGTATTTATTGTTGTAATCTTCTTTTAATTGCCTTTATTTAGATATCCTACTTGATGAGTTTGGTTATTTTTTTAAAATATCGTATTACTATTTCGCGCCAAAAAACCACCATCTTGTTTTTTTTTAAAGACACATGGGTTGTTGAGATAAATTAAACGATACTTTAATTGTCGTAATCCAATTAAAATTAATATCGGCCGTTTGTAAGATACGAGGTAATAAAAGAAATTTACACATGTCTACATATAAGATACGCACGAAAAACATAACCCTTCCTTGGCAGTGGGGTAAAAAAAAGGAATAAAAATATGTACAATTAAACATCGCATTAGCTTAAAACTCATTAGTTCATCTAAAAATAAAATTCAAAGCCACGAAGAGGTCAAGAGAACTGAACAACAGAAATGAAAAAATGAGGTCTTTTTATGTTTAAAAGCAGGTATTTAACCTCAGCTCACCTGATTTTAATTGACAGTATGGTCGAAGATAGTATACATATCTAGAACTGGCTCTCAATTAAAGCTGCAGGAATATATTGTTAATTGCTTGGCGACAATAAAATACTATATTGTATTGCATTGTAATTGCTACAAATCATTAGAATAGACATTTTTTTTTAATGTGAAAGTAATGAGACAAACGAGACACTCTCCCGATGGTAAGAGATAACGCCTGTCCATGACCATTGCAGCGATACACAGAACTTTGAGTAGTAAAACAAAGTGCAGGGCATTGTGATATTGCGAATGATACTGCGGTGGTATCTACCTAGACGACCTCTTGATAAGGAGATCTACCACCAAGTAAATAATTATTTAATGATACCTATAAAAATTATACGTCAAGTTACAAAGTGAAAAGTTACTTAAAGTAGCATAAAAATACATTATATGAAATTAGTACATAATAAAGGACACCAAAAAAATATCATTTGCAGTTTCGTTACTGTTCGTTGCGGCAGTCAAAATCATCAGCACTACTCGTAGCAGAAGGCGATCACAACAAACCGAAGTTACTGAACAAAAGCTTCACAATTAACAGAAACGTTCATCAAACTTTAAAGCAACGTTCAAGATTTTTCGTCGACGTCGCCAGACCTGTCTTAAAGACAAAGCAAATAATAGCTGCTGAGAATTGGGCCAGATGCCATTGTTCTCGTAATCTTTACTGTGGGGAGCAAAAAACAGGCGGTTCAGCTGCTGATAAAACCCTGATCTGGCCATTGCCACTATAGATTAGAGCCGGTGGAATCTTGCGGCCTGTGAAATGATTCTGTAGACGATCTTGGTTATATTTAATGGGTTGTTTAATGGGACAGGGCGGATGAAATTGTGGTAGAGCACAATTGGGTTTAGGACTGAATGTTTCCTTTCCGATTTCGCTAAAATGTTACTGATACTTATATCTGTGTTAATTTTGGTGGTGTATCTGTTTTAAGAGCTGTAGGGCGTGGGTTCGTTTCCGACCAGAACAATCATTTCTCATCACATCACATCATTAGCCATAGGACGTCCACTACTGGACAAAGGCCTCCTCCTGGGGGAGTTTTGCCAATACTCGCCACGCTTGGCAGGCGGGTTGGCGAGCACAGTTAGGTGTGATTGTTCAAGGAAGACGCTGCTGCCTATCTTCCGGGTGACGTCCCTTAGCCGACTCTTATGGCAACCATGGGTGCCATAAAAGTCGGCTAAGGTACGCTTCTTACGCCGGTGGCGCTATAAGTGACGGTGTGGTCGAAGATGGTAAAGCACACCTAGCCTGGAATGGAACTGGCTCTCAAGTGAGGCTGCCGGAACACACCGTTAGATGCTTGGCGGCAGATTTTCAACTTGAGGGTGGTAGCTAGCCAGCCGAGTACTAGAAAGTACCCTACCACCACGCTATGGTTTCCTCACGATGTTTTTCCTTCACCGGCAGCTCAAGCTCATTGTTGGGGTTTGAACCCACGCCCTTCGGCATGCGAACCGACCGCGCTAACCACTACAATTATCTGGTTCCCATAGTACAAGTGTTGCTTAGTTTGGAATAGATGTATAATCTATGTGTCTTCGCCGTTTCATATAGTACACGAATGTTACATAATTCGGTTGAATCGATACCGTTCTGGTGCCATTTATCATCGCCGCCCCTCATATCACGTATTTAGTGAGAACTTCCAAAATAGATATAGGTAAATTGAACACCATTTTAGTATAGTGAAATGCCACCACTGTAGAAGTCGTACTACACAAAACTTACTTTTACTTAGTGGAAGATCTCCTTATCAGGAGGTCATCTAGGTTGGTATCATCTTAGTACCAGATATTCTGCATTATACTCGTATATTATTAGGTAAACATTACTGTGTTTCGGTTTAAAGGGTACTGCAGCTGGCGAAATTTCAGGTCTGTCGAGGCTAACCATAGAATGTCTCAAAGTAATGAGTGCCAAAGCAGCCATGACCTGGACTTTGTTTTGTTACTCAGTGCTGTCTCGCTGTAATAGTCATGGACAGGCGTTATCTTTTACCATCAAGATAACGTCTCGTTTATCTCGTTGTTTTTATATTTAAAAAAACACCGCTTTATTATCATTTTCACAGCACATTTATCCAATGCCATTTCACAGTATCGTCAAGGTAGTTATGAGCCATAATATTCCAATTCAGATACTATCTCATAGATATTCCGTTGACGCATAATCTGATCCTTGCGTGAAATATATTTCGGCTTCAGTCTGACTTTTTTACTTTTAAATTGACGCTGGTCAATATAATTTCGTACCACCGTTTTTATTACAGAGCGACTTTGCACAGTTACTCGTATATATTTTCCAGCTGATTTCAAAAACAAAATTCAAGAATATCCGATTTCAAACAGTCTTTTATTGTTACTACCGCCGCCATAAGGCGCAAAGCGCGCCGATAAAGGGATTATGGATTGCGGCTTTTTACTTTTATTTCTTTAAGTTACGCAATACCGTGGTTCCCTCTACTGTACAGTCGGTGACACAATGATATACCTACTTATAACTTCTAAAAACTGTTTCAAGTAACTGTACTGTTTTATTATTTCCGATATTATCGCTTAGTTATGTATAATAAGCAAATTTTGCGATATGTTTTGTAGATTTACCTTAGAACTGTGTGCTATTACCAATATTTTTTTTATAAAAGTTAAAATGCTTGCATTTGACTGCCATCTTTTTTATAATTGACAGGACATTAAAAATATATTTATTTTTAATTGACAGGACGTTACTATTTTTTTTGATTGCCAGGCTTGGTGTTTGGCCATAGCTCACCTGATGTTAAGTGATTGTGTGGTCGAAGACCGACCAAACAGATCTAACCTGGAATGGAACTTAACTGGAATGGTCTTAAGCGAGGTTGCCGAAACACACCGTTTGGTGTTTGGCGGCTATTTCATCTCACCTGATGTTAAGTTAAGATGCGGTCTACGATGGAGCACGCTTGCTTAGAAGATAGCAATTCACTCACAACCTCATATCAAATTTTTGTTAAAATAAATCAACAATTACAAAAAATCGCCAACTGGCTATTGCTTCCGAGCGCGTACATTTTTAAAGTTGATTTTGTTAATGATTTACCACTTTTACTTGTACTTTGTACTTATAACATTTGTATGTAACATCATATAAATAAATCAAAACTAACGAGATACATACAAAACATGCTGAGCTTTGAACATTTTTCTTTCTTCAGTAAATTACTTTGGACAATGACATCTTGTATCTTCTATTAAAATATTCCATAAACTATCGATGTATATTGTGGTTTAATTCAAAAGTATTTTGCTAGATGCCACTATTTTCAATTATTTGAAATGAGACCAAATGGATACTGTGTTATCCATGGACGTTAGACTGAAATTGCAATTTGGATACTACAATATCCGCGAACGTTCAAGTGGTTAAGATACCCAGAAAAACAATACGTTGTTTTTGATTTATTGATTTCTTTGTCTGACTTTAACGTTTTGACTGAAAAAATATTAATAGTTTGATGTCATTTTTGACTACAATATTACATTATCAAATTAATTATATTATATTGATAAATAATTTTTGTTAAGTGATATATCACTAAATGTATACCAAAAAAAGAAACTTCCTGTGAGACAGCGTTGAAATTGTAGGTCCTGTAATTGAAATAAAGTCTCTAATTAGAATAAATAATATTTAACCAGTCAACTTTATAGTTTTAATACGTCCTTAGTAACAGAAAAATTTAAACAAAATTGAAGTGAAAAGATTTCCCTCGCGATATCTCTTTATATCTCGAATATTATCCGAGACTCAAACTTGACGTATAAAGTTTTAGTAAAATTTTAACATGGGTAGTTTATTTTTTGTTGGAGCTACTTTACTTTCGTAGCTAATGAATATGGACAAAGAAAAATTACTTGAACCCTTTCAGACTCGAAAACTTCTAGAAAGTTCTCTTAAATCGCTAAAAGTCATCGTTATATTAAATCCGACTTAAGATTCCTAAGATAGATTTTTATTACGAAACACGTCTACAGACAGACAGGACTGTTAAGGATTTATAAACTTCGATACACATTTTATTATACAATAAAAATAATAAAAATTAATAGTGTACCACAGAAACCTGATTGTAGATTATAAAAACTAGAGTTAACATCGAGGCGCCTTAGAATCAAAATCCTCGTAGAGATACTGAAAATGTATGTATGTATGTATGTATGTAGGTACATGTAGATATTTTGTTTTTCTACTTTTTGTAAGTACTATAATAAAATCAACCTAAAATCCTAAAATCAACCTAATGGTAAAAAATTCAAGTTTTTTAATCGAATTTAATAATTTTCGGGGGCATTTTTAGACATATTCAAATACAAATACAAATATTTTATTGATAACACCAATGTTACAAGTCAATACTATTATTCTAAGACCTTTAATGCAATAAAATGAAAATAGGAACAATGTAGAACCTACAATTAATAGCTACGGTCGATATATACCTAATAAACTCAAACCAACTTTAATTTGGAATAAGCAATCAAAAATCGAAGGGTGGCGCCACGCTTGAGTTTTCGAACGTAGTTTGGTATGTTTGCAATCGAATAGAATTCGAAATATGACTATGTTTTTGCATATCTGATCCCTCATTATAAACTTAAAGTGTTTAATTCACCAAGTTAATACAAAATCACTTCAACTTTGTTGTGAAATAACTTTTTGACCTGTATACGACTTTAAATTTACCTCTATCTATTCTATCAGTGAAAGTTCAGTATCAGTTCTATCAGCCAAAGTGTTCAAAGAATTCGTTTTTCTTTTTCCTTTTGAGATACAGAACCCTCAAAGAAACCTAAATAAAAATCTGTATAATCATTTGAGAATAATGATGCTACGAACAAATATACACGTTAAATTTATTACACCTTTCTTCTTGCGTCGGGGGTTAAAAATAACTTATATCATCGCAATTTCACCTTCTACTGTATAATGTAAGCAATAAAAAGAAATATCACCACCAGTAACGCCGTCGCATCGGCTCGTCTAGTAAGGAAGGACGTCGGTATACATTCTAAGGCCCGCGGTCTACAACCACCTACCCACTTCCGTCTGGAATGCACCTTCCATCGCGTGCTTCAGAAGCAATCTAAGATCCTGGCTTCAAGAAACCTTGTTTTATGACTTTGAAGATTATTTAAAAATAAATGATTTCTTAACGAAGAGGGTAAAAGTTGGGCAGGACATGTTGCCAGGCAGAGTGATGGCAGGTGGACTAAAATGTTGACGGATTGGTGGCCGCGAACTGGGAAACGAAGCGTCGTACGCCCGTCAGCTCGTTGGGTCGACGACATCGTAAAAGTCGCGGGTCGAACCTGGACAAGGTTAGCACAGGACCGGGATGAATGGCGTACAAGAAGAGAGGCCTATGCTCAGCAGTGGGCGATTACGGGCTGTTAATGATGATGATGATGAAATGATTTTTTAATTACTGGTAATTAATTATAATTTTTTTATTGACATATTAATACGTTGACATTTCATTATATTGGTATGTGTTATGATTTTGACATTATTAATGTTATTTTTAAGTAAAATGACCTGTAACTTTGGTGTTATAAATAAAATATTAGTATTTGTAATGAGGTTCTTTACATTAAACTCTCAGCACTTCGTTTTAAAAACGGGTCGCACATAAAACAACGTTGTCGTAAATAAACAAACCAGTGCAATTTTAAGCCCACGCCTTCTTTCAGAGGAAGAGAGATGTTTTCCCCAGGAAATACATTTGGGCCGAAGCTAAAATGCGTTGAGTTCTAAGAGAAATAACAGGCGTTTGTTTAGGTAGATATGTCTAGGTTATATCGCAGTATAATAAGATAACAGTAAGATGACTTATCTGTTAATAATTTTATTAAATTTCAAGCATTGATAGTAATGTTAAAATCATAACACATGCCAATAAAATGAAATGTCAATGTATTAATATGTCATATATAAAATATGTCAATAAAAAACTCTAAAAAAACTATATTATAAATAATTAATATAATCACAAGGGAAAAACATTTAAATACTATAATTATCAATTGAATGTTCAATATATATATTTAATTTTAGTTTACTTCCGCTTAACAGTCGTTTTAGTTACAACAGTGATGAGATTTAAATTTAACTAAATCCTCATCACTGTTGTAACTAAAACGACTGTTAAGCGGAAGTAAACTAAATATATACTTTGAACATTCAAAATGAACTTCCGCAAAGTAACGCCTGAATCAATCAATTATCTAATTATCAATTATTAATAATATAATAAACAGGAAATAAATACTCTTTATTTAATTATTTTACTAGGTGGTAGACCTCCTTAGCAGGAGGTCATCTAGGTAGAAACTACCGCAGCACCAGATATTCTACCGCCGAACAGTAGTGAAGTTATAGGGCTGTTGAGACTAATCATCGAAAGTCTTAAAGTAATGAACGCTTAAGCAGCAATGCCCTAAACTATGTTTGTTACTCAAAGTTATGTGTATCGCTGCAATGGTCATGAACATGCCGTATCCACCATCAGGAGAGCGTCTCGTTTGTTTAATTTCGTTTACATAAAAGATACTTTAAGCTTTTCTTATAAAAATATTGTAAGTAAATCAAATTAATGTGAGCGAATGCATCTCCTTAGCGTTTTCTGCCTCCATCTGGCCTCAAGCCCATTTTTCAAATGTAGGTATCAGTTGGAACCAATGTGTTTTCGCGCCTCTCGAATATTTATCCCAATGCCCATAAAGAAATTTTATTAGCTTTTTGTTCAGTGAACCATGCAGTTGACTAGCTCCACTCTGTGTAAATATGTCTTTGAAATAATGAAACTTTTATCGTTACTTTTAAATTCAAAATATTGACATTAATGTATGACACAAAACCATGAATAGTGTAAAAACTGTATACAACAATCTGTTTTCCATTCCTGGTTGGCTAAAAGAAATAGCTTTTAGCTATAAGACCGCCACATATAACAATAGCTCATAAGACCCTATAGTTTTCTGTAAGTAGGTTTTTTTTATTTATGGTGTCCACAATAAAAAGTTTTCATCTGTCTATCTACAATATACAAAAAAGTTAAAAAATACAATGACAAATATTTATGTCATGTCAATAATAACAAAATGTCAGAGACATCGAGAGACAGTGTATAAAACATCGCCATGACCAAGAGCTGTTGCAATCTTCACACTTATTCTTTAATTGGGGAATTTTTTTCAGTGTTCTTAAATATATACCTTGAACAATGAACACTCAAAATGAACTTTCGCAAAGTAACGCCTGAATCAAACAATTTTTTTTTTACAGTGTGTCTAAAATATGATAAGATACATAAATGATACTGCAATTTGTTAGAATTAAATTTTATAATTTTAATTACAACTCATAGGTGTTTTTAATTAAATAACTTACCCTGGTAAGTTATCTTATTAAAATGTGCTGCAATTTTAAGCAAGTTATTTTAAGATTAAATAGTATATTTTTGCTTCACTTATACGGGATTACTCACGTTTAATTATATCGGAAACTCCGGCTATAGTTTCGGCCACATCCGGTGGCCTTCATCATGGAGGCAAAGTTGAGTACAACGCGTGTGCAGTCTTGTCTTGCGGGTCGCTGCGCGCCGCGCTCGTGATTATAGCGGTTGATTTGCGGGCGCAGGGGTCAGAGCTGGTAGTGTCCAAGATGCACCGGCGCGCTCTGGAAATCTGGATGGTTACTCTGGATGTGGCTAAAACTATAAGTAGTTAGAGTTTTCGATATAATTAAACGTGAGTAATCTCGCTTAAATAAAAAATAAATGTGTCAAAACCACGTCAGTTTTTATAGTAAATAGTAAATTTTTAAAATTTGCGTAACGTAAACATAAAAACTGTATTTCATGCAATCATACCAACTTTTTTCGAAATATGAAGAAGAATTGTTGGTGTTGAATTGAGTTTATTGTTATCACATCAGTAAGTATAGTTTTTTGTATTTATAGCCCATACTGCGTTGGTCTGTAGTATGTTGTATAAATCATTCGGTCGGTCCGATACGCAGTCTGTGGACCGCAATACCGTTTGTCGAAAATAGAAAGAAAAAGCTTTTTTCCAAATAGAGAAACATGTGGAATTTTTTTGTCCTAGTTTGTATTTTTCGTTTTATTCAGAATTGATTTTTAGATAAACATTTTGCAATGAAAATAGCCTTACATATTTTTCAGTAAAGAATGCAATTAACTGTACTTATTTTATAAACTTGGTTCGCACGAAGACAGAAGCAAGTAACTAAGAAAAGACCGCACGCGTTGTATTCAGCTTTGTATCCATGATGAAGGCCACCGGATGTGGCCGAAATGCGATCCCGATATAATGTAACGTGATTAATCCTGCATAAGTAAAACAGAAAATCAATTTCCTCGATTTTTAAGCGCGGTCGTCGCATTTCCTCTAAAAATAATCAGCAGAACGGCCACGTGACCAGCTCTTTATCTGTCCCGTGAAAGATTTATAACTCGGGTGTAACCACACTTTATCTTAATCTCAGTCCGGACTTTATATCTCTATCAGCGGAATAGGGGCGGAAAGCGGCCAGGAAGGGTTTCTGCGTTTCTTATTGCGTACTTGTATTCGGCACGACTACGAAATTATCTAGTACGTATTATTATACCTACATCTATATATATGTATATATATGTTAACAGAAATGTATGAAATCTAGGAATTGTATACAAATCCTAGGAAATGTATAAAATATTGTTACAAAAACTATTTAATACATAGATATCCTGGGAAATGTGTACATTTCCTAGGAATTGTATATGATTCCAATATCGTATTAGGAAATGTATAAAAATAATGGTTTCTGTAATAAAACACGTTGTTAAAATGAGAATAATAATTTTTAATAATGCACTCGTTGAGACAATCAGGTAACAACCATACCGTAAAATATAATATCTTCATATTATCTTACTAATGAAAGCTTCAAAAATCAACTAGGTATCTATTAACTTTTAAAGTGTATTTATCACAAAATCAACAATGTTTTACATTTCCGATTGCTATTTAGGAAATGTATAGATTTCCTAGAAAATGTGTCTAATATAATTTATTTCACACATGTCCGTGCGATTTTAGGCACTACATACATTTCCGTTAACATATATATATGTATGTCAACCGAAATGTATATATATGTATATATATATATGTATATATATACATATATGTATATAAGTCGAGAGTGAATCGGTATCTTCTAGGCAAGCGTGCTCCATCTTAGACCGCATCATCACTTAACATCAGGTGAGATGGCGGTCAAACGTAAGCCTATCTATAATTAAAAAAAAAAAAAAAAAAAAAAAAGTGTAGATGGAAGTCCGTCTGGCTTCCAGTATAGAGGTCTTGGGTTCCAATCCGTACGCACGCACGCACTTCTGTCTTTTCTAAGTTATGTGCGTTCTACCGTTGACATCAAACGGTAAAAGAATACATCGTAAGGAAGTCTACGTATTCGAGAGTTCATAAAAAAAGTTCTCAAAGATGGGCAGCAGCGTCTTCCTTGAACAATCACACCTAACTGCGCTCGCCAACCCGCCTGCCAAGAGTGGCGAGTATTGGCAAAACCCCCTCAGGAGGAGGCCTATGTCCAGCAGTGGGCGACCTATAGCTGATGATGTGTGAAGTTTGCCAACCCGCACTTGGCCAGCGTAGTGGAATATGGCATTACCCTTCTCAAAATGAGCAGAGGCCCATATCCAATAGTGGGATAATTTATAAAAACTGGGCTGATTCTGTACAAAAAATACTCTATCTTCATATACACAGATAGCTATATTCGTCAAAACGCCAGTTTCCCACTGCTTATAAATACATATTTTTTTTTCAATATTTTAAAGGGAATTTACCACATGATTCCTCTTACTTACGGCTGCTGAAGATTAAAGTTTATGTGAGCCATAAAAGCTATAAATGGAAGTAGCTAAGTAGAACCGAGCTCTTAGTAACTTCGGCTCTAAAAATTTAAGTTATGACTGTCCTTTAGATTGGACATTTTACGTGGGTAGTTGATGCTTATTGCACTTTCCAGGAGATCAGAAAAAACAGAAAGTCTGATGCTTTTTTCTTTTTCAACCCTCAACGAAAGCAAGCGTTAATAAGTTTTACGTCTGCATCTGTGTGTCTGTCTGTGGCGTTGTAGTTATAACTCTTTTATGAACACTCGTAATAAATACAAAAAAAAAATATTTTTTAAAATAATTTTGCATTATCGAAAAAATAACAATTACTGACATAGCATAGTATACGTTACGTTTGCTGTAAAAATATAGGGCTATAATCTTACGATATTCTAAGCCAAAAGGGTATAGCTACGGCAAACGTCTTATGTTTCTTTCTAATAACGCTGTGTTTGTTTTTCATCAAATGGGTTATTTTACTGCCGATATAAACCATTTCTAGCTGATTCCCGGCGATATTAACCGACGACGCGTTTTCTACTAGCAAATTTGACGCTTGGATTTTATTAGTCGTTTAGTGTTTGACGCGCTGGTTACCAAGGGCATGTCCCAAGGTCCACGTCGACCTGTCCAACTAACACCCTTTACACGGCATCTTGTTATTTACCGGCTTCACAAAGAACGCCGCTTAACTATTTCAACGTTAATTAAACTTTTAGAGGAGAGAAACTTCTACGTAGCGCTTATTATATCAATACTACTTAGTTTAACATCCGGACAGATTGTCTAGCAAGCGATCTGCTGCGCTATTTATTGCTTATAGGAAAATAACAGCTTACTATATAGTTTTGAAACATTTTCCAAAGTGATGTAGCGACTCTTGTACTACTAGATATAAGATAACTTTGAATCTCAATATAGAATTAGAATCTCAGTAAAGTTTGCCTTAGTTTTTCACACGCATCAAAATCAAAATGTTTTAATTTGCTAAGGACAGGTGTCAAAATGTTGGTACATAAATTAAAAAGTACCTTAGACCATACTTAACACTGAATTGTATGTGCAAAAATTTAATAAAATAGAATTATATACCTACTTAATAATTAATGTCAATTTTTAGATTAATTAGTTATTAAATCTAATTAAATTTATGTATTGAAATAAGAACGACTGCTCTATTAAGATGTTATTTTTTTTAATGTTTTACAGTCTAGGTATTTGACCACAGCTCACCTGATGTTAAGTGACGGTGTGGTCGAAGATAGTAAAGCATGGAACTGGTACAGGCTCTCAAGTGAGGCATGAGGTCCATTACAAAATGTCAATCAGTGCAATTTATTTAAATGTTAATACTTATAAAATATTTTTTTAATTTTGTACTATTTTTTTCTCGCCACGTTTTTACACACAAAACAGGAACATTAGAATAACACAAAAAAGAAATAAAACAAAAAAAAGTTATGCATAACGTGACGGCGAATGAAGACAATACGAGAGTATAATAAAACTGACTTTTGATTGTATTTAGAAAACAAAACATTTTTTACAAAAGCGTAAAGCCTTAAGAAGTTTTTTTTTTCATTAAGTACTTTAACGGTTTACCTTAATACAAAAGCTTTTATACTTAACTTCAAGCCAACTGGTACTCACTATTATAAATGTCGAAAGGAGTGTTGGTAAATTCATTTTACTTGTTGATTCATTGGGTTGTTTTCTTTTTTATTATTTTTTATATCAGTCCAAGATTTGCTTCGAAATAATTATTATAGTTGTTATGACAATTACAGACTACGGCTGCTGACTACATTTTTATCTTTTAAAAACTAAAATGTATGGTAGTCAACATTTTGTAAGACTTTGCTTAAAATAAACAACTTATTAAGTGCTTTAATTTCAATTACATCGATTATTGGAACAGCCACTAGTGTAACAAAGTTTTTTGTTCTTTGTTTCGCGACAATGGTCGTGGGAGCGAAACGTTATTTCTTACCATCAGGAAAGTGTCTCGTTCATCCCATTATTTTACGTTACAAACATACAGTTTTATAATTATGTACAATGTTAGAGCTTCCAGTGTTAACAAATTGAGCCACAATTAAAATTTAATTTTACCTTCACCACTACCCATTGGTTGATTAACTAAAACAGATCTAAAAATAAAATACAAACCTTACGTTCAACGACATAAAGACTAAAAAAGCAAGACTTCAGTCTTCACATGAGGACGCTAACCAAAAGTCTGCAAACAAAGTTTAAAAAAGCTGAAAAGCTTGCAGGCACCGACGAAATTCCCATTCAAAGGCTTTAAAGTTAATTTCACTTCATTTGGTTCTATGCGAAAGCGCTAAGTGAGGGGCTTAGTACACGGCTTACTGCCGTCCAAAATATGTGCACCTTTATTTATTTGAAATAAGTTTTTTGTGGTAAGAAGTTACGAACAAATAAAATAACAGCAAATGAGTAACGGCGTGACGAGGGAGCGGTGCGGTGTGTTAAAAGGTGTAGTGACGAGGATAGAGAAAGAGGTTTTTAGATAGTTTCGACATATAGTGATGGATGAAATAAAATTGACTAAATAGATTTGTATGGCGAGTGTCGACTTAAGAGGAAACAAGTCTACATTTTCTTCATACAAACGTTTTCCCTATTTTCCTTCCAGCATTTTAATACTAGAGCAATAATTTTTAGATAGGAAGTAGATACTTGCTAGTTTCATGCCCATCTGTTTTGATTTTTTGATATATGTTTTTTTAATAAGAGCTAGGAATCTTCAAAAATCTTAAAATTTACCTAGTTTCAACGCTGTGTTTCAACGTCCAAATTCCCAATCTCATAGACATAATCTTAAAAAAATAAAACGCACAGGCAAAGAACACATCCTTCTTATTTACTTGTTAAAAGAAATACTAAAATCGGTCTAAATTTGGAGGAGGAAACAGAGGAATACGAAACCTCGATTTTGCTCATTTTATTTCGGGTTAATGAGCCCGAGGTGCAATTGTCCCTTTCGCTCAGTATATTCGGGTGCTGCGTGCTGCGCGACAGAAATAGCTTGGTGAAATTCCTAATTTTCAAAAAAGTAGGTACAGGATATACACAACGGAAAAAAATCTACAAACTCACATAAACAAAGCTGTATCAAATTTTTGCACAAAACAAAATTATATTAAATCTAATTTCACTTTACCGTCTTTAACTCCCTAATTGACATAACAACTTTTCTGTACATGCAAAGAGAGATCCATTAACAAATTGAACGTGTCACAAATTATAATTATATTAGGGAAATGGCAATCTTTGGAGAATTCCAAACGAGTCACGCGGCACGCGACGTGTCAAAAATTGCAATTTATGTGCTATCCCGGGAGTATTTTAGAATGTATTTGCCGTAACACCCAATACTGTGGTTGATTTACATGTTGTTACTTTGGAAATAATGGTGTTCAACTATAATCACATTTTTAGACGAGAAAATTGTCGTGCTATATAGTAACCAGGTTGTCACACACAGAGTCTTGCGCAAAAATACTATGTATTAGTTTTATTTATCTCGTAACTACAACTAGGTCACAATTTAGTTTTATTTTTTATTATTTAGACATACATATACAAAACAATTATGTACATTCTACCAGCATGAATTTGATCCTGGCAGTACAAACATGTAAACATTATAAAATACCCATCCAAAATTAAATAAATGAAAGCTACATCATCATCATCATCTCAGCCGTAATACCTCTATTGGACATAGGATTCCCCCATTGACTTTCATAAAGACCGGTCGGAAGCAGCTCGCATCCAGCGCGTTCCTGCAGTCCTTATAAAGTCTTCTGTCCACCTTGTGGGTGAACGTCCTACGCTGCGCTTGCCGGTCTCAAAGGACAACGATGATGAAGCTCAAAGTCGCACAATGAGCTATGGAGGCTATGTTCGGAGTTTACAACATCGAATCAGTAATGAGGAAATCCGCAGACGAACCAAAGTTATAGTCATAGCCCAGCGGATTAGCAAGTTGAAATGGCAGTGGGCAGAGCACATAGCACGCAGAACTGATCCGATGGGGCTACAAAGCTCTAATATAATATATAATGTAAGTATAATAAAACAACGACACATTCAAATTATTTTGGTCAAGGAGCTTATATAAACTTTAGAAAAGTATTATAATTTTAAAACGTGATGACAATAATGTTTTCAAAAATCGCAAAAGTTAAAAAGTTGTAAAGGTCTTCCATCACGTGTCTACAGACACGTTTTATTACGAAACCTCCCGAACATTGCTCCTTGGATCGAAGAACAAACTTAACTTTGTAGTTGAAAAAAATATCCCATACATACGGCTCTTTTGCTAACTGCGAATGTCAGTTAATTTTTTGAAACGATTTTTTTATGTCATATAATTGCAAATTAATCACAATCGATTGTTATTCCTTAACTCGTTAATACTGTTTGTCAGTTTCATGATTCTACATCAAAGATATTTTTTTTTTTTTAGTTTTAATATTTTAATGTTTTGGTCTCGACATATCGACGTATAGACAATGAAATGGTCCCATAATAGTTTCTTTCTTCATTTAGAACAGAGGTTCCCAAACTTTTTTTCTCATAGACCACTTTTAAAATTTTGCTGGTTCCGGTGGACAGCAAATTATCAATATTTGGCTTCAGTTTTGTTAGGAATAACCGCAAATCTCCCCGTTCTATCATATTCAATCTATTCCTTTTTTTTTATATGGTTTGTAACACTTTGTACATTTGTACGTTGTACTGACTATGGAATATGCAAGTTAAGTAGTAGTTAGTATAAGTAACAGTCGCTAAGCTTCTTAAAATATTATATGCCTACATTGATAGGTGAAGTCAAGCCAACATTTTAATTCTTCACTATCGAAATTAGATAAATTTTTGTGGACGCTTACGAATTGTGAACCCCCATTTTTTGTCACGGCAAAGTAGACTCCCGTCGAGTCTCCCGTGGACCCTGGAGGTCCACCTGGACCACTTTGGGAAGCATTGATTTAGAAGTACAGAACCTAAAAAAATGCTCACGCCTTGCTAGGAATTTTCCCGTGACCATTATACATATAGTGATAACCTAGCACTTTGTCAAAATTTACGCTTTGAACAAGCATTACCATTACTAAATAATTTATCTATGCGAAGAAACTCGTGATATTTATGTTTTAATTCGCTTCGAGTTTCTTAAGTTTCTGTGAGGAGAAATATATCGGTTATTCGGGAACACTCAAGCTATCAAAAGAAACTATTATATTTACTGCTACCCTTTGTTAGTTTTACAGTTACACACCTCTCGAGCTTTTACTAAGCCTCAAGGGTCATTTACCAGAGTTATCCTGCCAGGTCAAACTATGGAAGTCTAGGTTCATTAGCAATGTAAAGTAGCTGCACTGCGCTGTCACCTGGCGAGGTGACCTTATGAATTTTCTACTCAACTACTTGCATTCATTGGATTGGCAGCAAGCTAGATTGCAAAGGCGTAGTATACTGTTTAAGTCGAATCCTACTTGACTGTTGGTAGTATATGTATAATTGCATTTGGTTGTATAGTTTCTGGCGCATTTTTTACCCTAAAAACAATTTTAGAATGATTTGCGTGATAGGAAATAAAATGTGCTTAATTTAATTATTAGTGCGTTAGTTTTTAACTGTGGCTTTGCTCGAGTTGCTGATTAGGAAAGGTTATTATAGAAAAAATACATATAGCGTGGTATGGTACTTTATTATATAGTACTCAGCTGGCTAGCTACCATCCTCAAGTTGAAAATCTGCCACCAAACACCTAACAGTGCCTTGCGGATACCTCATTTGAGAGCCAGTTCCATTCTAGGCTAGGAGTGTTGACGACTTAACATCAGGTTAGCTGTGGTCAAACACCTAACCTGTGAACCATGAAACAAAATAAAAAAGTTTAGATATTTGACAGCCCTGTTAGCTCATTGGTAGTATATCTGTTTTAGGGCGTGGGTTGTATTATATCAGGTGTAAAAAAAGTTTATTGTATTTTGTGTGTGTGCTGTGTGTCAAATTTGTATGTGTTTACAAAAGAAAAGTATAGATAATAGAATACTTAAGTATTCTATCAGTTATCAGACTTCCATAGTACACAAGCTTTACTTAAATTGGGGTCAGATGGCGCTGTGCGTAATGGCTTATCATTATATATAAAAAATTTCGTGACACGTTGTTTGTCCGCGATGATCTCCTCAACTACTGAGCCGATTTTAAACAAATTTTGCACACTGTGTGCATTTTTATCCAACTTGAGAGAAAGGATAGTTTATCGATTTTATTCGATATAAGTTTGCGTTTGGACATGCTCTGCAAGATGATAAGCAAGATGCTGTCTAGGACGAAGCGCGCTTACTAAGAAAAAACCTACTTTGTTTTTTTTTTTTTTTAAATTTAATATATTGCTCCACAGACACCGAGGTCCGTGTCCTTTATCAACTTTTTATTTATAAGGTTAAAAGTAGGCACTTGTTTGTCTGTATACTGCAAGCAGACCAGCGACCCGCAAGCAGCAACCGATCATGAGTATGACACATGTGCCAGCCATTGCCTTCTTCAACCATATCAGATCTTACTCTGGATTTGAAGACACCCAAATTGTACTTCGCGCGAATAGCAGACGCCAGCAGAGAGTTCCACATCCTTGCTTTTATTTTATTACTAAACCACCACCAACATATAAAAGCCTTTAGTAGTACTAGTAGTATAGTATACTGTACGTTGCTGGTTACTGTTAATTTTAATGTGTCCAAAATTTATGTCAAATAAATTAATTTTGTTTTAATCGAGATGACAATTCTAGTACGAATATATTTCTATGTAATGTCGTAATTATCTCGGTATATGACTACTTTACCGAAAAAGACCGTATAGCTTTGCTTGAATCGGCTGAAACGTAAGATTTCCGCCTTGTGATGGTAAGCTCCAATTCCCAAACAATTACAAATTTTAATGACAAAATAACTCCTTTCTGAAAGCTTTACAAGTATACGGGGTTCAAATTTCCTCCATACAAACTTCGGCTCCAATGGCTTTGTACAAATTAATTTACAGATATTTTCAAACTTTCTCACCGCGAGAACTCCGACTCATCATAAGAAGTGAAGTTATCTCACTTAAAACAATGGCAGAAACAAATTTTCATTGGAGGTTCTGCGGTAAAGAAACAACACACATAATGGAAGTGTAGTATAAAAGTTTCTAATAGACAATTTGAGCATCAGTGGAGTATACAAGAAGACATTTTGTGTGTAATGGAGATGAAAGTATCTTGTTAGTAGTGTCTCTATTTAACTCGCTTTTGTACGTGAGACATCGTGATTTTCTGTACTAGAATACTTTCGTCTTTAGCTTGAAAATGTAGAACACGAGCACGATGTAAGTTTGTATTTTTTTAATGGCTGACCGGCTAGTTGTTTGACCACAGCTCACCTGATGTTAAGTGACGGTGTAGTCGAATATGGCAAACATACCTAGCCTGGAATGGAACTAGGCTCTCAAGTGAGGCTGCCGGAACACACCGTTAGATGCTTGGCGGTATATTTTCAGCTCGAGGGTGGTAGCTAGCCAGCCGAGTATTATGCGTATCTTCTTACCATCAGGAGAGCGTATCGTTTTTCTAATAATTTAGCACACACAAAAAAGTGTTTCATTTCCTGTTTTAAGCGTATTGTTAGCTTATGCTGTCAACCAAATTTTTATATCTCATAATTTCACGAAGCGATACCATTTTATACGTTGTATATTTTCATAAGCTTTGATCATGAATTGTTTGAAATTTTACATAAAATGAGTAACATTTAATACTGAACACAATTAACGAGTGATCAAACGTGTAAGATGAAGCAGTATAATAAGTTCTTACATAATTATCTGCCAAAGTTTTGGCAGCCTGGGTAGGAGACGTCTGGCTTTCAATCTAGAAATTTTGGGGTTGATGACTTCAAACGAGAAAGGAAAATATCGTGAGAAAATATATGTACATGTCCGAGCTCTTAAAAAAAAGTTCTCAAAGATATGTATATGAATTTTGCTTACCAGCACTTGGTCAACGTTGTGAACTATGGTCTTACCCTTCTCAGAATAAAAAAAAACCTGTGCTCAGCAGTGGGATAGTTTATGAAAACCAGGGCTGATTCGAAATTATCTCGCAATGGTAACTACCTTTATAAATGGTATTAATATAATCAAAATGATCATTGCTAAAGTACGCATAGACGATTAATATTGCTTTTAATAGAAATCTATAGTTTGTGCTTTTAAATACAAGCTATTTGTTCATCATCATCATTTCAGCCGTAGGACTCCCATTGACTTCCATAAAGACCTGTTGGAAGCGGCTCGCATCCAGCGCGTTCCTGCGGTTCTTACGAGGTCGTCTGTCTACCGTGTGGGTCAAAAGTCAAGTTGTGCTCAAAGTCGCACAACGAGCTATGGAGAGGGCTATGCTCTGAGTTTCCCTACGAGATCGAATCAGAAATGAGGAGATCCGTAGACGAACCAAAGTTACCGATATAGCCCAACGGATTAGCAAGTTGAAGTGGCAATGGGCAGGGAACATAGCACGCAGAACTGATGGCCGAACCGTTTATTATTCGTAAGGATTTAAAGACTTTTGCCAAATTTAGTATGGCTGATTTTTGCAAAGAAATGATTTAATATTCTTTTTGAAAAAAAGTAATAGATAGAAAGAAAACAACATTCATTTCATCACACATAACACAGAAAAAAAAAGACAGAATAACAAAAACCAAAAAAGATCTGGTTTGTTTTAAAAGATATTAATAAATAAAACAGAATAATCATAATGGACATAGACATTTGGGTTCGTCTAACCTACCTGATAGCCTCGTATATAAGAATGATAAGACATTTAAAAGAATTCATATTTTTTCATTCAAAAGGCATATTATTATATTCCAAAAACCCCTCAGCAGTTAATGGGTTAAAAAATAAAGAGCAAAATGAACGTGTGTTGCTGAGCCAATATATTAAATAACATAACCGTTTCCACCCAAGCTAAAAATATCTTGTGATTTTCCTTCCCTGAAGCACACTTTTTATTTTATGTTCGCGGCCGCATGAGTATTATGACATATGCCTTCAACCTAGACTAGTACGATGCCCAACATACTTTTACCACGTACCTATTTTATGTTTACAGAGAGCCTGAATGGCTCCAGAAGCAGGGAATATTAGAACACAGATGTGAAACTCGGGTATCACATAAAACACTGGATCTTAAAATTGCATGTAAATTTAAAATTTGCTATCAATTTGGTTAATCATTTTTTTTGATTTCTATAGAATACCTTTAAATGCTTTAATAGGAGCTATTGTTAGTGTAGCGTTCGGTTATCTGGTCCATCCTGCGATCTCTAGTATTATATAATCCAAACTTTTTTATTATTACTTTAATTTTAATTGAATATTTAATTATTTTGAATGATTTAAGATGTCCTTCAAAAAACAACACATTAAATTTAATTTAGCGTATAATTTGGTGTATTCATTAACGAAATTGCTAATGTGAAGTCTCAATACTTAAAAAATATACTGGCGGCTCAATGCTATTATTATCCACGTATCTGGTAACAACATTCGTATCAACTATGTCGTGCCCGTGATTTGAGTGATAATGACAGTGACACTGACAGTTCGTTATTTAAACAAGAGCACGCGAGACAAGTTGCGTTGCGTAGAGCAAGTTTTTTAATAGGAGCAAATTTGTTTAGGTTTGCGTCACCAACATACTGATAAGACCGCGTCACCGACATGCTGCTACCAAAATCTTCAACTTTGTCGACAGTCATGACTTCCTATTTTTTTCATTTTATAAGTAAAATATGCATGTGGTGAGTGAAACTTTTCATTTGCTCTTTTTTATTCTGTTTGTGCCCGTACAGCCATTTCATTTACGATCTCAACGTACATTACGTTTATTATGTACGATTTACGTAACAACAACAATTTATTTTTCTGCTTTTGGTGCACGCTTGATAGCTGTGTATTAGTGGTAGCATAGGATATAAAATCACCCCAGTTGATTTTTTCTATATTTGCAGTACAATTTATTTTGAAAAGTGCTAGATGTGCTTTATAATCTTCAACCAAACTGTCTCTTAACATCAGGTGAGCTGTGGTCAAACACTTAGCCTATCAACAATAAAAAAAAACTTTGCGACAATGTCCTAGGCTTTGAAACCTTTTCTGAACAAGCGAGTCGTTGCCATCGAGTTTTTTAATACTTTTTTCTATGGTACGTTTATAATATTGTACATATTATGTATACAAGTCATCTAGAACAAGACTCTAAAACACTAGCTAATCCAATACAGTCAGTAGTTTGTTTTACAACATCAAAGTCAGATTCTTCCATTTACCAAGTGTCTGAATTTAAATTCACCTGTAGATGAGAATATGAATATTTGAGAGGCTCTTAAGTTGAGGTAGCTAGAAGCATTCGGCTTTATGAGCTTGTTAACCTCGATGATTGACCTAGTAAATACTTTTTAGTGTAATTCTACGGAGTTTATACTGATATTATACTGATGACACTTTTGTCACGATCATAGATAAGAGAATCTGTGTTCGGATATCATGCTTTTGTATCAATAAATAAATCAAAATCGAAATCAAAAAGTAATTTATTCAGTTTAGATAAGGCACTTATGAACGTTAAGTTACATTTTTGAATCGAACACCGGCTCGTAATTACACTTCAACTGAGAAGACTCCGGCAAGTAACTCAGCAAGGTATTTTTTTTGTGGATCTTACCTTTCATATTAGTTAGGTACAGTTATAGATATTAATACATTATGCTTACTTATACAATTGTTACTTAGCCAGGGGGATGCAAGTGCAGATAGAAGCTACTACAACCATATATTCCTGTCTTCCACGTAATGAGCCACCTTATAGTAGGCTTTGTCAATAAATAAATAGATTTGAGTTTGACCGCCATCTCGCCTGATATTAAGCAAAGACGCGGTTTAAGATGGAGCACTGTTGCGTAGAAGAAGCCGATTAACTAGCTACTTGCTTCACTAGTTACGCTACTTGAAGGCGCCCAGATTGTATCTATCAGGGAACACGGGCTGCAAAATCCCTTGGAATCGTACCGTTTAATTCGATTTTTTGGAACATCAATCATGACTTGTCACCTTATAGAGCTCCTGCCTGTCCTATAGTAGAACATGCAAGACTTATTATTTATGGTATTTATATTTGCCATGGTGGTGCCGGCGTAAGAATAGTACTTTGACTTATCTGGCAGTATATAGAAAAAGCTCTATGCTCGGGTGTTTCTCTAAGGGACCGTAGTCTAGTCGTAGTCTTCGTAGCGATGATGGCTCAGTGGTTAGCGCGATAGGTTCGCATGCCAAAGGGCGTGGGTTCAAACCCCCAACAATGAGCTTGAGCTGCCGGTGAAGGAAAACTTCGTGAGGAAACCATAGCGTGGTGGTAGGGTACTTTCTAGTACTCGGCTGGCTAGCTACCACCCTCACGTTGAAAATCTGCCGCCAAGCATCTAACGGTGTATTCCGGCAGCCTCACTTGAGAGCCAGTTCCATTCCAGGCTAGGTGTGCTTTACCATCTTCGACCACATCGTCATTTAACAACAGGTGAGCTGTGGTCAAACATCTAGGCTGTCAGCGATAGTAAAAAAAAAAAAAACCTTATCCGGAACGAAGTAATTCGCCTGAGAACAAAAGTCACCGACAAAGCTCAGCATATTAGCATGTTAAAGTGGCTGTGGGCTGGTCATATTTGTCGCAGAACCAACAACCGTCTGAGTAGACGAGTTTTAGAGTGGAGACCGCGAATCGGCAAACGTAGCGTAGGACGCCCAGAGACTCGATGATGTGACAATATATGTAAGACAGCTGGCAGTTGCTGGAAGCGAAAAGCCGAAGATCGGGCTGAGTGGCGTGCCCTGGGAGAGATCTATGTCCAGCAGTGCACTATGCAAAGTTATTGATGATGATGATGATTTTGAAAAAGGTACAAAATGCACTTTCTATGATATTGATTCGTATATCATTGAAACTAAATCTAACAAAATAAAAAAAAACTTGTTTTATTTGAGTTCAATGAAACTCGTTTTAACAACAGAAAAAACAATAGAGTTTTTATCGTTCTAAAATTACTAGTGGCAACCATTTTTGCACCTAATGCTTAACTGAATAAATTAATAGTAAGCACAGAATTATTCAATGAGTGTTTTCATGTAGTAAAACGCTACCAGCTATAAGTCTAAAGAAATGTAAACTCTAACAAGCACTAACGTACATTTATTCCACTTTTTCCTAGACCCTACAACGTGATAAAACGTTTTCAAGCAATGTTTACGCTACATAGAATAGTTATATCGGCAGGGTCTAGACTAATTCTAGCAAAACACGCAATGGTGCGGGTAACACGTGAAGCAATTTTAACAGGATTAAGTAGGCACTGAAGAATGCTTGCACACAAATAGGTTCTTAATTATTCTTGGCTGTTAAATTAAAAAGCTCATTCAAATTGGGATGATATAAATATTCAGGGTCCGTAGAAGTACTCTAAGTTAAAGCTTAATATTTTATGGGCCTTTAATGATTGCCTTTAATAAAAATATATATATATATATATATTACAACTAGCTGCGCCCCGCGGTTTTGCCCGCGTGGTGATGGATGATGATGATGATGATGAAAAGTAAATGTAGTAAGTAGTAATCCGATCGGTTTAAAATTGACAAAGTTTCATACAAACTTTCATCCCCTATTTTATCCCCTTGGGGGTAGAATTAATCAAAATCCTTTCTTAGCGGGTGCCTACGTCATAACATCTACCTGCACGCCAAATTTCAGCCCGATCTGTCCAGTGGCTTGGGCTGTGCGTTGATAGATCACTATGTCAGTCAGTCAGTCAGTCAGTCAGTCACCTTTGAGTTATATATATTTAGAGATGTAATATACTGGTTTGATCACAACCAATATCCGAATATGTTTTATTGGTTATTTTGGTATTAACGAAATTATATTAAAAAAATATATATTCTGTTTGGACTTATATTTGTTTGGATCAAAAACTCACACTTTTTTGTCACATTGCACACTGTTCAGTCCAAGTTAAAAAAAAAATTACGAATATATTTTTTTAGCTTGTTTTATATTTGACTGGCTAGGTATTTGACCATAGCTCACGTGATGGTAAGTGACGGTGTGGTCGAAAATGGAAGCTAGCTGGCCGAGTACTAGAAAGTACCCGGCCACCGTGCTATGGTTTCCTCAATAAATTTAATTAGATTTACACTTATTACTAACACTTGTTTTAAAATTATTTTTACGTCATATAAGTAGCAAATTTAGGTTTTTTTCTATTTCCTTATCATTCGAGATTTCTTTTGTGAATAAGTTCAATGTAAAATGTTTCTTTTTAGATCTGTTGTTAAATTTAACAAGCCGTAGCTCGTAGGCTGTAGCGCGCCGTAGCAATCACCGTAGGCAATCGTCTACGATGACGATGACGAAAACAATTTAAACAACTGTCCAAAAAAGGTGTGCGTTCCATCCTAACTTTGAAATACCTACACAGATTTAGATATAGATATGGGATATTGTTGTTACTTACGCGGGATTACTCACGTGAAACTCCAATTATAATGTGTCAACCACGTCAGTTTCCACAGTAAAACATGGGATTTTGTTAGAATTCTTATATCAACCCGAGTGACAATAGCTATATTTTTTTTTTTAAATCAGTATTTGCAGTATCGCTCCATTTTTAAATGTAAATGATATTTTTTAGTGCTGGTTTTGGCATGGTAATCGCAATGTTATATATTTATTTACTATTATATATAAATGTAAATGAATATCTTAAGACACAGCGTTATCTAGCCCCAAACCAAGCAAAGTCTATACTATGAGAACTAGATAGGTAATACCTACATACTTATTTTTTTGTAAATACACACATAGGTACTTATAGTACATACAGAAAAGCCATACATACAACAAACATTTATGTTTGTCACACAAGTGAATGTTACGGGTGAACAACAACCCAAATTATTAATAAATCATAATTTTTATATAATGTATTTTTATGTACATATTGTGTGTACAATATTTGTATATTTATATTTATGTATGTTATTATTTTGTATTCTCCTATAATTATGCATATCGTCGTTATTAACATACCCCGTCATTTTCTTCCTCTGATCCTTTTCGTTCTAAGATTGCCAGAAAGAGATCGCTTTTAACGATAAGGTCACCAGTTGTTACACCTGTTATCTAAGCTTACTTTTTCTGTATTGTTTAAGTTTTAGTGTGTACAATAAAGAGTTAATCAATCAGTCAATCAATCACCATACCCACGAATCTATCAACCGATCGATCGCTCTAGAAGCAGATATGCTACCACATGAGAACAATTCACTACACTACTCTTGTACTTGCACATATCTACACTTATACTTATTCATACACAGATTCGAGGTTACTTATTAACATTAAATTTTCATACATGAAGCCACTAAAAAATGACCTGTATTCCTTACACTAAAAAGGTCGCTCTCAATAATGAACCGATGGGCTGAATTGTTTAAAGCGCCGTTAAAGCCGCCGTAACTTTAATTTTCGTTATTAATTTGTAACGTAAAATAACTTGAACGTTCATTTCAACATTATTATAACGATGGGTGATTTGAAATTCCAATGAATTTTCTTTCAAGCACACTAATTATTGTTTATCCGTAGGTAGTTGTTAAATTTCGTGAAGGCTATATGGGTACCTACCTGCTTGATACTTAATATAATTTGAACTATTTAATATAATAATATTTTAAATCGTTGCCTGCCCTGTTAGCTTTTTTGTAGTTCTGCTTTGCGTGCTGTGTGTGTTTGCTTCCCACTCAGGACTAATATTTGTGTGATACCATGTCTGAATGTTCTGAATTCTTTTTTTTTAAATTATAAATAGGTTAGCGTTTGGCCGCTATCTCGCCTGATGTTAAGCGAAGATGCGGTCTACGGTAGAGCACGCTCCCCTAGAAGAAACCGATTCACTTGAGACTTGAAGGCACCCAGATTGTATCTATCAGGGAACACCCATTTCTATCAGCAATCTTGTTCCCATAGTACAAACTTTTGTTAGTTTGAAGCTAGATGGCGCTGTGTGAAAATGTCCTCCAATATATATTTATTTAATACATTTTAATCAACTCGAAGATAGTTTAATGATATACCAAGTCACAATCCAACCATACAAGTTGCAAAGATGATGGCTCAGTGGTTAGCGCGGTAGGTTCGCATGCCGAAGGGTGTGAGTTCAAACCCTAACAATGAGCTTGAGCTGCCGGTGAAGGAAAATATCGTGAGGAAACCATAGCGTGGTAGTAGGGTACTTTCTAGTACTCAGCTGGCTAGCTACCACCCTCAAGTTGAAAATCTGCTGCCAAGCATCTAACGGTGTGTTCCGGCAGCCTCACTTGAGAGCAAGTTCCATTCCAAGCTAGATGTGCTTTACCATCTTCGACCACACCGTCACTTAATATCAGATGAGCTGTGGTCAAACATCTAGCCTGTCAGCCATAAAAAAAAATATTTTTTTGCTGCATTTGCTAATAATGTAAAGTTAAAAGTAATAAATAAATAGACAGGAAAAAAATATATGGACAGCACTGACTTAAATATCAAATAAATAAATATACAAAGACATTACACACAGCGATCTGACCCCAAACTAACCAAAGCTTGTACCATAGAAGTCATAAGTGATAAAAAACTCAAATACATATAATACATACAGAACAAAGATTTACTTATACTACAAAAAAATTGTTCTGGGTAAGAATCGAACCCACGCCCTACAGCTCTTAAAACAGATATACCTACTACCAATGAGCCAACAGGTCATCAAGAACCAGTCACATGATTTGGACTGGTTTGTGATTCTAAAAAAACTCAGTTAACAGGTGTCTGTTATATGACAATAATTAAAATGACATGTCACCACGGTGATGATATCACGTGGTTTAAATCACTAAAATAATAAAATAAAAATTACCGCTATATAACATGAACATCCCTAGTAATAACAATTCTCACTTTCCCCCGAGGTCAACACCACCCCATATCATCAATAATACTTGTAAATTGACCTGAGGGCGTGTCCCTAGCCCGGTATAAAAATAATTCTTGTTAATTTTTAGGTAGCATGCAACACGCTCGGTTGGCGTGAAAGTTTAGAGCAACGTTGTAAACATTGGAAGGTTTTAATAGGCATTTTGTAAGCGATTTTGGTAATTCCTACCTGTACGTTATTCAAGGATAAACTACACTTTAAAAGTCATAATCGAGGTCAATTGTTAACTTTGAGAAGCGTAATTTAACCTTTTTAGGGTACCGTGCTGATATTTCGGCAGCCTAGGTGGGACCTGGTTTACAATCTGGAGTTTCTGGGTTCGAATCCCACGGCACGCGCCTATCTTTTTTAAGTTATGTGCGTATTGCTGATAACTTCAAACGGTAAAGGAAAACATCGTGAAAAAACCTACCTACTATCTTCACGTGCGAGGCGCGCGGCGGCCCGCGGTGCGAAGCAAGGCGAGGCCGCGCGCGCGTTATCTCAGCTTTGTCCCCATGATAAAGGCCACCTAGTAGGCCATATAGTTGTGGCCACCGGCCACAACTATAGTCGGAGTTTCCGATAAAATTAAACGCGAGTAATCCCGCATAGATAAAACAAAAATGTGTCAAGACCACGTCAGTTTCCATAATAAAATAGCACTTTAGTTCTTACTAGCGGCCCGCTCCGGCTCCGGGTATAAACTTCAAAAATAACAGTATTTCTCCACTAATTAATGGATGTTATTATACATATAAACCTTCCTCTTCAATCACTCTATCTAAATAGAAAAACCGCATCAAAATCCATTGCGTAGTTTTAAAGATTTAAGCATACATAGGGATATAGGGACAGAGAAAGCGACTTTGTTTTATACTACGCAGTGATGATAGTGCTAAACAATTTACACCTCACTCATCATAATTGGATGAATAGCTTGGCGCTAATGTGAAAAACACATAACACATACACACTATAGTAAAAATCGAGTAAAAACATTGGATGCTACCGAAAATAGTTAACACACACAAGGTGTCATCCACAAGGTGGACAGACGACCTCATAAAGACCGCAGGAACACGCTGGATGCGAGCCGCTTCCAACCGATCTTGATCGTGATCACAACTTCATTTACGACATGTAGGGACTTTATTTGCCGGATATTTTTCCTTCAGTCGCTAAACAATGCACACTTAAAAAAATGAAGTATACACTTCTTAAAATCGTTTATTTTTAACTAAACCTATACTAGGTACTTAAAACCAAATAATTTATAAATAATAAAAAAGTTCACATTCATAGGTATATGTGAACCTACAAACATTTATGTAAAAGAAACTAAGTACTTGGACACGAACATTACGCTATTAAGTTGAACAAATATATAATTAGATCAAATTACACCAATAATATCCTATCGAAAATTCAAAAGAAACAAAGTAACACAACACACTTAGCGATCAATTAAGTACCTGCTAATCTAATTATATAAGACAAAAAAAAAGACTACAGTTAATATAATAATTTTATATATTTATAATTTCTTTTAGTTTCTCTGCCAGTCTGTCTTTCCGGAAACAAGTAGGTTTCATTGTCAAGATTTGACTGAATAGGTATCTTTTAAGTCTACTTGCTTCATCTTCGACCACATCATTACCATAAGGCGAATTGGTGGTCAAACACGGACTTATAAAAGTAAAAAAAAGTGGGTTCGGTTCTCACCTGGACAAAAATTTATGTAACGACAATTTTTTTTATCGTTGACATGCTAGGTGTTTGACCACAGCTCACCTGATGTTAATTGACGGTGTGGTTGAAGATAGTAAAGCAAACCTAACCTGGAATGGTACTTGCTCTTAAGTGAGGCTGTCGGAACACACGACGGACGACAGTCGACAGACTTGAGGGTGGTAGCTAGCCAGCCGAGTACAAGAAAGTACCCAACCACCATGCTATGGTTGGGGTTTGAACCCACGCCATTCGGCGTGCAAACCAACCGCGATAACCACTGAGCTATCATCGCCACAAAATTGTTCTGTCTAGATGTTATGAATGTATTATAAATATGTATTTACAAAAAAATGGTTATATAATATACCTACATGTATCATATCAATTATCTGGTTCTCATAATACAAGCTTGGCTAAGTTTGGGGCTAGATGGCGTTATGTGAAATATCCGACGATAAATAATGTTGTATATGCTGCCAGTGAAGGAAAACACCGTGAGGAAATCATAGCATGTTGGTAAGGTATTTTCTAGTGCTCAGCTAGCTACCACTCTCAAGTTGAAAATCTGCCGCCAAGCCGGTGTGACCTAACAGCTTCACTGGAGAGCCAGTTCTATTCGTAGCCTAGGTATGCTTTATTATCTTCAACATCCGTCACTTAACATCAGGTGAGCTGTAGTCAAACACCTACCTTGTAAACCATATTAAAAAAAAAGTACAAAGTACCCAAATTTGTCTTTGCCATTATATTAAGACTTTTTGGTTAAGATAAAAAAGTAATCTAACTAATTTAAAAAAAATCGTTCGCCTTAATATCCAACCTCAAAGAAAATGTGGGTGTCACCAGAAGGGACTTATTAGGCCCTAATGATTAATGGTATCCGATAAGACAAACGACAAACATGAATAAAGTATGAGTAATGAATAGATTCTATTAATAAAACAGTCAGGAATCGATAGCATAATACTCGCATAGAAACACGTGAACACTACCTGAATAGAATATGAAATTATGTACAACCAAATACTCCTTATGTGGAACGTTGTGTTCCACACATCATGTTAACATATATTTTCGTAGAAATTCGAAGCAGATACCACTAAAATACTTCGCGGAATAGATTACGCCTGTAATCTAGGGTTAAACAAAGATTAACATTGTTTAACATTTAGAATAAAACATGTACTTACTCGTATATCGGCTCTGTGGTTTTACGCGGCGGTTGTCACGCAGAAGGGCGTGGGTTCAAACCTGCTCGTAAAGAAAAACAAAGTGAGGTTATTTTCTAGTACTCAATTGGCTAACTACAAGTGGGTGTAGTGGGTTAGTAGCCTCACTTGAGAGCCAGTTCCAATCAGTGAGCTTAACTTGGTGCTAGGTCTCCTTAGTGGGAGGTCGTCTAAGTAGGTACCACTGCAGTACCAAATATTCTGCTGCCAAGCAGTAGTGTGTAAACAAAACTGTGTTACGGTTTGAAGGGTACTGCAGCTAGTGAAATTACAGGGCTTTTGAGACTAACCATCGAAAATCTGCGTATAGCTGCAATGGTCATCGACAAGCGTTATTTTTTACCATTAGGAGTACTTTTCATTACTATTACATTAAAAAAAATAGCGCCAACACACCGTCACTTAATATCAGGCACGCTGTGGTCAAATACCTAAACTGTCAACAGTAAAAAATAATGAAAAAAAATAAACTATGACCTTTATGTTTTACTTTTTTAATAATTATACTCGTATATACTTTCAGAACAAATATTTAGTATTTTTGTGTTTACAAAATAAAAGTATTTAAAGAACGATTCTATAAAAAAAATGGATTCCATAACATAAACTTTGTGTAGCTTGGGGCTAGATAGCTCTGTGTGAAACGTCTTCCAATATGCAATTATTTATAGGTATTGCTGTGTTTGATCACAACTCACCTGATGTTTAGTGACGGCGTGGTCGAAGAAAGTAAAGCACGCCTAGCTTGGAATAGAACTGGCTCTCAAGTGAGGCTGCCGGAACACACCGTTAGATGCTTGGCGGCAGATTTTCAACTTGAGGGTGGTAGCTAGCCAGCCTAGTACTAAAAAGTACCCTACCACCACGCTATGGTTTCCTCACGATGTTTTCCTTCACCGGCAACTCAAAAGCTCATTGTTGGGGTTTGAACCCACGCGCTTCGGCATGCGAACCGACCGCGCTAACCACTGAGCTATCATCGCTACAAAATTCCTATGTCCAGCAGTGGACGTCCTATTGCTGATGATGCGATAAATGTAGTTTTAAAAATCTTATTGTATTTACGTAAATAAACAGATATGTGCTGCAAAAAGCTACATTGTGTAAAGCTAAAAGCATAGTGAGAACGTATCCAACTTTAATTGCCGGTAAAATCTTTACTAAAAAAGTTGTAACACAAACTCCGATTTGCGTGCTAACGTGCATTTAACTTTTCTACGTCAATTCGACGTTTTCATCAACGCTCACGATATTTATTTATCGATCGATTTGACTCCGAGTTTCTCAACCGTGCAGCCAAAGAATGGAACAAACTGCCGGCTTCCTTGTTTCTTTAGGGATATAATCTAGATCTTTTCAAGGTTGTTTTTAATGGTTGATAGTCTAGGTGTTTGACTACAGCTCATCTGATCTTAAGTGACGGAAGTCGAAGATAATAAAGCATACCTAGCCTGGAATAGAACTGGTTCTCCAGTGAAGCTGTCAGGTCACACCGGCTTGGCGGTAGATTTTCAACTTGAGAGTGGTAGCTAGCTAGCTGAGCACTAACATGTTAAGTGATGGTGTGGTCAAAGATGGTAAATAACTTAGCCTTGGATAGAACTAGCTTTCAAGTGAAGCTGGCGAAATACACCGTTAGATGCTTGGCAGCGGATTTTCAACTTGAGGGTAGCTAGCCAGCCGAGTACTAGAAAGTACCCTACCACCACGATATGGTATATACACGATGTTTTCCTTCACTGTCAGCTTAAATTTATTGTTAGGGTTTGAACCTACGCTCTTTAGCGTGACAACTGACAGCGTCAACCACTTAACTATCATCGCTACAAAACACACTTCAGTGCTATAGCTTTCTTCTAGTTCATTCTTTGTTATTCATCTTGTACAGAAGTATACTTCTGTGTTGTATTGTATTCTGTAATATTCCGTCCCGTCCACAAAAACATATCATCCAAGGTCCGCTGCATGCCACTCTGCCAGCTTTTTGTTTATTTCCTAACATATGTATTTATTCAGCGATGAATACCAAAAAAGGTTTTTAGAAGCAGGTGCGCGACCGCACTGTCCAGCGGAAGGTAGCGTTCACCTGTCATTCCTTGTTGTTGAACTGTTAGGCCGAGGGAAGAGGTCAAGCGTATATGATTTACTGTCATTGTTTTGTTTACTGCTTTGTTGGGCTTACCCTCCGAAGGTGGGCATGTTATATTTATTTATTTATATTTATTTATCATGCAATTTTTTTTTTCCGAAATACGTTTGAGTTTGACCACATACTGATATCTTTCTATCTATAATATATATCTTATCTTATCTTATCTTATATCGTTAAACGAGCAATTCTTGTGTATATGTATATATATATAAATATATATATATAATCTGAATCTTGGAAACGGCTCCAACGATTTTCATGGAATTTAGTATGCCGGGGGTTTCGGGGGTGATAAATCGATCTAGCTAGGTTTCATTTTTAGAAAACGTCGTTTTATCCGTGTTTTCAGGCAATGAAAAACTGCTACAATATCATAGGAATACGAAGGTAAATTTTTCCACCATTTACAAGGTTATAATAGCTCAGGCGGGAAATCGGGCGGTCCCGGATCCAGACCCCAGTTCAAATCCAGATGTGTATTTTTTCCTCTTTTTTTCAAATTCTTTAAAAAACCGAGCAAAGCTCGGTCATCCAGGTACTTAACATAAGGTGAACCGAGGTCAAACATCATATCAATCATTAAAAAAAACGTAACAAGCTTAAGAGTTTAAAAAATCTATAACCTGACTGCGATTAAAATAGCTATGATTAAAGAAAAAAACTTTTTAAATAAATATTATTCCTATTTAAATTTAAACATAACTTGTATATATTTTTGTAATCCTCTTTTAATTGTCTTTATTTAGATATCCAACGTGATAGGTTTGGTATTTTTTTAAATTAACGTATTACTATTTCACGCCAAAAATCCACCATCTTGGTTGTTATTTAAAAACCACCCTCTAACGACAATTGGGTTATTAAGACAAATCTAACGATACTTTAATTGTCGTAATCCAAGGTACGAGGTAATAAAGAAACTTACATACGTATGTAGATACGCATGAAAAACATAACCTTTCCTTGGCAGTCGGGTAAAAAGATAACACGAAATCCACAATATATAGTAGAATTTTAACGCAGGCATTCCTTTTCTGTATTTGTCTTGTTTTACAACCAGAAAAGTCGATAAAAGCACATGACTTGTTCTATTTCCACGGGGATTTGCACGCTCTTATTTCAACAGTAGTACCGCGCTTTAAGCAGATAAACACCAGGCTTTAGTTGGTGGAACGAAATAAAATATCATTCCCATTGAAAATGTATCCTACGAAGCCAATACAGAATACAAATTTCTGGAGAATCCGGAAATATAAATTTTCAATTAGGGTGATTTTTGGGAAGCAGTAAATTTTTACATGACTGCCTAAATAAAGAATTGTAATGTTTTTAGGGTTAATTTAAGTGTGAGTTTTTTTTTAATTTTACCATATGTTTTAAACGCCTGAATAGATATCGATGTATGTATAGGCTATAGTCAACGTTGACTAATTTGTTTATATTTTTGGTGTATAATAAAGTTGTATTCTTTTATACTTGTCTATAAAAAAATGTGTTTAATTCGCGAAAGTTTCAAAGTCGTATGTATGTCATGCCATGTTTGCCTTAGTGGTGCCGGCGTAAGAATAGTACCCCACCTCTCTAAAACTCTCTACCAGTGGTTGCCGTAAGAGTCGGCTAAGGAATGTAATCCGGAAGATGGGCAGCAGCGTCTTCCTTGAACAATCACACTTAACTGCGCTCGCCAACCCGCCTGCCAAGCGTAGCGAGTATTAGCAAAAACCCCAGGAGGAGGATTATGTCCAGCAGTGGACGTCCTATAGCTGATGATGTGATGTGTGATGTGATGCCATGCCAAGTGCCTTCTCTTCGCGATATCACAAAAGCACCGCAAATTTCAAGTTAGGTCGCTACAAATTATGTTTCATATTCATTCTAATGTCTTTTTTTTTGTTTCAGGTGGCCCAACCTCCTCAATGACGGGTACTGTGACTCGCGTTTCAGCAGTGGTCGGAGGAGAGGCCATTTTACCATGCGACTCGCGGCCGCCTCTCCGGAACGACAGCTTACTACTCGTCGTGTGGTACAGGGACGACGATCCAGTTTACAGGTCAGTGACCATTGAACGTCGAAATTAGTTTGAAAGTTCAAGATAGCGTGAAAACAGCAATGGTTAAGCTAGGTTAGTAAGTGCTCACATAAATTTATTTTAATAATCGTCGAACGTTAATGTTGTGTACAATGATTGCCCCTTCTAAACAACACTATTATTAGACTTATGTTTGCTTCAACAGCCGTAGGGCGTGGGTTCGATTCCCACTCAGGACAAGCATTTTATGGTATAATCAAAAATGTTTGTTCTGTGTCTGTATATATTATAAGTATGTATTTACAAAAAAAAGTATTTAAGTATTCTATCAGCTATCTGACTTTCATAAAATACAAGCTTTGCTTAGTTTGGGGTCAGGTGGCGCTGTGTGCATTGTCCTACGATTTTATTATTATTATTAAAATTGTACAATAAAATCTCGAAACAAAAATTTAAAAAAAAAAAACGAATTATGTCATTAAGTTATATTTCATGTACTTGTATAATGCCTTAAGTTTTTCCTCACCGTAAAAAAAATCCCTCGGTTTATGTGATTGTTATGGTATGGGCTGTATGCGGTTTTATCCGAACATAATTCATTTTGTGACTATAAAAGTACATATTTCAATAGAACAATTATTGTTCACTCTTAAAATTCATTCTATATATTGATAAAAGAATTATTAAGATGGGACGTGTAGTTTAGGAGATCACCTCCTTACATACAAAACTTACAAACTTTACTTCTAATAATATATTAGTGCAAATTTTGTAATTTACTCCTATGATTACATTCTCCTCCTAGAGTATTTAGCCCGCATCTTGGACGGCCAAGTAAAAAGTTACACCCAGGTTCGTATCATCGCTACGATGTTAACCGAGTCAAAAGGACGTTTAACTGTTTTATTCAACAAGTTGGTGTAAAAAATTCAAGCTTCCTACTTTCAAGAAGAGTTACTGCCAAATACACACATACGTTTTCCTGCCTTGTGATGTATATCCGACAAACCTTTTGCATTTTTCATTCACCTTTTACCTCTAGTGGCAGGAATACTCGTTTTTAACTTCAAAACTAAATTGATGATATATTAGATTAGATCATAAAAGGGTACTGCACAGCAGTTAACAAAATTACAGGGCCGTTGAGACTAATCATCAAATGTCACAAAGTAATGAGCGTCGAAGCAGAGATGCCTTAGAATTTGACTTGTTACTCAAAGTTCTTTTTATCGCTGCCTTGGTCAATTGGTCATGAACATGCGTTATTTCTAGTCATCAGGAGAGCGTCTCGTTTGCCTTATTTCATCGTAAGGAAACCATAGCATGGTGGTCGGAATTTTCTATTACTCAACTGGTTAGCTACCACTCTCAAGTCAAAAATTGGCCGCTAAGTACCTAACGGTGTGTTTTTTAGGCAGCCGCAACTCGAAAGCCAGTTCCATTCAAAAAGAAAAAAATAATTAAATTTGTTAATTAAGTCTTTTGAGTTTGAATGTGAAAAAGTAACAAATATATGTACACACATCCAGTCACAAACTTTTTCATTTATAATAGATAGTATATAATATGTATATATATATATATACTCTCTATTTTATATAACAGAAATAATGCAATAAATAGATAGATAGAAACTCTTTATTACGTACACAATCATAGAAAAAATGTATAGACAATTATGTGAGAAATACATATAAAATAAAATAAATAAATATCGTAGGACACAACGCCACCTGACCCCAAACTAAGCAGAGCTTGGGTGATGGAAGTCAGATAACTGACAGAATACATAATAACTTTTTTCTAAAAATACATACTTATAATACATACAGAACACCCAGACACAGAACAAACATATTTTATACCATAAAATATTTATCCTGGGCGGGAATCGAACCCTTTAAGGCTTGGGTTCGATTCCCGCCCAGGATAAATATTTTTACGCTTTTAAAGCAGACACACTACCAATGAACCAACAGGGCTGTCAAATATAGTTTGATATAAAAACTGTATTTTTATATTTAAAGAAAAATATATGTTATTACTAACTTGACAAAATCGGATTTGGAATAAAAAATATAAGATATTCTGATTTCGCTGGAACAAACAAAAAACGTTATTCCTAATTCTGTTTAACGCAAATAGTATTACAAATCCTCATTGAGTCGGCAATTCTATCTTCCACGATGTACGTAGCACTCGTAGCAGTCACTACGAAAGATGTAGCACTAGTAGCAGTTGCTACAGCATAATCGCTACGAATAGCCCCGGAAACACTTTTACGAGCAATTGCGTCAAATAATTAGATGGGTATGGTAATGCGCTTGTTTAGTTTTGGTCGTTTTCCTCTTTGTTACACGCATTACTGTTGCTTTACAAACGGATCAAGATTGTTTGTTCCATGTGCCAATAACAATGATAATGGGTCTGTTTCACCTATCTCCGAGCGCTTTTCCCTAAATAAATAGATTCTGTTGAAAGTATTTTGTATACATATTATACCAAGACAACACAATCGTTTTCTATAATTCTTTCAAGTACACGTGCGTCTTGTATCGATTTACTCTGAAATCCTATTGGAATAATAACGGTTCACAGAATTCTTCGAAACTTACTCATCACTGAACGCATCACGAGAGTGGCGCGCGGCTCACTGCGGAGTGAGACGAGGCTGCTTGTACTTCGGGCTTTGTTTTAACTCCTTGAAAAAGATCATCAGGCATAACCGGACTATAATTGAATTATCTGACTTAATCGAATGTCATTGTTTCGGAATAAGTAAAACTCAAATGAGTATACAACTTTTTATGATTTTATAATATGAACATTTATATGACAAATGTATAAATGATTATTCTCTGCCTGGGGAGTTTCATATTTATATATTTATTAACAAAAAAAAACGAGTATTCTACTGTCCCCAAAACTTTTTACAGCTACACTGGAAGAAGTTTTCAGAAGGCTTTCGGCCGGTTGGAAAGAAAAGGGCATTAGCGTCGGCGAAAAGAGACTCACCAACGATATTGTACTATTTCCTTCCACAGCCACAGAGCTTGAACCAATCCTCAAAGATCTAAGCAAGCAATTAAATTGGGTCTGAGGATGAACATGTCAAAGACCAAGCTTATGACTAATCAAATTGCGCGATGCGTAATGATAGAGGGTGAGGAGATTGCAGACGTTCATGAATACATTTATCTTGGCCAAAAAGTGTCCTTCCAGGTAAGACAAGATAAAGAAGTTGCCAGACGCACCGAAAACGCCTGGAAGAGCTATTGGGTCATGAAAGATTTCATGAAAGGCGAACTCCCGCTATGCCTAAAACGCAAACTCATGCAAAAGATTAGAATGCCGCACTCATTTGCCAACAAGTGATGGAGCGTATCCCGGGAGTAAAATTAACAGACCGTATAAGGAACATGATACTACGCTCCAAAACCAAAATTGCTGATGTCAGCCACAAAGCCTAAAGTGAGACTGGGCGGGACACATTTGTCGCATGTCAAACGATCGCTGGGCAAAGATCACCACAGTTTGGGCGCCAAAATATAAGCGACCTCACGGTCGACCCAGACGAGGGTGGTGTAAGGAACTAAATCATCACGATAGTCACTTGACCACCAAAGCCGAAGACCAGTCAGTCTGGAAGGAGGCCTAGTTAGTATTGTAGCGATGATAGCTCAGTGGTTAGCGCGGTCGGTTCGCATGCCGAAGGGCGTGGGTTCAAACCCCAACAATGAGCTTGAGCTGCCGGTGAAGGAAAACATCGTGAGGAAACCATAGCGTGGTGGTAGGGTACTTTCTAGTACTCGGCTGGCTAGCTACCAGCCTCAATTTGAAAATCTGCCGGCAAGCATCTAACGGTGTGTTCCGGCAGCCTCACTTGTGAGCCAGTTCTATTCCAGGCTAGGTGTGCTTTACCATCTTCGCGACCACACCGTCACTTAACATCAGGTGAGTTGTGGTCAAACACCTAGCCTTCAGCCATAAAAAAAGGCCTTTGCTCAACAGAGGGACAATAAAGACTGAAAAAATAATCTACTAGGTATTTGGTTTCCAAAGCATAAGCTATGCTTATTTTGGGGCTACATGGTGCTGAGTGAAATACCGACATTATATTATTTATTATATTTTTTGAGTAGGATATAAATGTGCTGTAGATCAGTAAAAAAATATTTAATTTAAAAGAGGTAAATATGTAGGTATGACCGGTAAACGAAAGGTTAAACGTGAAATAGCTCGTTGAACCAAAGCTAATTTTACTGAAAATCGTGGATCGAACCTGAATAATATTAGCACAGATTGGAATATAAATTGATGTTACCTAACGTTAAGAGTCAACAATCAGTGTGTAGGTACTACCCGTCATGATCTACGGTGCTAAAAAAAGGACACTTACAGTTAGATCAGTTATGTTCAAAGTGGCTCAGCGGGTTGTGGAAAAAGCTATGCTTGACGTTTCTCTAAAGAATCGTATCCGGCACGAAGTAATTTTCCAGAGAACCAAAGTAACCAATATAGCCGTGTTAGCATGCTAAAATGGCAGTTGGCTGGTCATATTCCTCGTAGAAAAGATAACCGCTGGAGTAGACGTGTTCCAGAGTGACAAAATATCTTCGAACGTGGCGTAGGATGCTCTGAGATTTGATGTAGTGACTATATATGTAAAACAGTCGGCAGCAATAAGCAATTCTACGGCGGCCTCACTTGAAAGCTAGTTCCATTCCAGGCTAGGTGTGCTTTACCATCTTTGATCACACCGTCACTTAACATTAGGTGAGATGTGGTCAAACACTTGTCAACAATTAGAAAAAAGACTGAGCTAGGCTATGACTATGGCGTGCATTAAAGAAGCTTGTATGTCCAGCAGTGGACTAATGTGGGCTGATGATGATATATAGAAACTTTTTATTGTGATAGAAAAATTTACAGAAAACAAGATAATCTTATGAGCTAGTGCCACAAAGCAGCCTTATCGCCAAAAGCGATAACTTCCAGCCAAGACTGGAAAACACGTTGCTGCCTAAGAAAAGACAGGAGAAGTAAAACTATTAAGTAACATTTTAAACTAATACAAATTATATATTTGAATAATTTTAGTATGTGAATACTGAGAGCATTATACCATAATGTAAATAATTTAGTTAAGATAAAATTGTGTTATAAAGTTAAGTAAAGTTTAATTTGTTAAAAAAAATACTCTAATATACTATACGTATATAATTTGGCCGTGGTGGTGCCGGCGAAAGAATAGTAGTATAGAATAGAATAGTACCCCACCCTCTCTACCCGTGGTTGCCGTAAGAGTCGGCTAAGGGATGTAATCCGGAAGATGCTACTAATGAAACTGATGCCACCTAACTGCGCTCGCCAACCGCCTGCCAAGCGTGGCGAGTACTGGCAATCCCCCCCTCAAGAGGAGGCCTATGTCCGGCAGTGGACGTCCTATGGCTGATGATGATGATGATGATGATATAATTTTGTAATTTTTTATTAGCTAGTATGTAAGATAGTATAAGTAACATTTTGGTGAATGCTGTAACGTTGCTTATTGTTACACAATAAATAAATAATTGTGTGTGTGTATGTGATGATGTTAACAATAAGTAACATATTTATTTAACCCAAACACGAACCTACAGCAAATTTTCAGGTAACACAGTTAATTTCATTATATAAAAAAGGGCTACCTCGTGTTAGTTTCTTCAATCTGAAATTTAATTAGTATTGCACACTTATATGCTGAAAAAACGAACCTTTATAAAGGAGCGAAAAAGTTACGTAAAAAATATGTGTACGGAAACTCTTCAAAAGGTCTGGCCCCTTTTTTGCTAAGCCCTACGTTGATTATACAAAACATGTAGTTATGTATTTGATGTCCCTTTTCATGGGCTTCATTTAGTAATACCTACATAAGTAGAAATGTATAAGTATTACGTAGAATTACGGATTTTGGTACAGTATGGTTTAGATTACAAGTTGAAATTAAAATAAAATTCAAATAGGATTGGATTCGTTGGGGAAAACGTATTTCACTTCGCTGCTTTTAAAAATGGTTCCATTAAAAATTAAGTATACATTTTCAATTGCCGATTTTACAAAATATCTCGCGATAAAGATAAAGATTAAAAATAGAAAAATATAAAGAAAGAGATTTAAAGATATTAGCATATGATATTAATATATAAAATTCATTAAAAAAAAGGAGTTTGAAAGGATAGTCATTCAGATTGGTCCCGTAGAAATTTCATCAAAATCAAACTCAACTGAACTATAGATTACCTAAATCAGATACACGCTATTATTTCTACGTGTTTCCGCAATTCACGCGGTTGTTATTCAAGGTATGTTATTAAAACGCTCTCTGCTCACGGAATAGAACATCTTACAGAGATACAGCTACATATAAAATTGAAGTTTACTCACGTTGGATACTCCCACTACAGTTTCAGCCACATCCGGTGGCCTTTGACGAGTCATAGCAGAGGACAACGTACGCCCAGTTTCATCTTGCTTTGCACTCAAATGTTAAACGTCACATAAGTGAAGAAGAACAAAACTAATAAAACATCTTGAAAAAAAAAAATTCAGTGCTAACAATCATGTTTTTAAATGTAATATTTAGAATTTTAGAATCTTTATAAATTATTATTTTAAAATTCTTTTCTGTGTTTTTTCTATGTAAGCTGAATTTTGATAACATTAAATGTGATGTAGGTACTCATTTAAAAAAAAACTTCTAGCAGTTGGTTGGTTTGGTTTGGATAATATGGAGTTTTATGATTCAATATTATTATTTTATTCTTTATTATTTAAAAGTTCAAAAGTTATATATGTATATGTAGAAAGTCTCTAAAACCTAATAATTTTGTATTTAGAGTAAGGCTCTTCGTGACAAATCAAATGATTAAATAAAAAATGACGTTACGGCCAAAGTAGAAGCACGCTTTTATGATAATATATTAATATTACACAAAAAAAATTACACATAATTTACAAACACACAAAGAGTTAGTTTGTTATTGGTACGAGATGATTCTTTGGAAAATTTTCTATTCTGTGTTCTGCTACAGCTCTCGTGGTATTCGGGTATAATAAATCTTGACTAATAAGAATTTGTAGCTGTCCAGTGACTGGATACATGCGGTCTGTGGTGCTTAATGGTGGTGATAAATAATTTAACAACCTAGTTATTATTTTGTAATGGCGGATAATAGATAGGGTTAAATGTTTTAGAGGTTTTGGTTGAATTATTTATCGGTACTTAAAAAGAACTTAAATGATAAGCTTCTCGGAAAACATGAGTCTTAATGTTAATATAATTTGAAATTTTATTTGGTGCTATTGACTAACAAGATTTTCCATCCTGGGCCGAACCGTCGCTTTCTATCAAAAGAGTTAGTGGCTAAACGTAAATATATTTTAATCTAAAAATAGCCTCTAGCTAGCCTCTGAGATGACATCGCTACAAAAATGATTGGCGTTACCGTTAAAAAAAAAGCAAACCCAGAGAAAAAATTACTCAGTAATATGAGTTACATTGTTTACAAATCTATTAAACCATTAGAAACATTAATTATATATTATATATTGTAGGACACATTACACACAGAGCCATCTGACCCCAAACTAAGCAGAGCTTGTGTGATGGAAGTCAGATAACTGATAAAATACATAAATACTTTTTTTTGTTGTAAATACATACTTATAATACATACAGAACACCCAGACACAGAACAAACATTTGTTTATACCAAACAAACATTTGTCCTTGGCAGGAATCGAATCCACGCCCTACAGCTCAGGCAGACATACTCCCAATGAAGCAACAGGGCTATCAAAATATTGGTGTATGTAAATCCAGCTCGCACCGGATTAGTGTGGTCGAATATCTTTAATCAGCGGTCCTTGATAAACCTTAACTCAGAACCGAGATACGGAGCGAACCTTCCGGTACGGAACTTTATGGTGACAAGTAATGAGACGAACAGAGCGTTCTTGTGATGGTTAAAGATAACGCCAGCCCATAGCCCTTACAGCGGAACCCAGTACGTCGAGTTGCAAATAAATGAACAAATAAACATTTAAAATTATCTAAATAATAAATCATTTAAAAAACTAAAAACTTCTACTGCCAGTTGCCCTGTTAGCTCTATTGGTTCAAAAATATATAAATGTATAAGTTCGTGTCGTTACTTAAAGTAATAAATTACCAAAGCAACGATGCCCATGACTTTATTTTACTTAAAGTAAAATACTCAAAGTTATGAACACCAAAGCAGCGACGCCCTGGACTCTTTTTTGTTACTCGAAGTTCTGCGTAGCGCTGCAGTGGTACCTAATGTACAGACGTTATCTCTTACCATCAAGAGAGTGTCACGTTCATATTATAACTTTTACATAAAAAAAAAAATCATTCTTAAATTAGGAATAATTAAAATAATGCTTTAATATATTTATAGCTAGTAAAGTGTCTGCCTATCTACCTTAACTATTATTTAGTTCATAAAGCGACAGTCCATTTCAACGCGTCCCTAGTCCCGAAGGTTGGTTCCGAACGTTCGTGTGGTTAGAAGTCTCATTACGTGCAAGCTGATGCCACCGCAACCTGACAGTGGACAATTAAACGACAGACGTGATACAATTGTTCATCACCACCAACCTAAATTGTTTAGATATTGAGTTGAAATCATGTTTTTGATTGATGCTAAATAATGGAAAGGTTTGATAGATTGAGGATTGATAGATTGTTTGAGTTTGACTGCCCCGTTGGCTCATTGGTAGTATGTCTGCTCCAAGAGCCGTAGGGCGTGCGTTCGATTCCCATTCAGGACAAACATTGTGGTATAATCATAAATGTTTGTTCTGTCTGGGCGTTAGTATGTATTTAAGTATTCTATCAGCTATTTGACTTCCATAGTACAAGCTTTGCTTAGTTTGGGGTCAGGTGGCGCTGTGTGTAATGTGTCCTACGATATTTATTTATTAAGACCGGTCCAGTTCGAATGTTCTATAATGGTACTTAGATGTTTAATGTCACCCTTATCATTGAATAAAATAGAATAAAGTATTTTATTGGCCTTATATTTATAAACCAATTTGGATTTTCTTTTTTTTATATGAAAGGATAGTTTCAGATTGGATTCATAGAAAATGCACCAAATTCGGTTCAATATTTTGATGACTTGTTTGTTAGCTAATTTGGTAGAATATCTGCTTCTACAGCTTGGCGTGGTTTTGATTCCCACCAGAACAAAAATTACTTAAATTCCTTAGTAATCTCAACATAAACTGCGTAATAAAAAACTTGATCTAAAATTCGTTAACTAATTTTATCGGTTACATATTGTGTTACAAGCATTAAATTAAAAATAAAAACATGTGTTTAAAATTAAAAAAAAAAAACTGATATTTTTATTTATCTTCCATTGTACAGTTAGGTATGCACGCATCACGTGTTCAACTGAGCAAATATTTATGTTCGTCCTCTGTATTGTTATAAAATTAACGATATCAATATTTTAAATTATCGCATTCAGGTGTGGTATTCAGTATTGTGATAAAAAAAAACTTGATTGGTGACATAGTTCATGTCATAATAAATACCGTAGGACATTCACACGGCGCTATCTAGCCCCTAACTAAGCAAAGTTTGTACCTTGAGACCCGGATAACTGATATAAAACTTAAATGTATTTTTTTTGTAAATATATAGGTACTTAGTAAACACACATACAGAACACCCAGGAACAGAACAATCATCTATTAATTATATCACTATAGAGTGCCTAAAATACATCCTATTAACCCGATATCCTACGATCAAACGATGCATTTTCAATGTACGACATAATTACGACGTCATGATTGAACAATTCTCTCTAAAGACACTTGTTCGTGTACAATAAGTAAAATGCACGAACCTAGAAAATCTAGAATGATTAGGTATCAAAGAATGCTTATAATTTCTTTTTTTACTGTTGATAGGTTGGTGTGTTCACAGCTCGCCTGATGTTAAGTGACGGTGTGGTTGTAGTTGGTAAACACACCTAGCCTGCAATGGAACTGGCTCTCAAGTGAGGCTACCGAAACACACTTTAGGTGCTTGCTGACCAACTTTCAACTTGAAGGTGGTAGCCAGCCAGCCGAGTACTGGAAAGTACTTTACCACCACGCTGTGGTTTCGCCACGATGTTTTTCCTTCACCGGCAGCACAAATTCGTTATTAGGGTTTAAAGCGACGCCCTTCGGCATATAAACCGACCGCACTAACCACTGCCCTATCATCGCTACAAACGTCAAACCACTTTTCACGTCAGTAATTGAGTTGAACTGTGGTAAAGCACCTAACATGACAACTATCAAATAAAAACAATACGTGACCTCATATGACATCACTAAAAGTTTATCTGTGTTTTTTCATTACAGTACATTGTTAACCTCTAAGGTTAACTCACATTTCGTTATCAGTATTGCAAATATTTTAATTCTGTTAGTATTTAGTGTTACTTGTTACTGTTACGTCTTACTTAAAATGTATTGCGTAATTTATCATTATTTTTATGATTTGGTTGTTTATTTTCAATGTTGTTTCAAAGTTCTTGCTTTCAAAGCTTAAGGATGATAAAATTAAAACAAAACTTAAAAACGAAATAAACTTGTATTTAAAGTGTATTTGTCTTTTGTACGTTAGAGTATTCCATGAAACAGTATCCATAAATAAATTAAATTCCTAGCAGTCGATTTTTAATAATGTTAGACATGATAAAAGAAAACTACCTATGATAATAGATTAAAACAAATATCATTTTATAAACTTGACCCCTTATAAAATTGTTAAAAAAAGAAAAAGTTTACAAAAATTCTTTTAATGAGTTAAGATTTACAAGCTGGCAGAAGCTGACAGTCTACCGTACGGTATCAAACCATTAGCTACTTGTTTTCCTAAATCAGGCTGAACCTTAGCGAACATCTTCACCGCCCTTTCTTGGATGAAACCAGAAGCTCCCTTCAAACCGTCAACCAAGTTGGCCACAACGCGTTTACGTTCCTCAGGATCCATGACTTTAGTGTACAGATCAATGGCCTGGGTATAGTTGTCTTCAGTTTCACCACTGTCATATCTGCCAACTACTCCACTGACGGTATACTTGGACTGCAGACGATCAGCTCGCGGGTTATTTTGAGGACCAGAAAAGGAATTAGGAAAATAGTTCGGTGCTCCTTCCTGGTTGAACAAACATTGTGGACCGTCGCGCTGGTAGTTGGCTACTTTGGCACGGTATGGACAATTTACTGGAATTTGCAAGTAGTTTGCGCCGAGACGATGGCGGTGAGTATCATTGTAAGCAAATAGACGAGCCTGCAGCATCTTGTCTGGAGAGCCCTCAATGCCAGGCGGCATGTTCGAAGGACTCATGGCAATCATTTCAACTTCAGCAAAGTAGTTCTTTGGGTTTCTGTTTAGAGTGAATTTGCCAACAGGGATGAGCGGGTACTCTCCATGCGGCCAGACCTTGGTCAGATCAAATGGATTGAATTTAGATTTTTCACCTTGTTCCATGGTCATTACTTGAACGTATAGGGTCCACGACGGATAATCACCCCTAGCAATAGCATTGTAAAGATCCCTGATGTTATAATCTGGATCGGTGGCGGAAAGCTGTTCTGCTCTTTGAGGAGTCAAGTTCTTGATACCTTGGTTAGATTTGTAATGGAACTTGCACCAGTGTGCCACTCCTTGTTCATTGACAAATTTGTAAGTGTGGGAAGCGTAACCGTTCATGAATCTGTAACCATCTGGAATTCCACGGTCTCCGAAAGTATAAATGGTTTGGTGAACGCACTCCGGTCTCAAAGTGATGAAATCCCAGAACATGTCAGGGTCCTTAAGATGCGTTGCTGGGTTACGTTTTTGAGAGTGAATGAATCCTGGGAACAGGGTTGGCTCTCTAATGAAAAAGATAGGGGTATTGTTACCTACAAGATCCCAGTTGCCTTCTTCCGTATAAAATTTAACGGCAAACCCTCTTGGATCACGGACAGTGTCAGCAGATCCGAGTTCACCTCCTACAGTTGAGAAACGGACTGCAACAGGAGTTTTCTTTCCTATAGTGTCAAAAACTTTAGCTGCGCAGTACTTGGTAATGTCATGAGTAACTTCAAATTCACCAAATGCACCAGCTCCCTTGGCGTGCACTACACGCTCTGGAATACGCTCTCTAGCAAAAGATGAAATGACATCAACGATATGCAGATCTTGTAGAAGGGCAGGTCCTCTTTCTCCAACAGTTAAAAGACCAGCCTTGTTTCCTATTGGGTTACCCGATTTGTTGGTAATAGTAGGTGGAGTACCCTGCAAATATAAAAGAAAAACAAAATATATTATACAAGCCACTTACTGCTGATAAATTTTATATTTTATTCTCTCTCCTATTCTATACTTCTAACCAAACTACAAAAAAAATTGTCATGCTAAAAAAATCCGTAGAATTGTATCCCAAAATATATTAGAGTTGGATTTTCTCCGATAATTTCGGGATAATAAATATTGTATTGTCAAAGTTAAACAAAGGCTGATTAAATTAAATTATTTGTCAAGTGAAACATCTTACATTCTTTTTTACAATGGTAGACAAGCTAAGTGTTAACATTATTGTACGTTTCATTTTTAGTGATCATAAGGTAAGGCGATAAGGTGATAAAGACGGAAGATAATTAACCTAAAATTGAATCAGGTTCTAACATTATCTAATACTTCATATATTTCAGTTAACTGTAATCTTTAGACTTACCACTGATTTTGAATAACTGTTCAATTGCTCTGAAGCTGGATCTCTTGCAGCCATTTTGATAATATTGTATATTTTTTATCACAAAACAAACGGAGCCACTCACTGGTGCGCGTCCGCTGACTAGATATCAACTATAGTTGATTCGATCGATGTCTTATGTTTATATAGTTGCATAAGATATTTATGGTTGATAAAAATAATTAAAACAAAACATTTATCACAGTATTTTGCCCTGTGACCGAGGCATAAAGTATGACATTGTAATAAAGAGCATAAAAGAAACATAAACTAATCAAGTTCTGTGATAATGCTTAACTAAGTTATTAATTTGTAAACAACCCTGTCTTTTATACATGCAGTTTCCACCAGGTTTACCCTCTCAATTTTTTCTGTATATGAATATCTTTTGATGCAAATTTCCATATTAAGACAAAACTTTTCCTGAATATAATCCTGAATTCATTATTCCAATAGAATATCGCATTTATCTCATCGGTTAGGTAAAATAAAGCTGCACTTTTAGCTTATTTGGTAATATATTTGCTTCAAGAGCTTGTAGTGCATGGGTTCCCATTCGAAACAAACGTTTTTATGACGAGAATAAATATGAAACGTAGATAGCTTTTACTACATAAAGGAACAATAAAATATATTAAAACTCTTCTTACATTTATAATATTAATAAGTATACGTAGCGATAAAAATAAAGAACAATTTTACGAAAGACTTTTTTGCGTGAATTTTATCTAAATGTCAATTATCCATTGCAAAATTCACGTGTTTGGATTTATTAATCAAACTTTTTATTACATTCAATAAATTATAATTATGTTTTGAAAAGATAACACAGTTTTGTGGCATTAGGTTCCAAAATATGGCTGAGATATTATAATAATTAATTAGGTTATGTAACTACCTAGCTTTTGCCGACAGCACGGTCGGGTGACGTAAAAACAAAAGGAATACAATATATCAATATAATACGTCGCTCAGACATAATATGGTGTAAAACTACTTTTGTAAAAGTATTGACACATACTGGACTCTATCCTGATGGTAAGAGATAACGCATGTCCATGACCATTGCACAGAGCTTTGAGTAGCAAAACAAAGTCTAGGGCATCGCTACTTTGGCGCTCATTACGTAAAGACTTTTAATGGGTACTAGTCCTGTAATTTCGCTAGCTGCAAATATTCAAACCGAAACACAGTAATCTTTACACAATACTGCATGGCATCAGAATATTTGGTACTGCGGTGGTACCTAAATTACCTCCTATCTAGAGATCTACCACTAAGTAAGTGTTTGTGTATGTCTGATTTGTGGATACACATCACACACGCACGTCGTCGCTTATCGATGATGGAGGTTAAACGCAATCCTGATATTAACTAAATAATGAATAAAAATGTATAATGTCACAATTGTCAGTATAAAAATTAATAATATGTTGTAATTGTCAAAAATATACTACATATAACAATACAATTTTTTAAACTAAAATAATTAATTAAATTAATGTAAACTGTTAGTAAAGTATTATTTATTATACGAAAGGTACAAAAGAGCAGAGCATTCTTACAAAAATTAAAACGTACTAGTTTACCAAAACCCGTACAAACGGAAAAAGTGCGCTTCCAACGCACACTCGTTTTACATAAAAACCCCTACAAATACTGAAAAAATGGGCATGATATATGTTTTTGACAAATGTTGAGTGCGGCCTGAGATTTTTAATGCTGCGCATCCATCAGTTTTTTTACACTGGAGTATGGTTCAGTCATGTTCGGCCGTTAAATTGATGTTAACAGAATATAAGGGGAGAGTTAACGTGGCATACGTCATTTGGTTGAACAACAATACTCATGTTTTTGGAAAATGTTAACTAAAATTTGTTAAAAAGATATGAGATGTGAGGTGATTCTTGGTTTGCTTGTTGTTAGAGTTTTATCGAAATAGTGATTGTTAGTTTAAAGTTGAGCTTTAAAAACAGTAGTGGATGCATAATTTTCTACTCTGTGTGATGTTCTATATCGTATCAATGATATTTCAGTGGTTAGTGCGATCGGTTTGAATGCCTAAGGGCGTGGGTTCAAGCCTCAACAATGAAATTGAGCTGACGGTAAAAGGAAAACATCGTGAGGAAACCATAGCATGGTGGTAGGTTAATGTAGTGACCCCTTAGTTTATACGAATTTATTTTTATATACCAAACCAATCTACTTTTACAATAGGTAAAGCGTTGATTACATGTTGGTATTCATAAGCTATTTATAATTTATCACTATACGCTTCAACATCCTATTTCCTAAAAACACGATAACAACGCGTTACATAGAGATCGGAAAAAACTCCTTTTTGGGGTCAAAATGTCCCTCAACTACATTTGACCCAGTTCACACGCGCGGCGTGTCTAAATTTTACATAACCCTCGAAAAATTTCAATGAGACGCCAGGCGCAGTGCGGCAAAGCGGCAAATATGGTGACAACGTTGCCTCACAAGGATTACCGAATCGGGAATCATGCTTAACGGATACGAATTAAATGGAATAGCCGATGAAAGCATCTACAGAAAAAAAACTGAAATCATGTTGATACTGAGGGGAGAAAGGTCATAAAGGCCAAAATATAACCTTTAACGGAGAAGCAAATAACAAAAGCAAAAAAAATTGCTCTTAATTTTTTTTTATTCTAGATCATAATAGTTGATTATGACATTGACTTTTAAGGTCAAATATTTTTGATTACAGTAGCGATACGCCTCACTTTAAAAGAGATACGATGAAATTAAAATACATGATTTTTTTAATAAAAAAAAATGGCAGTAAAACCTATAGAGCGTTAATACAACCTTTTTTTCCCGTAGTATCAATATAATCTGGACTAATCATATTACCAAAAAGGAATAATTAATTATTTTTTATGAACTAATTAGATCTAAAATTACATTCTCCTCTTCCTTTTTTGTTTTTTCGAGTATTGCAGAAATAAATATTTTCATTTCTATAAAAATCATAATTTTATTAACATTCTATAACTTTTTTTGGCCTTTAAAGTTCGAAGTTTTTTGATTACCTTTAATATTTTAATGTCCTGTACCCGAGTGGGATTCAACAAGACACTTTTAAACCACGCGTATGCGCGTGTCTGTCTACTCCGATTTTATATTAGTTATATGAACGTTAACTAAATTTAAGGAACAATTTATTGGCTTTGTCATTTTTACTGACGTGTTAACTCATTTGGTTGTAGCTCTGATTTACTGCTTGGTATACGGTGTGGGTTCGATTCCCACACAGGACAAACATTTATGTGATAGACATAAATGCTTATTCTGTCTGGGTGTTCTGTATGCATTATAAGAGTTATTTGAAAAAAAAACTGATTACCATATCTTTACTTACTTTAGGGCTAGATTACGCTCTATAAAATGTGCATCGATTTACATTTTTTTTTGTGTTTATTGGTATTGAGTTGTGTTCAAACTTAACAATAAATAATTCAATTTTATTTCTCAATTCTATTTTGTCATATATCTGCGGCAATATTTCAAAGTTTTCAGTGCAAGAACGGCAAACTCCGAACGTTTGTGGGAAGTATCACGCTACATGGAATATTCCATACGAAAACTTGGCTGCGATCAATTTTGAAGTCGTTTTGTTACACGCGGCGGCAACTTTGGAACTAAACTCAAGTTTCAAGAGTTAAGCTTTTACGTAGGATGTACTGAAGGAGACAGCTCCAGTCCAGAAGAGTTAACGATATAGCAAAAATCGCAAATCAAACTGTAATAGATAGAGGTAGGTACTATAATTTAGATATACTTTAGTGATCCCTTGATAAAATTGGCAAAGGGCTGAGAAAAGTTGGATCGTAGGCCGTTGGCGAAATACTCGTACCTATATGTGGCTAGAATACGATTTGAAGTAATTATTTAAAGACGACGTAAGGATAGGACATGTAAGATATTCGGACATATCAGTATTTGTGGATTACTATTGATAATGTAGTTCATTATATCGATGACAGTTTTATTTGGATAAACCTAAGAATAGATAAAAGTTAATCAGTTAATTACTCAATGTTTAGGTCTGGATTATCACTAGGAGGCATAGGCATAGCTAGATAAGATAAAAGGTAAAAATTTGTTGCAACTAAATTTTTATACATTCTTTCTGAGATAAATAAAGCAGAGATAGAAACATTATGGCTTCTGCAATTAATAAACCGTTTTTTAAAACAACCTTCCGATAATAATTTACAGTGGGTGGCGTGCGTGAATCACATTTTTTTCAGTTTTGGCTTTGAAATTTTTATATTTAGACAAGCTGTTATGCTTGCACTAGGCATTCATTTTTTATTTCAACATGGGTGAGTGCACTTGCATATAATTTTAGCATTGACACCAAATGAGATTGTTACACGCGATTTTCGTTTTAAGCCAACAAAAAAAAAGATAGTTGCGCTACCAGATTAAAAAAGTGAACAGATACAATAGAACGTTGAGTAAAACATAATTGAATACTTCTCGACCCTTTTGCTTGTTTTTGTGTGTAAGCAAATAATGTATTATTTTGTGTGTAGCTCGAGGTGTACCGAAGAAATCAACAAATTATAGTGCTGTAGAGACTAACCATCTAATGTATCAAAGTAATGAGCGTCAGTGCAGCGATGCCCTGGACTTAAGTTACATATATCACTGCCATGGTCATGGGCATGTGTTATATTTAAACTTCAGGAGAGCGCCTCGTTCATCGCGTTAATTAAAAAAAAAAAAAAAACCCAAGGAGTTCTCACTCATTATCTACGCAACATTCTATCTGTTTTTGTTTAATATTTAGTCACTATCTGAATCATACTTTTACAAAACAATCAGGTACATATTCCTTAGTTGGAGGTTGTCCATGTAGGTACCAATGCTGTACCAGATATTCTGCCGCCAAATAGTAGTGTGTAAACATTACTGTGTTCCGGGGCTCTTGAGACTAACTTTCGAAGTCTCAAAGTAATGCACCAAAACCACGATGCCCTAGACCTTATTTTACTACTCAAATTTCTATGTATCACTGCAATGGCCATGGACGGGCGTTATCTCTAACCATCAGGAGAGCGTTTCACTTCACTTCATCAGCCATAGGACGTCCACTGCTGGATATAGGCCTCCTCCTGGGGGGGTTTTGCCAATACTCGCCACGCTTGGCAGGCGGGTTTTCGAGCGCAGTTAGGTGTGATTGTTCAAGGAAGACGCTGCTGCCCATCTTCCGGATCACATCTCTTAGCCGACTCTTACGGAAACCACGGATAGAGAGGGTGGGGTACTATTCTTACGCGCGCACCACCACGGCACCAGGAGAGCGTTTAGTTCGTCTCATTACTTTTATATAAAAAAGTACATAACAACCAAAGCACACGTCTACTTTTGCATGAAAGTTATAGACAGCTTTTTATGTACATATACCTACTTACAACTGCATATCTAAGTTGTTAATCTTAAGACATAAAACGATAAGTACCATAACTGTAACGCTTCCGCATACAAAACGCGACAATTTTCCTGTACACAAAATTTTATCTCAAACACGTACTAAGCCCCCATAAAGGTGATATCAACCATTATACGCCCACAAATTGTCCATTTAGAAGTTCCGTACCTTCAAACCAAAAGTTAATACGTGAAGGACCTTAATTTTACAGAGTTGTAGGCGAAAAACAAACAAACTGTCCACTAAATTTAATTCCATTTTCATTATTACTGTTTGCTTGGGTCTGCAAGTCGTCTGAGTCGGCCAACTGGCTTAATAGACGAGATAAATTAGGAGTTAGATTGAAGGATTGGCGCTGTTTAACTTTTGGTTATCCGATTGGTGGCATTTACATTAGGCTGCGAGTTTAATTTTATAACTATATTCTGTATAAGTAATATTTATAGATTGATAAAAACTCTTTGTTGACCACCAAAAACAGAAAAAAAGAATCTTATGAGGTAGTGCCATAAGTGGCGCCCTTATCGCTGAAAGCGAGCTTCTAGACAACCAAAAATGGAAAACACGTTACAGCTGAAAAACAGACAGAATATGTTGTAACATTATTAAGTTTTAAAATTTAAACTAATAAGAATAATACGTATAGTAAGTACATAAAATATTTATGTTATCTTTTATTTCATTTTGTGTTTTGTATCTGTGTATTATGAGCATTAGTGTTCTGCTTATTTCGGCTCAAAAACATTGGAGTTGGTACTCGTTGCTAAGTACTGTAAGCTTTTGAGTATTTGAAAAAAAGTGCAAATATCATTCTGGACTTTGAAAAAGTTTTCATACATGTGCAAATGTTAAATACATTTCTAAATATTTCATTATGATAAAACATCAACTTTTATGCCATAAGCAAAATGGTTACAATATCTTAACTTTTGCTTATTAATATTGTGCTCGACATTTTTACCGCTCAACGAAAACATCAGGCCACGCAGATCCACTTGCTCAGATAAATAACAAGCCAATTAATTATAAGAGATTTTAAGTATAATTACAAACCAGCCAAAAAGTTTAAAAGTAAAACACTCCCGAAATTAATAATAATCTAGTATGACGGCTTTCTCCCACCGTACTCATTAGACGTTGATTTTCAGAATACCCTGCATAAATATTGAGAAATTTCATATCTTTGATCAAATAATACGTAATTACAGGTACGTTGGCGCCATACATTTTAACACGGAAGTAGAAATACACCAATTAACTTGCTATTTTAGCTATCAACATTACTAATTACGCGTAGAACGTACCTATTATATGTGTAAGGGTGGATAAATACACTGATTAGTTCGAACGCAATGTCAGTCAGCTAATTCAGAAGATAAACAATAATGTCTTCTGAAATTTTGGCGGGAACGCGGAAAGAGCCGTGTCGTGATTTAACTTTGACTGTAACTAAAAATGTGAGACATGAATTGCAAAAACCGAAGACGAGGTAATAAAGATAAGGAAGCTGACGACTGAAGACTGCACATAAAATATAGAAATATTGAATCTGGCAGAATGCACAGAGTGCGATGTCAAGAAGAAAGAGAGAAAAAAAATGTTTTCTGTGCAAAATATATCAATGATATTTTTTTTTTTTAATAGTTCATATTCATATTCATATTTATTGATAAAGGTAATTTACAAGTCAGTAAAGTAGTAGTTGACAAGCTATGTGCACTGCTCACCTGATGTTAAGTGACGGTGTGGTCGAAGGTGGTAAAGCACTCCTAGCCTGAAATGGAACTCGCTCTCAAGTGAGTAGTATGGATGGTGTGAGTATGACGCTATAAATATGAAAAAGTTATTATTACTTAAATTACACATAATTTGAGTGATAACAACTTTTGACAACATTTAACAACTTTTTCATAATAATAGACCTATACAGACATATATAGGTAACATTTCCGTTTCTAAATAATGATGGTTTACTCAATTATTTGCGAGAATTTAATTACGGTATAGCTTACGAATGTGTGAGTCCGTAAGTTTATGTTTATTAAGTAGGAACTTAAACCATTACGGTTAACTTTAGCAATTAGTAAGGCATCGATTAGACTACGTAATAATCGGCTGTACTATAGCCAGGGCTGGTATTTTAGTTCCTTGTTCATGTTTGAATTATTGGTAAGAAAAGAATTTAACCCTTCTTCAGTGCTAATTAGCTAGTTTGAAGTCAGTTATATCTGTGTGTTTTTAGATCGAAACTGTATGATCCAACTAAATTTAAAAGTAGGTTTCATATTAACATGTTGGCCATTGACAGCCCTGTTGGCTCATTGGTAGAACTGTAGGGCGTAAGGTCGATACCCACCCAGGATAAACACTTTGTGGTATAAACAAATATTTGTTTTTTGTCTTTGTGTTCTGTATGTATTATAAGTAATTATTTACAAAAAAACTATTTAAGTATACATAGTACAAGGTACTCTTAATTTGGGGTCAGCTAAAAAAATCATCTAATAAAATGTGCAGTGTTAATTATAATATGTTATGACATATATTTAGTTTTATCTCATTTATTGAACACGGTAAATAAATATTGAAAGGTACGATATCTAGCTCTAAACTAAGCAGTGTTCTATATGAACCAGATAATAGATAAATGGAGTGGAGCTGATTGTGGACACTCGCAGTGGGAATGGCTCACAAGTTCAAAGTCGTTCAGCGAGCTAAAAGAGCTAACGCTTGGCATTTCTCTGAGGGATCGTATCCGGAACGAAGTAATTCGCCAGAGAACTAAAATCACAGACATAGTTTAACGTATTAGCAACCTGAAGTGGCAATGGGCTGGACATATCTGTTGCAGAACCGATAACCGCTAGGATAGACGTGCTCTAGAGTGGAGATCGTGAATCGGCAAATGTAGCGTAGGACGCCTTGAGACTCGATGGAGTGACGTGAACGTAAGACAGTGGACAGCTGGCGGTGGATAGAAGCGAAAGGCCGGAGATCGGGCTGAGTAGCTCGTCTTGCGTGAAGCTACTGTCCATCAGTGGAAGATAAGGAGTATGATAAGCAGATGATGAATATTTAAATATGCATTGACAACTGTGACTTTTACTAGTTTAGATTTCTGGCCAGAAAATCTGCCAATCAAGACCACATACAACTTCAAAATGATGATGAGACAATGTGATATGTAGCCAAATACAAACCATTATTTAATTAGTTACTAATAGTAATTTCAACAAAAAAAATTGTACGTATATTCAAAATCAACAGTATCGACCAACGAAGCCAAACCGGTACAAAACGATTTGATTACGAACATTATAATACATTACATGAGTCGGTATTCCCTGATACAATTCTTCTTATTCTTATTCTGATAGCCTTCAAGTCGAGAGTAAATCGGTATCTTCTAGGCAATCGTGCTCCGTCGTAGACCTAGAGATAGCGAACAACGCCGCAAGCCAAAAAAAAACATCAAATCATGTTTTTTTTTCTTCTTTATGCATCGTAAGAAAAAATATGCTTCAAGAACACACTTAAAATAAATCAAAATAATCATTCGAAGCAAACATTCGCTAGAGGTGACTAGTCCTCCAACTTCATAATAAAATTTCGCGTAGTCCCCTGGAGACTTGGGTTCACTCTAATTATGCAAAGGGACTACCTTCAAACTTCGGCGCCTATCTGTCAAAATTCCACGAGAATTGTTTTTATTAAATTACAAACAAGTGTTCTACGAGTACTGCGGAAGCAGTTCGTACTTTGCTGGTAAATTCGTTAAGTGTCAAAATTTTAACATTTAATTGACTTTCAGCGTGCACTTCCCTCTTCTGAGGGTCTTTTGAGCCGAGGTATTGTTTACGCAATCTTGGGAATAGTTGGGAGCATTTGTACCTCTTGGGAAATAATTTAAGCTATGTAACTTGGAGGTGTAAATTGTTTTCGGGGGTCGAGAGTTAAATGTTTGCAACATTTTTGTACTCTTGTTTACCACCACAAATATGATAAAGATATATTTTCTTTATTGTTATTTTATTTTAGGATGTAGCTCGTAGGATTAATGTTTTTTTTTCAAATTACAGCTAATTTCAAAAAGTATTGCATTTTCAAAGATAACTATTTAAATAGTACTTACAGTTTAAAATCTGAATTTCCACAAATAAATTACAAAGAATTATTGCTTTTATTGTGTTTTGATTTAAGGGTATAGACCGTATATTTAAAAAGCTCTAGCGGCATCGAAGCTAATTTCAAAAATACTGATGATTGGGATCGTATAGTGAAAAATTTAAAATGTATTGATAATATTTTTGTTGAACGTTTTTTTTAGAAACAATTGATGATCCTAACTCTTTTTACGTTTTAGCTAGGTGTTTTACTGCAGCTTCGTTTGAAGCTCAAAATTTTTAAACACATATAGCCAAACAGCTCAACTTCAACATTGCCGCAAAACACACAGTAAATGCTAAATAAAATTTCAACTACTAGTCAAGATAGTTACAGAAAATGTAAAAATATTAACCAGATTCAACATAGCCTTAATTACTTACCGACATATCTAGACCAAGTTTAACAAGTAAACCTGCATAAATTCTAACCGCCCACAATCCCCACCAAGTTACACGTTAAATTAATTATAATGTACATGTAAAGTTGTGAGGCAAGTACAAGTGGCAGCAGAGACATCAGACTATAGACGGTCAGATGGACAACTTCAAGACGAAATTAGAACAATTTGTGTATCTTCAAATCCAGAGTAGACATGTTTCTTTTAGACTTCAATCCAACTAGAGTACGAGAGCGATGATAACTCAATTAGCATGGTCGGATCGCACCCTAAAAAACGTAAGTTCAAGTCAACAATGAGCGAGTGAAGAGTCATGTCGTGAGGAAACCGTAACATATTGCGTTGCAACAAAAGAATGATTATGTTTTCTGAAAGAAAATGAAAGTCACATATAAATCAAAAGCCAAATGTTCTAAACATTGCTTTACTTAATTATTCTAGTGCATAATATTTTAAATACTCAATCATACTAATAAAAATATGAAAGTATTGCTGTTTCTATAGATTTGTTTAAAAAAATAATTAAATAGAAATAATTATTAATAAAAATATATATAAGTAAATAAAAACAATGGAAAACATAAAAAGTATATGTACATATATAAGAATATATTAAATTATTAATATTATTTTATTTAATTTTTTTTATTAAAATATATAATTATTATTAAGAATTGATAATAATTATTATTAGCAATCATTAATAATCATTGATAATTTCTAATAATAATTATATATTTGAATAAAATTTTAAATGAATATAGTAAAAACAGTGACAGCTATTTTTAAGCTGTTTCTCAATGATTGTAACGTTTTTAGTCGATTAAAATTTGTCAGTACCATCTGTTCTTTTTGTATTCTGTGTTGTGGTAGAGAAGTCGTTGGGTAATTATGTCATCTATACGTGTAAGTACATTCGGTGAAAGCTTTATTGCGTCCCGAAAATTACTTGTATCCTAGTAAACTCGGAATAATTGTCGCGTGGTACTACATCTAAATAGATTTATACATGGGTATTGTGATTGTCTTGTAAGCTAATTTGATAGTAGATTTCCTTCATGACCTGTAAAGCGTAGGTTCGTTTCCATCCGGGACAATCATATGTGTGATTGATTACAAATTTGCAAATTTGAAATAGTTTTGACATATTTTAGTATAACGATAAAAAATTAAAAAAATTTTTTTCTGAATTTCTTAACTTAGAAATTTTGTCCACATTTTTCCTTTAAACATTAGACAATCTGCACTGTCATAAGTATGGAAGGATCTGGAAACTGGACGGCAATATTGACCTATTGCAAACTCAATTAACGAAGAGGGAAGATGTATTTCCGTTCAGAGCTATCGGTGTTTATTTGATCCGAACAATTTCCTTTTCCAACTTGATCGCGTATTGTATAAGTAGCATAATTAATACCACAGAACAAATTAAACGTCCAGTAAGGCAACTTGCGTGTCTAAGCTGAAATTGTTGATTACTATCTAACAATTATTTTTTCTGAGCATTTAATATGACTTGTATTTTGTTCATTTTATAAACAAGGTCAATTTATATAGCAAAACTTTAAATTGTTAAAAAAAAAGTATTTAATATATCATTACCTTCACAACAACCGTTGTATGTTTAACTGTATTATTAAAAAAATACAGCGGTACACTAAAATTAAGTATTATGCATAACCTTCAACAGTTTATTATTTTGTATGTAAAAGTAATGACACGAACGAGACGCTTACCTGATGGTAAGAGAAAACGTCTGCCCATGACCATTGTAGCGGCACACAGAACTTTGAGTAGCTAAACAAAGGCCAGGGCATCGCTGCTTTGGCGCTCATTACTTTGAGACTTTCTATGGTTAGTGTCAACAGCCATGTAATTTTGTTGATTGTAGTACCCTTCAAACAGACACACAGTAATGTTTACAAACTACTGCTTGACGGTAGAATATCTGATACTGCGGTGGTATCTTCCTGCTAAGAAGATCTACCACTAAGTAAATTAAATAATTCGTAAAAAGTCGATTAATATGTCTTTATATAAAATTAACACAGAAACCGTATAATTAATATATACCTATAATTTCATTGTTGGAAAAAATATTCAAAACAGCGTTGTCAAGATTATCTGAAATTGGGTTGGGCAGGGATGGAACACGGGCCCCCCCCGTAGGTTCCCGCCTTGTCGTGGCGGGGGGGCTGAGTAACCGTGCCTGGTCACCACGGTGAAACCAAGCGGAACCCGAGGTGGGGCTGCTTCTCCGGGCTTCCCCCCGGGCCTGGCTGAAGCGGCCAATGTAGGTTGCGGTACTGTATGGGCGGTACCGCAACTGAGGCGGGCTGCGGTGTCTTATGGGAGATACCGCAGCTGAGGGCTGGAGGCCGCGGCGGGAGAGGACTGTCGGTGTATCGTTGCCGCTTTCCCTACCTTCCGCGGCTTTGACGGGGCCGCCACCGTTTGATGGCGGACGCGGTGGGGCTGCAGGGGAAGAGGAGTGTCGGTGTTGCGTTGTGCCGCTCTCCCTGTCCTCTGCAGCCGTGGTGGTAGGCGGCGGGCCCACTTACCTGACCCGTCGCATGGGGACCGCTGGCGTCAGACATGGGGTTGTCTGACGCTAGTTGCTTTCTGGTCCCCGAGGTGGGTCGTGACACGTCATGTATGATGTGTCACGACGTGAGGGCTCTCCACGTGTCCCTCTGAGGAGCTGAGGGCACAGTGGAAGAGCCGAGTGGGAGGGGGCTGCGGGTTGGGAGGAGTGCCGGTCTGGCGATCCCCATCTCAGCGGCCAAAGTGGCAGGCGACGGGGCCACTAATCTGACCCGTCGCACGGAGACCGCGGGCATCTGGACGTGGGGCCGTCCGACGCCCATTTGCCGGTTAGGTCTCCGAGGTGGATCACGATGTGTCCGGTGTTCTGACACATCGTCATCGTGGCGGGGTGAGCTTGGGCTCCCCGAGGCGGGTCCGCGAGGACAAGCGCTGTCGAGGCCGCGGAAGAGTGCGAAAGCGTGCCCGCAGCCTCGACACAAAGCGCCGAGGTGGAACACTCCAGGGTTTTTAGTGGGTAGGCCGTCATTAGGACGGAGAGTCCCACATAACCACTGTGCCCGCCCCAGGGCCGGTGGTATACATTAAGTATTTTCCCTGGACAAAAAAAAAAAAAAAAAAAGGGATGGAACACGGGCAGTGAAGTAAGCGTTGAAACAAATTTAATGGGACCTCTTAAACTTATACCTGGATCCTTGGCACTGCACGAGTTCCTGGCTGTAACGCGACGAACCCGGTATAAGCCATTGAATGGTAAGAAGTTTTCGTTAAGGGTTACTGAACGTTTTTTTTTTTATTGAAAAGGTGATCGTAATCGTGTTTTTACACAAGCGTACAGCAATTGAACTGTTGCCGTTCACGTAACCACGAACTCTGAAGTGCATCCATATAACAAACAACAAATCAGACTCACGGCTTCCAATCAATTGGCTATGAAGCACTGCATTGTGTACCAAAATGTAAACAAGAAAAATTACAGAGGGAAAACTTTCACAAAAATTTAATAAAAAAGTTTATTTCCTATCTTTACTTGGTGTTAATAATCCCCTTAGCAGGGAGTTTATGTAGGAACAACGCAGTACCAGATATTCTTCCACCAAGCAGTAGTCTGTAGCTTCTAGTTTGAAGGGTACAAATTATGTATATACTTTGTAGTATAAATAATGTGGCCTGCTTAATTTTAAGTCATTTTTGCGCTTTAATTAATTGGAATTAAAAGACGCTGTCATTTTACTAACAATATCTATTTTTAGTATCCATCACTGTTTGTTTTTATACTCCAAGGTATATAAAAAAATAACACTAGCAAGCGCGTGTAACAGGTAAATCTCAACAGGACTTTTAAGAGACTGACTTGGCCGAGTTTGACTCGCTTTGATTTCGTTTGAGTTTGAGTCCCACTGATAACAAAAATTATATGTAAAGAAACATTTGAAATAAAAATACTAATTAATAACTCTTTTACATACGAGTAAATTTAGTTTCTAGCTTTCCTTTTTACCTGTATTCAATTAGAAGTTAAACATTTCCATCTGGCCTTTCCTTATCTGTACCAAAAGCTATCGTCGTAGTACTTGAACAATATAGTATGCATTCACAGATCAATACGCGCAGTGGGTAATGGGAATTCCCATTTAGGTTTGCTTTGGGATAAGTAAGTTTAGTTTATATTGAATGACTGACTGCCCTGGTAGCTTATTCGGTAGATACGCTTCGTGAGCGTGTAGGGCTTGGCTTTGATTCCCACTCAGAACAAACATTTATGTGACGAATACTAATGCTTCCTGCGTCTGGGTGTTTACAAATATAGAGGGTAATAAGCTTAGGGTGTACAAATCCGAAAGGTAGTCGTTGTACTTGACATTATGTACGTATAACTATGATTATGAAATTGACTTTGAAAATGTAAATAGCTGTTTCTTACAAAAAAAGTGTTGACCTTTAAGAAAACGTGTGGAAACAGCTGATATATTATCACGATTTCAAGATTGTTAATAATAGTAGTTAAAAAAAAAGAGGAAGATGACCTATTAGCTTAATACACCACATAATTTTAGCCCTGTATATTTACAAAAAAGTACATGCATCTTAGACCGCATCATCACTTAACATCAAGTGGGATGGCGGTCAAACGCAAGCTTATTTATTATAATAAATAAATCAACAGCTATTATATGAATTGTCTGCTTCCACATACTTGGTTTGCTTTTTGGAACTAGATGGTATTCTATGAAATGTCTATTGATATTTATTTATTTATTCAAATAATGCTGCTGTTTTCTATGCAATTTTTTTATATAAGAAAGCAGTTTAACTAATTTATGTGTTTATTGATATTTATTCGAAAAATGCTGCTGATTTCTATACTAATGTTTTTATATAAGAAAGTGTTTTAACTAATTATGTGCAGTCGAATCTGCACATAATTTCCGCTTGGTGAAACCAGATGGCAGAACAAGAAAAAGACCTACCAACTCCGAGATAAGAACAATACCTAAGTCAAATTAATAGCTATGATAGCTCAGCGGTTAGCACTTTCTGTTCACTCGCCGAAACAACAGTCGGATTATCCGATATAATTAAACACGAGTCCCGTATAACTAAAACACACAAATCGACCTCAACTCAGCTTAATAATAATATTTTTTTATATTGACGTTTGCATATTGGAATACTTTTTCTTTTCTTTTTTTATTATTGACATATATAGTGTTTTAAAAATCCTTTGATAACATATTTGAAATGATATTACGGAATTTACATTGGTGTTATTAATAAAATATTTGTATTTGTATTAAAACAATGAACAAATAATATTTAGTTAAAATATTTTTTTAAGGTAATTGTTGATTTGGTATAAGTTACCTAACTGTTAAATTTTTACAACACACATATAATATTTGTACAACAAGATCGCCCTATATTTTAGATACCTATCCATTCCAATTTCCTGCCACTAGTAACGACGGTCCCCTAACCTGATTTATCGCATGAAGTAATTAACTTTCAATTCTCAATAACAAAACAGATCAGATAGTTAAAAAAATTGACCGTTTAAAAGTAGACGCTTGTTCTATTTTAAGCTAAACCGCCATTGGGACGCTGGTGATTAATTCACGGAGCTCTAAACCAATGTAGTGGTAGATTTGGACCTAGTAGAATAATTTTCGGTTAGTTCGTTGTTAAACTGCAGTTTAACGGTTGATTAAATTCAATGCTTTTCAGCGTAACCATAGAATTGCGGTAAAGTTGATTTGAATTGAAAATGAAATGTAATTTAATTTTTAAGCTTCGCTCTTTGGAATGTGCGTCATTCAACACTGTCCATTCCACTATCAGACAGGTTTCTTTTTATAGATAGAGTAATTCAAGAGGAAGGTTTATATGTATAATACATGTATATGCATGCACCACATTAGTATCTACATTGCACCTGTGCGAAGCCGGGGCGGGTCGCTAGTTTTACATAAAAAGTAAAGAAAAAAAATTAAAAATTTAATATATTAAAAAATACGTGAATAACAATAATACAAGTCTTTATTGTTCACACCAATTACAATAAACTAAATTTTATTCTTGACAACGACTCCTTGCCCCAAAGCCACGGCTAACTTTTAGATATTTTGATTTAAAAATCAAACTACCAAACTGATTTTCATGAATTATTTAAGGGACTAATATTGATTAATTTGCGTGGTGGTAGGGTACTTTGTAGTACTCGGCTGGCTAGCTACCACCGTCAAGTTGAAAATCTGCCGCCAAGCATCTAACGGTGTGTTCCGGCAGCCTCACTTGAGAGCGAGTTCCATTCCAGGCTAGGTGTGCTTTACCATCTTCGACCACACCGTCACTTAAGATCAGGTGAGTTGTGGTCAAACACCAAGCTTGTCAGATATAAAAAAAAAAAAGAAGATCCCCTTAATCGGTTTCAAAATGAAGCCGGTTAAAGATATTTCAAGAATTCGTTGTTTTAAAATAGGTCTACAATAAAATAGGTTTGCAATAGGACTTTTTGATTCAAAATTGTAACGTTGAGCTAAACTTTTTAGCTGAACATTACCCCAATCATCATCAACCAAACAAACATACAAGCCAAAAATTGTGCTCGTAGTTATACAACACGGAAAAACATACCGTTATATATATAGAAAAGTTCGTTTTATATTTCATGTCGATGTTTACACATATAATAAAGTTTATATAGGTACGTTCGGGCGAGACAGCCAAATTGCCGCCGCGGTCACTCGATCGAATATTTGAAACGACGTCTCGTGTCGTTGGGAGAAGATTGAATTGCATATCCAGGTCCTATGTAAGGTGTTCATATAAACAATTTTAGCTTTGGTGTGAAAATGTCTATTTTTTGAGTTTGTTTAGCAAAGTATTTTATAAAAACAAGCTGTTCGCAGCAGCTTTTCATATTATGGTAAGAGATAATGCTTGTTCGTAATCATTGTTCGTGATACACAGAATTTTGAGTAAAAATAAAGTTCAGGGCATCGCTGCTTCGGCGCTCATTACTATAAGACATTCGTTGGCAAGTCTCGACAGCCCTGTAATTTTGCTAGATGCAGTATTCTTCAAATCGGAATACAGTAATGTTTACAGTGGTCTGTTTGGCAGTTATGCTGTGGTGGTGCCGGCGTAAGAATTGTACCCCACCTTCTCTACCCCTGGTTGCCGTATGAGCCGGCTAAGAGATGTAATACGGAAGACGGGCAGCAGCGTCTTCCTTGAACAATCACACCTAACTGCGCTCGCCAACCCGCCTGCCAAGCGTGGCGAGTATTGGCAAAACCCCTCCCCAGGAGGAGGCCTATGTCCAGCAGTGGACTTCCTATGGCTAATGATGATGATGTGTGATGATGATGTTTGGCAGTAGAATATCTGGTACTACAGTAGTACCACTAGGCGACATAACGAAGTAAAGAATAATCTATTTGTTCGACAGTTTCGACACACGAGTCTCAGGCCCGACTGCCCATTGGATGGAGGAGCCGTTCCGGGAGCGAGCGAGGTGGTACAGCACTCCGTCTACTGGGCTTCGGGTGCAGGACGTCCAGGCCAGAGACAGAGCCACCTACCGGTGCCGAGTGGACTTCCACTTCTCACCTACTAGAAACTATAGAATCGCGCTTGATGTTATTGGTAAGTAATTGTATTTTGCAGTTTTTTTATGCCACATGTAGCAATCAAGCAGTCGGGCTTCCTGATAGTAAGTAATTACCGTTGCCTTTGGATATCTGCAATACCAGGGGGCACTACAAATATGTTGCCAATCTTTTAAGATTTTATTAACCCTCTCAGACCGAGACCAATTCCTGTTGAATGAAAATTACTTCCTTCATAGTTTTATCTCAGAATACTTGCTAGTTGATAAATCGATTTTGACATTTCATTATTATTTTTTATTACTAATGTTTGGATGTTGCGTGTGCGAAACCCCAGCCACAGAGGAGGTAAAACCAGAAAATTTACAAATAAAGATCGACACCGTAAACTTGATTTATTCAATCAAAGGAAGAGAGCAAAATGGCAGAGTTCACATATCTTCGAGAACTTTTTTAAGAACCCTCGGATATGTATGTACGTTCTCACGGTGATTTCCTTCATCGTTCGAAATCATCAGCAATACACACATACCTAACTCAGAAAAGACAAGGTGCGCGATGTGGTATTCGAACTTAGGACCTCCATATTGGTAGCCAGACGAGTTAGTTTTCATAAATGACAAGAAAGTTTTTCCCAAAAAATTATGTCAATAATTTGATTTAATTTTTATTCTACACGGTATATATGTTTTTCTTCCAATACTGGCAGCGTTGGCGACATTTACGGCGTATTGCCATCTCCTTTTATTTTCAATCCAACACGCCATCAAATCCTTTTGTTTCATTTAACAGTGTCAGACCCCTGTATAATCCGCGAAGACGCGCAGGCAATTCGCCAAATTTACTATAGTGCCCATAAAGAAGACCCTTTTCTTTATTGCTGATACCTGAAAACTATATTCCGTATCTCGGAAACGATCTGTTGGAAGGCGAAACTCTTAAATTCTCACCTAATCTCGCTGCCGTATCTACGTTCCCCTTTTTTGTGTTTTAATAAAATAATTCACCGAAACAGAGGGGGTAACAAAAGCTATGAAAAGTCGTCGCCGTACCGGGCGAGCAATCTCGATAAAAACTAGTAGGATCGTAAACTTGACCCTCCGTTATCCTAGTGGAATCAACACGGAAACTCGGAAACTCCAAAAATGCCTTGGGATGATTTATGGTTCACCCCCCGATAGTAAAAATGTGGGTCAGCAGCAGAATTAAAATTTTATTACGTGCTCTACGGACCCTCGAAGATGCGTCGAATGAACCTAATGGAGGAGTTGGAGGAACGGGCTACCTGCTTATCTTACGAGACTAGTCACTTTTATGGTATTCCTAAGAGGTAACATTCGCTTTTATGGTAGAATTAACAGCGAATACTGAGGGAGAGTGCGTCGTAAACACAATATCAGTCATCGAAGTGATTGGAAATAAAAAACAAAAACTGGAAGTCTTTGGCAAGCTTAGGAGACGCGTTCACATGGCTGCTTTTGATGCTGACATGAGTTTTAGTATTCTATTCCCATTAATTAAATTGTAATTTTCGGAACCTATGTAATATTAGAAAGAAAGAAAGAAAGAAAATAATTTTATTTTGTACATAACACCAAAAAGAACATAAAACAAACTAACAAACAAAGGACTAACAGTTACATACAAAATAGGACTCACCTCAGCATAATGCTGGCCATACTAGGTGGTATGACCAGCGCTGGTCTTCCGGTGAGCCCTAGTAGGTCTAAAAAATGCATACAATAAAAACATAATCACCAACAACAAAACTAAATAAGACAAAACAGAAGACTTACACAATAACATAATAACAACAAACAGGCCAACACAGTCAGATAACAAAAAAAAAAGTTTTTTTTTTCCTGTTTGCTTTGTATCTGTCACGCTGTCAGTGCCAAACTGATAAAATATGAAATCAATTAACGCCCCATTTTCCATTATAATTATTAACTCCATTATAATTAGCTTACTGAAGTTTTGAGTCAGATACCAAACTAGTTTATGAAACATAAAACTATGTTGATTTTAGTTTTATTTTTTGTGGCGTAGTTTCTAAAATAAATATTTCTATATAGCTCTTTCTTTCTTTTTCTAAAAAGTTGGACAGACAGACATAAAAATACGTTCACGTTGGGGTTAGTAACAAGTTTTCCTTGAACACCATTATAATACGGTGTGATGTGGGTAAACTCTGCAGTTATAAATATATAAAGGTAATATAGATCATATGATGGAATAAACGGTTCTTGCATGGCAATTGGTGTTGTTATTTAAGCCTCGCACATTAACAAAATATACATACAGAATCCTAAAAATGCCTCTATAATTTAAGTAATAATGCTTAAACTTTAAATTATCAAAAAGAGTACTAATGATCTTATTGTAAAAGAGGTATGATTGACAAAAGAAGAATCTGCGTGATTAAATAGTGTTGCGTGTGTTAAAAGCAGTGGTGATGATGATAAAGAATGGGATGTTTATATGGTTTGAACATATTATAAAGATAATGGATAAAAGAAGATTGTCGAAACAGATGTATAAGAAGAGTGTCTAATGTAGGGTAAGCCGGTAAGAGTTAACCTAGCCAAACGAATCATAATCATATCGATGATGTTTAAAAGAAAGGCTAGATCACAATTATCCGCAACTGACGAGTATGTATTAGAAAGGCTAATTAAAGTAGAAGAAGCGACCGATGTGCGCCAAGATCGTACCAAGTGGAAAGATATAGTTACTGTCCATCTCGAAGAGAAATAGCGTAATTGTATGTATGCGTAGTTGTAAATGCTCTGGCGATCAATCGAAAACCGATAAGTTTGAATGTCTCATAAAAATCGGGGTGTGACTGTATTTTTTTAATGTAGATGATAGTTATGTATCTGCAACGTCAACCTGTATACCCAGATAGCGTTAACATCAATTTTTTAAAATGAAAGGAAACCTGAAGACGTCCTAATCACGTTAAAAACCATCTTGCTTACTTCAATGAAGAACATAAAGCTCTGGGAAGTAACAGTAACTTTAAATTACTGACTTAACCTTCAGTAATGTACTATTATACTACCAAATGTAAAGTCAGTTTATTATTTAAGTATCGTCGTTAAAATAATTACATATAATACTTAGAATCTAAATTAAGGAGGTAAAGTTAGGTAGTAGGTACATACAATTGTAATCAATAATTAATTATTCAACTTCATAATCATAAATTATTATTAAACCTATCACTGGCCAGGTACTATTGGACACGATCTTCTTATCAACACTCCATGGAGTCTCGAAACCTACGCTACATTTGCTAATTTGTAGTCTCTGGTCAAGTCATTCGATCGATACTGAGGCGGCTGTCGAGCGTAGACTATAATACAAAAAATAGCTATTTGTTGCTGAACTTGCAAAGATTCTGGGTCTGATTAGGACTAAGAAGGGCAGCTGAATGATTCGTAAAACTGAGAGATTTGTAAGCTGGTGGCGATGCCTAACATTGTTGGTGAGACGAAATTCCATAGGCTTTGTTAGCTTGATATTCTTAAAAAGTTGGAGGAAGGTTGTGCCGATAAAAGAGCATAATATCTTAGACTATTAGAAGTAAAACGCCGTCTCAATATAGATGGATGGATGAAGTGACTAAGAACTTCAAGAGCTAGAAGTTAATATTGTTAATACTTGGTATGAAGTAGTTTAAGATCGACAAAGGTGGTGTTTTTTAGTGTTGGAGGCCAGGGCAGATTTTGGATCGATGTGCAAGCAAAGTTAGCTAGTCTCTAACCTAGAACAGGTACTTCTACTACAGCGTTTATTGATCATACGATAAATACTAGCTTACTTGCACAGCTTACCTAATGTTAACTGACATTGTGGAAAAAGATAGTAAACATACCTAGTTTGAACAATGGTAGATTTTCAACTTGTGAATGGTAGCTAGCCAGCTGAACACTAAGTATAAATTACCCCACCATGCTTACTTGCTTCATATTGTCAAGATTTAAACTCGCATATTTTGGCTTTTGCTTTTGTGTGATCCGACCGCTGTAACCACTATTACCATCACGCTATCGATACAATATTTAGTTCTCTGGCGAAATACATCGTTCCGGGTACGATTTCTTAGAAAGTTTACGCATGACGCAATGCGATGCGGTCGATAACGGGCAGGTTTACGCTAAATATTGATAAATCATACTATGTCATTAGTAGATATTATTACTGTCAATACAATTTGTTACAAGTGACATTTATGAGACTGCTCAATTGCTCATACCATATAAACTTCACCCTGCCCGTTCCACTATAATCCAATATAATCATACGGTCCGCCAATCATTGGAATTTTGCTATTCCAGGTGTTCCCAGATAGTTACAATTTGAATGTTGAAACCCACGAGTGAATGGGTTTCTTCTAGGCAAGCGTGCTCATCTTCGCCTAAAATCAGGCGAGTTGGTGGTCAAACGCAAGCCTATTTAGTTAAAAAACTCGAGATTAGAAGCCAGACGGTTTTCCAACTAGGATAATACAACTATAATAATAATTTTTACAACAATTACTATTTAGTCTAGACGGATGGTAAATATTAAATATTATTTATTTACCTTTCTACATAAAAGCTTTGGAAAAATTCTAGTTTGTGATCGGCATCATCAAAGCAAATATATTTAAAAGGTTAACTACACTTCGTTCACCTGTATGTGAGCAGGTCACTTAAGGTCAGAGCGATCTGACCTCGATGTGAACTAGAAATATAATTAATGATATATATTTATTGTAAACGTAACTATGTTTATTATCATCGTTTTTGATTGTTCAATTAGACTGTATAGCTATAATTGTTAGTTTCAAAATCGCATTTTTTATCTACTTTGACTACTAAAAGAAGGTCACCTGACATGGCTGAAACTATAATTGGAGTACCCGACATAACTAAGTTAGTAAAACAAAACTGTGTTTAAACAACGTTAGTTTATAGAGATACATAGTTTATTCAATACAATATAGAAATTATATATACGTCATTCCTAAATGAGATCCATTTCTGTAATGTAACAATTTGTGTTTGTTCTTGCAAGAAACTAAACAGACACGACGTGTACTTGAAATATGTATTTCATTACATTAAATGCCCACAAGTAACTGTCTGTGATGAGTCTTATACGTACTGTCAGTCTACCAAATAGAAAAGTCTGGAAAGTTCTACTCCAAAGAAAGGGTACAAAAGAATTTCAAATTATTCATACTCCAAAATATCAACGACGCTTATAAAAGACTTTTCAAATGAAAGTTAGAATTCAACGTCTGTATTTCAAGTCTGGGAAATTTTAATTTCAACACTAGTTGTTAAAAAATATTACAATTACAATTCCTTATTTCTTTCCTATGGTAGAAATAGAACAAATTCCATTGCCATGTATGTCTGTTTTTTTGGTTTGATTTTTCTAAACCACTTAGATTTAAAGTCGCAAGTGAATCGGTTTGTTTACATCAGACGAGATAACAGTAAAATACAAGCTTACTTGTTTTCACTATGATTTAGATATAAAGCTAACAACGCTCTTCACTCATGCATAAACGCATCCTAATAGATATATATTGTGTGGTTACAATAGATATTATTTTATGCTAGTTGATAATATGTTTGTACATTTGTTGGTTTTGTTTACTGTTTTTTTTTTTGTCACTATATACGTATAAATGTTTGTTATATGTATATAGTGTTTGTTGTTGTATCGTTTTAATGTCATATAAAAGAATTTGAAAAGGAATGTAAAGATAATTGTTTAATAAATATTTATACATACAATACCTACATTCTTATTCAGCCCATTTTACTCAATTGCTAGACATAGGCTTAATAATGCACAACACTTAGCCCGATTTTCAGATTTTTGTTTCCACTTACGTGTATCGTCACTTCACTGACTCTTAGGGCGTCCTACGCTACGTTTCTCTATACGCTGTCTGCACTCCAGAATACGTTACCCACAACGATTATTATCGGTTCTTCACCTTAATAATTCACTGAACTTGCCGACTACTTTGGTTTTCTTTCAATTAGAATAAAGTGATTTATATTCAAATATTTTTTTATGAGTAAATAAATTTAACGTTTTTTAATCAAGTCACCAAAATAAATTTCACGCGTGTAAATCCGGGTTGGGTCGCTACTAAATTTATATAAACAACAGCATGAAGTTGATCCAAACATAATTCAAATATTAAAACTTTGCTACAAAACTGCAATGTAACATTTCGAATTTAAAATAAACATTAAATTATTCGAAGTTAAAACACCATAACATCAATTTTTACACGAAGCATTATTAATATTCGAATATTTTTACTAACAGTTCTCGCAATATTTTTTACGTTACGACGACCGTGCATATTTCGTGTAGAGGACGCCAATTAAGTTTTGAAATTGAAAAACGAAATGTTACCGAATTTTAGGTAAAAGAAATATTTGAATGTTATGGTTAAAAGGTAGGTAATTTTTATAACATTCTAATTATTGTACTAGCTGTAATCTAGCTGACTCCGTTCGCGACACCTGAAAACTTTATTTCTCGGACTCCTTTTCTTCACTCGCTTGACAAAAAACTGGCTTTTCAGTAGCGAATACTACTTTAAGGGGACGCGTACAAAGTTGAGCGTAGGTCAGCCAGTTTACACAATACTCTTAAAAAAGGCTCGCATCTCGCGCGCAAAGTTTCCATTAGTATCTAATCAGATATCATATTGTTGTTTGTTAACCTAACAAATACCCAAACCACTAATTAGCTTGTAGATATACTATGTCCCAACAACAATTAGAATTGTTTAACTTAAAATTAGTCTGAACTAATTTTACTACTAAAAGAAAACTAATTTTACACTTCGAAAAATTAAATTGTTTTGAAAGAAATATAAACTACTGTTATATAAAAACCAAATAATGATCTCATCTATGGGTATCAAATGTTTGGAATACTATATAAAATATAAATATATATAATATATATACAATTGTAAGGGATAGGTATGGAAACTGACGTGGGTTTGACACATTTTGTTTAATTTTATAGGAAACTACAACTATAGTTTCGGCCACATCTAGTGGCCTTTATCATGGAGACAAAGTTGAGTACAACGCGCACGCTGATCAGCTGTTCGATGAAATATGGCAAGCACAGCCTGGATTGAAACTCGCTCTCAAGTGAGGCTGACGGAACATATCGTTAGGTGCTTAGTAGTTGTTCGTAATCATAAGTACAATGAACGTCTTTGTACACACCAATTTATGACCTAAACCTAAATTTATAATTACTACAGACAAATTGTCATTATAATTATCTACAATTGTACAGAGATAATAATACTTGATAGCAAGTTCTTGAAATTGTTCTACGGGAGCAGTGTATGTAAGTTTTGTACCGACATTTTGAATTATGGTTAAGTATTTAACTGTTTTTTGCGACGACGAACTATAAAACAACTTAATAATAGCAGTATTTTCGTTAAAGTGTTGCAAAGTCTTATTTGATAACTAGTGACCCGCCCCGGCTACGCACAGGCTTACACGGGGCTTTTGATCTATCTCAAAAGGATAAGGCAGCGTTTTAGATTAAAGCTCCCAGGTGTCTTAACTTTTTCCGACACTTCCAACAACTATCATCATATTTCAACCAATTTACACAAAACCTTGACAAATTATATACCCAAACCTTTCTCATGAATCACTCTATATATTGGTGACTATCTATGCGGGAAACTCGTATTATAATCCGTTTAGTAGTTTTTAAATTTATCGCGAACAGACGGACAGACAAACGCGGCGGACGACTTTGTTTTATAATTTATGTAGTGATAAATGTCTATAAACCTCAACATAAATTAAAATAGAAGTGTGAGACCATGCCGTAATGAATACCAACATAACTAACTTCTGTAATTAGAATCTAATTACGCCAGATAGGTAAGGTAAACATACGAGTAAGACAAACCATGGGTATATCTCGATAAACGCAGTACCAGTAAATTTCCTGCGTTTATCTTCCGAAATCAACAAAGGGAAGCCAGAGGTTTAGTATACACCTAAGCGAGAATTGTGACAAATGTTAACTGAATATGAACTCATACAATCCAATTATTGTTTTTTAGTTTTGCATCGGTCAAGCGACTAGCGATGTGTTTTACCAGGTTGACCTCGATTTCTATTAGCTATAAGCTCGATGTGTTTTTCATCTTCGACCATACTATCGCTTAATTAGGTGAGTTGTAGCTAAATACAGTTTGACAACCATACTTATCTTAAAAGATTATTAGATTTCGATTCGATAATATAATTTGACGAGAATTGAAAATGATTTTGAGCGGGAATGCATTTTTTATAAGATGACTGTACATATTATGTATGTCCGAGTATTTCCCAAAATTTTAATATCGTGATTTTAATGTGAATAAAACGTGATATTTTGAGTATTAACATGTAGTATTAAACATAGTGGTATTTTATTATAGAGTTTCTTCCGAAATGCCATGGAAGCTTGTAGTGAAGTTGCCAATGACCAGTACTGCAGAACGGCTATTTCATAGATAAAGACCGAATATTTAAATTTAATTAGGAATAGTAAATAGATTAATAAGTTTTTATTTTATTTATATAGCTATTTTAATCACAGATATAATTATATTATAGATTATAATATTAGGCTATAGACTTTATTATCTTTTCAGCTTGTTTGAATATAATGGTTAAGTTTCCATCTCTGCCTAACCGGCTTGAAAGGTACTGCCGCTAGCGTATGGGGCTATTGAGACTAACCATCAAATGTCTCGAAATAATGAGCACCAAAACATCGATACCTTGTACTGTTTTGTCACTCGAAAGTTTTTTATTGTGAAAGTAATGAGACGAACGATACGCTCTCCTGATGGTAAGAGAAAACGTCTAAAGATTTTACGCCTCAAATAACAGCTCTGTTGTTCCAAAACAAACAAGTATCTGCTAAAATGCTTCTTATCCAAACCAACCTAACCAAACGATCTAGATTAACATTTAGTTCTTAGCCAGAGAACTTTAAACTTACATAGCACAAAGTTTATTGATGTTGTTTGCGTTATTATAAGGTTATTAATATTTACTTATTTAGTACTAACGACCCGCCCGGCTGCACACGGGCTTACACGGGGCTTTTGATCTATCTCAAAGCGATTCGGCAGCGTTTTCGATGAAAGCTCCCAGCTGGCTTGAATTTTTCCGACACTTTCAATGATTATCATCATATTTCAACCAATTTACACAAAACCTTGATAAATTATATCCCTAAACCTTTCTCATGAATCACTTTATCTAATGGTGACACTCGCATGATAATCAGTTCAGTAGTTTTTAAGTTTATTGTGAACATACAAACAAACAGACAGTCAGACAGACGCGGCTGAAGACTTTATTTTATAATAAATGTAGTATATATTTTAGAAGAAGGCCACAGATAACAGCCTATGTCAAAACAAGCAAGTACTTATCTATTATTCAGTTAAGTTAGCAAATATGAAATCTGACATTTAGACGCAAGATAAAATTATATAAAGTACTAAAATAATCAGTTTTTAGCTCAGTGCGTGACAACATGGTTACTAAATATTTTGTTGTTATTTCATACAGTTATTTAAAATCTGTCAGCCATACAGATCCACAACTAGAGCATTCTGAACTGCAGGAAAATACAATTAAGAAGGAAGATGTGTATTAATCTCTATCATACTTTAAAAATAAAGATAAAGATAGCAACCGCCAAGCAGTAGTGCATAAGCATTACTGTGTTATACTTTGAAAAGTCTCAAAATAATGAGGGCCAAAGCAGCGATGCCCTGGACTTTGTTTTACTACTCAAAGTTCTGCGTATCGCTGCAATGGTCATGGGCAGACGTTATCATTACCCTACAGAAGAGCGTCTCGTTCGTCTCATTACTTTTACATGTAAAAGAGTCCACAATTGTGTGCGGCTACTATATTTTACCAACTAATTACAAAATTGTGGAAAAGGAATAAAATAATATTATGAATATAGTTCTAATTTTGTCCTCATAAATAGTAATAATTAAATATATCTTTTAAATGTGCGATTTCAGTGCGGATTCAAATCCAAACCTCCAAATTGAATGTCAGATATCTAATTTAAGTTGCTGTAACTTATTAATTTGTGTTGTTATGTCACAGTGGGAGAGACGGGCGCTTAGGTGACCCTTTAGGTACCATTTCAACCGACTAAATGTTAGAAGATTCAACAGGCTGCTATCAGAGCCCTGCACTAAAGGAGCCAGAAGCCAGGAGCCTGTTCAGTTGTGTGAATCGCTTCAATTGACCCACTTTGATCATAGTTATTTTGGATGGGAATGATGAATTGTGACTTACAAAAAAACTTTGAGTGTACGATGGGACTGTCATCTTGAACGTCGCAAAAGTCCTATAAATAAATTGAAATAAAAAAATAATACTGAAGCAAAAATACAACTACATTAATGATATCTTGTCATAAAATAATATTTATAATCGTTTTCATATTTTACTTAGCACTTGACGTTATTATAGAAAATGATGGTACGTCTGCAGTCATGGTGCACGCTTAGGTATGACCGACACTTATCTTTTGGGATCAACAAAGGGAAGTTACAAGGGTAACGAAACTTTTACGGTTGAAACTTTTTCACTGAAATAAAACAAAATGGACGAAAGTCCTTCACGTATTGTACTCCACTGGTCCGTGTGCCGATATTATGTTTGTTTAATCTTTACTTTACAGAATATTAAACAGTTTTTGGCGTGTCCTTTTTACTGTATGATCGTGAAATTATTTCGATTTTGTTTGTGTTATTATTTTTGTCAAAGGATCAAGTACAGTTCAAATCAGTATAAAGCAGATCAAAATGTCACTGGTCTTCTTCTTCTTAGTTTTTGGTGTCGCACAAAGTGCATTTAACCGTGTCAAGTGTTGAAGTTTCTAAATACATAAAAAACTATCCACAAATTACATCCTAACATACAAACTACAGTGTTTCTAATAAATAAATATAGAGGAACTAATTAATAAATTAAAATAAACTAATCTAAAAGGCATCATAGAAATAGTTCCCAAAACGCTGGCACCATTGCCGCATTGTATGGCAATACTCAAACGTTGGGCCAAATAAAGGCCAGCGTTTTATTCACGTGTAGCGTCAACTAGACGAGATCAACCAATCACGGTCCTAAAGTTTCAACCCCAAAACGCTCAAATATGTACCCACTGTCCAGGGTACTATTCTTGCGCTTTTTGAGGTCTTCTGCAAATTCTGCAGCTGCACCAGCCTTAATCTGAGTTCTTGGAAGATGTAACGGTGCAAAAGGTCCAACGCAAGTGGCGTCCCATCTTTTAGGGAAGCAGTCATTCCGTCGGGTCTCTTACCATCATCTCGTATAATAATAATCTCCTGGTTGCGAAATTGGCGATGGATAGCACATAATGTTAAAGTATTTTTTTTTTTGTAGCGATGACAGCTCTGTGGTTTGCGTGGTCGGTTCGCATGCCGAAGGGCGTGGGTTCAAAGCCCAACAATGAGCTTGAGCTGCCGGTGAAGGAAAACATCGTGAGGAAACCATGGCGTGGTGGTAGGGTACTTTCTAGTACTCGGCTGGCTAGCTACCACCTTCAAGTTGAAAATCTGCCACCAAGCATCTAACGGTGTGTTCCGGCAGCCTCACTTGAGAGCCAGTTCTATTCCAGGCTAGGTGTGCTTTACCATCTAGTAATCTGCCTAGTATATTATTCAATTGAATATAGTATATTATTCAATTGAATATAGTATATTATTCAATCGAATATAATATATTATTCAATTGAATATAGTATATTATTCAATTGAATATAATATATTATGCAATTGAATAATATATTCAACTATATAATTTTATTTTACACTAGTTCACAGCAAAACGTTAGGGTTAAGATGTTGCGTAACGAATGTCGGTAGCTCACCGTTCTTTACCTTGCTACCCTTTGCTAGCTACCCTTTGTTTCATTACTTATTATTAGAACATTATTTATGTTCATTTAACTTCTAAATTATTACACGAAATACCAGACTTCTTTAACTACAGCGTTTAATAACATTATATTCTTGATAAAGCTACTGTCACGCCAGATAAATAATTATAAATAATTATAGGTAATTAATAATAATTGCCTCTGGTATAATTTTATTCGAAAATAAGCTAGATTGCACAGCTATAAAATCTTGTTAACTAATAATTAATTACAACATACAAATAAAAACTTCAAAAAGTGTAAAAAATTATAGTTTATTTTTTATACTTTACACATTTATAAAAAACAACTTAATCTAATAGTCTATCAGAGGGAAATTTTGTCAGCATTGCCACACTGAATGGCAATGCTAAGCTTTAGACCAAAGAAGATGCCAGCATTCTGGTCACCAGAAGCCTCCTCTAAGACTTTGGCCAGGTCCTTATAAAGCCCGGTTTAATTATATCATCATCTTCGTTATAACCAAGACTTCTAAGCGGAAATACACATTAACGTCAGAATATATTTTTGTATTATTTATTCGGGGTTTTTTTTTTATGGCTGACAGGCTAGTTTTTTGACCACAGCTCACCTGATATTAAGTGACGGTGTGGTCGAAGATGGTAAACAAAGAAGAAACAAAGATGGAAAACGAAGATGGTGGCACACCTAGCCTGGAAAGGAACTGGCTCTCAAGTGAGGCTGCCGGAACACACCGTTAGATGCTTGGCGGCAGATTTTCAACTTGAGGGTGGTAGCTAGCCAGCCGAGTACTAGAAAGTACCCTACCACCACGCTATGGTGTCCTCACGATGTCTTCCTTCATCGGCAGCTCAAGCTCATTGTTGGGGTTTGAACCCACGCCCTTCGGCATGCGAATCTACCGCGCTAACCACTGAACCATCATCGCTACAAAATTACTCACATTTAATAGTATCGATTACTCCGACTATAGTTTCGACCACATAAAGTGGCCTTCTATATGGAGATAAAATTGGCTACAATGCGCGCACGGCCTCGTCATGTGAAACAAAAATGTGTCAAAACCTCGCCTTTTTCTAAAAACACCAGAATATTATATATTTGATTCTCATAATAAACTTACACGCACCAAAAAATACCAATTACCCTTCTGGGCAACCTGGTAAAAACAATAATGAGATTTTGTTAGTACTAATTCCGAACAAATACAACAAGAAGGAAACGGCTAAAGTTAGTCCCTTTGTCTTTGAGACTCTTTTGCCACTCCATTAACTCTTTGGTTTTATTGCACACTACGAGCATACTGCTATCGCCATTTTCTTTGGTACCCTCAGTTAGTAGTTTGTTGGATATCTACCTTTATCTATATAAGTTGTTTCAGAACCTTTTAGGATGTTTATCAATAAAATCTTAATATAGAATCAAATCGACTCCAAAATGATCGAAAAACAAAACAGAGCTCTGAAATTTTGGTTTTTTTTTTTAAATGTGTAAGTAATGAGACTAATGAAACGCTCTTCTGATGGTAAGAGCCTGTCCATGACCATCGCGATACACATAACTTTAAGTAACAAAACAAAGTCCTAGGCGTCGCTGCTTTGGCGCTCATTACTTTGAGATATTAGGTAGTTACAGGACTTACACTACTGCTTGGTGGCAGAATATCTGTACTTACTGCGGTGGTACCTATCTAGACGACCTCCTGCTAAGGAAATCTACCACCGAGTCTAACAATAACCGGCATTTTTTTACACTTAAAATTTTTCATTTGTTTCATTGCTTTAAATTTCTTCTTTATGAGCTACAGTGTTTTTCAAAAGAAAAGTTACATAAAATAGATTTTTTTTAAATCAAAAGTAAATTTTAATTATTTTTTTGGTATTAGGTATTTTAATTATTTTTTTAATACCGGCTTCGCACGGGTGCAATGCCAATACTCGCCACGCTTGGTAAACGGGTTGGCAAGCGCAGTTGGGTGTAGTAATACGCGGAAGATGCTGCTGCCCATCTACCGGATGACATCTCTTAGCCGACTCTTACGGCAACCACGGGTAGAAAGGGTGGGGTACAGACTATTCTTACGCCGGCACCACCACGGCACAATACTAATCAAAAACAATCAACAGGACAACATTTCATGTAGGCTGAAGAAGTTAGTGAGACAACATGTGAAGTCATTTAATTTATCAGATTTTAAAATAAAAACATTCTCCCCCAATAAAAAAAAATCAATTGTAACACTGAAAAGCTGACGTCATTGTGCTTAAGCGTGCGGAATATTCAAGTTTCTCTCGAGCGGGCGGAACGAAACAATGAGCGTCACAGATGTTCATTTCGGTAAGCGATGCTATAAGCGCAGTAGCACGCAGTGATAAAGATTCATGGCCCAATGTATTCACTATCGTATCATTCCATTCCCAGACAATGTGCCTCGTATCTGAGAGTGAAACAATACATTTCCTAGATCTGTGGAGTTATTGCACTACACTTCGGGTTTTTTAATTCACGGAAAGAATTTAAGCTACGATTATTTTTTGGTTTACAAGGTCACAGTACACCTGATGTTAAGTGACGGTTTGGTATGATAAAGTACGCCTGACCTGAAAGCGCACAACAACAGTAATGGACCTTGTGTTCGGTGTGTTCTGGCAGCCTCACTTGAGAGCCAGTTCCATTCCAGGCTAGGTGTGCTTTACCATCTTTGACCACACCGGTTGTGGTCAAACACATAGGCTGTAAGCCATAAAAAAAAGAATACATGAATACATGAATTTTTGTAGCGATGATAGCTCAGTGGTTAGCGCGGACGGTTCGCATGCCGAAGGGCATGGGTTCAAACCCCAACAATGAGCTTGAGCTGCCGGTGAAGGAAAACATCGTGAGGAAACCATAGCGTGGTGGTAGGGTACTTTTTAGTACTCAGCTGGCTAGCTACCACCCTCAAGTTGAAAATCTACCGCCAAGCATCTAACGGTGTGTTCCGGCAGCCTCACTTGAGAGCCAGTTCCATTCCAGGCTAGGTGTGCTTTACCATCTTCGACCACACCGTCATTTAACATCAGGTGAGGTGTGGTCAAACACCAAGCCTGTATAACATTTAAAAAAAAGGAATACTTTTTTTTGTAAATACTTATTTATAATACATACAGAACACACAGACACAAACATTTGTTCATACAACAAACATTTTTTTTTAATCCTGAGAAACCTTATTTGCTGTTGGAGCTAGTCAAAGTCAAACCTACAGTACTGTTAGTTGAAACAGTGCCCCATAAACGTCAGATATGAATGCTTCACATGATTGCTGGGATCCGCACACATCATATCGGCCTTTTGTTCCTACGTGGTGAAAGATGGACAGATATCTGTGAATATAAAAACCTAGCGCGAGGCTAGCGATTTTAATTAAAAACAGACTTAATCTTAATCTTTTTTTTATGTAAAATTTATAAAACCCTCTCCTGATGCTAAATGATGACGCATGCCCATAACCATTGGTGTTACACACAGAACTTTGAGAAGCAAATAAAGTTCAGTGCATCGCTGTTTTGGACGTTCGATGGTTAGTTTCAATAGTTCTGTAAGTTCGCTAGCTGCAGCACTCTTACAACCTAAACATGGTATATTTACACCCTACTGTTTGACGACAGAATTTCTGGTACTGCGGTGGTACCTATCTAAGCAACCTACTACCACATAACTCTAAAATTGTAAAAAAAATTGCTTAAAAGATTTTATTTAACTTGCAATGTTTGTATGTTACTTTGTTCAGGTCAAATCTTGCAATCTGAATTAGAACCACTTCCTTTTACGAAGAAATTCCTAAGTGGTCAACAATAAATACTAACACAATATTTTCTATGCGCATTTAATTTTAATTGTCCGTTTTAAATTTCACCATTAAAATTATATGTGCATATTATAAAAAATTGATTAAAAAAATAGTTTTTTAATCATAACTTGTTATTTAGAACGGTTAATGTGTTTTATCAAAAGTTGTTTATAACATAAGTACAACGACCTTCTTTCGGCTTATACACCCTAAAACACCCTAAACTTATAATCCTGATATAAACGCTACTATTTTAAAAGCGAAAACTTGTCTGTGTGTAGGTATGTTTATTACATTTTCACCTTGTAATTACTAATGGATTTGACTAAACCTTGGAATCCAGATATCTCATTTTTAGTCCAAATAATCTATTTTTTTTCATAGGTTAGGTGTTTGACCAATGCTTACCTGTTAAGTCACGGTGTGGTAGGACATGAAAAGCGCATCTAACCTGTAATGCAACTAAATCTCAAGAGACGTCGGTCCAAACCGTTAGATCATCATCATCATCTCAGCCGTAGGATGTTCAGTGCTGGACATAGGCCTCTCCCGGCTGGTTGAAAGCGACTCGTATGCAGCGCGTTCCTACGACCTTTATCAGGTCTCTGTCCACCTTGTGGACACGCTTGCCGGTCCGTGCTTCACTCCCGAACTTTGCAGTCCTATCGGCCATCAGTTCTGCGTGCTATGTGCCCTACCCACTGCCACTTCAATTTGCTAATTTCAATTAAATCTTTTACGACAAAAAGCTTTTGGTACAATCGAGCCTAAATTTAGCTGTTCTTACTTGCCTACACAAAAAGAGGTTACGACTTTGAGGAGCTTATATCTTCTTTGTATTTATTACTAGATGCTAACAAATACTTATTCTGTAAAGATTTTTTCCAGTAAATCTAATAACAGACATCGAGAACATGAAAGACATGTCCCCAAGCGGTCCTGAATTCAGGAAAAATCAAAGCAGATTTCACGGAAGACTTCTTTGAGACCTAGCTTATCCGTTTTTGACCGAGAAGGTCAATTCTTACTGTACCATTTTTTTACGAATAAATCTCTGTTTTACTTTGAATTTGATATACGATAGTAAAAACGACTGTAATATCTATGTTGAATTTTATATACTGGATAAATTGTGATGTGGGTACGTGAACAAAATAACTTAGACCAAATTGGCCGGTGATTGAATGATAGATAAATATAAACTCTTTATTGCGCTCACCAAATAGAAAAAGTGTCTAGAAAACTAATGTTTCATTCTGTAACTCCCGAACAATTTAACCGATTTAGTTTTTTTTTTTTTAAGTTAAGGCACACCAAAATATATCTATATCTTTAAACGAGCAATTCTTGTATATATATTCTGAATCTCGGAAACGGCTACAACGATTTTCATGAAATTTTGTATTCAGGGGGTTTCGGGGGCGAAAAATCGATCTAGCTAGGTTTTATTTTCAGAAAACGTCGTTTTATCCATGTTTTCAGCCGAGCAAAGCTCGGTCATCCAGGTAGTGATAGTTTATCTAAGGACATTTCACAGCAGTAAAAATAATTAATTAAATTGTTAGAGTAGAGAGATTAAATCGCCGTGGTGGTGCCGGCTTAAGAATTGTACCCCACCCTCTCTACCCGTGGTTGCCGTAAGAGTCGGCTAAGGGATGTAATCCGGAAGATGGGCAGCAGCGTCTTCCCTGAACAATCACACCTAACTGCGCTCGCCAACCCGCCTGCCAAGCGTGGCGAGATTTGGCAAAACCCCCCTATGGGGAAGGCCTATGTCCAGCAGTAGACGTCCCACGGCTGATGATGAGATGTAATGATCTTAGAGTAGAGGTTATTTTAAGGACTTAAAAGTCTTGGCATTTGAGATACAAAGATATCTTTGTAATTTGAATGTAGATTTTTTTAGGACTTTTCTCTCAGCGCCATCTAACTCCAAACTAAGGAAAGCTTGTGCTATGGGAACCAGTTAACTGATAGAATACTTACATACTTTGTTCTTGTAAATAAATACTTATAAATACGTCAGAACACCCAGACACAGAAACATTAATGTTGTCACACAAATGTTCATCCTGAATCGAACCCGGCATGGGTTCGATTCAGGATTGAACAAATTCTACAGCAATTGAAGCAGATCTATACACTCTCAAATGCGAACAGGGGAGTTAACATTCTTGAGTGTCCCTCGTGTGTTCTGTTGCTATAGTTCAAAAAACCCTTTCAGTCCAGTTAACGAATGGATATGACGGTCTTCAGTCTTCTAAATTCCAGTCAAAATTTGGTACTTTTGGTAATTACAGAAGTTGTGTTTTTTAATGTTTAATGTATTCTTGTTTCTTATTGTTTCAGAACTGCCAAGCAAACCTGTTATCTTTGACGAGTACGGGAAAGAAATAACAGGAACAGCGGGCCCTTACAACGAAGGAGGCGACTTCAAGCTTATTTGTTCTGTAAATGGAGGTGAGCTCAAATTGCCAAGACATTTTGCTACTGCTTCTAGCAGATAATGTTAGTCTGTAAGCACTTTGAAACAAATTACCTGGCTAATAACAACGCAGTTACTATTTTCACAATAAAAAAGTAATTAATATTTCTTAGGTATTGGTTACTGTGGGAAATGACTTTTGGTTGTATTACAGTTTTATTTGCTTATACGGAATTATTTCATTATAATTATGTCGGTTAATTGACAAAGCCTACTATAAGGTGGCTCATTACGTGGAACACAGGAATATATGGTTGTAGTAGCTTCTCTCTGCACTTTCATCCCCCTGGCTAAGTGACAATAATGGTACTCGTAGTAAGCATAATGTATTAATATCTATAACTGTAAACTGTATAAACTGTAAGCTAATATAAAAAGAATGATCCACAAAAAAAAAGCCTTGCTGAGTTTCTTGCCGGAGTCTTCTCAGTTGAAGTGTAATTACGAGCCGCTGGTAGATTCAAAAATGTAACTTAACGTTCATAAGTGCCTTACCAGGGCCTAAACTGAATAAATTACTTTTTGATTTTGATTTTGGCCACATCCGGTTGCCTTCTTCAAGGAGACAAAGGAGAGTACAATATGTACATTCCAATAGATAATTTATTGATAATTATAGCTTTGAAAATTGTATGTATGCTTGTTTGTTTAGATCCCAGAAAGCAAGTACGCATATCCAGTACGCACGCGTGGGCTATATCTCATTTCATACTAAAGCAGGAAAAATGGTTAAATTATGCCTGGCATAGCATTTCGCTTTTGATTTTATGTATCTTAAATTAATTCAATTTGCGTACCTTTAAAATTAATATTTACTTTCATCGTTTTCTTTTCTTATATGTACTTATAATAATTACGTTTTATGAATAGATGGTTGGTGATATAGGTCAAAATAGATTTTTAATTTGTCTAAAGCACACCTACTTCTTTATGCTACGCTACATTTACCTAACAAATTATATTTGAAACCAGCGGCCCGCCCGGGTTCGTTCGGCTGCATTTTATATTCTATTCTATTCTTTAGAAATAACAAAACAAACAAACGGACAATTAAAACACATTTAGTTTACAAAATTTGCTAGCCCTGTGTGTAGGGTTAGGTCATGCTTACCATAAACATGCATCGTCATCGGAACTGAACCAACGTGTCAAATATCAATTCCGTAGGATAATAGGAAGTCTGGAAGTTTTCATTCAGCTTAAAAGTTTTGACCTAAGCAAACATACAAATATTGCGTTTTTTTTTTAAATGCAAATGTAATAAGACGAACTAGACGCGCTCCTGATAGTAAGAGATAAAAATAAATGCAAGTTTTTTTTTTTTAAGTCACATCTTGGAAGAGTGCATGGCTAAAGGACAACGGGCGTCTGGCGACTAGTCTATTGAATGTGTCAAATCCCTACAAAATATCTAGAGCTCTTAGGTTTGATCCTTTTGACGCACCATGTTTGTCACATGATTTTTATTTTAATCTATGTTGTACGTCCTATTAAATTTAATTTGACATCAAGTAAGTCATGACACGCGTAATGCATCCATAGACATTTCATTCGAGTAGTCTATACTAACTTAATTGTTTACAGGAAATCCAACACCGAGATTGCAATGGCAGCAAGACGATACTATCCTCGCTACGCTGGGAGCTGGAGACCTGCAGCCGTCAGGATCAGCTAGAACTCTGGTGTTGGTAGTCCGAAATGCCAGCAGGGAGCATTTGTCATCAGCTTACACTTGCACCGCAGATAATACGATGCTGGCGCCGCCGCAAAAAGCAACCGTCAGAGTAGACCTTTTTCGTGAGTAGCTACTTCAAATGTCTTTTTGAATTTGCTTAATTTCAATCAAGGATAAAGGCAGATGTAATTTTTAAAGATTTGTATACTTAGTTATGTTTATTAGGTACGAAGACTTAATTGGATACAAAATACTATAAAATTAGTTTTGTTTATTTACCTCGACGTTTTAGCCATTTTGAAATAGCCGAGTCTTGGTGAAAAATTTGAGTGTTCCTCATTTAGATCTTATGAAAACTTATGGTGTTCATAACGGTACACTACACCAAATCCGCAGATTTTCCGCGATACGAGCACTTGCTTATGACCGGATCCTACGACGCCGATAACCTGAATCCATATTCCTTGTTGAAATTGCGACGTTTTCTGATTTCAACCGGTTAACGAACCATTCTTGAATAGTAATGTCGTTCAGTGCATGGAAGATCTCGTTTCAAACAAATGTTTACCTATTTCAGTCTTCTATGTTTGACCGCGAAATGTTTTTTTATATCTTCCACTATGGTAAGCTTAGTTAACGCAGCTGCAAGCTGTACATACCAGCTTGGAAAAGAATTGGAATATTCACCATCTGAATAGAATACTTCTTCAGCTAATTGCCCATCTTATTAGTAACTTCTTTTACATAAGGCATAAAAGTTGGCTGCCTCTCGACTTTAAACCTATTCCTTTGATAACCGCGTTTTAGTTGCCTTCTCTTAGCCATTTGAGTAAGCACCACCTGAACATGTGCTTTTTCATCGTATTTTATGCGCGATTAAGTCCAGGCGATAAACATCTTTTTTGAGGAAGGAAATTTTTCAGACGTTTTTGCCGCTTTTAAAATTAGTTCAACTAAACAAAACCCTTCCTAACTTCATCGGTTTTTAGTATATATCATCGCTCTCAAGTTCAACAACCGCTGACTGACAAAGTCGGCGTGTGACTTAATCCACATTGGAGATAAACTTGTGCACACTACTGACACCATTATTTTACTTACCTCTTGCATATTAAGCAATATTTTTGTTTCTTAATAAACTGAAAATTTTTAGTCTCAGGAATAAATTAGTCCACTCTATAAAACGTTTGATATGGAAATACTGAATATCTGGATTAACTTAGTATTTTATTTCTTTATAGTATTAGGCCGTAAGGAAAGATAACATTTATTCTAGAACTAGTTTGTGCAAATAAATACGATTTTGATATTAAAATATTTATGTACATATATTATAGTGTAAAATATAAATAAAAAAGACAAGTAAATAAATATACTTTCTTATAAATTTATCTTTTTCAAAAAGTATCACCAATTGCCGTGATACATGTTCTTTCTTAGACATTTTCTCACATTTTGTCGTGAGATAATGTCTAATAAAGAAAAGTAGTCTATTAGTAAGTAGTACTTTTGTCGGTCTTTAAAATGAGGTCTGCGATCTTTGTGCCAAAATTTTTGGCCACCTGATCAAACCATTCATATTGAACTGTGAGCACTATAATATTCTAGCTTTCTTGCACCAGATTTTACGTCATTTACGTAGATAATGATATAGTATAGTGTTTATGTATTGCTCCAAGTATTTTATTGCAGTAAACAAACTTAAATTTTAACAAACATGGACCCTGCAACTTACATAGAGAGATATTTTTAAATTTTAAATACGAGAACGTTCCTATAATATATTTAATCTTTCAAAAAGTAATTCCCTATGCAAGGTAAGGTATTAAGGTTGTCTGGAAGAAATCGCTCTAGGCGATAAGGCCGCCTTTGTATACCATTTATTTGTTATTTATATGTTGTATTTTTGTTTTGTTACTTTCTTTCTCTTTTTTTATGATTATAATTTTTGTATGTTATAATATGTTTGGTGTATAATAAAGTGGTATTGTATTGTAAATGCACCGTCAGTACCTACTACATTTTAAATGTGTTTACTTTATCATTCTTTCTATGTTTTACGCTTGAACATTCTAAAAATATAATTTAATTAACGTCTTAGTTCTTGATAAGCTCACACATTGAAGGCAAACAAAACCAGTTACAATAGTTCCACCAAGACTTTATCCAAAATTCCAATTTTTGTGCAAAACCAACTTCCAATACTCGTAACCCGTCGGAAGGCTTCCATTCAGCGGAAACAGTGCAATATTCTTATGCGCATTTCAGAACCGCTTCGACCAATAAAAGATTGGCTATAGCCGAGCTTCACAGCTGGAAAGGGTTACATAACACTTTATACGGAAAACTCTGCACACAATATATACACCGACAAGAAAATATACTTTCGTAAGAACACTCTGCAGAAGTACAGAGCTATTTTCGTGTTATATTGGCTTAGTTTATGTAGGGGAGGGCTTCGTCTATTTTCCTTTGTGATAGCGTTTTGATGTATTGGGATCGTGACGGAATGCTTTTAGAATAAGTGTAAGATATACAAATATCTAATGTATAAACAAGATTGCGTAAAGGGGACTCGGTAGGTACGTGAGGGAACAAATGAAAATGCGTTTTGCGATCCAATTGAAAATTGTTATGAATTTCGGCAACGCTTACGTTTTGTCCATTTAAATGGTTTTACTATATTTTTTGTTTACCTATTTGTTTATTTTACTCATATGATGAAAATGTCTTCATATTATGTTTAAATTCCAACTAATATAAACCCAGCATTTATACATTATTACCCTAATACAATTTTTAAAGTTAAAACTACTTTAGCCGCGTTGATTGATTTTTGGAACGGAAAATATTTATGGGTTCGCATCATCGAAATGCTAATGTGTCGTGTTTTGAGTTTTCACTTCTGTCGGCAATCCTTATGAATGCCTATTTTTTAATGTAAAAGAAAGACGATCTGATGGTAAGAGATAACAAGCATTTCCATGACCGTTGCAGAGAAAATAGAACGAAACAAAGTATCCAATAAAGTAATAAAGTCCAGGACATCATTACTTTGGCGCTTATTACTTTGAGACTTTCAATGGTTAATCACGACAGCCCTGTAATTTCGCTAGCTGCAAGTACCCTTTATACCAGAACGTCGTTATGCAGCAGAATATGTGAAACTGCGGTGGTACCTACCTAAGCCTGTACGATAATTTATACTATTTACTTGTGAATAGAAAATCAATATAAATTCTCATTCATTTTCTCTGTCAGGTAGTTAAACCATTTCCTCTTACAGTGAAGCCACTCTCAGTGGAAATCCTGTCAAAAGAGCAGCCGCTGTCAGTGGGACATAAGACGGACCTTTGGTGTCAGTCCACGGGAGCCAGACCCCCTGCCAACGTTACTTGGTGGCTGGGCGGGAAGCAACTCAAGTCAATTACTAAGAATATGGTGAGAAGTTACAGTGAATTATTAATATATTTATTGTTCCAGACACTTAAGATTAAAATAAGCAGCAAAATGAAATATATTTTTCAATAGCACCTATAAACTATACTATACTATATAACTAAACTATACTATATGACAGCCCTGTTGGCTCATTGGGAGTATGTCTGCCTGATCTGTAGGGCGTGGGTTCGATTCCCACCCAGGACAAATATTCTGTGGTATAAACAAATGTTTGTTCTGTGTCTGGGTGCTCTGTATGTATTATAACAATGTATTTACAACAACAAAAAAAAAGTATTTATGTATTCTATCAGTTATCTGACTTCCATCACACAAGCTCTGCTTAGTTTGGGGTCAGATGGCGCTGTGTGTAATATGTCCCACAATATTTTATATATTTACAATATTTAAACTATTTACTAGTTAAACATTTAGAATAGATTATACTTTGTTATATACGATATAAAATATACCTATATATCTTAAAAAGAAAAAAGGACGCATAATGAAGCATGTGTAAAACTCAGTGTTTTGTTTTTGCCATGAACTATTATCGCTTGGCATTTATACCATGGAATAGCAAGCATCCATTATTGCCATCGGTCGTGTTTCTTTAGTCAAAGATACAATGTATATTAAAAGCCCATAAAAAGTTACTTTCCGTGTTAATTTGCTCAGTTTTAATTTTCTTTATTAGTTCCAATTAAGAATTTTATTTAAATAATCTATAGCAGTGATGAGTAGTAAGTTTTTCAGTAGCAATACAAAATAGCTCACGTCATTTTGTTTGGCAACTTTTTTTTTTTTTTCAAGAAACAAAACACCTTAATAATTACTACACCTCAAGAAAACACGTGACTTGCGACCCGTTCTGGCTTCGCACGGATACAATGTATTTTTTTTATGGCTGTCAGCCTAGTTGTTTGTCCACACCTAATGTTAAGTGACGGTGTGGTCGAAGATGGTAAAGCACACCTAGCTTGGAATGGAACTGGCTCTCAAGTGAGGATGCCGGAACACACCGTTAGATGCTTGGAGGCAGATTTTCAACTTGAGGGTGGTAGCTAGCCAGCCGAGTACTAGAAAGTACCCTACCACCACGCTATGGTTTCCTCACGATGTTTTCTTTCACGAGCAACTCAAGCTCATGTTGGGGTTTGAACCCACGCCCTTCGGCATGCAAACCTACCGCGCTAACCACTGAACCATCTTCGCTACTAAAATATATGTAATAATATCCACATTAGTATATACTAATGTATATACTAATGTGTATGCATATATGTATTATACATATAAACCTTCCTCTTGAATCAATCTGTCTATTGATAGGAACCGCATTAATATCTGTTGCGTAGTTTATAAGATCTAAATACACAGACGGCGGGAAGCGACTTTGTTTTATACTATGTAAATATATGAAGTCATATGTTGCTAGAACATGGTTATTCTACTTTGTTATGAACATGGTTATTGTACTTTGAAAAATAACCCTAAAGTAATAAGTATTTTAATTTTTAATATTTAATAAATAACTAGATATGTCATAAAATAAAATCTTGTTAAAAATATTTAGACTAAATGAAACACAAAAGTAACCAAACAATCTCCGCTTATGCCTTAAAAGAAAAAAAAAAAAAAACTATTTTATATTTGAGGCAGTTTTCAATAAAAGTTTTATCTTTTCGCAGGGTCTGAAAAACGCCAACGAAACGCAATCTCTACTGCAATGGGTGCCTTTGAAGGAGCACAACGGGCAAGTAGTCGTCTGCCGAGCGGAGCACTATAAGTTCAATCACTCCACTATAGAGAGCAAGCAACTGTTAAATATATATTGTGAGTTTATCATTTTCTCTATGCTTGATCCTTTGAAACGAATTCTATTATGCGATGTTATATAAACTAAGCACGTAGTGTTGATGGAATAATATGAAACAGATTTCTGAGTTCTCCGAATGAAGCTACAGTACAGAACGGATTACATTTAAATCTAGGGGTTATTATGTTAGCGTGCGGTTGACTGTAGTTGCTTAATATTAGGTTAGATGTGGTCATACGTAAGCTCAGTTACATTGATTTGTAATAAAAATAGAATTAATTGCAAGCACCTGCCACAAGACATGAGAGCATAAAAAGTTTAAAATATAAATAAAGGTATGTAGGTATGTTTTTTTTATATTAGTAACTGGATGACCGAGCTTTGCTCGGCTGAAAACACGCATAAAACGACGTTTTCTAAAAATTAAACCTAGCTAAATCGATTTATCGCGCCCGAATTCCCCTGCACGCTAAATTTCATTAAAATCGTTAGAGCCGTTTCAGATTATATATATATATATATATATATTAAAGATATAGATTAGATAGATAGATATTATGTTGTTTGTGTTTAAATATTACTGTTTTGTGGAATACATCTAGTTTTGTAAATGAACATAGTATTTACCATCAAGCAAATGAACACACAGTTTCATAATCTCTCGTAAAAAAAAATGAACGCTAAAATATGCGAGAATTTCTCTTCATAAGCGCGCCACACAAGAAAGAAAATAGGTCAGACGAATGCCTCTCTAAACTGATATACGAATACTCCGTTATTCCTTATTCCCCCTCATTTTTCATTCATCCACCCTTCACATCGTTCAATGTTATGTTTTCTAATACAGATATACCAGAAGCGACGATGCATCTCGGCGCTAAAATGAACCCCAACGACATAGAGGAGGGAGATGACGTGTACTTCGGGTGCAAAGTCGACGCCAACCCTCCAGCTTATAAAGTAGTCTGGGAACATAATGTAAGTGAGGGTTACGAAATGTTTGCCTTAGTTTTTGGTATCGAAATTTGTCATATTTTTTTTTAGAAAAATATTGAAAATTTTCACTCAAAACAAATCATTTAAAATTACATGACAACGGGATTCATTAAGCCGAAACGGAGTCATTATTAAAAACAACTTTAACTATGAGGACATCACTGAAATCTTTTAAAAAAGCTGCTCCATAGAAAAAGTTTGTTGTTTTTTTTTTCGATGTCAAAGTGGTGCCCATACTGAAGTATTTTATAATGATAACTGTAATAACCTTTTTCAGTTTCGTATTACGCTTATAATCCTGTTTACAATTGATTTGTTTTATATAGTAGTTTGCCGTGGTGGTGCTGGCGTAAGAATTATACCCCACCTTTTCTACCCGTGGTTGCCGTAATAGTCGGCTAAGGGATGTAATACGGAAGATGAGCAGCAGCGTCTTCCTTGAACAATAACACCTAACTGCGCCCGCCAACCCGCCTAACAAGCGTGGCGAGTATCAGCAAAACCCCTCCCCAGGAGGAGGCCTATGTCCAGCAGTGGACGTCCTATGGCTGATGATGTGATGTGATGTGATACAGTAGATTAATTAAAATAAATAATAAATTAAAAACCAAAATAATAAAATAAAGTAGTTAGTTGTAAATTAGGATGTGCGAAGCAAGACGAGGCCGCGCGCGCGTTGTTCTCAGCTTTGTCTCCATGATGAAGGCCACCAGATATGGCCGAAACTATAGTTGGAGTTTCCGATAAAATTAAACGTAAGTAATTTCGCATAAGTAAAATAAAAAATAATATAACTATTCCTTTTACGACTTTACTTCTAGCTTAAATTATTTTTATCAAACTGATAAAGAAGAACCCTTGTGATGAGATTTAGATGTCTATCTGTTCGTCCGTCTGTCTATATCTATGTCGCAGCTGATTTTTTAAAGAAACTGTAAAGGCTATTAGCGCATTATAATATTTATTTCGGTTTAGATAATGTGGGTATTACAACATTTCATTTTCACAATATTTCTAACTTTTTTTAATATTGTTTTATCTATTTTCATTGTGCAGAACTTCTACTTACATATATGTCAGTTTTTGACATTCCACTTTTTTAGTATTTCTTGGCATTTTGGTAAAGTTTTAACAAAATGAGATATGTAATGAAAGTGTTTGATTCTGAAAGATCTTTCTATTTGATTCTAAAAACATAATTATTTTATTTCCAAATGCTTCACTGGATTTATCTCATATGCCCCAAAAAGGTTTCTATCAAAGAACGCTCAATTGAAAACACACAATTTTATTTTCAAACGAGCATTTTCGATTCAGTTTGATTTCTACGAAATGTGTTCAGTGCGTAATTGAACAGCGAGCCAATATTTTATTTGAATTCCTCTAAAAGGTATCAATATTTTGTTAAATTACATAGAAGTACTAAACAATATTTTGAGGGTTTTGTTTGTAAGTTTCGTTTTCATGTGTAAAATTAAAAAATCTCTTATCAGGGTTACCGAACCCAAAGAGTAAAACGGGACCCTATTATTAAGACTCCGGTGTCCGTCCGTCTGTCTGTCTGTCCGTCTGTCACCAGGCTGTATCTCATGAATCGTGATAGTTAGACAATTGCAATTTTCACAGATGATGTATTTCTGTTGCCGCTATAACAAAAAATACTAAAAACAGAATAAAATAAATATTTAAGGGGGCTCCCATACAACAAACATTATTTTTATAGATAATGGTACGGAACCCTTCGTGCGCGAGTCCAACTCGCACTTGGCCGGTTTTTAGTTTATACGTTGGAAAACTGACTTAACTTGTATTTAACGTAAAACTTTAAAACTAGTATATTTGTACATAAGGAAGAAGACGAAAAATTCTATTCTTAACTCGCCATCATTAACCTCACATTTTGACAGCTCTATTGACTCATTGGTATCTGCTGTAAAAGTTGCAGGGTGTTGGTTCAATTTCCACCCAGGACAAACATTATGTGGTATAAACGAATGTTTGTTCTGTATCTGGGTGTGCAGTATGTAGTATAAGTATGTATTTAAAAGTATTTAAGTATTCTATTAGTTATCTGACTTCCATAACATTGTGTATTTTTTTCTTATTATCGGCAAGAATAAAATGTTAAGTGGACTTGAAGTCTTGCCTTCTAGGAATGGCCTTACATTTCTTGGCAATATTTGCCATCAATATTAGTAGCAAGAACAGAAAGGCTAGACAAAGTATCATTCGATTAGCGATAACGCTATTAGAAATGTAAAAAAACATACGGGATTGACAATATATACTCAATCCAACAATTAAAAAATGAAGTCATCTTAGGTAACAACGCTCCTCACTTATGCATAAACGCATCCAGATATCTATTGCGCGATGACAATAGATATCGAAGTAGCTGCACGATGTAATTAAGTAGGGTAGTTGATAAATATTTCTGTGCTTTCGTTTGTTCAGTAAATGTTTGTTATAAGGAAGGTTTGTCACCCTGGTGTGGGATTCAGAACAAACCGATATAACATTATACATATATAATGTTTGTTGTTTTTGTATCGTTTTTATGTCAAATAAAAGAATTTGAATTTGGGCTTGGGTTTGGGTTTGGATTTGGATTTGGGTTTGGGTTAAATTTGGGTTTAAGTTTGACATAAGCTGTCGATATATCACGTGGGCAGCTTATGTCAAACCCATTTATGAACTTTTTTATTAGCGTTATCAATTTTTTTTTACCGCTGACTGGCTAGGTGTTTGACCACAACTCAAGTTGACGTTAAGTGACGGTGTGGTCGAAGATGGTAAAGCACACCTAGCCTGGAATAGAACTGGCTCTCAAGTGAGGCTACCGGAACACACCGTTAGATGCTTGGCGGCAGATTTTCAACTTGAGGGTGGTAGCTAGCCAGCCGAGTACTAGAAAGTACCCTACCAACACGCTATGGTTTCCTCACGATGTTTTCCTTCACCGGTAGCTCAAGCTCATTGTTGGGGTTTGAACCCACGCCCTTTGGCGTGCGAACCGACCGCGCTAACCTCTGAGCTATCATCGCTACAAAATATCAAGCATATTGAATGTTACTTAGTCTAAAACCTCTGTTATCTGTAGTGTAATGAAAATAGCGATAGCAAGTATGTTCTAACGTAAACCGCATTTATATTTAACGTAGATGAGATAACAGTCAAACGTAAATCTACTTAATTTTAAAATGAATGTTCTAAAGAGTTAATTACTTGCAGGGTGTTCAGCTACAACACAACCCGCCACATGTGATACTGACGGGCAACAACAACTTGGCGTTGCGCAACGTGTCGCGCCACCAAGCCGGCGAGTACACCTGCACAGCGTCCAACGTCGAGGGCGACGGAAAATCGCCACCACTCAAGCTACAAATATTTTGTTAGTACAACACACAATGTAAATTAACTTGTAGATAGACTTTTCAGTTAGTAAAAACCGAACAAGAGACACTCAGTTTTATAAACACAAAAAGTTATAAGTTTCGGGTGTAGTTAACCGACTGAAGGTCATTATGAACAACTTTCACACTTTTGAAGAATAAAATCAGGTGTTCCAAAAAAAATTGGTAATCCTTGACCAAAAGTATGAAGCATACCTATAAAATACTAGCTTTGCCTCGCTCTTTCACATACGTTTTCCAGGTTGAAAGTAATACGTATTAATCTAGAGTATAAGCTAGCACCAATAATGCCCGGTACTTCGCACCCGGTGCGATAGAGGTCGTCCTTTGTCCTCGCGAGTTTTGTTCATAGTAAAAGGTAAAGTAATGAATAATACAATATCGGAGGCCATTTCAAACAGCGCTATCTAGCCCTAAGAAAAGCAAAGCTTGTACCTAGATAGGTGACGGAATATTTAAATACTTTTTATAAATACAAAGGTACAACAATACAAACAGGGTAACAGTGCATAATGATGAGCGGTTAGTCATAAAAATAAGCACAATGACCCCTTTTCGTTTTAGTACACCCTTTGCTTATAGCCCTGTATATTGAAAAATCAACAACCAGGCCAACCAATGCCATCAAGTTAATTTCCACATGTGTATAGGAAAATAATGTTGCTGAATGTTCCAATGTTTAAGGAAATATCTTCACAGAATGTGAAAATGAATGAATGTGTGTGTTGTTCTATTCAATAAATTTCGTGATCCCAAATTAGAAGATTAATTTGAAGAAGAGAAGAATTTTGGTGCAAGCACTTCCTCTTGTACCAAAAAATCCGATTCCGACTGTTCTTTGAGGATCAGTTTATCATTTCTAAAAGTATATTGCGTTTGTTTTCATAGAGCAGTGCGTCCCACTACCTCTATAAAATTAGGTTTGCCCAGAGCGATGTCACTAATGATATATCAATAAAGTAATATTTTTATATATTAACCAAGTAACTCAATATAACCAACCAGGGATTCTTTTTAAACGAATAATCCTTGTATTAAGAATCCCTGCTTTTCCTTGACATAGACACATCTTTACTTTGAAGGTTATGTGTGTGTGGGTGTATGTTTGTGCTTGTACATGCATTTTTTTTTTCATTTTTTAACAGTAGTAAGCCTAACGAGACGCTCTCCTGATGTTAAGAGATAACGCCTATCCATGACCATTGTAGCGATACACAGAACTTTGAGTAGTAAAATAAAGTCCAGAGCATCGCTGTCTTGGCGCTCATTACTTTGAGACTAGATGATTAGCCTCAACAGCCCGGTAATTTCGCTAGCTGCAGTGCCCTTCAAACCGGATCACAGTAATGTTTACACACTACTACTTAGCGACAGAATATCTGGTACTGCGGTAGTACCTACCTAGACGACCTCCAGCTAAGGAGATCTACCACCAAGTAAAAGTATATGTTGGTATATATGTGCGCTAGCGCGCGCACGCGCTTGTTTGCATGTATGTATGTGTGTGCGTGTGTGAATGTTTGCTTTTACGTGCACATATTATGTGTCCGTGTACGTGCGTGTGTATGCGTTAGCATGTGTTTGTTACATGTTTATGTGTGTGTTTGTGTCTATGATTATGAGCGCACACGTATTGGATTATGAATGTATCTAATAGAACTTGTGGCAGCATTCTAATTCCGTTATAGCTAAGCGGTAAAGGTTAAAGTTAATCGCTCAAAGACAATTTTTTACATTCATAAACACTTTACAATATAAATATACTTTATTTAGATTTAGCACTAAAAACTATTATCTATGTCTTAAACTAATCATAAGTAACGAACTTATCTTATTGGCTCGAATAAAAAAATTACCTACATATTCGTAACAAGATCTTCAATGTAAGGTCCGTTAAGGATGTTAAGGGACTCACAAAGCATAATTAGGGCGTACGTGGAGTGAAAACATTAGCCCGGGGTTACGCAACGTAACTTGACGCAAAGATACTGTACCATGTACGGTACTAATTTAAACTAACGACATCAAGGCTTTTATTTAATTTAGCTCAAGCTGGAAGTATTATGTTAACATCTTTACTGTTATGGGAATATTCAGAATGTTTCTTGAAACTTTGTCGTAATAATCTGACTCGAATCAAAGTTTGTTTTACTGATTTAAAGCGTAAACGAGACGCTCTCTTAAAGTGGGTGATAGACGTGCGAATTAATTCGCGAACTTGTGGTGAACCTTATTCGCTGGTGTGTCACTCTAAGAACGGGTACTTTTAAACCGCCGCGTAAGTTCGTTGGCGATCCGACGAGTTTGAAATTTTGCTCGTAACCCGCCTCCGCTCGTACGTGTGGCAACACTGCGAACCGCGAGCCGCCATTTTGTTTCGACAGTCTGTGGACGCACAATGCTTGTAGTGTTTGAGGATTTTGAAATTTTTAATAATTTTGATTCAGAAATTTCTCAAAATGAGTGATTTCCAAACTTAGCATGAACTGCTTACCGAATTTATGTAAACTTTCCGAAATAACCATTGTCTTTGGAAAATTAGAAGCAACGATTATAGATACAAAAATATAAAGTTTCAAGCATAGAAGTTTATTAGAAATTATACGTAAGGTGAAAAGAGATAACGACAAGAAAAAAAAACATAAGGGGCTGGGTACCGTAAAAACCATAAAATGTAATGCGATATAATTCCTAAATAGAACAAAGCTTCTTCTGTCGACGACATCGCAATACAGAGTGAGCTTCACGTGTGTCGCCAGCGTCGAGCCGAGTAAGTTCGCGATCTTAAAAACCACGTACTTTAAGTTCGTACGTCTGTCACCCACTTAATGGTAAGAAGTAACGCACGTCTATGCGCAGCGATAGACATAACTTTGAGTAGCAAAGCAAAGTCCAGAGCATCGCTTTGCTTTAGCGCTCATTACTTTGAGGCAATCGATGGTTAGCCTCAACAGCTCTGTAATTTCTCAGTGTATCGATGCCTGGGTGTTTTAAGTTTATACCCTACTCAACTTGTAACGTCTTAGTTGTTAGCACGAGTAATTTCCAACAATGAGCTTGAGCTGCCAGTGACAAAAAACATCGTAAGGAAACCATAGCGCAGTGGTGGGGTATTCTACAGTACTCGGCTGGCTAGCTACCAACCTCAATTTGAAAATTTCCTAGCAAGCACCGGTATTCCGGTACCAGCACCTAAGAGCCAGTTCCATTACAGGCTAAGTGTCTTTACCATCTTCGACCACACAGTTACTTAACGAGTGAGCTGTAGTCAAACACCAAGTCTGTAACTTTGGTGTTATCAATAAAATATTTGTATCAAAAAAAAACGTATTCCTACCAAGCGCTTCATATTGGACACAATAAGGTTACAGACGAGTCCACATCCATTTAAAATGTTTTTTATCTCAATCTCAGTGGACGTAAAGTGCATCCACAGAATTACAATTTTTTCAAACAAAGAATAATAAAGTTATATCAAGCAGCGAATGGATAATAACGGACCACGTCGCTTTAAACGACCTTTTTAAATTCTAGACCGAGATCCAGAAAGTTTTTTCATTTTTATCGCCCTAGATATTCAACGAGATACCGCGGAGTGAGCCTAACCTAATTTGTAAAGAATAAAATGAGATAACTGCCTTTTAGACGAGCTAGAAATGGAGTTTACTATTTTAATAATATTTTAGTGATAGCTTAACATTTTAGGGTCAGAAATGCTTTTTATGTAAAGTTAAAGTTAATCATTATTACGAGCTTTTATTTCACTTGCAATCCCACTAATATTATAAATGTGAAAGTTTGGATGGATGGATGGATGTTTGTTACTGAATCACGCCAGAACGGAAACGGATCTGGATGTTGCATTTAGATACTTAAGGACCTGGAATAAAACATAGGATACTTTTCATCCTCATCAACCATCACCACGCGGGTAAAACCGCGGGGTGCAGCTAGTATTCTATATATATAAATATATATATATGTAAGTAAGTTGTCCGTTTCAAAATTTGCAAACTATTTTTCGCCCACTTGCTGGTATCTGATTGAGCTGAAATTTAGCAAACATAATTATGTAAATTCTGTTACAATATTAAGGTATAATCGAGCTGAGCTAATGAAGGATTCAGGGTGTAGAGATTGGAATACTCTGGTGGGAAATGGTAGAACTGTCGAATTTGGGCTAATATTTTTTGCCACTGGTGGCCATCTAGCAGACGAGTTGCCTGATGGTAAGCAATCGCCGTCACGTATGGATATCTGCAATACAAAGGGCACTACGTATATGTTGCCGACGTTTTAAGATTCTATTAACACGCCTTTTGAAGAACCCAATGTTGTAACTCTGTAGGAATACGGAAGAAGAAAGATCACAAAGCTAACTTTAAAAGCTTGTTTGTAAAATATTTTTACTTATAATTTATTATAAGTACAATGACTCTACGTTCAATATACCCCAAGCTTATCATCACCATCATCATCAGCCTTTCGAAGTCCACCGGATATCGGCCTCTCCCAAGACACGCCACTTAGCCCAAACGCTTTGACTTTTCACTTCCATCCACCGCCAATGTCGAATTAAATGCCTTAGTTTGATAAAGGAATCCGTATGGACCACCTACTTTCACAGCTTAACACAATTTTCCTTATCCCTACAGACAAACCCTTGTGCCGGAAACGAGAGGTCAAATTAATAGGTGCAGCACTCCAAGAGCCTTCATCTGTGGTGTGTGAGGTCGACGCCTTCCCGCCCCCAGACACATTCGAGTGGACTCTCAACAACTCCGGGGGCTCGATCAAAGTCGATCCTGTAAGTAATGACTCGATACTCGTCGATAAGCGTCGATATAATACTTGGAAATGTTAGAGAAGTGTCTGAGACTGAGGGCCTTATATACAGGGTTTCCAGGAAATGAAGAACTTGCTTGAACTTAAAGAAATGAATTGCTGTAACTGCCGATAGGTCATATCATGTCCTACTATATGGCATTATTTTATTTCAGTATAAGTCCCATCATTTCTAATATATTGATCAGCCGTTTGCATAAATTTGTGTTATATTTTTTGCATTAAGATTTTATGGAAAAAGAAAATGTCTTCTTTTTTTAATGATTGACAGCCTATGTGTTTGACCACAACTCACCTGATGTTAAGTGACGGTGTGGTCGAAGATGGTAAAGCACACCTAGCCTGGAATGGAACTGGCTCTCAAGTGAGGCTGCCGAAACACACCGTTAGATGCTTGGCGGCAGATTTTCAACTTAAGGGTGGTAGCTAGCCCGCCGAGTACTAAAAAGTACCCTACCACCACGAAAAAATGTCTTTAAACGATACAAGTATCATTTAGGTTTATTTTTATTTATTTTAGGTTTTATTTTTATTTATTTTTAAATAAAAATAAAACCTGGGTTTTAAAGAATTATTGTCATTTATAGCATGAAATAAAGTGACCAGAGAAATTTTACATTAAAAATATTAAAACATCAATAACTATATAAAATAACAAAACAAAAAACGGATCTCACAATTAATTATATCGGATTTTGCGACTATAGTTATCCTAGAACCTAGAAGTTTCGTACTGTGGACTTGTTGGAGCGCGGTATTGCCGACTGCTACCGAATGAGTTTGTCACGTGACCATTGAGGTTGAAAGCAAGGAAGCAAGTCTTGTCTTTGTTTAGCGCTAGCCCGTTCGATCGGAACCACCTGTCGAGCTCGTTCACCACTACATTCAGCCTCGACTCTAGCTCTGAATAAAGTCTTAGTTAGACAAGAGCCCCGCGGGACGCCCGTAAGCTCGTTTGAACTGCTCTAGCAGGCTCTAGCTTGATGTTAAATAATAGTGCGCTCTAAGATGGGGACGCTTACCTACAAAAATACTTAACCTCTGGGTTTGAAGACACCTATTTATAGATTTACTATTGGGTTTCTTTTTAATTGTAGCAAAAAAAACAGTATAATTTTATTTAGCTATGAATACAAAATGTAAAAAAATTAAATTAAACAAATAATATTTTCACTATAGAAAATTAAAATTATTTTAGCAGGTACCTAGCATACAAACGTTTCCATATTATATAACTAGCTGGTTCATCATCCGCATACAAATGAACAAAAAAAAATTTGTTCAGTTCGCAAAATTTACGAATAGTTAATAATTTTCTATTCCTCAAAATACTCATATTAAACTTAACTAATTCTTCATCTTTGTTTTTTGTTTTTTTAATTTGTTTTTCTTCAGAAATGAGGTTTTGTAGTTTCAGAGACATGTTAGGTATTTATATAATTAACTTTTTAGGTGAATAAATACAAAGATTTTATTAATAACACCAATGTTACAAGTCAATTCCGTAATATTCATTTCATAATCATTAAAACACTGATTACATGTCAAAGTAAAATGCCAAAATAAAGTATGACCTCAATATAAAAAAAAATATGTCAACATAATAAAATGTACGAACATTCCATATAACCAGCGTAATTTCACGAATTTGATATTATACGTGTCAATCATGCTCGACTGGGACAACACTCTTGATCAACAGAATTGAATGCACTGGTAATAATGTATCGGAAAAAGTATCTAATTGTATTTTAGTTACTAGTGTTTAGCGATAATAACTCAGTTAATTATATTATAAAATTCATACATATCAGAAAACAAATTTTACATATTTTCTTACAAAAAATATAAAAAGAGAGAGACAAAACCAGGTCACAGCTAAATCGTACATTTATTTGTCTAGTTCACGCGTAAAACTTCAGCTTAACCTCCTCTCTACATTTATACGGAGAACAAGAATAAAAGTTATAGCTAAGTGTCCGTTGAACATAAAAGAAGCTTCCTTCTCCAGTAGATAATGGCACAAAGCCAGTTGAGCACAATGGCGGTTATCCTGCCACCTGTCACTCTGCCCGCATTCCGTTTGAAACGGAACTATTCACTTCTAATCCAGTGGCGAAAGCCGGAAACTATCGGAAAGATTCTACTCTAAATGCTACGTACCAAAGATGACTAATTAACTAAACACATAATAAACGAAATATTTATTAAATAATAAAATAAATAGATACTTTTATCATAATCATCATCTCAGCCGTAGTATATCCACTGGACATAGGCCTCCCCCAATAACTTCAATAAATACCGGTTGGAAGCGGCAATAAATAGAAAAATAAAGATAATTTAGACTTTTAATATCTCTCTTGGAAAAATATTAATTAACGCCTTTGTAAAATTGGGACGTGTTTCTTTATACACAGTGTAATTTTTTTTAATGGTTTACGGGCTAGTTGTTTGACCACAGCTCATTTTTCATTTGCATGGTGGTAACGCACTTCCTAGTACTCGGCTGGCTAGCCACCACCCTCAAGTTGAAAATCTGTCGCCAAGCATCTAACGGTGTGTTCCGGCAGCCTCACTTGAGAGCCAGTTCCATTCTAGGCTAAGTGTGTTTACATCTTAGACCACACCGTCACTTAGCATCTGATGAGCTGTGGTCAAACACCGAGCCTGTCAGCCATAAAAAAAAATGTGATGTTAACTGGCGGTGTGATCGAAAATAGTAAAGCACACCAAGCTTGGAATGGAACTGGATTTCAAATGAGGCCGCTGGAACACACCGTTAAGTGCTTGACGGCAGATTTTAAACTTGATGATACTAGAAAATACCTTACCATCATGCTATGGTTTTCTCACGGTGTTTTTCTTCACCAGCAAATCAAGCTCATTGTTACGATTCAAACTCACGTCTTTAGCCGTGTGAACCGACCGCGCTAACCACTAAACTATTATCGCTACAAAACTAACAAACCTAGCACAAAGTTAAGACTAATAAATAAATAGTCTAAACTTTATTAACATACAACAAAAATAGTATCAATTATTTTACGCTATGCGCGGTGCAAAATAAACACAATTCCGTTCATTCAGCACAAACATTGCGTTCACTAGAGCGTTTGCTTAAACATTTTGCTTAAACTTTGCAGCGTTTAGTACTTGCGTTATCACTTCCGTACAGCACAGCATGTGGTCGAATGTATCCTAAACCTCCTCAATGAATATGGATGCTGCCCCCTCGTTAACCTAGTTGCTGACTTGCTGCCGCCGGTGTGGCGAAACAATTATAATGTACATATAGCTTAGGTTCAGATTTACTTACTACTGGTAAATTGTTCCACTTAGTTCTTAAAAACACTATATTGTGTGCGCCAGATATCAAGAGAGATTTACATAGTTCAGTGGTTAACTTGTTCCGTTCATACGCCGCAAGAGTGTGGGTTTAAATAACAACAATGAATTCACATTGCGTTCCAATAATAATTATTATTATTAATATTTGTACCGATAATAGCTCAGTGGTTAACGTGGTTGGCTTATTCGATGAAGGGCGTGGTTTCAATTCCAAACAATGATCTTGAGCTACAGGTAGAGCAAAACATCGTGAAGAAACCGATATTACTGGGCTGGCTAGCTACCATCTTCAAGTCAAAAACAGTGTATTTCAGCAGCCTCAATTGAGAGCTAGTTCCTTTCCAGACTAGGTGTGTTAGCCATATTCAACGTCACCGTCACTTAACATTAAGTAAGCTGTGGTCAAACACCTACGCATGCCAAACATAAAAAAATAATACTACGAAGAGGTACTTTTCTAATAGGTACTTGTCAGTTAGCTGTTAATTATAAGATGACAATCTTACGATGAATGATCGATTTAGGCAGCCTTAATTAAGGCACTGTTAGCCTAACTATACTTACTTAGTATTGGCTAATTTTATTATTAATATCAAGCCTAGCTTTTACCTGTGAAACCAAAATAATCTTTGCCCAAAAGTTACATTTAGTTACAGTTTAAACATAAACTAGAAACAAGTAAGTTATGATGCATAAATAATTAAATTTAAACCGACGCAATTAACCAAACATATCTAAGAACCACTGCAAGGAAACTGGCTTTCAAATGAAAATACCGCATCGAAATCGGTCTATCCGTTTGAGAATTACGATTGGCATCATAGCTCTCAAACAGATAGACAGACAGACACACACATAGACAGACAGACATCGACGTCAAACTTATAACACCCCCCTTTCTGCGTCGGGGGTTAATAAAAATAAATTACTCAGAACAATGTCACTCGCATAGAAACAATTTAATACAGAAAGAGTCATATTTTTGGAAATACATATTTTATATGGTAATATGTTTTTCTTTAAAAGAAAACCTATTGTATGCTAGAAATTATATATTCTTCTTCATAGTCGGATACTCTTAGCGGCATGTTCATGGCTACAGCCATCTTTCTACAGAAAGACAGGGTTGCTTCATGTCGTTACCGCTGGTTCCCAGGGCTACTCCACGTCGTGCGATGTCTCTCCACTTGTGGCGACTTTCCGCATTGCGAGCACACTGTATTGCGGTGGACTGTATAGTCTTTGTAATCCAGCGAGTTAGACACCACGATGTCTCCTGCCTTCTATGCGTCCTTATACCACAAGTCTCTCGATCGAGACCTCATTTCTGGAAATATTCCCAAAGAACTTCAGTATTTGTATTGCATAATCGACGAAAAACCTGTTCAGTATGTGAAGCTCTTTGAGAATGTCGTTATTAGTGCGGAATGCTATCCCGAGAATGCTTACCATGTATCTCCAATACTATATTCATATTCATATTCATATTTATTGATAAAGGTAATTTACAAGTCAATATTGATACTACTATATCTCCAGTGCATCGATTTTACGACGATCTTGTCAGAATTATAGTTGAGAATATATAATTATATTATAGAAATTGTATAAGTTATGTAATGTTCTAAACCCTGATGCTTATGTATTTACTAAAACTATTTTAATATTTCAGGACCGAGTGACAATAGAAGCGAAAGAAGGAAAATCTATCCTAACATACACGCCAGTTTCTGAGGTTGACTACGGAACACTGTCTTGTCGTGCGACAAATTTAGCGGGACAGCAAGTGACGCCTTGCGTGTACACACTTCTTCCTGCGACGCGACCCGACCCACCGACCAACTGCACAGTGTACAATCTGACGCATGACTCGTTGGACTTGGTTTGTCTTGCGGGTAAGCTACTGAAATAAAACACCTCACGCCCGTCATAAGTCAAAATAAATAAAATAATTATAATGGGCTAATAAAATATATTCTTGATTATTGTGTCAATTAATTTTGTTTCCTTCAATAAAGTCAATAGTTCTATAAAAAATATAACTGACTCTCACTAGGATAGAATAAAGAGAAAGTATAGAATCACTCGCAGACACGAAAAACCAACACCTACTATAATTATTTATATCCAATATTCATCATTTTTCATTATTTTTTACGAGAAATTTCAATTAGGAATAAGGTGATTTTTTTACTGAAAATAATGTTATTGTCTTTGGTAACTAAAAAACTGCTTTTTTTTCAGGTTACGAGGGTGGGCTACAGTGCGTGTATATTGTAGAAGTTTGGGCAAATGAAGATTTAGTAGTCAACGCTAGCAACGGGGTTACCTTATGGAATCTCAGAAGACTAGGAGCCAAGAGACAGTTGAAGTTAGTTATGTACGCAGCCAACGCTAGAGGCCGTTCTGAGCACGTCACTCTCACCGTGGAAACGGCACCGAGATTAGCCCCCAGAACTGGTAAGCTATTGTTTAAGTTTCATTACGCCGTTTTTTACTCACATGATGTTAAGTGACGATGTGGCCGAAGATGGTAAAACACACCTAGCTTGGAATGGAACCGACAGTCAAGTGAGGCTGCCGGAACACGCCGTTGCTTGGCGGCAGTTTTTCAACTTGAAGGTCCAAAGGCTAGTCCTAGAAAATACCCTACCACCATGCTATGATTACCTCACGATGTTTTACTTCACCGGCAGCTCAAGCTCATTATTAGAGTTTGAACCCACGCCCTTCGGCATGTGAACCAACTTCGCTAACCATTCATCAAATGTTTAAGATTAATGAGTTATACATCGATACCCTGGACATCGTTTTATTATTTAAATTCTAACTACAAAATTATGGATATTAGAGTAAATTTTTTAAGCAAAAAATTTGTTATTTATAGTCTCAATTTTGAAGTAGGTACATTATTTAGCGTCTGGTGTTAGTTTTTTCTGGAGACAGCTTCTTTATACACTCATTTTGAATATACTGCTATTGTGGAGATTTTTTTTATATTTTAAATCAAATTAGTTTTGCGTTGTCTACGCCCTACCTGGTGTTAAGCAGGAATGCAGTAAAGTTCTCGAATGGAGACCATGGAAGGGCAAGAGCAGCGTAGGACGTCACAAGGTGGACAGACGATCTAATAAATATCGCAGAAATACGCTGGATGCGAGCCGTTTCCAACTGATCTTTAGGAAAGTCAATGAGGGAGACCTATTTCCAGCAGTGGACGTTCTACGGCTGAGATGAAGCACACTTACCTAGAAAAAACATGTTTAATTTCGATTTGAAGACACCCAAATTGTACTTTGCGAAAAATATAGACGCCGGCAGAGAGTTGCATTCTACGCGCTCTATTTCACCATATAACCAGTAACCAGTAGGTAACAGTTTTTTAGTGGTATTGTTGTTACTAAGCACTATTATCTATTAACAGAGGCCCAAGAAGCTTGGGAGTTCAACTGGGCTGTAGGAATATTCCTCGGAGCTGCCCTCACCGTAGCTATTATCCTGTGCCTTGCTTTAATCCTCACGAGGTTAAGGCATAGATCGAGAGATTATGAAGGTGAGTTTAATCATATAAATATACTAGTTGCGCCCCGTGATGTTATCCAGTATATATTTTCGGAATAAAAAGTAGCTAATCACCTAGCGTTATGAAATATACTTTACGACCTATTCTCATACAAATAAACAAACTTTAAAAAAAGTAAAACCGACTTCAAAAAAAAAACCATCAGCACTAAAAAGCGAAAAGTAAAACTTAGTTTACAAAGTATTATTATACCTGCTAGGTACCTACTGATCTGTTTGAAGTCAGTGCTTAGCTTAGGCTTGTTGCCAGTGCTTGGCACCGACTTCAAAAATATCAGTTACTAGAATTAATTACGAGTTAATATCTAGAAAAAAAATCTGTTATCATTTTTTTTTTTTTACATATTCAATAATTTTCAAAAGTTACAAAATCTGCAGATGGTAGATTATTATGTAACGTTCATGATAACCTTAAGTACTTTTTACATATAAATTGATAAGTTTTATGACAGCTACAATCGCCAAAGTAAATTTTACTAGCGGACAATAATTACCACGGATAACCAAAGGGTCAAACTGATTTGTGAAATTAATGTGTTTATTCATTTTATGAACATAATATTTCGAGTTGGTAATCTTGGTGGTGCCGGCGCAAGAATAGTACCCCACCCTCTCTACCCGTCGTTGCCGTAAGAGTCGGCTAAGGGATGTAATGCGAAAGATGGGCAGCAGCGTCTTCCTTAAACAATCACACCTAGCTGCGCTCGCCAACCCGCCTATTAAGCGTGGCGAGTATTGGCAAAACCCCCCCAGGAGGAGGCCTACGTCGTCAGCAGTGGACGTCCTATGGCTGATGATGATGTACTATTTATAATACCAGTGTGACGTGTGATGTAGCCTGAAGTAAATTGTGTGCTTTTATCAGCTGTTTTCAAACTATTGTTCCAGTTACTCTTCCATCATTGAAGAATCAAAAAGTGATCGCACCAAAGCGAAGCTCAATTCACGGACAAGACGATCGCAACCCGGATCTCATACCGCTCAGCAAAGGTAATTAAAAACCCATTAGCTTGCAGATTAACTTGTATTATTTATAGCTTGAGTTTGGTCAAAGCTGTTCGTCTTTGAGCCGTCAGGCACAAATCGAGTTAACAATGAAGGGTCCTGGAATTACATTTCTGGAACAGCGTTGCAAGTATACATTTACAATGAATCTCTGTAAATAGGCTTCTATTATAGAATTGGCCTGGCTTAATAGATAATAATGTTTTTATAATTTGGAAAATTCGGGCGGCTAGCGTCTTTTCCAGGTCACTATATTCGAGAAAAACTTGTCAATTTAGACATTACTTTGAACTTAAAAACTTCGCCTAAACTAACAATTTCATCTGGTTTCAATCAACCCCAAATCTTTTCTGTAAACTTGTTGGAAGACTTTTTACCAAACTTTCCCAAAGGCGATAAACAATATAACAGAAAATAGAGTTCCAGTGGAACTAAAAAAAACTAACAGTAGTCAGTTAACGAGTAAAGTTTGAAACTGCATTTATTAACGAAGCAGTTTTTGCGTAAGAAAACGTTTAAGACTTTAACCTCATGTTTGTTTCCGTGGTTTTACCTTCGCCTAAGTTTGCTTATGCTTGGTATGACGAAGATTTTTTTAATGAGAAATAGATCCAAGTCATTAATTATACCTAAAGAAGAGAAGTGACATTATAAAGCGGAATAGATTTATTCAAATTCAAATTTTTTATTGACATAAAAATGATATACACTTTTATGTCACAAAAATCATAAATCACAAAATTTCTCATTAAAAAGAAAACATAAAATAATAATATAAACAAAAATAATAACATGGTATGTCAAATAATAATAATTATCTAATGTCAATAATGATATTATCTGGAAAAAACATCGTCAAAAGTAACAGAGCTGTTACGCTCTTTACACCTATAGGCTATTTATAGATCTTCAGCGATTTGTAATTAATAATTCATTTATAGTTTGTTTTAGTTTGTTTAAGATACCCAATTATTAAATAAAAATAAACTCCGGGATATAAAACAGTTTTCTCAAAAAATTTAAATATGTCATAATATCATAATATATACACATTTACATATTCTTTTATACATAATTTTTTATTATGGTAATATAATATGCATATATATATATATATATGTGTATAATATATTAGTTTTATTAATTATTTGATGATATTTACGTTTTAGCCTTTGAGCGCTACCTTTAAATTCTGTTTCAAATACATTTCATGTCTATGTCGCAAATGACTACCCTGTTAGCTGGGTTTGATTCCCAACATTTGTGTGACGAGCTTAGACGTTTAGATAAGGTAATTAAATAAAGTTGTAATCTCTACGACAAATAAATGATAATTCTCCGCTGAAATGAGTTCAAGACTGTTTTGTCTTTCGAGTTTTAATTCAAGTCGAACCACGTTCCATCATGCCAAACACACTAAAATAAATCCACCGAAGAAAGTTCCGGTCCAACAGAGTGAGTTAAATTAGTCTGAATCTAGCACCATTCATAAACTAATTCGGAAAACGCGAACCAATTTACATAGGAACGTAATTAGCTCGACTAGTTTAAATCTTGCCTCAGTTGAATTCTGAGTTGAATGAACGATTGCTTGCATAAAAAGGTGTGGCAGATTTTCTGTCTTAATGGTAGATTTCTTTTTGTAAACTTAGATGAAACAAAAATTATGATTTAATAAAAATGGAACCATTCTCCTTACTCATTTTTGTTAACAAAAAATACAACAATTGTCAAGTGGGAATGATGTAAGGATTCTAACGATAGCCCATACATTTAAATCAGTTAAATCATTAATAAGTTATAGTTGAATAAAGAAACTTACATTACTAGTAACTGTAAAATGTGTTTCCTAAGTATTAAGAAACGATTATTATAATAGGTAGATTGATAGAAACTCTTTATTGTGAACATCAGAAATAGAAAAATGTACAGAAAACAAATTAATCTACAAATGTCTTCATCACACACGCACAGACGCACACTTCATCAAAAACAGTATTGACAGTAATATTTTAAAGTTTTTATACTATTTGAATTATGTACGAAAATTAAAATAATTATATTTACAATCACTGTAACTATTCTGTAGTTACTATTAAACTATATAGGTACGCATATTTTTATCAGCATGCATCATATCAAAATTTTAAATAGGCTTTTGAACATTTTACGTTTTAAAAAAATATGCGAAGTCTACCTTGGCGTCACAGTTAACATTGTTAGGCTGTGACTGGGTTGCAACTGAGCTAATTATTCATCCTACCATCTGCAGTGGACTATAAATAAATACACAGCAACTTAAGTTCACTGCTGTTTCTGGTTAGTAGTAGGCAAAAAAAACTGTCTAGAGCTAATTAAATTTAATTTTCGCGTTCGTGACTGAAGTCTCGTGGAAACAGATGATAGTTACCGAAGGTGAAATATTAAGTTTGTTGTGATTTTCTAGCGAACTTGAGGTAATAGTTTTAACATATGCAATGCAAATATACTCTTTATAATTTGTGATAAGTTTACATTTGAAATGATGCGTGACTAATTCTATAAAGGTTAGAAATGTGATACTAAGAGATAAATCGCTTTGAAATAAGTTTTCTCTTTATATACAATTATCTTCATCAACTAAACAGTGCTGCTGCTATTTAAAATTCAATATTCAATTCAGAACTCTTTACTTCTCTCACTGTGATTAATTTCCACGGTGAAACTCTGTAGGTACTAGTTAACATTTATTCTCAATGTCTTTATTATGTTTGTTATTTGTTATGCTCTAGGCTAGGTGTTTGACCACAGCTCACCTGATGTTAAGTGACGATTTAGTCTAAGATGATAAATACACCTAGCCAGGAATGGAATTGGCTCTCAAGTGAGGCTGCCGAAACACACCGAAAATGTGACTTTTCGTGTTGCTTCTTAAGCTCCATCGAAGCTTGCAAATAAAGTCACTGTTTTTTTTAAATAAATATAGCCTTGCGTTTGGCTGCTATCTTAAGGGATGTTAAATTAAGATGCGATCTACGATGGAGTACTCTAGCTTAGAAGAAACCGATAGGAACACCTAGATTGTATCTGTCGGGCAACACCCACTCAAATCATCAAATACCATTGTTTAACGGTTCGTATGATGGAATTGGAATCAAACCGTTTAGTTCAAACTTTTAGAATATCCACTATAAAGCGGTTACTATTTTTATAGCTCCTGGCTATCCGATAGTAAAATAAGGAGGATGGGATTATGTCATGCAGATCTGAAATGCACTCATCAAAATGTATCCAGTAGAAAACCCACAGACAAGCAACTATGCGTCGAAGTTAAAGTTAAAGTTGAGTACTTTTGAACAACTAGTAAGATATTACTAGACTTGATCCTGACTTCCTGTGTGTGACTTCAACTGTGACTTAAATATATTTAACTGATTTTTTAAATAAAATACTTAAACATATAAAACACTTGTCACTGACAAATTCATATAGTTCGACGCCAAAAACAAAGAAAAAAAAAGAAGTATGATGGTTCGTATACTATAACTTACAAAACAAAAGAATGACTGCGCTTGCTGCTATAGCACGAGTAGGTACCGACCGTCATCCTTGTTACTATCACGTTAAGAATGCATTTTCCCTGACACCCTTCTTCCGAGACGCGCTTTTTGTTTTACGACTACCAAAGTAATTTCACTTACTAACCTTACTAATTGTTCCTTGGCCAGGACTAACAGACTGCCCGCCACAGCCGCCTTCCTACTCAGCTGTGGTGGCGTCATCAGGTCCAAAGAACTCAAACAGTGCTCACACGCTGCCTCGCACGCAGTCTCCGACCACGCCTGTCTCCTCGCATGGCCATTACACGGATTCACAGGTAGGAGTAGCACTTTAAACGCTTCACAATGCCAGCCCATGAATGGAATTCATTGCTGGCTTCTTAGTTTCCTAAGAACTACAATGAATGGAATTCATTGCTGGCTTCTTAGTTTCCTAAGAACCACAATTTGGGCATTTTTTAGGCTAGAGTGAATAGAGTTCTTTTCGATCAACGTGTTCCATCCTGGGCCGCACCGTTACTTTCTATCAGGCGAGTTGGTGGTCAAACGTAAATCAATTTTTCATATAAAAAATATAAATATTTTATAAGAATTTTAGGAAAACTTTTACAGCCCCATTAAATCTAGTCTTCTTTTGAGTTAATCAATGGTAATATAACAAGCAATTTTTTGTTTGTTTGACAAGCTAGGTGTTTGTCCACAACTCACCTGATGTTAAGTGACGGTGTGGTCGAAGATGGTAAAGCACACCTAGCATTGAATCGTACTGGCTCTCAGGTGAGGTTGCCGGAACACACCGTTAGATGCTTGGTTAGACTTTTAGCGAAGTTAGCTCAGTGGTTAGCGCGGTCGGTTCGCATGCCGAAGGGCGTGGGTTCAAATAGCGTGGTGGTAGGGTACTTTCTAGGACTTAGCTGGCTAGCTACCAGCCTCAAGATGAAAATCTGCCGCCAAGCATCTAACGGTGTGTTCCGGCAGCCTCACTTTAGAGCCAGTACCATTTCAGGCTAGGTGTGCTTTACCATCTTCGATCACACCGTCACTTAACATCAGGTGAGCTGTGGACAAACACATAGCCTGTCAGCTATAAAAATAAAAACTTGAATGGTGCTAGCTATGTTTACTAGAATATGTTTTTAAAAGAATACAAACTGTAAGAGTTCAGCGTCTTTTTTTACGTCCTGTTCGTCCATTTTTAATTTCTCTTATAAAAATCCCAAACATCATATATATATATAGCATATAATCGCATATAAATAATCTATATATCTTTTTTTCAGAGTGATTCCGGCAGAAGTAATAACGGAGTTTTGAGATCGCATAGAGAAGTCGTCACCACGAGAACGCCATTATTAGCAGCGCATCAAGAAAGTCGTGTATAATTGTAATAAATGAATAACAATAAATAATTTATTAAATTAATCAAACTAAATATGTAATAAATAGTTTAAATATCTATTTGTTTCATTTCATCTAGTAATTAGTTGAAGCATTATTTATCAAGGTTATGATTATTTAAAAAAATATATATAATTGAAATAAGAATATGAGTTAAGAAATGGTTTGTTCCCACCAGTTGTAACTAAATAGTAGAACATTCTAATTAAATTATATTACATTTATTCATTTAGACAAAAACATCTATTCTCATTAATTATTTCTTACAATGTGAATGTCTTTGAAAATCGAGCAAACATATTCTTTCTGGGTAAGCGTGCTACATCCTAGACCGCATCATTGCTTATCACCAGGCAGAGTGTCAACAAGATTAATTAAGATAATTGAAAACAACAAGTAAAGGTATTTAAAAAAAAAATGCCATTATTTAGGATGATGTAAGGACTCATACGATATCCCATACAACCAAATCTGTTCAAGAGTTTAAAAATTCTATTGCAATATTTAAAGAAGCTCAACCCTGAAAACATTACACTCCTTTTTTGAGCAGTCGTGTAAAATAAACACTAGTGGAACCTTTTATACTTATTTAATCTTCCATAATCCCAAAATATTCTTATTTCAATACAATATTGATTGAAATTTGTCTCTTTCTCTTTACTGCGAAGTGAATGACACAAAATACAATATATAGTTATTGTAAAAGTATATTTGTGAGAAAATACAAGACAAACTGAAGCGTACAGACTATAGTTTAGACAGATTTTCTTCTATTGATATACATAGATAACAATGATAATAATTATATCCATTTCTTTTTATTATGATAAATAAAGATAATTATTGTTTGGCGAACAAAATTAAAAAAAATATTGAATTAATTTCAGTTTTTTTGCAAATGTAACTTAGACACGATATTAAAGTTCACAGAGTTATGTTAATTAACTTAATTCTTTGAATTTTAATGTAAACATTAATGTTTTTCTAATAAGTGATTTCTATTTAGAACTAAATTAAATAATACGATAAGTTTAAAATGACTGAGAACAAATTGTTTATAAGAATAAATTATATTAGAATAATTATAGTTAATTTCAATTGTTTTAAGAATATAAATATATCAACACACATACACTCTTTGAGAGGCATTGAGTTACAATGAGAAGCTAAAAGCTGTAAATTTTTATGTTAGAGAAATCAGTTTAAATAAAAAATGTATATATAGATTTTTGATTGATTTCCATATACTTGTTATTAACTTAGAGTAATGTAAATTTTTGGAAAACTATGCGATAAGATGTAAGTAGATAAGGTTACGAAATTAAATAAATTTTAATTACAAAAATGTTTTTTTTTTAAATTAATTTATTAAAAAATCTTTAAGATCAAAACAGTTCACATTTGATATACTAGCTATGCCCGGCGGTTTCACCCGCCGCCTACTTCTAAAGGTTTGTATGTAGCCTATAAGCATTATCAAGATATTAAAGCTATCAAATGTCATAAAGTTTTTTTTTTTTTAATCTGTTGGTAGTTCCAGATATTAGCGCCTTGAAACAAACTCTTTTACTTTTTTAATAATAATATAACTCTTAATTGTTCACACTAATAACAAATAGTTATTACATTAAATTCTTAACACTAGTGGAACAATTGGCGGCCTTTTCGATAAAAGCGACCTCTTCTAGGCAACGTCAGTATGGAGGGGATTCTAATAAGGAAAAAAAACGAAATTTACACATACCTATCTACATATAGTATAAAATATCAATACTTACATACACGGTTACATTTTTATTTTGTGAATTCGATTAAAAATAATCTCTTAAATAATAATAATAATAATCAAAACGGAAAGTTGAGCTTACCTGAAACAAAAATAATAATTATGAAAATTGGCAAAAAATAATTTATTTACCTAGAGTTTCCGTTAAATAGTATTGATTATTTGATTGAATTGTACTTCACTGTTATATTATTTTATCTGTTAGTCATACCAGATCAGCATCAACGTTGTTTTTTTAGGTTATCCCACTGCTGGGAGAAGACCTGTCTTTTTTATGTAATAGTAATGAGACGAACGAGATGCTCTCCTTATGGTAAAACAAAAATTTCACTAACAAAACAAAGTCCAGGGCATCGCCGCCTTGGCGCTCATTACTTTAAGACATTCGATGGTTAGTCTCAACAGCACTGTAATTTCGTTAGCTGCAATACCCTTCAAACTAGAACACAGTAATGATACACACTGCTTGGCGACAGAATATCTGGTACTGCAGTACCCAACTAACCCTTTTTTTATATAAGTTACACCAAATAAATCAATTTGGTTTCCGTACCTAATTTAGTCACCACAGAACACAATCCAGCTAAAGCCACAAAATACAGATAATTTCCATCAGCAATCGAATGCTAAGTCTACTTCTGAAGGAGCTCTCGATACATCTGGGTTTTAGTCTCGAACATTATTTGCACGATATGGAAGTGATTCGGGATTCTTACTAAGATTTGGTGACGTAAAATATATAAGTAAACACAGTATATATATGTACTAAGTGTTAGAATACATGTTGGCACATTCTTAATGATGACGTGTATGTCTTTAAATTTGCTTCTATAAAGAGAGGCAATACAGAAAACTGGTAACAAAATCGAATAATACAGTTTGGTACTGAAGCTACATATCTATCATCTACATCCATGATGGAATTACATCACTTGATAGTTTCGATAAAATTAGTTCAGTAGTAACAAAATACATGAAAAAAAATATATACTATCTACCGCCGACTTCATTATCAGATACCGGAAGGTGTACAAAGGTAATAAGTAAATTTGACAAGTAAAAAAAAATATATTTTACTTCATTTTTTTTACGGCTGGCAGGCTAGATGTTTGACAGCTCACCTGATGTTAAGTGACGGTTTGGTCGAAGTTGGTAAGCACACCTAGCCTGGAATAGAACTGGCTCTCAAGTGAGGCTGCCGGAACACACCGTTAGATGCTTGGCGGTAGATTTTCAACTTGAGGGTGGTAGCTAGCCAGCCGAGTACTAGAAAGTACCCTTCCACCACGCTAAGTTTTCCTCACGTTGTTAGGGTTTGAACCCACGCTCTTCGGCATGCGAACCACCCGCGCTTACCTCTGAGCTATCATTGCTCCGAAAATTCATCAAATCATTTATCGTAAAATACATGAAAATGTCAAAGTATGAATCCCAGTCGCAACACAAATACAAACTATTATACATTGCCAACAAAACAGACTGCAATTGACATGCAACAAGTATTCTGTAATGTTTCTAAAATTCCTGACGATTTCATAAAATATTCCTTTTTTTTAATTTATAAGCAGTTTAACGAGACGCCTCATTAGACAATATTTTTGAACTATATTATGAATGTTTTTTTATATATTATAATAGTAAGTACTGATAAATACTAATTATTGTAATTTTATCTTGACATTTAATATTATTTTGATATTTTTATTCTTTCTATTTTGACATGTTTAATCTTTCCATTTTGACATAGGTTTTTTTTCCATTTTGACATAGTTATTCTTTCCATTTTGACATTTTTAATCTTTCCATTCTGACATGTTTATTTTTTACATTTTGACATTTTATATACCTACACATTTTTAATATCTTTTTTTGTTACATAATTGATTGAATTTAAGAAAAACAATATTAGTACGCCTGGAATGGCAAGTTTTGATAAGTTTAATTCTTCATTAACCATCTATCTGTACCTATATACTTGCACTTATAAATAAATAACTATGAACTATGTAGTCACTACCGTGACTACATAGTTCATGTTCGGGCTTAGTGGAATTAAATTTTTAAGAAGTCGGTTTTTTTAATGCAACTGTAATGAGACGAACGAAACGCTCTCCTGATGTTAAGAGATAACGCCTGTCCATAACCATTGCAGCGTTACACAGAACTTTGTCCAGGGCATCGCTGCCTTAGCGCTCATTACTTTGAGACTAGATGGTTAGTCTCAATAGCCCTGTAAAAAACCGTATACAATTTTTGTGTTGTTTTAGGGAGTTTTTTAATGGTTATTTATTTTGCAAATGGTAATTTCTCAGTATAACATTTTGTGAGTTACGTAATAAGACTTACTTAGCTTTAGTGTTAAAACACCAACAGGTTACAATATAATAATTCTTCCATGCCAGTAAATTCTTGGCATGGAATAACAGCAAAATTTAATGTTATCCATTAAGTAATTGATTCAATTGCCAATGAATTACGAATTCAATTAACCGTGCCGGACTAGGGTTAAGCGGTTTATCAGCATTACCCGGATTCCATGTTAATTTTATTGCCATAAGCCTAGTTTTAATGGATAAACAAATTGTCCAAACGATCAGTATTATGTTTGGAAATAGACATACAAGAGCTTTACGGCATTTAGAGCTATCAATTGCGCGGAAGGAGCGAAAAATCCTGTTTTTTTTTGTTAATGCCTGGTAGACTAAATTGGAGTAGAATAATTGAGTAGAAAACAACTTTATTCTACACCAACAAGCGGCATAATTATATACAAATCTTTAAAAAAAGGTCGATTAAGTCGCGGTAGTAAAACGGCGGCCTAATCATCTAGAGTGATTTCTTATAAGCTAGTTTTTTTATGTAAAAGAAATGAAACGAAAGAGACGCTCTCCTGGTGGAAATTATAAAGCCTGTAAGTAAAGTGGTAAGCCTTATAAGGTGTTTGACCACAGCTCACCTGATATGTGGCTGGTAAATGTAAATCGATCTAGCTAGGTTACATTTTTAGAAAACGTCCTTTTATCCGTGTATTCAAAGCTCGGTCATCCAGGTACTTTTTATTTATGGCCAATGAATATTACTGATTACTGATAAAATCTTATTGCCTTGAAACAGAGATATGCGTAAAATTATCTTTCAGGCAACACAATAACAGAAACGTCCGAGAGATTGAAATGATTGCCATTTTTATACATGACATAATTAATTAATCTAAATTTGTCATTATTCAATAACTAATTCTATTTTATTCAATATTTGTACAGCCAATTCTCGATTAAGTACGATATAAGCGATTTTATAATTTGTGTTGTTGTACATTTTAACATATATACTAAGCAAATAAATACATTTCGATCTTGATACAATTGTAATAAAATAATAAAATAAAATAAAAATAAATAAATAATTGATAATAAAAGGCAGGATTGCCACACGATAGTTCAAATATTAAAATAACAAACAAATATAAAAAACCGTACAGCATCGTGTATTTCACCGACCTGTAGTAAGGGCTCTAAAACCCTATAAAGTTCAATTATAGTCCCTCTGCACTAACACAGAGAAGTTCATTTCATAAATGCATTCACCATCCTATTCATAAAAACAAGCAGGTAGACGCCTCTATCTGTAGAGCTATACAACTCTACGAGACGCTACGAGATGCTACGTATTAAGCCTACGACGTTTGAAGTTCAGCTGACACCGTAGTTCATGGCTTTTCGAAGAGATGGCGCTTATAAACAAAACAGATCAACCTGCCTCGTAACTAAGAAATACACTTATAACTTGGCTATGGCTAAAATGATTAATTTTAATCTTTATTATAATTATTTGGTTGTAAGTCAAGTACAAATCGTAGCGATGATAGCTCAGTAGTTATCGCGATCGGTTCACGTGCCAAAGAAAGTGGGTTCAAACCCCAACAATGAGCTTGAGCTGCCGGTGAAGGACAACATCGTGAGGAAACTATAACATGGTGATAGGGTTCTTTCTAGTACTCGTCTAGCTAGCTACCACCCTTGAGTTAAAAATCTGTCGCCTACCACCTAAACGATGTGTTCCGATAGCCTCACTTGAATATAATTTAAACTAAGAAATAAGTAAATGGTATACAAAAATCATTTTTACTTTTTATATTGTGGTGTGTGCGCGTGAGTGTGTGTATATGTGAATGTGTTTGTGTGGGTTTTTGTGCGTGAGTATGTGTGCGTGTGTGATAATTTTGTTATGAAGAGATAACAAATGATAGTACTGTCAAATGTTTTTTTTTTGTCTGCCCTGTTATCTCCTTTGGTAAAGTTCTGCTTCGAGAGATAAAGGGCGTGGGTTCAATTCCCACTCAAGACTAGCATTTGTATGACTGACATAGATGTTTGTTCTGTGTTTGGTTTCTGTATGTACTATAAGTAAGTATTTCAAGATAAACAAACTTTAAAAAAAAAAAGTAAATCTGACTTCAAGAAAAAAACATCAGCACTAAAAAGCGAAAAATAATCTTACTTTACAAAGTATTATTATACATGCTAGGTACCTACTGATCTGTTTGAAGTCGGTGCTTAGCCTAGTAAATTTTTAGTTAATATATGTTCACGCCAAGAAACACTTGAACAGTATGAGCTAGACTCGCTAAGATTCAAAAACGTCTTGCCACAGACAATTACATCGTTCACGTAAACAAAAATGTTCGAAAAAAAAATAAAACAACTGGGCCAAACTATGTTAAATTTGTATGGGACCAAATGGCAACTATTTTGCATCAAACTAAAGAAGAATCACGTAAATTGGATCATAAATCTCAGCGTAATCGAAGTACATACATAAAAATAAAAATAAACATTTTGGGAACCTCCTCCTTTTTGAAATTGGTTAAAAAAGTATTTAAGTATTCTGTCTGTTCTGTGGTTTTCATAGTACAAGCTTTCCATAGTTTGGGGCTAGATAGCGCTGTGTGCAAAATTTTCGATACTCTTTTGTGTCTGCTTATGACTGATTTTTAATTAAGATTACCTAAGCAATTGTCTAGGATTTTCTAGGATGGTGTTGTAGTGTTTCAATCAAAGTTCCGCATCCATTATTCAGCGGATGGTCGGCCCCGAGGGTGTCGATTGAAATGCGCGGCCGGTGCGACCCGCCTCTTCCATGCTAATCGGTGCCACCTGTGTAAATCACTGCCCTTTTAAGATGTATCGTGAATTTTGACTTAGGGAAATAGGGTGTTGCCATAGTTGAAATATTAAATGTCAGCTACTCGCGAGCTTATACCTAAATACTAAAACGATTAACAAAAAATCAAAATCAAAAAGTCATTTATTCAGTTTAAGCCCTGGTAAGGCACTTATGAACGTTAAGTTAAATTTTTGAATCTACCACCGGCTTGTAATTACACTTCAACTAAGAAGACTCCGGCGAGAAATTCAGCAAGGCATTTTATTTTTGTGGATCTTTCTTTTCGTATTAGGTTACAGGATTTCTTACAAAAACGCGGCATAGCATTATGGAATTATACTAATCGTAAGTGAGAATTCAAGTAAAGTAATATGTAGTGAATGGAAACAAAAGAGAGAGCCGTATCGTGACCACTTATCGTTCAAGTTGATTACGACAAAACTCAAAGACGCAAAGATCAGATCTACCAAATTCTACCTGCCCATTCTACTATCGGACAGCCAGGAGCTCTAAAATATTTGATATATTATTTCATAGTTGATATTCCAAAAACTCTAACTAAGTGGTTTGGTTCCACCTTCTTCGTACGTACCTCTAAACATTGGAATTTACTGCCGGAGCGGGTGTTCCCCAATAAATACAGTCTGAGCACTTTCAAGTCGCGAGTGAATCGGTTTCTTCTAGGCAAGCGTGTTTTATCGTCGACCACATCTTCGCTTAACATCAGGCGAAATGGTGGTCAAAGGCAAACCTATATTTTATATTTAAAAAAAGGAGAAATTTAGCATGACTATTATAAAATATGTAGTTTTGTGGCATCTTCGTGAACGCCTAATTTTAATAGCAATAAAAGTACACGGTATGGCTTTTGAAAGTTGGATTATCAGAATCAGGTGTGACGTTAAGAGCCTGATTTTGATGATATTTCTGATAAATGGTTGTTCAAGAAGTTCTAGCAATAGCATGTGTTAATGTTTGTCATCCAGTTTAGGCCCCGTAAAACCAACAAACGGCTTCAAACTGCTTAAAATAATCTCTATTGTAATGTAACTGTACATTTACAGTTTATTAAAAAAATATACAACAGTATATTTATTGCCGATTAATTGTCAAGTTACCAAAAATTTCAAAAATGTTTCCGCTACCGTATCTATTCAGTATCAAATTCAAACAGTATCAAAATTCATAATAATTGGCCTTGTCGGAAATAGACACATGGTCATTCGATCCACAAAAATGATTAATTAATCAATGCGGATCAGACCTTTTTTATCCTGTCCCACTGCTGGGCACTTGCTTCTTCTTATTGTGAGAAGGTTAACGCCATAATTAAGTCCACCACACTGGCTAAGTACGGAATAATAAAAATAAAAAAACTAATAAACTAAACTAATAAACTAATTAAAAAAAAACCGGTATGAACTTTATTTTTAAGAACACCCAGACATGTATATTTCCTCTTTCTGTAAAAACAGAGGTACGTGACGTGGTATTTTAACCCAGGACCTCCAGAATAAAAGCCAGAGATAGTCTCCCATATAAGCTGCCGTTACCTTATAATTTCATTTGATATTTGCCCGAAACTTGTGTTCATAAAATCCATTACTTTACTGTTCTTGTTTGCGGTGCGATATAGTACGAACAATTATCGTTTCTACGTACAGTGGTGCAAATAGAGAGCAACCAAATACGACGTCGAACGGCAAACGAAATTGAATTTGTACAAGGCACAGCAGCGATGCCACTGGTCTATCGACGTTGACTACCGTCCCTTGGGACGATGCGAAAGCTTCAGATGCCACTCCATTGAACATTTAAATTGTTTGATCAAAATAAAGACCGATAGAAACCAATTTCGATAGGTTTGGTATTGCTATTTTAAGATAACTATACATTTAGTTTTTTACAGCTAACAAATATTTATATCACACGAATACAGAAATTGTTACTTGTTACAGGAGCGTGTTATAAATAGCGACTGTTTTATTTTTTTGTATTGTTTTGAATGCTAAATATTAAATATGAATGGGAAAATAACCTGTAACTTTTGTATTGTCAATAAAATATTTGTATTTGTACTGCAAATGGAAATATATTTTTTGTAGTTATGTGTCGATTTGATAGCACTGCAAACGCGTCATAATGGCATATAAAAGAATCTTCAATAAAAGGATTTTTCATCATTAACCCGACCGCATCTTCAACTACGCTTACAATGACGGTGACAAACAGTCTTTTATTTATAATTTTTAAACTTTTGCGATTTAAAACACATACCTATATTTACATTTTCATAACACCCTTACCTTTTTTTCTCTGAGACAACCCGCAATCTTTAGTCAGCTTATGTCCACAGCTACTGTGAAAACGTCGAGATAAAAAAAAACTATAATTTGTACTATTTTGTGCGTGATTAAGTTCCACTGATAAACATAAATTGCTGTGGTGGTGCCGGCCTAAGAATCCCCTAAGAAGGTACCCCACCCTCTCTACCCGTGGTTGCCGTAAGAGTCGAGTAAGGGATGTCATCCGGAAGATGGGCAGCAGCGTCTTCCTAGAACAATCACACTTAACTGCGCTCGCCAACCCGCCTGCCAAGCGTGGCGAGTATTGGCATTTATTGCTCGGGCTGGAGTTTCCCTACGAGATCGAATAAGAAATAAGGAGATCAGTAGACAAACTAAAGTAGCCGACATAGCCCAGCGTATTAGCAAGTTGAAGTGGCAGTGGGCAGGGCACATAACACGTAGAACTGATGGCCGATGGAGCTGCAAAGTTCTGGAGTGGAGACCACGGACCGGCAAGCGCAGCGTAGGACGTCCACCCACAAGGTGGACAGATGACCTAATAAAGATCGCAGGAACGCGCTGGATGCGATTCGCTTCCAACCGGTCTTTATGGAAATCAATGGGGGAGGCCTTTGTCTAACAGTGGACGTCATACGGCTGATGATGATGATGAGAAAATTGTAAATTCGTAAATAGAAATCGTTGCAGAAAATAATAAAAGCTCACGTGCAAATAACAAACTGCAAAAAACATCAAAAACATTTACTAGTTTTTTGTCAATAAGCTTTGGGCTGCAGTGTCACATGTGTGCTTTATTACCCAAATATTGGATATGACAGGAATGTGCCCTAAACGCTGACAGTATTTTTGTCTAAAATATTATCACAGTATAATCTTCTTAGAAAAAAAAATCCTTAAGCTAAATCGGTCTTAATACTTGTACCTACAAAAACGAAAAGAAAACAATTAAAATTACCGGGTCTTGTACTGACATAAGTGAACTGGCTTAGAAGTAAATTACTCTGTTATTCCGCAAGCTTGGACTCATGAATGAATGATTTACTCAGTAAAGAAGGACGAAAACGTAATTTTATGGTAGGCAGTATTTGAGTCACAAAAACCTTGAGTACTTGAGTCCTTCAGGTACATCACGTGCTGCGCAAAAATGCATAACTGCACAAGCTACATATGAATACGAAGTACAGATCAGATAGAAATAAAAATAAGACTATATTAACCTATTTATAACAAGAATTCAATCTCTCAATATCAAATTCTGTTCAGCATCAAACTTTGAATCAAAACTTTATTTGTTTTTGTAGATTTAAATTATCAGTTACCTGGTCTCCATAGTACAAACAAGCTTAATTTGGGATAGTGAGATGTCCCATTTTGGATACTTTTTTTACCTGTTATTGTCAATACTGAGTTATATTTTAATTATAAATAAATAATTTATCTATGTCATTTAAAAAATAGGACTCTTCACACAGACTTTTTTTTTTTCTCCCAGGGAAATCTTTTATAGATACCACCGGCTTCGGGGGAAGCAGGTGGTTATGTGGGACTCTCCGCCATTGTAGCGGCCTACCCACTAAAAACACTGGGGTGTTCCTGCCTGGCACCTATGTGACGGAGCTACGGGAACGCTTTCGCACTCGTCCGCGGCCCACGGCGCTGGGAGCTGGAGAGCCTCCATCCCTCATTCCTTGGGGGGCGCGCGGATACACCCAATTGCCCATGCTGGGCACACCTCTAACGTGTACTGCGCCGTATCCTCGTCACAGCTGCAGACTCTTCACACAGACCTAACCTAACAGACATCTAGACCTAAACTAAGCAAAGCTTGTACTGTCGGGACCAGTTAACTGATAGAATACTTTTTTTTTTTGTAAATACATACATACCAGTAATAGTAATACAAACAGAGCACCCAGACACAGAACAAACATTTCTAGTCACATAAATGTTTAAAAGCGTCCTAAGACTTCATAATCATAAATCATATGCGCTACTAAATAAAATTAGTCACGTGCCACAGCGGTCTTTAAAAAAACGTAGCATTTGTCATATTCCAACACAGAAGCTCACATACATTTTACGACTTTATCAAAATCCATTGAATTATTTGGATGCAAGTTTGGCGGAATGTAACTGGCCGCTTTATTAGTCCCCAGGCCGTAATATAGAACGTGCGATATAAACCTCGTTTATAGGGTTGCTGTGGCGGCAAATTAAAAATTTTCACGAGGTCGGTCGGAATATTGGTAGGTACTGCTTTATTTAATAACGATTTGAATTACCAAACACGTCTCTTTTTACGGATTTTTTATTTACTCTTAGTCGACATTGTCTTTGTCTGTACCTAATGTTAACTAATGTCAAGGTTTAGAATGGATTTCATGCACATAAAAGGCTTTTAATTTACACTCGATTTCTTTTTTTTTTTTGGCAGTGGCGTCGCACTTTTGCGTTTGCCAGTGTGAGGTATTTTGATATTTTGTCATATTTTTTTTTTCCGAAAACGTTTTAGTGTTGTTCTTAATTAGTTTATTATTTGTTTTTGTATTTTGAGTCAATAAACATTGATAAACACGTTTGCTAAAAGAAAAGAAAGAAAGGATATTTCTTACGAACGAAATTATTTCATTGGACATTTATAAAAGCTCGAAAGTTAGGAAGTACCACCGTATTAGCAAGACACAACAATCACATACTTTGGTGGAATTTAGATAAATCGAAACGGGGCAAATGAGTATTAATCACCAGTTCTGCATTTGTCTGGCCGCTAGATAGTAGAATGCAATTCTAAGAAACAATTTTCAAAAAAAAGGCGAAGGCGAAGGAAGGTCAATGCGTGAGTTCAAACCCCAACAATGAGCTTGAGCTGCCGGCGAAGAACAACATCGTGAGAATACCATAGCACGGTAGTACGGTATTTTCTATTACTCCGTTGGCTAGCTACCCTCAAGTTGAAAAATCTGCTGCCAAGCACTTATCGGTGTGTTCCGCCAGCCACACTTGCGAGCCGGTTCTTTTCCAGGCTAGATGTACTTTACCACACCGTCTCGTAACATCAGATGAGCTGTGGTCAACAACTAGCTTGTTAACCATAAAAAAACTGTTAAAAAAAGAACAACATAGGTTACACTACCCGTCAATTTTTTTTTGTGGATTGCCGTAGTGTAGCTTTACGTAGGACAGCTTTAAAAAAGTTAATTCTGTAGTTACGTAGCTGATAAAATAAATAGTACCTTCATTTGATGGCAACCCTAATCGTACTTATTAAGTAGCTTAGTGTTAGGAACACATGAGCATGTTTTATAGAGTTCCGATTCCCTCGTGACGGCGTGCAATTCGAAAATTGTGTTCGTTTCGATTGTATCGGATGTTCTAATCCATTAGAACGTGTTTGTTTTCATTAAATATATCTAACAAAAAACTACAAACCGAATTTACGTCATCATCTTAGTCAGCTTATCAGAGTCCACTGGCATACGCTACTCTTAGGACGAACCAGGAGTGGCACCAAGCTCCTAACGGTGTGTTCCAGCAGCCTCAATTGAGAGCTAGTTCCATTCCAGGCAAGATATGTTCACCACCTTCGAGCACACCGTCACTTAACTACAGATGAGCTGTGGTTAAAAACAACTTTTTTAACGAGCTAAGTCCGCGTTTATCTACATGTGGTCGAAGATGGAGCACGCGGACTTTAGAAGATATTTATTCACTTGAAAATATCCAAATTATATCCCTCAGCAAACTTGTTCCAATTCTTGACGGATGAGAAACGTAGAGTCAAAAAGTTTTAACGTTAAAGTCACACTTAGTGTGAAGAAAAATGCATGTTTTAAAACTGCTAACACGAAAATTTTCGGTAGCTGTATGTTATATCCCACGGTAGGTTCTTAATTACAGTCAACCCAAAACATATGTCATAAATTCTAATGGACCGCCCTACCTCTGTTGAACGAAATTCATGCGGAAAACACATTTTGGGTGAACGCATACTAAAATATGCAGCGCGTAAAAATGGTAACTGATCTGTTTGAAACAACAAGATTAGATGAAATATGGTGATGCTAGTTTAGTGATTACCTGGCTTACCTCGTAACAGGTTTCAATTTTTCAATCCCAGAGAAGAAAGTCAAGCTGACAGTGGAATAAAACATCATCCGAACATTATAATAAGACTGTAATAGTAATCTGTTTTCCATTCCTGGTTGTTTGGAAGAGTTCCCTTTTAGCGATAAAACTACCATTTGTAACACTAGCTCATAAAGACTTTTTGTACTCTGTTCATTTTTTTTTTTCATTTCTCGTGTACACAATGAATCTAATAAAACATTGATCTTATATCTTATACATAAACACAGCAAGAAAAAATGCAGAATATAAATTATTCTAAAATTTTCTAGATTTCTTCGCAGTTCATAAGATCAATTTTGAAGTAAATTTTTTCAATAAAATATCGGGTCAATTTGTAAAATTTAAGCTGTCTTTTTTATAGTAGTCCACTGGACGAGGATAGTAAAGTTATTAGGTACTTAGTTCATTCAGAGTCAATGGGTTCATTTTAATGTGTCCGAACAATATTGCCAAATGAATATTGATTTATGTTTTTTTTAGTTTAGATTAGTTAACTAAAACCTATAAAATTGTCTCATTTAACTGCACTGTTAGTTCAATTGGTAGTGTATCTGCATCAAGAGCTTTAGGGCGTTGGTTCAAATCTCACTCATGAGAAACATTTGAAGCCAAAAGCTTGCTTCAGAAGCACGTGATGGTAAGTGCATCCCGAATGGAAGCCGGTACGCGGCTGTAGACCGCGGGCCCCAGATTGTATACCGACCTCTCCGACTTGAAAAGTCAATCATCATTAGCCATAGGTCGTCCACTGTTGGACATAGGCCTCCTTTTGGGGGGGTTTTGTCAATACTCGCCACGCTTGGCAGGTGGGTTGGCGAGCGCAGCTATGTGTGATTGTTCAAGGAAGACGCTGCTACCCATCTTCCGGATTACATCCCTTAGCCGACTCTTACGGCAACCCCGGGTAGAGAGGGTGGGGTACTATTCTTACGCCGGCACCACCACGGCAAGCGACAAACCAATGCGACGGCGTTACTAGTTGGTCTTTCATTTTGTTACTACGAAGATCCACCGTTCTGTGAACGCGCATGCGTTGAAATTTCGTGTTCGTATTAAATTTAGCAGCAACTTAGTCTACATTTAGTATGAATTCAAACAAAAACCTCACGTACCGAACGTCTCATATAAATACGTTTACCGCAAGAAAGCCAAGCAATCGTCATTTATATTCTCTCAAGTACATCGGTAGCAGATCTTGGATTTTTCTAATGATCCATGTCGCAATTCCATTTCGTTCTTTCACAAAATTCAGTCAAAGTACTCACATACGTCTCAACCCAATTATGGCTTTTTATATGGCTTTTTATGTGCCGTCGTATGGCCTTTTTATTACGGGACGTTTAAATAATTTTACGAGACTACGTAGCCGAAATCACCCCATTTACTTTTTAAACAAGCTCGGTTGGCTTTACGTTGGGGTTTTGAGATTGTTATAAGTAGAGATTACATATATGAGCTGCATGAAGTGTTGTTTTAAACTAATATTATGGATCTGTTTTCACCTTTGCGACGGATCGGCCAAGTACCAACCTGAGGCGTTAGAGTAAAATGAGTCAAGTCAAGTCAAAACTTTTATTTGCATGCCAACAGTGTAAAAAGGTCTTAATTATAATTGTTTGCGTCCATTGTCTACCATTACGGTGTGCAAATTCATTCCTAATAAAAATATAAATTGATAATCTATACATAAAAATAAAATATAGTCCCACTAATATTATAAATTTGAAAGATAGGATGGATGGATAGATGGATGTTACTCAATCACGCTAGAACGGCTGAATGGATCTGGATGAAATTTTGTATGTAGATACTTTAGACCCTGGAATCCATCACCACGTGGGTAAAACCGCGGGGCGCAGCTAGTACCTAAATAATAATATGTCCAATTATTGCGTTAACAAATTTATTAATTATTAGATACATTCATCACATCACACTGCACATCATCAGCCATAGGTCGTCCACTGCTGGACATAGGCCTCCTCGTGGGGAGGTTTTGCCAATACTCGCCACGCTTGGCAGGCGGGTTGGCGAGCGCAGTTAGGTGTGATTGTTCAAGGAAGATACTGCTGCCCGTCTTCCGGATTACATCCTTTAGCCGACTCTTACGGCAACCACGGGCAGAGAGGGTGGGGTACTATTCTTACGCCAGCACCACCACGACAAACATACATTCATACGTTTATTTAATACGTTAAAATTTGACAAATTTATTAATATTGCTATCTAGCTCATGAAAAACGTACTAATGTTGACGATAAGTTGCGACTTTTTAAATTTATTTTGACATTTAAATATTTGTTTATAATGCCATTTTATTTTTGAACATTTTGATTATTTAAATTTTATTGTCTGTAACAAATCATTTATTATTTTTATTATTAGTACGTAACTGTTTGTTGATAAATTTTACCAACTTTTTCAAGTCCGGTGCAGTACTCGATCTTGTTACGACTTCGATTGATTCCCTATTTGATAAATAATGAGAAAAACACTCGAAATTAATGAGAGACATCGTTACGCCTCCTCGGCTCTTACAACGAGTGTTTGTATTCGTTAGTTTGAGATTTATATTGATTTAGGTTGTTTCGGTATCTTTCAGTAAAGCTTCATTAAATATTTGGTTGAGTGAATATGAACTTTATTCATAGATAGATAGAAGCTCTTTATTGTGCACACCAAAAGTTTTAAAAAAGTAGATAAAACAAAATAATCTCATGAGCCTTTATGGCTAAAGGCGATTTCTTTTAGGCAACCAAGAATGGAAAACACGTGCATATATACTTTCTTGTATAGCTTATTAGCTTGGCTTATTGCTTATTGAGCTTTTAGCAATATTTAGTAATTTTGTGTTTTGTTACCTACATGTCAAAAGGAATGAAAACAAAAAAAATATATTCGTTTCATTCTTAGTGGATAGTATATAGCCATTTTGTATATCAATGGGAATATCGAACTCAATGGTTAATGAAATAATATCAAGACCTTTAATTTGATTCTGTTAAGAACCAGATTGTGACACCAATATGCGGCAAGAGCAATTCCTTGAATATTAAGATTAGCTGTTGTTTATCTTTCCACTCGTTTCATTTTGAATTTAAATAGGTATAACACTTTTCAAAAAGTTAAGTAGATAGTGTTACGTTTGTTTTGTAATTTCTCCTATTTGTAGGTTTTTTTATGGTTTCAAGCTAGGTGTTAGATCACTGTTCACTCTGATGCTAAGTGACAGTGTGGTTCAAGATGGCAAACCACCCTTAGCCTAGAATGGAACTGGCTCTCGAGTGAGGCGGCCGGAACCCACCATCAGATGCTTGGCGGCAAATTTGCAACTTGAGGGTGGTAGCTAGCCAGCCCAGTAGTAGATAATACCCTACCACCATGCTACGGTTTTCTCACGAATACCGGCAGCTCAAGTTCATTGTTGGTAATTGAACCCACACCTTACGGCATGTAAAGTAACTACTTATCTATTATAGCTACAAAAATTTAGTGCAGCTAATATTCGGCTATTGTTTGCAGTTTTTTTTAAATTCCGACGTAATTTCAATTTAATTTGAATTAAGTGATAAAAATACATACCAAGTACGTAAAAGGTCTTAAATATATTTTGAGTAAAAAAAATTACATAGGTGAAACTTGATATTGGTATTATTTTACCGCAGTAAAACCTTTCAGATTTCCGATAAACTTATCGAAAAAGAATGAGAACGCGAGCACGACCCAATATTGTGGTTCGGCACAATCGCAACGCGGCACACACGACACTCGTAAAAAATGTGAATGGCATATTGAAATATTTCTCGCGACCCTTTCCCGCCTCGATTTTCCTCCTGGCGGTGAATGAAGCTGGCATAAATCTGGATAGCAGCCGGTTTGAGATTCCATTTGAGAGTGAGTACATGTTGCTTTTGGGGTCTAATGCGAATAGTTTGTATTAGATTTGTCAATGAAGATAGACAGTGCAATTCTAGCAGTATTCACGGATTGACCAATTTCTTCCTTAATTACTAGTACAAAAATCACAATTTTAGTACATATCTTATTTTATTATGGAAACTGACGTTCGACAGATTTTTGTTTTACTTACGTGGGATTACTCACGAGGCCACTCACGCATTGTAATCTGCTCTGTCTTTTGTCCCGATGTTGGTTGAAACAAGAATGGGGATCTACCTATAGTAAAGTAGGTGTTGATGTTGGTTGAAACAAGAATGGGAATCTACCTATCGTAAAATAGGTGTTAATGTTGGTTGAAACAAAAATGGGAATCTACCTATCGTAAAATAGGTTTTCATGTTTGTTGCAACGAGAATGGAAACCTACCTACCGTAAAGTAGGTGTTGATGTTGGTTGAAACAAGTATGGGAATCTACCTATCGTAAAATAGGTGTTCATGTTTGTTGAAACGAGAATGGAAACCTACCTACCGTAAACTAGGTGTTGATGTTGGTTGAAACAAGTATGGGAATCTACCTATCGTAAAGTTGGTGTTAATGTTGCTTGAAACAAAAATGGGAATCAACTTATAGTAAAGTAGGTGATGATGTTTGTTGAAACGATAATGGGAATATACTTATATAGTAATGCAGGTCTTGGTACCTTTGCAGTTACGCGGGGCTTGCTTGACTTTATTAAACTGAGTAAATTTGAAACTGGTTCAATCATTTTTATTTAATAAAATTAACTATACGGAATATCTACAGAAATTAAGAAATTATTACAAATTTAAACTTTTTTGAAATCGAACATTCAACTATGGTATGTTTATTTAACTAAATGAATAACAAAGTATCACAATGCAATTTTATTATTTTTAAATGCAATACTGTTATTCAATCTCGGAACTTCCAATGCCATTTGTTTTTCAACGTCGAATCCTTTTATCGCAAAACAAAACCAACTTGAAGGCTTGTTGAGAACGAACTAATATCATTGTAACCTTGTAAATTTATATTTAATACTTACGTTCCAAATTTATATAAAGACGTTAAAAACAACAATTATAATATGTTTATGTGATGAAACATATCAACGTAACATATGCCGTGGTGGTGCCGGCGTAAGAATAGTATCCCACCCTCTCTACCCGTGGTTGCCGTAAGAGTCGGCTAAGGGATGTAATCCGGAAGATAGGCAGCAGCGTCTTCCTTGAACAGTCACACCTAACTGCGCTCGCCAACCCGCCTGCCAAGCGTGGCGAGTATTGGCAAAACCCCCCCAGAAGGAGGCCTATGTTCAGCAGTGGACGTTCTATGGCTGATGATGGGTGTGTGTGTGAAACATATCAACACACTGAGATTTGATGTTGTGTAAATCTATTTGATTGCACTATTTTCACTACTCCGTATCAACTAAATGGATTTAGATAGGTTATTAATAATAATATATGTAATAAAATTCATTAACGCATATTAATTTATAACTTTGATGGGTCCGAAGCCTTGAAATTGTCGCAAAGTTGCTTGCGAAAAAAGCGAATAACTTGAGAATGGCTTAACCGATTTAGATGCTTTTTTTTAAATAGTTTTGATACTTTGATTGATGTTTACATATGTATGTATATATGCAGACAAAGGGTGAACCCTGCTGCATCGAGTACAAACCGGCCATTCAATTAGTTAAAATATAAATGACAAATTATTTTGATTTTAAACCTAAGAACACTGAATCAGGTGAACTGTGATCAAACAAGAAAAACTTATTTGCTAACTCACCTTCTTTATATCACCAAGCTGTTTATTATTTGCGACAAGTTAACCAGAATCTGCGATTGACATAGAACAATTTGAGCCAAACTGTTTTGTGCATGAACAAAGTTCTGTACGATACTTTATTTTGAAGAAAAATAGTAACGTCATTGCTTTGGCAAAATAAGCAGAAAATATTACAGTAATACCATTTGCGAATTCAATTTAGAAAAGGAAATATAACTTTTATTCAGCAAAATTAACGATGAACTCAACATTTTTATCTAATTATTTATGTTTAAATTTAAAAATACTAATTACATTTTATTACAGCAAGCTATTAAAACAGCCGTTTGCTCTTTGAAAAGGTGCGCTAGTAGATTTATCAAGAACTAGGGTCAAAAACAAACAACGAAGGGTTGAAAAAAAATCCGAGAAAAAATTTGTGAATGCCAGTGAAAACCGTATCAAATCAGTAGTATGGTTTTGGAGTAAGCAGAGAAACAAACAGACGCAAAAAGCGACTTTATTTTATACTATTTAGACTATACTACTTATACTCTTTATACTACTTCAAAAAAAATCTTGTAAGCACTAGATTTTTTTTAATAGTCACGCTGTTTTCGTGATAATATTTGTGTTTTTTTTTTTATGGCTGACAGACTTGGTGTTTGACCACAGCTCACCTGATGTTAAGTGACGGTGTGGTCGAAGATGGTAAAGCACACCTAGCCTGGAATGTAACTAGCTCTCATGTGAGGCTGCCGGAACACACCGTTAGATTCTTGGCGGCAGATTTTCAACTTGAGGGTGGTAGCTAGCCAGCCGAGTACTAGAAAGTACCCTACCACCACGCTATGGTTTCCTCACGATGTTTTCCTTCACCGGCAGCTCAAGCTCATTGTTGGGGTTTGAACCCACGCCCTTCGGCATGCGAACCTACCGCGCTAACCACTGAGCCATCATCGCTGCATGGTGTGTGCGTATATTTATGTGTTATATGTCTATATGCGTATGTGCGTGCGTCTGTGTTTTTATGTTGTATGTGTGTTTGAAAGAAAGAGTCTATGTGCATACGTGTGTGCTTCTATTTATTTATAGTCATAACTCTCAACACTTATTTTTATTAGAAATTATGTTAACATGCTATTTTATATGTACTTACGATTTGCATAATGTAACTAAAAGTGTTATAAGGCCAATAAATAATTATAATTCTAATTCGCTAATTATAACTACAAAAACATAACTTCTGTTTCAGCTACATTTCAAAATCGAATCCGAGTAATACTTTTATGTACAAACATGTAACATGCCTGCCATAAAAAAGATATATTTCAAAATGTGACCTCATTGCACACCAGAGGTCGTGTTTCGTGGAACGCTGGAAGCAAACTATCAACATACCGAATCAACGCCTAATATTAGTGCTGAAACTTCTCGAATGCGATTTCCGTGTAACACATAAACAAAGTTTGTGGGCATAAAGTATAAACTAATTTGTCAAACTTCTCTCTGGCACTGGTGAAGGCAGCTATACTTACGGTACGGCCAGAGTATTTGGTACTGCTTTTGTTTTACTAGCTTTTAGTAAGCCTATTTATTTGATTGCATTGGATGTGCTTAAGGTGCCATATTTGTAGCATTTTGTAATGATAATGAAACTGCAAGTCAGCTCTTGAATCCTTTCAAGGTGAAATCAACCAAGACAGTTGTAGCGATGATAGCTCAGTGGTGAGCGCGATCGGTTCGCATGCTGAAGGGCGTGGGTTCAAACCCCAACAATGAGCTTGAGCTGCCCGTGAAGGAAAACATCGTGAGGAAACCATAGCGTGGTGGTAGGGCATTTTCTAATAGTCGGCTGGCTAGCTACCACCCTCAAGTTGAAAATCTGCCGCCAAGCATCTAACGGTGTGTTCCGTCAGCCTCACTTGGGAGCCAGTTCCATTCCAGGCTAGGTGTGCTTTACCATCTTCGACCACACCGTCACTTAACATCAGGTGAGTTGTGGTCAAACACCTAGCCTGCCAGCAACAAAAAAAAAGACAGGTACAAATCCATTAAATTTTGATTCATTACATCTAATTTAGTGATTTTCTTTTAAACGCTTTTCCTGATACATCATATTTTGACCCCATATATTTTATAAATGGAAACCTTACATAGAATATTTTTTTAGACATTTGTTCAACGAATTTGTGATATGCGATTTTTTTTCCCGCGATGCGTATAGTCTTAGGTGTTTTAATTGACACCTTTTCACAACAATGCTATTGTTGTAGGTGGCAAAAGTTGGCAGCTGTTGTTTTTTTAATTAGTGATAGCCTAGGTGTTTGATCACAGCTCACCAAGTGAGAGTGTGGTAAAGATGGTGGATATACTAAGCCTGGGTATGGGATTTTTGATATCATAAGAACGATTATGAAAAGAGAGAAAGAGTTCAAGAGCGTCAAGTATATCAAGTCGAACTATACTCGTGATAGTATCCCGGCAAATTGTTGAAACTTGTTCAATTGAAACTGAAATATTATAATTTCAAAACTAATTATTAAAAGAGAGAAAGAGTAGTGGAGCGTCAAACATAAACACCAACTATCGACTCAAACCGCACTCGCGATAGTATCCCGGCAAATTGTTGAAACTTGTTTAATTGAAACTCCATTATTATAATTTCAGACCTGATTATGAAAAAAGAGAAAGAGTTTTAGAGCGCCAAACATCTAACTATCGAGTCAAACCGCACTCGCTATAGTATCCCGGCAAATTGTTGAAACTTGTTTAATTGAAACTCTAATATTATAATCTCAGACCTGATTATGAAAAGAGAAAAAGAGTTTTGGAGCGTCAAACATAACCACCGACTATAGAGTCAAACCACACTCGCGATAGTATCCCGGCAAATTGTTGAAACTTGTGCAATTGAAACTCCAATATTATAATCTCAGTCTCGGCAGCAGTTGTTTTTACCGCGCTCGGACATTAAACGGTATCTCGAGCGTGCAGCCGTGAGATGTTAATTAGGAACAGAAAATATGAAAGTTAGCAAAAATATCAGTACGAAAATCTATATGTATATAAATAAATAATTACTCGTCCTGACTGACTGATTGATTCTTCAACGCAAAGCCTAAACTGCTAAGATTACTAACTTGAAATTTCGGCAATTGATGCCTTTATTCTAAACATATACCAAGGAAATATTTTTGGAAATTTCTTCCCTAAACATAAGGAAGGAACGGTTGTATGGAAATCTGTCATTTTCTAAATTAGAAGCAAAAAAATTCATATTCTTGCTTCTAAAAAAAAACGTGTTTACCCCTAAGAGGGTAAAAGTTGAATGAGAGAGAGGGAGTTGCCGTTGTTGAGGGTAGGTTGAAAGTTTAAATGATAAGTTCATAGTTCAATCACTCTTGTTCGTCACTCCTTAATACCCTTACACACAGCCACACACAGTTTCTAACTTTTATATTTTGGATTGACAACTTGATCTAAACCAATTTTGACAGTAGACACAATTTTTTTTTGACAGCCATGTTAGCTCATTTCTTACTGTATCTGCTACTGTCAAGAGTTATAGGGCGTGCGTTCGATTTCCACTCAGGACTAACATTGTATGCCGAACATATATGTCTGTTCTATGTCTAGATGTTATGTACATATGTATTTATAAAAAAGTATACAAAGTATATAAGTATTCTATCAGCCATCTAGGTCTCATAGTACAAGCTTTTATACTTAGTTTTTAGCTAGATGGCAGTATGTAAAATCTCCTGTAATAAATACATTCATATTTCATTTATCATTTGCTTTACGTAATTACGCAGCAATTCCAAAAATAATCATAGGTAGTATCAGTTAATGAACCATCACATTATGCTTTTATGCACAACATTACGAATTTCAATCTACATCTCGGAAAGTAATGAGTGTTCTCCTTAGGTGGGACAAACGACAAGATCAAAAAGGCAGGATGAAAATTAAACTCACAGGAACAACAGGCCGATTTACAACCAACGACTTATGACGCAAACAGTGGCACAAACACCGCCATTTTGATATACGTTGGTGAATTAGACGTGTTACTGTGGAAACTGACGTGGGTTTCAAACAGTTTTGTTTTACTTATGCGGGATTCACATCATCAGCCATAGGTCATCCACTGCTAGGTATAGGCCTCCTCCTGTGGGGGGTTTGCCAATACTCGCCACGCTTGGCAGGCGGGTTGGCAAACGCAGTTAGGTGTGATTGTTCAAGGAAGACGCTGCTGTCCATCTTTCGGATTACATCCCTTAGCCGACTCTTACGGTAACCACGGATAGAGAGGGTGGGGTACTATTCTTACGCCGGCACCACCACGGTACATACGCGGGATTATATGCGGGATTACTCACGTTTAATTATATCGGAAACTTCTACTATAGTTTCGGCCACACCCAGTGGCTTTTATTATGGAGATAAAGCTGAGTACAACGCGCGCGTGGCCTTATCTTCCTTTGCACAACCGACTATAATTAAACGTTAGTAATCGCGCATAAGTAAAACAAAAATTAAGCTTTTCTATCAATTATTTCATTAATATTTCTAACAACATCTAAGTGACTTGTTTAAAACATGCCATTGCATTTTTTATTAAAATTAAAAGTTACGTTCCAAAAAAACAAAGTTGTAAAATAGCTAGACAAAAACTTCAAACTTTGCAAAGTTTGACACTTTATTTTGATTCATGAGGTTATTGAGGGCGAATTAAGATTATTTTGACATCCATTATATATTTAGCGTTATTCTGACGTTTAAATCTAAATATATATAACTCAAAGGTGACTGACTGACTGACTGACTTACTGACTGACTGACTGACTGACATAGTGATCTATCAACGCACAGCCCAAACCACTAAACGGATTGGGCTGAAATTTGGCATGCAGGTAGATGTTATGACGTGGGCATCCGCTAAGAAAGGATTTTGATTAGTTCTACCTCCAAGGGGATAAAATAGGGGATGAAAATTTGTATGAAACTTTGTCAATTTTAAACCGATCGGGCGGAGCCTTTGCATGCATAAAGCTACTATGACGTAGGCATCTAGCGCGAAACCGCGGGGCGCAGCTAGTATTATTATATTGTAAATCTTTCTTTTTTCATGTATTGCTTTATAATTTTAACTTTACATTTTAAGTGAACATAATAGTAAATGTGATTTTACCTATTTTATAATTTTTGTTATAAGGCCTTTAAATCTATACTTAAAATACAGCGTCAAGGCAATTTTTAACCCGCACTATAATGTAGTAACTATAATTAGTGCATGTGGCGGCGCCGGCCATATACAACAGGCTACCGCACGAGATTCGAAGCGCTCCCTCTAGACAATCATATAAACGAAAACTAAAGACTTGGCTTGTCGAGCAGGCATTCTATAAGTTCGATGACATTATGACTTTAAAAGTAGTATAGTTTTTTAAGATTATTATTTTAATATTAATTAATTTTGATAATTATTATTTAGTAGTATTATTTTTGACGTGTAACTTTGTTATCAATAAAATATGAATATGAATATGAATATGAATATTTCAACTAATTAATTCCATTCCATTATTGTTCTTATTTGTTATACGTTGCCGGTCGTATCGCAGATTCTAAAAGCATTTATATTTTGTAGATTAATAAAGAAGGAGGAAGAGCTTTGTTTACTAGCCTTATTAACTTCCTTTTGAATATCTTTTATATTAGGCCGTTAGGTAAATGTGTTGATATATGTTTACTATAATATTAATTTACTTGTTAATATATTTTTTTACTTATGCGGGATTATTCACGTTTACTTATATCGGGGTCTCCGAAGTCTCCATGAGTGTTTGTCTTCATGATGAGGGCCATCGGATGTGGCCGAAACTATATAGTCGGAGTATACGATATAATTAGCGTGAGTAATTCCGCATAAGTAAAACAAAAATGTGTCAAAACCACGTCTGGTCAGTATAGTACGTACCCACTTTATCATCATCATCTCAGCCGTAGGACGTCCACTGATGGACATAAGCCTCCCCCATTGACTTCCATAAAGACCGGTTGGAAGCGGCTCGCATCCAGCGCGTTTCTGCGCTCTTTATTAGATCATCTGTCCACCTTGTCGCTAGACGTCCTATGCTGCGCTTGCCGGTCCATGGTCTCCACTCCAGAACTTTGCAGCCCCACCGGCCAACAGTTCTGCGTGCTATGTGCCCTGTCTCCTGCCACTTCAACTTGCTAATCCGTTGTGCTATGTCGGTAACTTTGGTTCGACTACGGATCTCCTCATTTCTGATTCGATCTCGTAGGGAAACTTCGAGCATAGCCCTCTCCATAGCTCATTGTGTATGTAATAGAATTAAATGTAACAAATCAAAAGCAAGGCCTACGCTCAGCAGTGGGCGATAGCGGATCGAAGATAATGATGATAAAAATTCATACCTACGTATCTCAGCTACGACCCTTCAAACTTTTCAATGACTTCATTATAATAACCTCACCTGTAGCTGTGACTCCCTATGGAACTAAAGTTGCCGCATTGTAAAACTAACCCCTCCTTATATTCTCATACATACAAAATCCTTTTAAAACTACAACACCACACAGCAACTCTTTATTAGCCGGCAACAGGATCCTCTCAATCTCATTTCACAACTAGAAATGCGGTAAAAATCATCGATTCATTTCAAATAAATTCGTTTTTTTTTTATTATATTTCATAGGCAAGTGTTTGACCACAGCTCACCTACGATGTTAAGTAGCCGTGTGGTCGAAGATGGTAAAGACACCTAGCCTTTAATGGAATTGAACACATTGTTAGATGCTTGGCGACAGATTTTCAACTCGAGGGTGCCAGTCGAGTACTAGAAAGTACCCTACCACCACGCTATGGTTTTCTCACGATGTTTCCTTCACCGGCAGCCCAAGCTCAATGTTGGGGATTGAATTCGCGGCATTCGGCGTGTGAACCCACCGCACTAACCACTGGGCTACCATCGCTATAAAACGTGCGTTGTTACATTTTTAATAGTTAACTAAATTTTGTTTCATTTTAGTGATAGAATTAATAAAATTAATCTGCTATTTGAAATAATCCTATAATTATATAAGTATTTAAAACTAAATAAATAGCAACAATATTTTCAGTCACATAATTCGAATGATAACATTATTCGAATAATGTATATTACCCATCCCTACCTCCAAGTCTCTCGTGACCCGTAACCCTTGCATTAGGAGCCGATACTTTTACCCTGTAACTGTGACGGCAGGTAATCGAAACAGGTACGTAACGGTAAATGGCTGTTGAGAGACCAGATGGCCTGAAATAAGAAATATAGAAGTGGCATGGTAATTTTTTTTTTTTTTTTTTTATTTGGTGTATTGTAAAAAAATATTTTGGATTTTTTCATATTATGTTTGTCAACATAGGGTTTATGTATATATATCATTGTACTTATCGTTATAAACAACTTTTACTATGAGTAAAATTCAGAAATTTGGAAAATTATATCAACTGTAGAAAAACTTTGTTGATACTTGATCAAATTTGGGGAACAAAAGTATGATAGCTATCGATACAAAATGAGTTAGTTTGTCTTATAGTTATACAAATGTATACGTATATATTAGAGAACATTTTACACAGCGTCATATAAGCAAAGCTTACTATGGGAACCAGGAAGCCATATGACGTCCACTGCTGGACATAGGCCTCCGCCTGGGGGAATTTTGCCAATACTCGCCACGCTTGGCAGGCGGGTTGGCGAGCGCAGTTAGGTGTGATTGTTCAAGGAAGACGCTGCTACCCATCTTCCGGATTACATCCCTTAGCCGACACTTACGGCAACCACGAGTAGAGAGGGTGGGGTACTATTCTTACGCTGGCACCACCACTGCAAGTACTTCTACACTTTTTTATAAATAGATAGGGAACACCCAGACAAGCCTGAGTAGTAAATGAACCCAGTCTCCAAGGCTCAGGAAGGAAACCTACAGCCAAATGAGCTAACAGTTAAAGTTTTAATAATAAATTATATTTTCTTATCACATAAAAACCACTAATGGTATGGTGGCAAGTAGCTCAATGGAAAGCTACAAGAGACTTACAGATGCAACAACGAATCTAAACTAACCTACATTTTTTTATAGTTGACAGGCTAGGTGTTTCACCACAGCTCACCTAATGTTAAGTGACAGTGTGGTGGTATTTATTTGCCTGTTACAATTTCCATGTCACTTCCATTTTCTTGAACTCGTGGTTAGTATGAAAGAGACTCCGCGCCGCTCGGGAGCCTCGCAAATAAATTACCCAAATCCCGGGTACGACCATGTTGATCTACATTGGGGCTCAAATGCACCAATATGTCGCTAGGGTTTTGTTCTGTTATGTGTTTCGACCGTTGTACGATTAAATGTGCGTTTAGTATGTTGTTTATGACGTTAGAACTATTGTGATAGTGGATCCACTAGTTTGGCGTAAAATATGACTCCGATTTTAATGTCATCCAATCATATTCAGATTTTTATTGATGACAAACAAAATTGTATATGGCAACTAGATATTAATATTTGGTTTATTAAAGATTGTAGCGATGATCAGTGCTTTGCGCGGACGGATCATACGCCGAACGGCGTAAGTTCACACCCCAATGAGTTTGAGATGCCGGTGAAGGGAAATATCGTGTGGAAACCATAGTGTGGTGGTACGGTAATTTCTAGTACTATAGACCTCAAGTTTAAGAAAACAGAGACTGTCACCTCCTTAAAATGTTATAATATATTTTTGAGTATACGCTTTAATAAAAATAGTCGTGGGTCGCTGATCTTTACCTCTCTAAGATTACCTTTTACCCGGTAAATGAAAATCTTTTACCTCTCTCTATTCGTATAGTATGTTCGGGACAGTTGACTGCCCTGTTAATTCATTTGGTAGAGTATCTGCTCTAACAGCTGTAGGGCGTGGGTTCGATTTCCACCGGGACAAACATTTATGTGACGATAAATGTTTGTTCTGTGCCTAGGTGTTTTGTTGTAAATTGACTTGTAACATTGGTGTTATCAATAAAATATTTGTATTTGTAGGTGTTCAATATGTATTATAAGTAAGTATTTACAACAAAAAAAAGTAAATTAGTATTCTTTCAATTATGTGATTCCCATTGTACGGCTTTTTTTAGTTTTGGGCTAGATACTGGCACTGTGTAAAATGTCTTATGATATAAATAATAATATATTTATATAGTAATATTATTATCTCTTTTAATTGTTTTATATTTATGATAAAATTTAATCCATGTGCAAATGTATAATTAAAATATGTCTAATATGGTGTTCCTTAACTTTAGATTGAGATTAGTTTCTTTAAGTTGTGCTATGTTTTTTTTTGTGTATAAAATAAATATATTATTATTATTTAAAGTTAAAAAAATGTGTAATGTTGACAAAGGTTACGGACCCCAAAATAAGAAAATATAAAAATTGAAAAATATTGTAGGTTTCATAAAATAGGTACATTTTACAGTTTTTGTGTTCATCTTACAATTTTACAGGGACATTTATAACCTGCCAAACCAATCTAAATTAGTTATTTAAGACTTGCATGTGACTTTCAATTACAATACACAATTAAGTATTGTGCCGCCGGGCATGTCCTTACTTTTGAGATTTTTGGCTGAAACACAACATTTACGACATCACGTAACACGCTATAGCCTGACGCTGTAACATGACTTGACATCACGTAACACGTCAGATCGTAAAACACAACAAAACGGAAATGTTCTTATACGTAAAGCGATGCATCGCATGCAAGATTTTGGTTGTATTCTAACAATTATCTTCACAATAAAGTAGACAGTATTTGTTATATTCCACCCCCACTTAGGTGTCAATTTATGTGTGTGTTTGGGTTTGTGTCAGACGGCAAGACGAAGATAGTAAACATGCTTGGCGAAAAGTTTATCCAAAGATACAAATTTCCCATAATTTTCGTATTTTTCTCCTAAACTTCTGGTTCCATACGAAAAACGTATATAGGACAAAAAATGTTCATTTTTACCTACAACCATTTTTTTAAGCCTACAATTTTTTGTTTAAAATTGTTTTTTCTAATAAAATGTTTCGCAATAAATGCCAAAAACATTTAAAAGATGGATTTTACTTCAATTTGACCTTTGTCCTTGAAAATATAATTTGCGCCAATTTTTACCAATAATTACCATATTCGTAATCGGGTCTAAATAGATCTATATAATATTTCAAAGGAAAAAGTGGTATGGGCCTTGGAACTTTATCCAACAATACTTTACAATTGGCTACTAGCTACTTGATATGACTAACGACGACGCGAAGATTTTTTTTTTAATATTTTGTCAGGCTTGGTTTTATACCTCAAACCACCCGATGTTAAGTGAAACACACCTAACTTGGAAAGGAACTGGCTCCAAGCACCTAACGGTGTTTTCCGGCAGCCGCGATTGAGAGGTATGCTTTACTATCTTCGACCACATCTTCACTTAACATCAAGTTAGCTAAGGTTAAGATTGTCAACCACAAAAAAAAAAGTAAGTTATTATCAAGTCCGATTATGACCTAGCAAAGAAATTGTGACTATTACAAGCTTTGATGAAGTTTTGGAAGCAACATGAAAAGTCATATTTCACCTCATCTCAGCTCGTATCGCTTTCTCATAACAACACAATTACATTATCATCATCAGCCATAGGACGTCCATAGCTGGACATAGGCCTCCTCCTGGGGGAGTTTTGAGAGTTAGGTGTGATTGTTCAAGAAAGACGCTGCTGCCCATCTTCCGGATTGCATCCCTTAGCCGACTCTTACGGCAACCACGGGTAGAGAGGGTGGGGTACTATTCTTACGCCCGCACCACCACGGCATCGCTTACACTACTAACTTATTTTAAAAATTGAAAAAGTTCTACAAAATAACAGAGGGTTTTTTGACAAAAAATAAAAATAATACAAAGTATATTTGTCAGCCAAACTTTCACTATGTTTGGCAACATCAAAAGCTTTTACTTATAAATTGTATTTGTACTGTCACATACCTGTTAAGTCGACCAAAATTGACGTTCAACAGGAAAAGTCAAACTTTCTTCGTACCTTTTTTTTACATTTCAAAAATAGGTCAATCTTGTTTACGCTTCATTTAATTTCAATTTTACGAAAGTATGCAGAAATAAGACTGAATATACTGTAATTTTGTCGATGAAAAAATATAATTTAGACATGAAAGGTGAAAGAAATTTACGGAAGTGAAAATAAGAAGAAATAATACGTTTTGGCAGAGGAGATTAGTTATCTAAGTCCTACAATTTTTTAATTAAAAATAATAATTAAAATGCTATGCCAAAAAAACATATGTATATATATTTCCTTACACATCACAAATGACACTGGCGTTTCATTTTTTTGGCGGAAAAAAACATTTCTTTACTTTTATTTATTAAGCTTCTTAATAGATAGACTTATGTTTGACCGCCGTCATGCTTCATGTCAAGCGAAAATGCGGTCTACGGAACACGCTGGCTAGAAGAAACCGATTCTGTTTTGACTACCTGAAGAACACCCACTTGGGCAGCAAATTTCACTGTCTAACAGATTACTATACAATTCAGTGTTATTATGCGGAGTGTGACATAATTAATAGAAAACCTACGATATGAAAAATTGTGGTCATTTAGAAAATTTATATTTGTGTGCAATTAAAACGCATATTTAATTAAAATTAAATTTTGATTTGATTTATCGTAAAAAATATACATGACATAATATGGCAGAAGCATTCCATAGTCAACATCAATCAAACAATAAACAATCCAAAAAATATTTGAAAATGTTTGCAAATATTGTTTATAATAAATTTAAAGATTTTATAAAGCAGAGGTTAACTGACAAAGCCTACTATAAGGTGGCTCATTATGTGGAAGACAGGAATATATGGTTGTAGTAGCTTCTCTCTGCACTTGCATCCCCCTGGCTAAGTGACAATTGTAGTAAGCATAATGTATGTATTAATATTTATAACTGTAAATTGTAACCTAATATGAAAAGAAAGATCCACAAAAAAATGCCTTGCTGAGTTTCTTGCCGGAGTCTTCTCAGTTGAAGTGTAATTACGAGCCGGTGGTAGATTCAAACATGTAACTTAACGTTCATAAGTGCCTTACCAGGGCCTAAACAGAATAAATGAATTTTTGATTTTGATTTTGATTTAATATACGTAGAAATACTCGAAACTACGCGACTTTTATGAACATAGTTTTTAGATTTTATAAATCTTTACAATATACACGAGTTGTTCACGCCACATTCAGTATATTTGGTGATAAAAAATTGGTATCTTGTTAAAATGCGTCAAACCGTGATATTTTTATTGCAATCCAAAAATAATCCCTATATCAGAAACTTCTCGACGAGCTCCATCTCGTTTGGAGGGTGAAGATTCACTCGATATTGACAAGCATCATGTTCAGGTGAATTCAAAACCCTATTCAAGAATGGAGAGTCTTGACTCGCGGACAATGGCGCTTAGGCACGGGAAATGTGGGCCCGTAGAGTGTTTTTGATGAATCTTCAAATGCACCGTTGAAAATACATTTTTTTGTCCCACCTTTACGTTTTTGTTGTATAAAATAATTTGGCTGTTAAAAAGAGAAATTAGGGTGGTGGTTTTTATTTATACAGTTATTACAAAATTTAACTCCTCTTTACTGTACATTTATAATTAAATTACTTTTAAGGACACGGAAAGATAAACAGATTTCTTCAGATACATTTCTGTGGAAAAAGTTAGTGGCGTAAGTTTTTAAATTCATTCCTACCCCCAATACATCTTTTTTCCGGCCCAAGATTTCGTACCCAATTAGCACTCTGCCTTTGCTTTCACATCTATAATAATTATATGAAGTGACACGAATATTTAAAAAAATGCAGGTAAATCGGTACAACCGTTCTCAAGCTATACATTTCGGAGAGTGTTCGTTGGAATTCCATTATTTCTTTCCACCTGCCCCTTTCTATTACCGGACGGCTAAGCAGATACTGACTAAGCGCGATCCATGCATGGTGGACATTCCCCACTTACGGATTAAATACGCTTCATTTCCACATTCTTCATACATACAGCGAGGATGTGGAACTCTCTGCTGACGTCTGTGTTTCCCGCGAAGTACAATTTGGGTGTCTTCAAATCTAGAGTAAAGAGGTTTTTTTCTAGATAAGCGTGCTTCATCTTAGACTGCATCCTGCTTAACATCAGGCAGAGCGCGGACAAACGCAGACCTATTTCGTATTAAAAAATAAGTTGTGATCTTACCAAAGAACATAATTTTATTTTTGTTTTTATAAATATATATACCCCCATGTTTGTTGTTTTTTACATCGTAAATAAAGTATTGCCTATCGTTGTTGTAAAATCTAACTTAGTGTCATTTGAAATATACAGAGTTACGAAGGAACTTCAGAACTAAATTAGTTTCCTCTAAACAGCAGAACTCTGAGTCAGATACAACATCGTAGGTACTTAAAGATTCCGCCGGGAAAACATTAATGATTATATATGTACCAATTTCAGCCCCCTACATAACAACTTTGAAGCGAAATACGACCCACTGGACACTAGTCGTAAAATGAAACGGCGCAAACTTATTGAAGGAACCAACTTTATTGCCACTATCATGACATAGCTGATCCCTCATAAAAATATGTATCGGCATTGTAAGAAAAATATTACCAACGCCATCCGAGGTGAAAGGTGCACGCGAAAATGAACATTGGATTCCGCGTTTTATGGGTTTCATGGGCCAATATCGCCTGGGGTGCTGACTAAGGGATATCGCCGAGAACGTAGTGTGAAATACAGGTGCTAGACATTGTCATAATTTTGTTTGTCGGCTGTTTTGGTCCCTAGTATGTCAAGGGTCGAGATAGCACAAAGTCATGCTCTCCAAATAACGTCAGTTTGGCAACGTTAGGGAAAACCGATAGAGATGAACGATTTCAATACGTGACGGGGAGATGAATTATGTGACTTGGCGATGCTTGCGCACGTGAAAGTAAGGAGTGGAAGTCTTTTTCAACGGCAATGACGCGGCACTATGTTGGACAGTCGGGGAAAATGTGCTTATTAAACGGAAGTAAGAAATGAACGTAAAATAAAGCAGAATTATTAAAGAGAAAAACAATCTGTATATACATAATTATGTACATAGTTAAATTAATATCGCGTCTACAAAGCATTTTAATTTTTCAACTTTAGAAAAATTTTGAAAATAATATGTAAAATTGTAGGCACTAATTTCAATCACCACTATTTTGTTTTTGTTTAGTGAGTTTTAATATAAAATAGTACAATAGTCTCAAGATTTATTCATGCATTTATAGCACAAATATATATGCAAGTTTTGAAACTATTATTCATTCACAAACGAATAACTCTATGTAAACTATTTTTCGTCCTCAAACGTTTCGCTTTGTAGATTTATTTGTGCAATTTTCATTACAATTACCCGGATACCACAAAATTTGTTAGTTTCCCACTAAATAATGCAGTGGTGTCCGTTAATTAGAAATGTTTGCGACCTGACTGTGTTTCCCATTCAAAATAATGGAATAACGCATCTACTAACATATAGATATTTTAAAATATTACACGAGTTTTCATAAGTTAATATAATTTATTATAATTTTTTCTTGGTTGTAAATCTCCTTAACGGGTGTCGTTCAAGTAGGTACGACCTCAGTTTTGTCACCAAGCATTAGTTTATAAACATTAAACATTAAACTGTGTTCCGATTTGAAGGGTACTGCAGTTAGCGAAATTACAGGGCTGTTAAGACTAACCATCGAAAGTCTCAAAGTAATGAGCGCCAAACCAACGATGCCTTGAACTTTGTTTTGCTACTCAAAGCTCTGTGTATCGCTGCAATGATCATGGACAGGTGTTATCTCTTATCATCAGGAAAGCGTATCGTTCGTCTCATTATTTTTACATAAAAATAAAATAACTAAAAATCACATTACAATTATTATGATATATTTTGTTACATAATTACCATAAAAAAAAAACGAGTGTAAGCTCTATAAAATTAGCATAATATGAAAATATAACAAACAATATTTCACGTTTTCATTTTAAAAGCATTTTTTGTTCATAATTCAAGTTATAAATTATGCGAACGTTTAACCACCCTTTATTTATAGTGTCACCGGCATAAAATAAATTATTTAAATATTCACAAAGTGTTAATACGAACCGAAGTTTAGTGGTCATATTTCAATTTGCATAATTTCTGTTGTCACATACTATACCCACTAATTATAACGTAGGTACTACTGCAATAGACTAAACGGTAGGTAATGGAATATGGCAGGGGTTCCTCAGAGAACAATAGTTTTCCTTGTTGACAGCCATGTTGGCTCTGTGGAAGTATATCTGCTTTAAGAGCTGTAAGGCGTGGGTTCGATTCCCACTCAGGACATTAAGTGGTATAAAGAAATGTTTGTTCTGTGTCTGGGTGATCTGTATGTATTTACAAAAAAAAGTATTTAAGTATTATATCAGTTATCTGACTTCCATCGTATAAGCTTTGCTTAGTTTAGAGTCATATGGCACTGTGTGTAATATCTTTTTTGTTTCTTCACCATATTAACAAGTATTTTATTAATTACCGTCGTCGTGTATAATTTGGTACAGACAGATTATGTAGGATTTTACCTACTAAAACCTTTGGAATGTGCTTGCTTCTATTATCAGGCTGGGTAAATCCCTATAATATTTTCTTTAATCTAGTATTTAAACGTTATTTATCTATGTACTAATTAGTACTGATGTTTATATTCGTATGTATGTTGTTATTATTTTCAAAGGCTATATGGCTTATAAGCTTGCGTTTGACTACCATCTCGCCTGCTTGCCTAGAAGAAACCGATTCACTCGCGACTTGAACCTTCTGTATAAACATTTTGATGAGTCCATATAGGAGCATTAACTTAACATTAAAAAAGATTATTCTATTTTATTCTTGAAGGCATCCAGATTATTGATATAAATATCTATCAGGAAATACCCTCTCGGTCAGCAAATTTCATTCCTAAGCGGCTTGCACGATGAAGGTGGATTCAAACTGTTTAATTCGTTTAGTTGTCGGTGTTGATTAAAATAATTATTTGACAATAAACATGTCATTAACTATAGGTCAAGATGACCTCAAATGCATATACATATATCCACAATACCAACAAATTAAAAAGATAGCTTACCACACAATAATTGATACATAGCGTTAGTACTAATTATAATATAACCTAGTTTAGGTTAACTGTCACCGCCTTGTCTACTCAACGGGTCACCGTTGAGCTGTCATTTAATTATTCCAGTCAAGCCAAATTAGACGTTAGAATGTCAGCATAAGTTCATGTCATTTGACCGTGTCACACTGGAATTACTCGTCGTATGACCAACTTAATTATGGAAGATGACATGACATGAAGGTAGATATTACACCTGCGTAACATTTAAAAATAGATGTTTTTGGAAATAAAGCTTGTTAAATTGTATAGAATAACTAAGGTAGAAAAATGAGCAAATTAAACAGAAGCATACCTAGGGTCATGCCGTGGTGGTGCCGGCGTAAGAATAGTACCCCACCCTCTCTACCCGTGGTTCCCGTAAGAGTCGGCTAAGGGATGTCATCCTGAAGATGGGCAGCAGCGTCTTCCTTGAACAATCACACCTAACTGCGCTCGCCAATCCGCCTGCCAACCGTGGCGAGTATTGGCAAAACCCCCCTCAGGAAGAGGCCTATGTCCAATAGTGGACGTCCTATGGCTGTTGATGATGATGATGATACCTAGGGTATAAAAGTGATGTGGTGCTGATTATGCCGATAAAGGCAATGCTTTGTTATTATGCAAATAACCGTATAAAAAGGCGCTCTAAGTTTTCATGCAAACTTAGGCAACCACGGGTAAAAAGGGTGGGGTACAATTCTTACGCCGGCACCACCACGGCAAAATAGATATTACGAATTAGCAAATCAAACTTAATCATACGAAAATGAGGTCGACTGTTCATTATATTATATTTGTGTATAACTAAAGTTGATTATGTTTGTTATAATAATCAGTAAAAAAAAATCTTAAATCATTTCACACAGCGCCATCTACCCAAAAACCAAACAAAGCTTATACCTACTTTGAGAACCAGATAACTAATAGAATACTTATATACAATTTTTTACTTTTAAAATTATTTTGCCGAACGGAATTGTCTGATAATAATAATAAATATTACTTGTCCATGGCCATTGCAGTGGCACCCAGAACTTTAAGCAACAAAACACAGTCCAGGGCATCGCTGCTTTGGCGCTCATTGCTTTGAGACATTCTGTAGTTAGTCTCACTAGCCTATTAATTTCGCTAGCATCAGTACCCATCAAACTAGAATAAAGTACTGAAATCACACTACTGCTTAGCGAGAAAATATAGATATGATATTGCGGTGGCATCTATTTTTGGTGAAAAATCATGTTTAGTATTTTTTTAATAATGTCTTTGTTTTTATATTCAAATAATACAATTTCACACAACCTTGCAGGAGAATAGACGTGTTAACAAATGAGTACCACATTTGTTGAAAGAACATTCAGTTTCACGGAGCTGTTGGCTAAGAGGAAAATGCTGAATTATTTAATCTGGAATATAAACAACCTCCAGCAAAACGCCGGAACTGGGTTCTGAGATGAAGTGGCAAACAGTTATTCTGACTTGTGCTGGCAAATTTTTGTAGGAATGCGTTAAGTTTTCTTATACATTTGGCGTATTGTTACTAGAATACTTTAGCGTAGTGTACTTGTATTTCGTCATATTTTATTTAGTTTTAAATTTATTTCTTAGTAATTAGTTTAAAATTTGTTTACGGGTTTTAATAAAAACGTAAGTAGACGGTATATATCCCATAGTATTCAATCCTTTTTCTCAAAGAAGATTTAAAAAAAATAGGCACTCATCGGGACTGCCGACAAAAGTGAAATCTTAAAACTTTGGAATAGCTGTATCAATGCAACACGTCACATTAGCATGTAGGTGTCGCGAAGTCATAAACATTTTCACCACCAAAATTTTTTTTATAAATTGCAATTGAGTTCAACAATTGTAGTATATATACATTTTAAAAAATTCACTACCAAAAAACAATTATAAATTGCAATTAAGTTAAAAAAATACCACATAAGAAATAGATGAAATCTTACAATTTAAAATAGAAATTCGAAGTTATGCACGTACAGTGCGAAAAATTGCTTAAATTTCAGTTGGTTCTTTATTTATTTACTTAATATATTTCGTTCCACAGACATCGGGGTCCGTGACCTTTTTCAACTTTATAATTACGATATTTTTTTACTTTATATACAACATTATAGGATAGGGAATTTAATTTTAATCACAATCTAAGGTTGTACTAGTTTTTTTGTACACCGCGAGCAGACAAAATTTTAATAGTTTTCAACAATAGTAGTATACATAATAAAAAAATAATACAACAATTAAAAACAATTACAATTTTAAATAGAAATTTGAAGTCAATTCTTCATTATACAGGTACAATGCGAAATATTGCTTAAATTTCAATTGAGTTCAACAATAGTACTATAGATAACAAACAAATGAAATCTTACAATTTAAAATAGGAATTTATCTGGATATTTGATGAAATAACAGCTTACAAAAAAGAATACGAAACGTACCTGTGCACGAAAGTTATCAGAACTTTGCCAGTTCAAAGAAATAGTCCGACATTTCATTCGAGTTTGAATGCAGTTCTGTTGATTGAAGTTCCAGAGAGAATTCCATTCGCTTGATTAAATAAAATGTTTATTTAAAAAATTTACATAAGCTGTTTTTGATACTGAAATTGTTTATTATGTGTTTGTTGAAATCACTTTTTATCTCATTCTTATGTCTTTTAGACAAGAAAAAGAAGTTGCTAGACGCACCGAAAACGCCTAGAAGAGCTATTGGTCTATGAAGCGCAGTATCTTAGAAGTCAAACTTATAGACAAAATAAGAAACAGTACTGCACTCCAGGACTCAGATAGCCGATGTAGCTCAGAAAGCCACCTTCCTAAAGTGGGATTGGGCCGACCATGTTAGCCGCATGTCGGGAGATCGTCGGGCCAAAATCACGACACAGTGGTTCCCTCAAGATGGCAAGCGACCGCCTGGACGGCCCAGACGGAGATGGAGAGACAAACTTGACTCCTGCATGAAAAAAATGGACTCAGATTGCAAGAGATAGAGAAAGATGGAAGGAGGGAAGGGTGGCCTTTGTCCTACAGTGGGACCGTACAGGCTGATAATAAAATAATAATAAAGACATATATATGAAACTATTTTTGTTGGATTTTTTTCACTGAGATCAGTCCTCTCATGAACGAGAAAGAAAACAGATATCGTTTTCCTCTCCTTTTTTATTTTGTTAGTCCATCGTTTTTTAAATTAGAAGATTGTTAATCCCGTCTATTTCCAAACAAAATACTGTTTCCCGGCATATCTTATACTGCGCTGGAACCTGCCTACTCCACTCCAATCACCCCACCTAATAATACATACATAAGCTGCTAAAATCAAAACCCTATTTACTGTATAGTCAGGTAATAACTATAAGCCACTACATAGTTGTATATCATTTTATGTAAGAAAATGTGGTTCTCAACCTTCACTCACCTTACAACACTAACTTGCTCATACACTAATTCCCTATTTCAGATCGGATGCAACAACACAAGGCATACAAGTCTCTGTGATGAGTCATTCAGATAGCACAAAGTCAGGTGGAAATTAGACTGTCGATGTGTATGGCTTATATCTCAAAACCTGTTTGAAATAGTGTGACTATGCTATACTGTTTTAAAGGACTGCCTCAACCTGACTTTGGATGAATTTTACCTACAATTTTTATAATCAACCCTACAGACTAATACCGATATGCCACGCGCCAAACTTCAGAATGACTACAAGTAACCTCATAAGATTATTTTCTTTTCTGTACTCTTTTTCTATTTTTGGTGTGCACAATAAAGAGTTTCTATCTATCTATTAGTTCATTACTAGTCAGTAGTACGTCTCCTGTGCAATTACTTTTCCCATAGTTCAGCTCACAAAAACAAAAAGACCACGATGGATTATCTTTTCACAAGTAAGTTTCATTATATTGACAAATATCGATGATTTATTTGCAACTTGGAACACAAATCCTAAACATTATCGGCCGGCATTGAAACTCTTACAGATACACGAGTTTCTACCCGTAAAATGTCTCACACAGGCATAGATAGCCGAGTGTCGGCACACATAAACAGCCAAGTGACTTCACAGCGTTAGATATCAAAAACTCTTATTGGCCTTTTTTCTTAACGTCTACAAATTAATTAGTAATAAAATATCATTGAAACTATATAATTATTTAACATCAACGCTTTAGTAATGGCAATACAATACAATGTAAAGCGCGTTCTGCGAAGCTGTGCGTTTTAATAGGTAACGCAAAACAATGAACGAGTTTATCTCGCGTACTAAGAATTTCCATATACACAATATATCACGTTAATGGAAACTAATATCAGCCATTTCATTACAAGAAAGACAATAATAAAAACGTATATTCATTAGGCTTTTAGCACTGGTCGACTTTTTTATGGTTGACAAGCTAGGTGTTTGACCACAGGTGTTTGCGGTCGGCCGCATGATCTGTTCTACATAGATCGGGATCGTACGGTTGCGCGCCCGCCGCCACTTTAATGTGCTCCTAGCCGGCAACACTGATTTTTTTGGAGTTTTGGCGGGAACGCGGTGAGCTTCGTGTCGCCTCATTGTATTTTTTTCTAAACCTAGTGTTTTTTCGAGTTTTTATGCATAAAAATAGTGGTGTTTTATTTACAAAGTGCCGAATTACAAGCGCGAGTGTGGGAGAATGATATAATGTGGTTAAACATGACTTTTCGTGTTACTTCCAAAACTCCTTCCAGAAGCTTATAGTAAAGTCGCCACTACTTTACTAAGGCATGACTTGATTTGACTGGGACCGACTGGACTTGATCAAGACTAGACTTTGACTGTAACTATAGATGATAAAGAAGCTGAAAAATGAAGACTACTCACAAAATATAGAAACATTGAAACTGGCAGAATGCACAGAGTGTGATGCCAAGAAGAAAGAGAAAAAAAAACACTGATTTTGACATTTTATTTGACAACTGGAAAAGCATCTTAGCATATCTTTTGACGTATTGTGAAAGCTTGACCGATCAATGGGATAGATGTAAAGAGCGTAACAGCTCTATCACTTTTGACGATATTTTTACTGATTGCATTATTGACATTAGAGATTTATTTGACATACCATGATATTATTATTATTATTATTTTTGTTTGTTTATATTTTATTATTGTGATTAGATTGTGAATTAAGTTGAAATTAATATTGTTACGTTCTGTTTTGTGTGCTAGGAAATAAATAAATTGTGATTTTTGTGTCATAAATGTAAATGTTTCTATCGTTTTTATGTCAATAAAGTAATTTGAATTTGAATTTGAATCACCTGGTGTTAAGTGACGGTATGATCGAAGTAAGGCAGCCGAAACACACTGTTAGGTGCTTGGCGACAGATTTTCACCTCAAATGAATCGATTTGCTTTTTAATGATTTTCAACTCGCACTTCGTTATTTTTAGTAACTATGAGGCTTAAGTTACAGGAGCGTAGTTGAGGGACCATCGTACTGCCAGTCTGAGATCCTAGTTTCAAATCCGCTCGTGCCTCTATTTCTTTTGTTGCGTAATGAAACCTGGGTTACGATGGTGATTAACTTGGTGGTAGATTTCCTTAGCAGGAGGTCGTTTTGGTAGGCACCATAGCAGTATCAGATACTCGGCCGTCAAGCAGTAGTGTGTAGCTAGCGAAATTACTGGGCTGTTGATACAAACCATCGTAAGTCTCGATGTAATGAAGGCCAAAGCAGCGAAATCCTGAACTTTGTTTTGTTACTCAAAGTTCTGTGTATCGCTGCAATGGTCATGGACAGGCGTTATCTCTTATCATCATGAAAACGTCTCGTTTGTCTCATTACTTTTAATTTTTTTTTAAGTGAATATTTTAGATAGTCAATTTTTTCTAGCTGTTGATCCTTAAACTGCGCTCAGTCAAACACGCGCTTGGCCTTTAGCCAATATACTCGATAACTTCAATACAGGTCAATAAAATTTTCACTGCTTCACTAGCTAATTTATTACTAAATCATCATTTTGTCGTGAGACCGTTTCAGAAAGTCTTTTGTTTCATTTCAAAAATCTGGTTACATTATGGATACCGCTCATACCGGAATTCCGAGCTAAATAGCAGGTACTAAGCGAAATTGGATTCGATCACGATACAGAGGTTACGGGCCAACATACCGTATTAGGACGCCGGTCGATACGTGCTGAGTGATTTAGATGCCTACGTGTTGAATCTATCTTGAGCGTACGTGAAGTATATGGTTCTTATTAAAAGTTATGAGTTACTTACTAAGTAGTTTATTTTATTGCCGTGACTGACCTGTTAGCTCAGTTGGGAAAATAGAGCTTCAAGAGCTGTAGAGCGTGGGTTCGATTTCCACGAGAACATTTATGTGACGATAAATGTTTGTTTTAAGTCCAGAAGCAGAAGCTTAAAAAAATAGCATCGTTCCATGGTCGATGTTCCAAAAACTCGAACCAAACGATTTGATTCAACGTTCATTGTGCGGACTGCTAGACAGTGGAATTCGCTGCCTGAGTGGGTGTTCTTGGATATAATCTGGGTGTCTTCAAGTCGAGAGTGAATCGATACCTTTTAGGCAAGCGTGCTCCATCTTAGACCCCATCATCACTTAACATCAGGTGAGATGACGGTCTATTTCATATAAAAAAGTCTTGGTGTTCTATATGTACCTTAAGTAAGCATATACAAAAAATAGTATATGATCATTCTATGTTATCTGGTTTCCATAGTACATGCTTTGCTTATTTTGGGACTAGATGGCGTTGTGTTAAATGTCCTACGATATTTATTTATTATATTTCATTTTTTAATAACATACAAAACAGTATGTAATAATATTTATTAATATTTAATTCTGATTCAATGTACATTTTACAGATCTGTATTACATTTTAAAAGTCACAACAGAATTAATTTCCTAGTTATAAGCTAATGAAATATAATTACTAATTAAATTAAAAAAGGTAAGTTGTACAGTCTAAATACATTAAAAAAATCAACTTTTTTTTATTGTTTACAGGCTAGGTGTTTGACCACAGCTCATCTGATGATAAGTGACGGTGGGGTGAAGATGGTAAAGCACACCTAGCCTGGAATGGTACTGGCTCTCAAGTGGGGCTGCCGGAACACACCGTTAGATGCTTGGCGGCGAATTTTCTATTTAAGGGTGGTAACTAGCCAGTCGAGTACTAGAAAGTACCCTACCACGCTATAGTTTCCTCACGATGTTTTTCTTCATCAACAACTCAAGCTCAACTATAATTTAAAATTTAAACTGTCTTTGAAACGGGTATAGATTTAAGTAAACGATAATTATGACTGTTAGAGATGAGGATTTCATTGTATTGGCACACCGTCCTTAGTATTACGTGAGTGGCGGTGGTTAGCCAGTGAACATTAAAAAAAAAATTATACTCTGGCCGTTCTTTTTGCTTTAGCTATTTCCAAACGCTAAATTGATTCAAAATTAGGTAAGACTATGTTAGGTTGTAACACCATTCTGGTGCCACTCCCTAAACTAACAGATAACATAAATTCAGACCCGATGCGATGTTTGTTTAATCGAACGAAAACTGGGGATTACGTTTTTGCTGCTATAATCTGCTTCGATTTAAGGGTTGAACGGGACATTCGATAGGACCTGAAGTGGGTTAATTAACGCAGTGATTTACATTATTATTAAATTCAGTTTAGTTTACTATAAAATTTCATTAAAAAGTACAATTAGTTTATCATGGCAAGTAAATTTTTCGAATGTGTCAGTTTTTTTTTAATACACCATAAGTTGTTTGAATGTCAAATTCTAAGTAGAGTTTCTTAAACTAAATCTGCTGAATGTAATTATGATTTAAATATGGAAAAGAGATAACTTATAACCTGAATTAACATATATGTTGATTATGTTCATCACGGTATGTTAGGTGCATTTAACATCTTTGACCATACCGTTTTCTTGGCGATAGATTGCCTTAGAGTCGTCTAGGTAGGTACCACCGCAATACCAGATATTCTGCCGCCAAGTAGTAGTATGTAAACATTAATATGTTCCAGTTTGAATGGTATTGCAGCTAGCGAAATTACTGGGCTGTTGGTTCTAACCATCGAAAGTCTCAAAGAAACGAGCGCCAAAGCATCGATGGACTTTGTTTTGCTACTCAAAGTTCTGTGTTTCGCCGCAATGGTCATGTACAGGTGTTATCTCTTACCACCAGGAACTTTTTACATTAAAAAAAAAATCTTAACAGGTAAGCTGTAGTCGGAAATGAACCAACCATAAAAAAAAAATTGGGACAAAATTTTACAGAATTAGACAAACAGTCACGTCAACCATAAACAGCTGGTGTTAAATTAATAATATATATTGTAGCACACATTACACACAGCGCCATCTGACCCCAAACTAAGCAGAGCTTGTGTGATGGAAGTCAGATAACTGATAGGATACATAAATACTTTTTTTTTGTAAATACATACTTATAATACATACAGAACACCCAGACACAGAACAAACATTTGTTTATACCAAACAAACATTTGTCCTTGGCGGGAATCGAACCCACGCCCTACAGCTCAGGCAGGCATACTCCCAATGAGCCAACAGGGCTGTCAAATAAACATTAATATGCCAAAAAATACTATATAATAATAGAGCGCGCAGTGAAGTAAAAAAAATAATCAGATCGATTGAACGAATAAAAGCGAAGCACCTCCCTGAAAGAAAACAACACCGAATACTATATGTCATTACTACCGTTATATTTCCTTTAACTAATGACAAAACAGACTAATTGTTGTTAGTAAATGAAAAGGAAAACTGTAATCCAGCCTGCATCATTATTTATCTTCTTTACTTCGGAGATAGAATATCTTGCTGTGACAGATCAGGTTACGTTTAATTGCTCCCAATTAATTGGTAACCCGAATACTTACAATGTTATTGTTTTTTGGAAATAATAATCTTGTGCTTAATTTGGTAACAAATGCAACGTAATAAAGTCAAAATATAAATAAAAACAACATTTCTTCTATTGAAGATTTGGTATTCTAATGTAATTTACAACAAAATCGATAAAAATCTTACAATTAGTTTTATTGCTCATCATAATTTACATAAATACAAACAACTCTTTTTTACCAAAAACATCTTTAAGTTACATTTTTATGTAATAATAATGAATTGTGTCAATTTATGCATTATATTGTATTTAATCATTTATTTTATTTATATTTATGCCGTGGTGGTGCCGGCGTAAAAATTGTACCCCACCTTCTCTACCCGTGGTTGCCGTAAGAGTCGGCTAAGGGATGTAATACAGAAAATGGGCAGCGGCGTCTTCCTTGAACAATCACATCTAACTGCGCTCGCCAACCCGCCTGCCAAACGTGGCGAGTATTGGCAAAACCCCCCCAAGAGGAGACCTATGTCCAGCAGTGGACGTCCTATGGCTGATGATGTGATGAGTAAATGTTAGGTAATTAGTACATAGGCCTAAAATGTTACAAGTTTTATCTTGGAAATAAAAAGAGAGAAGCATAAAGAAACCAAATTAAAAAAGCGCAACGAACACAACCATTTAACTGGCAGCTCTTAACGCCCGCGTTCAACAAATGAGTGAACTTAAAATATTGCTTTGAAAAGGCTTTAAATTGAGCCGTGCTGGGTTTAGGCCGAGCCCGGCTTAGTGCGAAGACAAACGACCGAAAAAAGGCGAAATAGAATGCGACGTGGGAAAACAACGGAATGGGTACACAGATCAAGAAATGAACAGCAACCCAACTTGGTTATGTAAAAAAAAATAGGCAGTCATGGGGATTGCCAACAAAAGTGAAAACTCTGATAACAGCCTGTCGGTGACGCAGTCGCATGCCATGTCGGTGAGGCGAACCCATTTTAGCCTCAAGCAAAAAAATCCAAAACGTGGTTAGCTCGGCTAGCTAGCTACCACTCTCAAGTTTAAAATCTGTCTCCAAGCACTAAAAGTTGTGTTTCGGCAGCCAATTCCATTCCAAGCTAGATGTGCTTTACCATCAACCATATCGCCACTTTACTTCAGGTGAGCTGTGGACAAATACCTATCAACAGTAAAGAAAGTATACGCTTCTAGTATCTAGTATATGCAGTTCTATTCCAGGCTAGGTGTGCTTTACCATCTTCGACCACACCGTCACTTAACATCAGGTGAGTTGTGGTCAAAAACATAGCCAGTCAGCGTTAAAAAAAAAACGCTTTTCTTACTTCAGCGCTAGATGGCTCTATATAAAATATCCTCGAATATTTATTTACCGAATTATTAGTTACTCTGAAAGAAGGTAAGGGGCGCTTCAACACTTACTAAAAAGTATCTGTTTACTAAGTTCCTTCTTAATCTGTGCTAGGGCCTCTCACTTTACAAAGAGAAAGTTTTGTGTTAAAGCGCGTAAAATACACGCTTGGAAATGTTTTCGGGAGTTAGGAGTTTAATGGTAACTGTTTTGTAATTTACCTCCTGGTGCAGTTTTTATTGGGGCGCTAATCTTACATAATGTCAAAGTTTAATTTAATGTGCGCACTTTATTTTTATTTAGAGTTAATTTGCACATTATGTAACTTAAACTTAAAGTTGAGCTACAAAGAACTTTAACATAAAGGTGTGGTCACCACGGTGAGTTACGATAAAAAATTAAAAATTTATGGATAATGAGAATTCACAGGTCTATTGAGACTTAAAACCGAACATGTAAAAGTAATAAACACCAAAATAGTAATATAGTGTTGTTCTAGGAACCATTGCAAGTAGGCGTTATTTCTTACCATCAGGAGAATATCACGTTAATTCCATTACTTTTTACATTTATATTAAAAACGCATCAGATATTGTTACTTGTAAATAATTACGATTTTTATACAAATTGAAACAGTTGAATGATATTGAAAAAGTGTAATAAAAAAGTGGGTACATTCTAAGCTTCGAGATAAATCTAGATATAATGATGACGTCTTCACATTAAAACACTAGAAAATTAAAAGACATTGGGTTTGACAAGACAAGATAAAGGGTTTTGCCAATACTCGCCACGCTTGGCAGGCGGATTAGCGAGCGCAGTTAAGTGTGATTGTTCAAGGAAGACGTTGCTGCTCATCTTCCGTATTACATCCCTTAGCCGACTCTTACGGCAACCACGGGTAGAGGGTGGGATACTATTCTTACGCCGGCACCACCACGGCAATACATACATACATAATATACATATATACATTTAAAAAAAAGACATTTTTAGGCAGGCGTGTAAAAATGAGTTCAGTATCATATGTTTTTTTATACATGAACAATACAATCTAAGTTTGGCCGCCAACTCGCTTGATAGAAAGCGACGTTGTGGCCGAAGATGGGGCACGCTGATCTAGAAGAAATCTAAAAAACGCCCAAATTGTAATTTACAGGCAAAAAAAATAAGCTGGCAATGAGTTCCATTCATGGACTGCACGCATCAAGAAAGTTGAGCTGAACCGTTGCGTACGGATACTTGGAACGTCAGCGAGGAACGGGTGGTAGTGTGCCGTTCTTCTACTAGAATAAAGCCATAAGGCGCTATATTTTCCCGAATGTACCCGGTAAGTACACGGTATAGACAGACATGGTACTCTGACTGAGTAATTCTGTTACCGTTCTTGTTCTTTGGTACGAGTGACAAATGACTTACATCCAATAACACTACATCTGATATCAGATACGAAGCACGTTCAAGTCAAGTTGACGCCCGCACACGAACAAAGGTGCAATATTTTCTAAACTAAATAAAAATGCCACCGCGTGTTATCGCTTTGTTCAGTTTTATAGGAAACAGGGTGTGTGTAATGTCGTCGTTTTTTCCAAAGCGAAACGTAAAGTTATAAAAGAAACTGTGCCTTAAAATCCATAATGATAGATTGAAAATTGTTATGTTATTAACTAGCAAATTTCAGAGTATATGGAAACAAATTGGGTGCGTATGTGTATGGTTTTGTTGTATCTTAAAGATATATTTTGGCTTAGCATAGTTTGGTGAGAACCTTATACAAAGCCAAATATCTTTTGAGTGGTAGATCTTCTTAGAAAACTGAAATATTTGATAAAAGTGTATTCCTCTTTAATATGAAATCTGTCACACGCTGATATTTTTAAGCGATTATCAAATTTGTGAGAGGTTAGAAGGTGACGCTTAAAGCTTGTAGCTTCAACACTGAACTATACATAGAATACAAAATAGAATTTGCCAAAGCAAAATGCTTTTATTTCAGGCTCTAAACCGCTCCACTAAAGTGCTGAACTGAGTTAAATACAGCACCATATGAATGTAGAAAGGATTTGTTTTTCACAGTTTAATCACTGACTGTTCAACTTAAGCTGGAGAATGACGGTAGCGAATGATATCAATGTTTCAGTGATTTTGAGTGATTTGGATGAACTTTATGAAGAAGCCGCTTCATGCAATCTAGTGACAATCAAAGTACTTTTGTGGCTTTGCAATGCCACATGCTCTACAGTTTTGTTCTCTAACAAGAAGCCACGGCAATGTGGACTATCCGTCGCTCGTAGCTTGACATAGTAATTATTTAAATTGCAATGTCCGGTTATTATGTTTACTAAAAGATTAATTCTTAACGCATTTTTTTTTTAAATTTCGTTAGTTAACCTGTAGATTTGAAACCAGAAGAAAAAATACATATTTTTATTATTTTGTGTCTTCTTTCTAACTGCAACTCGTAGTCTTGCTAGTTATTGGAATAAGATTAATTGGCTTACTTTCTGCCTTTTGGTAGCGATGATAGCCCAGTGGTTATCGCGCTCGGTTCATACGCCAAAGAGCGTGGCTTCAATTCCACCAACAATGAGTTTGAGCTGCTGGTGAAGGAAAACATCGTGAGGAGACCATACTATGGTTGTAAGGTACTTTCTAGTACTCGGCTGGCTACCAACCAGTCAAATTGAAAATCTGCCGTCAAGCACCTATCAGTGTGTTCCGATACCCTCACTTGAAAGCCAGTTCCATATGAGGTTAGATATGCTTAACATCTTCGACCATACAGTCACTTAACAAAACTTGTAATACTTTTAAAAAAAACCTTATCATAACTTATTAACATAAGATGAAAAAAAAAGAAAACTTTCAAATGATCGATAAGTGTTGGTAAATCTTAATTCACTTATAAGTAATAGAAGGGTCTTTACTTACTAACAATAACGATATTTTTGTAAAATTGTTCATATATCAAGGCAAGTATCGCAAAATAATTGCTTGCATGCAATTTATCTACAAGTTACTATAACAGGAAAACTTTTCACGCACGGTCTTAATTAAACCAACTATCAAAATAGTTCACACATTTGACCTCGATAGTTTCAAAATATTCCTAATATCCCCCTGGCTAAGTGACAATTGTAGTAAGCATAATGTATGTATTAATATTTATTACTGTAAATTGTAACCTAATATGAAAAGAAAGATCCACAAAAAAAAAGCCTTGCTGAGTTTCTTGCCGGAGTCTTCTCAGTTGAAGTGTAATTACGAGCCGGTGGTAGATTCAAACATGTAACTTAACGTTCATAAGTGCCTCACCAGGGCCTAAACTGAATAAATGACTTTTGATTTTGATTTTGATTTTGATTTTGCTCTAGGAATATCTAGACAATCAGCCCAGACGGCGTTCATTTTGCATTCACACAGCTTAATTGGGATGCGATCTTGCATTTTGTATGCAAGCGGTGTTCGCTGAAGTAAAACAAAGCTTTGACTTGCGAAGAGACTTTCAACCTGACTTCTGACAAGAAATTTCTATGGTACAAACAAATGCAGAAAGCTTTTTACTGTAAATATTTGCTCAGTGTAGCGTATAGGATATAAATATGTATTCATTTGCTAGTAGCCTACATTCGATATACATGTCTGAGTTTTTAAAGTATTCTATCACTTTATTAAGTATTATTAATTGAAATCACATTTTATGTGTTTGAATTTGATGCAATTGGCCATAAATACTGTTATAATGTAGCGAATGCGAGTCTATGCGAATATTCCAAGTATCGACCAATTAAAAAAAAAAAAATGTAATGAGGCGAACGGTACGCTCTTCCGATGGTAAGATATAATGCATGTCAATGACCATTGACCATTGCAGCAATACACAAAACTTTGGGTAACACAAAAGACCACGGTGTCGCTGCTTTTGTGCTCATTACTTTAAGACTTTTGACGGTGAGTCTTGACAGTATTGCAATTTCGCTAGCTGTACATAGTAATGTTTACACACTACTGCTTGGCAGCAGAATATCTGGTACTGCGGTGGTACCTACCTAGACCTCTGATATGTCTTGACAGCTATTATTATAGAGACTAGCTGTAACCCGCGGCATTGCCTGTGAAGTCGAGTGATTTGCGATGATTGCTTAGAGTAAAATAAAAATTATTTATTATCCAATATAAATCTTCATATCATAATTATAATAATTAGACTTTGAATCCAATGTGTGGTTTTTGTGTGATACACGTTCAAACAATCCGACAAATAGACAAAAAAAACTGTTAAAGATCGCACAAATAACAATACTGTCTTACTTTGTATGAAGAACTCGTTTTAATCAGAAGGTGTCGATTAGACTAAACATTGGTGAAAGAAAACGTTTGCGCATTTTAATAATTTTGTGACGCTATCTATGAAGTTCTTGTGGAACTGAATTTACTTTGATCGATTTTGCCACACATTGGGTTTGAACAAAAACAACAATTTTCAAAAGTTCTTCAATTTTAAAATTGAACAAAAATATTTAATGTCCATGTTTGTGTATGTGTACATTAAGTTCGTTTACAGTTTTATTATATGTATAGATATAGAAAATGTATAGCATATAGCAAGCAACGGGGACCTACGTGTTGACGTGTTAAATGAACTATAGTACTGATGTAAAACCTACTTATGTCACCCATCTAAAGACTGACTGGATCGTCCGTTCGTTAACCTCAGTTATTATAGTCGGAAGGTTTTCCTCTCCAGCATGCATCAGCTAATCAAATTTTCAATTAACATCCTGAAAGGTTTCTGGTACATTATACATAGATTTCAGCCCTATAATAATCAAAAAGCTTCGAGCCTATTCATCGGAGATTTGCATTAAACCACAGACTATATTCATGCTCCTCTCGAAAATATCCTCATGAGCCTTCCATTATGTCGCGAGGTTGAAACTAATCAAGTCCAGTAAATTGAATTTCATATTGCAACCGGCTGAGCGCTGTCCGTGAGTAGCCCGCCACGCCACGCCATAGTGATGCATCAATTAGCACTAGCATTAGCATTTAGCATAACGAAGCTAACTTTTGCGATTTATTATAATTATTTTTTATTGTTAGCAGTTAAATTGACACTTGAAATTGTTTAAATTATAATCGGAGTATATAAATGGTAATTATTTAAACTATTAATTTTTGATTTTGAGTTAATATCAATTTTAAAATAAGAAATTAAATTAAGTTGTTATGCTTTTTGGGTTTTTGAGCTATAAGTAGTTTAATACTAACAAGTAATTTAATTCCAAACAAAGATCCAGACGCAAATTAACACACACACATACATCTCATCATCAGCCATAGAACGTCCACTGCTGGACATAGGCTTCCTCCTGGGGGGGTTTTGCCAATACTCGCCACGCTTGGTAGGCGGGTTGGCGAGCGCAGTTAAGTGTGATTATTCATGGAAGACGCTGCTGCCCATCATCCGGATTACATCCCTTAGCCGCCTCTTACGGCAATCACGGGTAGAGAGGGTGGGGTACAATTTTTACGCCGGCACCACCACGACAAATTACACATATTCATACAGTTTTATGATATTTCATAAAATAATCAAAATGTCCAAAAATATTTTTTTTATTTGAAATGTTCTTTACAAGAGTTAAGAAGTTCTAAGTCTTCAATAAATGGGTTTCTAAAATTATATTAAGGCGCTTTCAATTATACAAGCATGTTTTGCAATTTTAGTTCTTTACTAAAATTATTCAGCAACACGCAGTTTCGCATTTCGCAAAACAAAAATATGACATAACGCGTAGACGTAGTTATGCGATTTTTAAATTTTTTGCTACTTTAATATAAAATAATAATGTAGTTGTTGCTAAAAATGTATTGCGAATTCACTTTGGCAGTCTTAGTCGAAACTAAGTGTAACTTATTATTGTTTAATGAGAGCGCTTCAAAAGAATAATTATTTTTTTGTTTTATATTTTAAATTAAGGTCAGATATTTCGACTATAGTTTAATTCACATCCGAAACGAAAAAAAGTTGGATACGATATTATGCTAAAACGTGTTATTTTTGCTACATTTAATCTTAGCTGGCATTTCCCATCTCTATACACATTTTGCCACGTAGATTGTGATTTATGACGTGGCACTTCTAATTTCTGACCAGGATAATGTTTGGATAGTAATGACGGCCAAATTGATAAATCGTATGGCAAAAAGATTGATAGTATAGTCATGTATTTTTGTAATACTGGTTGCTTTTGTTTGTGTGATATGTTTGATAAAATTATAAATTAAACTAAATTATATACTTAGTGTTGATTAAAAGATGAAATTAAATAAAAAGATTCATGAAAATAAAAAGGACTGTAATCTAACGGTCAATGGTTTGTAGCGATAATAGCTCAGAGGTTAGCGGGGTGGTTCACTCGCCGACGGAAGTTCAAATCCCAACAATCCATTAATGTAACCGTCGCCCTAAGAAAAGGTATTTGCCCTCCTGTCACGTTAAATGAGGTAGTCATTAAAGCAGATTACGTGAAATACTATAATTGGACAACAAATTTTCCTGAGGAAAAAACATATTTCCAACTGGAAGGAACTGTGCATCCAAATGCGGAAACTATACCTATTGGCTGATTGGCCGCGATCACAGACAACTTGGGCTGTCTATGGCCGCGAAATACAGTTGTCTATGAGTATGTCATATTTTTTATCGATAAAAACGTAAATTAAAATTGTCAACACTCGAAAATATATTTCCAGGTCACTATTTTTACTGGCAGTTTATGTTATGCAGTAGGTTTGGAATATTTCAGGAAAAATTGTATGCGCTAGTTAGTTTCGAAGCTCGCCTCAATGAATCGTTTTATTTCCGCTAGCAACACCGCATGATCTGTCAAGGGAAATCCTAGCAAGTTTAGAACGGAGGTAGTAACAAGGAGAAATAGCGTAACTCGAGCAAGCTGTACACAAGCGCCTATGATATGTGGACTGGGCTATAGATTTATAAAGCATGACATGGTTATCGGTGTATTCAGTTCACTTCGCTGTCGGGTCCATGACATAAGTGAGCTTCTATGACTTAGACAGGTTCCTGCTCTATCTTACCTGCTCGTCTTGTGGGGACTGTATGAAGGTCTCCAAAGTTTTTCCTTACATCAAATCAGATACTATGTTTAAAGTAGAGGTAAGTAATGTATTAAAATAACGTTGATGTTTTTAAGAGTAAGTCAGAAAACGATTTTCAGACTAATAGATGTACCCATTTTCCTTATAAATTACTTACTTGACATTGAAACCAGTTTAGAAACCTATCGAAACAGCGCAGTAAAACTCAACAAGATAATTGGCCTGATATTTCAGCTTGATAAATTACATTATAAATCGCGCGAGAACTCCGGGCTTTTATGTAAAATAAAAGGTGCCACAGATAAAAGCTTTACAACGTCTGAATAAACTTTAACAATGAGCTTTAATTGTTATAAATCTGAGTTATTCTATTGTTGTTTGTGTCCTGTAGGGGACGCTCGCAGGGCGTCCGGCCTTTAAAAGGCCGCTAATGTTTCCTCTCCGGATTTTCTTTAAGGATAACGTCATTTTTAGGCGCCGTCACCACAAGTAATTTTCGGAGTGTTCTTCATCAACTCCTTGTTCTGCGAGTCTTTCTCTGCGCTGGCTGTTGTTCAGTCACCTTTAGACGTGCGCAGAAAGTCGAATCGTATAATTCGTAGCGATGTTAGCTCGCGTGCCAAAGTTCGTGGGTTCAAATATGAACAATGGTCTTGCGCTGCCGATGAAGGAAAATATCGTGAAGAGACCATCTCATGGTGATAGGATATTCTCTAGTACTCTGCTGGCTAGCTACCACTTGCAACTTGAAAAGTTGCCACCAAGCACTTAATGATGTGATCACTTGGGAGTCAATTCCAATCCAGGTTATGTGAACTTAACAACTTTGATCTCGCATTCACTTTACGTCAAGTGAGCTGTAGTCAAACACCTAGCCTGTCAACCATAAAAGAATCGTCCAAGGCTCAAATGAAACAGCATTATCTCTCCTACCTTCAAAACTAACTTACGAATTCCGGAATTTTGGTTCCTATTTGTATTATTTAACGTATTCCGTATTAAGATTTGTAGCAATACTAAGTGGTAAGCGAGTTCAGATCTTACACCGGAAGGCATGAGTTCAAACCAGTATGTTTCGATAGCCTCAGTTGAGAGTCAGTTCCATTCCAGACTACATGTGTCTACCATCCTCGATTACACCTTGACTTAACATTAGGTCTATGAGCTGTGATCAAAACCTATGTGTGGTCTGTAAAAAATAATTATATTACAAAAAAAAACATGCATATGTATAAGATAAAGCTTAAGATATTTATTTTCTCAAAGGAATATTAATCATTTACTTATTAGATACTTTCACTTACTAGGGTAGGTACTTACAAATTGAATATGAGCTCGAGCGAGACGAAACCAACAGTAGCGGGTAGGCGTGAGATTTATTTATTGACAGGCTTAGTGAATGTAATTGGTAATAATAAATAAACAAGTTGTACTATTTTTTTATGTTAGAAATTACAGCAGTCTAGTTGAGATACCGTCTAGCTGCTAATTTATAGGTTCTGGATTTGAAAAAGGGATTTGAATCCTTCAGTACAATTTTGTTTTTTGTAACTTATGTGCGTATTGCAGCTATCAGGCACTTTCTAGTATTCGACTGGCTAGCTACCCGCAAGTTGAAAATCTACCGCCAAGCACCGGAGTTCTGGCAACCTCACTAGAGAGCCAGTTCCATTCCATACTAGGTGTTTTTACCATTTTCGACCACACCGTCACTTAACTTGAGGTGAGCTGTGGTCAAAATCTAGTCTGTCAAATAAAAAAAAAACAGTGAAGGACCAGCTCCGTACACTTGGTCCGGGGTCAATGAACTTTTTTCAAGAAAAAGCTCAAAAAAAAAAAAAAAAACAATTTCTCAGATTTAGTTTATTAATTTATTTCAAAACACAGACAACAGAATGCAATAACAATTAATTACAATGACAACTCAAAATTCAATTTAGAGATCTGTATTACATTCCAAAACGATTATAATACAGTATTAGTTTAAAAAAACAAATACTGAACACGGTTTCGAGTTAAAGTATTTTAGGCCTACCCATTACGAGAAGCAATGCTTTTCATTTTTAGCTGCGTGGAGCGAAAAAAGGAAATTACATCGTTTGCTTAGTGCCACGGTCACTACCTATAGCCTTTTTTGACGATTCTTTCATTTCCTGCTGTCTGTGTTCGTATCTGGATTGGTTTTTTGATGAAATCAAAACTTAGTAGTGAAGTAACGCTTTTGATTTTTCTATCTCTACCTACTTAAAAGTTAGTAAGAAGTTTAGTAATGTTATGGTTACTAACAAAACTTCTTTAGCCGCGTTAAGAGATTTTTGGATAGGGTTAAACTTATGAGTCCGCATCACCGACATGCTAATGTAATGTGTTTTAAGTTTTCACTTCTGACAGCAGTCCCCATGACTGCCTATTTTTATGAAACGTATTTTGTTCTTAAAATATTTGTAATAATTTTATTGCGAAAAACGGTAGGTGTTCTATAATAAGTGTTCATGATGATTATATGTGATGATATAGATGTTGCCATCTATAATGTTAAAGTTATTCATAGACGACGGCAATCTTACCATCAGACAACCATTTTTGGATTAAATAAAGAAGTAAGGGTGTGGTTGTGTATAAGTGTACATTGAACATTAAGAAGTCTTTCGTATTTTAATGTTTCAAGTCCTCACTTAACGAAATGAATTCTTTGATCTTTCAGCTAATGAATGTTTTAGGTAATTACATTTTGGATGTAGATGATAAAATATATGTATCTGCAGTACCAAACTGTATCCCACAACTTTGTTATCATTTCCTGTTTCCTGAATTACCTCCAATTTGGAAGCAAATTTAAAGACGTATTCGCGTCAAAACTATTCCAGAATACAATGAGTCATCGTTGAGATGCAATTTTTTGTATAAATTGAAATTTTGTATATCTCCTTAAATTATTATTTACAAACTATAAACAACATCATCTGACAAACCAAACCGTTTATCTTCTTTTTATTTAATGTGTTTTATCGTGGCGGTGCCGGCGTAAGAATAGTACCCCACCCTTTCTACCCGTGGTTGCCGGAAGAGTCAGCTAAGGGATGTAATCCGGAAGATGGGCAGCAGCGTCTTCCTCGAACAATTACACCTAAGTGCGCTCGCCAACCCGCCTGCCAAGCGTGGCGAGTATTGGCAAAACCCCCCCAGGAGGAGGCCTATGTCCAGCAGTGGACGTCATATGGCTGAGAATATGATGTGTTTTGTTGACAAAAGATATAAATATATATAAGAGCTATTTTAAAATCATTAAATAATTGAAAGAATAGAAACAAAGAATGGAACAAGCTGTCATCGTCCTTGTTTCCTGAGAAATAGAAATTTTTTTTCAAGGTGGTGTGTAGTGATGTCTTCTACGTTTGTGTGCTTCATCTTCAACCACACTATCGCTTACCATCAGGTTAGTTGGTGGTAAAATGTAGACTCATTCGTTAAAAAAAAAAAAACATAATATTCTTAAAATTTTAAATTTTGTTCGGTATTTAGTGTTATATATAGTGGTCTCCGAACTCGGCAAGGTCGGTCTTGATAAAATTCATGGACTTACCGAACTCAACCAGTTAAAGCTGGTTCCCTTCAGTTTAAACTTTCATCCGAATAGTTTATTAGACCGATCAGTGTAAAGTGCGAACATTTATCGGCGCCGTATCGGTCCTGTTCATCAATCAAGCCCTGAGGGCGACCCAGTATACATGATTTATACCTCCCACGCCTACTCACTAGTAGCTTGGATATAGATAATAACAGTAAGGATCACATACAAATTGATTCAATTATTTTGCTTGTTTGTCGTGTAAATTGATTGATCAACCTCAGATGTTGTCCTGATAAAACGCAATTACTCGACAAATTGGACGCGACGTCAAACGAAATATCCATCCATCGAAATACTCCATTTAACACCAGTAACATGAAGTTACCAAAATTTTAATATACTGATATGGTTGCGTCAATCCGGCTCTGTTAGCATCTTATGTATGACAAAGGATTTTTTTTTTTCTATAACCAACAGTAATAACGTTGATAACTTTGATAACTTCCATTAAATCTCCAAATCCTACTATTTCCCACTTTTCCGTATAATAATACTCTTACCGTTTTTGTTTTATTTATGCGGGATTATAATTATATCGGATACTTTAACTATAAACTATAGTCGGAGTGTTCGATATAATTAAACGTGAGTAATCCCGCACATGTAAATTAAAAATGATGCTGACTGATATGATCAGATACTTCAACTATAGCTGGTGAGGGGAGTGCTACCGACCTTGAAGTCCGTAGCAGCGCTCGTGGTGTGGTTATGGTTCTTTCCCTCCTCAATGATCAGTCCATAGGCACAGAACTCAAAGACCACCCGACGGCACTGGTCTCACACGCGGTACCGCGGCGGTCACTCACAAATATGGTGGCAGAATCGAAAGGAAGACAATGTCTGCGCTCGCGCACCTCGAATATCGAGGATGCACACTCAGCTCCGGGAGACGTGCGTCGTGACCGGAAGCTTGTCTCACACTCACCCCGTGGCGGGGTTTTCACCAACACCAAACTCGAGAATGAATGTTTATCTATGTGTGGTCACGTGACAATAGACTTGCATTGAACACGGGAATTCAAATTTGAAAATAGAACAAATGGGAAAATAATAGGAATCTGGTTCACGAACCAATAGCTAACTATAAACTATAGTCAGAGTATCCGATAAAATTAAACGTATGTAATATTCTTTGAATGTCCTTTATTTTGATACTCTAATAGGTTTTGGTTATTTTTTTTATTAATGTGTTTATATTTCGCGCCAAAAATCCGCCATTTTTTTTCAAATACTTACCTAAGAATCTTGGGTTTTTAAGACAAATATAACGATAACTTAATTGTAGAAATCCATCCAGCTGTTTAGCAGATACAAGGTAATAAAAAAAATACATACATACAAGATACACGCGAACAACATAACCTTTCCTTGGCAATTGGGTAAAAAAGATCATATTTGTGTTGACGACTAAACTTTCAACACTTCAATTCATTTGATTTCAAAGATTAAATACTGATTGTATGCGTAGAACAACGTGAAGGAGCTAATTAATGATCATTGCCGTAATGTTCTGTTAACGTCTTGTACTTGAAGAATGGATGGATATTTAATATCGAACAATTAAAAATAATGTAGGTACTTGAAATTCACGTGTTTCAAATGATTTCGATCTAACTTAATACGCATCTAGAAAAATACTATACAATCATTGGTGATGAAAAAGGGCTAAATTCTTTCTCACCACGGGCGGTGCGGTGGCTCCTGGATATCCTCGGTATAAAATAATATTTTTGCGGGTGCGGGGAAAGACGGAGAGAAACTGAAGGCCAGGGTTCATGTTCCTTGTAAGAAATTATGTAGACTGTACATACCAATCCAGCGTCCAGAGGTCGGAGTGGGCGGCGCGGCCAGCGCAGCGTGCGCAGGTCCACAATTCCTCACAAACTATAGGCACAGTTTCCGTGATGCATATTTACACTCGCGAGTAGGGTTAGGTCCCTTTTTGGAAGGTCTCGCGAACTGATTGACGTTAATTTTGTTAATTTTCGAACCGTCGTGCGGTGTCGATGCGGCGGTGGTTAGACACGTGGAAGAACTGCTTTTTGCGAGGTTGCGTCTCGCTAACTGGCGCCACACTCGCATTTCCGAGAATTGACATGTTTGCAGTCTAACACAATTTAAAAAAAGAACCAATCATTTTGTAATCAAAATGCCAAAATAATCGAGTCTACATTACCATTCAAATAGAATTCTATTTAGACACTTTTAAAACGGTTTGTTTTTATCCAAAATCCTACTAATATTATTAATGTGAAAGTTTGTATGAATTAGATGTGATGTGTATGTGTGAACGTTTCTTAAATCTTGTTGTTACATCAATAAACTTGAATCTGATGATCTGATTTGAATTAAATTTGCCGCACATATAGTTTATTACCTAGATTAATATCATACTTTTCATCCCGCAAAAGCGTTACATTCTCGTGGGTTAATCAAAAAATTTACTACCACCACTTGAAATTTGGTATATACATATATTCTATGAATATTATCACGGGATATAAGAAATCCTTTATACTAATCTAGGTAATAAACTATCTGCAAGCCAAATTTCAACCAAATCCGTTCAGCCGTTTTTGCTTGATGTTCATGTTCGTTTAAAGTCAACGCGGACGAAATTGGTAGCAGAATCTATTCCAAATAATAAAAGTACAAAAAAGCAACGGGGAGCAACTAGTATTTCGTTCAACACATATTGCTACCAAAACCGTTCTTGCTTCTCAGCTATACAAAAAAAATACACAGTACTAAGCTTCAACGTCTTACAAGGGAACACTTGTAAACATCTGTTACTTCTGTGAGAGTACGACCGAAGACAACTACAATTACAGAGCTCGAGACAGCTGCGACGAGTCGCCTTAAATGCAATAAAGCAGGTCTAGGGTGTGAGGAACAATGTATGTTTGAGATCAGCGAGTTTTGTTTTATATTTTACTGGAAACGCTCAGCGATTTTGCCTTTCATGTTAGAAGAATTATATTTTCACAATAATATTCCAAAAATTATTTATTCCTTGCAAAATAGGTTTTATAGCGATGATAGCTCAGTGGTTCATGCAGTTGGTTTACGTGTCGAAAGGCGTGGGCTTAGACTCCATATACAAATATATACTTAGCAATAGTCGAGTACCTTACGATAGTCAGTATTCAAAAACAATTAAATATAATGATATTTTTTGTAAGGTGCGAAAAATAATGCAAGAGCTTTTTCAAACTTATATTTGTAATTTTTTTTTGTGGCTGACAGTCTAGTTGTTTGACCACAACTCACTTGATGTTAAGTGGCGGTGTGGTCGAAGATGGTAAAGCACACCTAGCCTGGAATAGAACTGGCTCTCAAGTGAGGCTACCGGAACACACCGTTAGATGCTTGGCGGCAGATTTTCAACTTGAGGGTGGTAGCTAGCCAGCCGAGTACTAGAAAGAACCCTACCACCACGCTATGGTTTCCTCACGATGTTTTCCTTCACCGGCAGACCACACACCGGCACAACCCACACCCTTCGGCATGCGAACCAACCGCGCTTACCACTGAGCTATCATCGCTATTTGTAATAGCTGATCACGAACCCTACACTTTTTAAAATGAATGTCGCTATAGGTCTGGTGCCCTATATAATAATACAAGTTTAATAGTACAAGTGGACTAATATAGTAATTATACTTTATACAATTATAAATACTTAAAATCACAAATTATAGTAAACAAATTCCACTAAAACGACTGAGTCGAAAATAATTTAAACTCTGAAATATTCTCAAGATTACTTAATTACTTTGTTGTAACTTGAAAATTCAGTAATAAAGTAAGTCTAAACAATTTATTAATGACTCCGTTAAGTACACGTTTTAGTGAGTCATAAATATAGGGATTGAAGTAAATAATTATAATATTCACTTTGAAATGAACTTTGTGAAGTACTTTGATATTCTAGTTTTTAAGATAAAAACAGAAAGTATCAATCCGCTTAACTGTTCTTGAAATTATTGATATATATCACTTTATTATTTTTAACAGACTTCATTATTTTATGGCCAACCTGCGGCTTAGATGATGATGATGATAATAATCGAATTGAACCTTCCACTTGCCTTAATCGAAATTTTGTACCTTTTAACTTCCTACCATTGTATAAAACATAAAATGTCATGACGTTTTGAAACAAAATGTAAATACTTATAAATATAATTCTCTCTCATTTATAAAATCGCATCATTCATATTGAAAGATCGTTGTCGTAAATTTATTAAGTTACATAATAATATGATTATTAATACAGCTAAGTAATAAGGCACTAATTATAATTAAAAAACGCACTCGTCACGGCAAGTCGGCACTTAATTGTATTAAAATAGTATGATTAATGATTCTACGGTAATGTGAAAGTATTTTTGTCGATACATAACTAGATACAACTTAGTTACGGAAATTCAGACAAACCTAAGCAGTTACAGTACACAATGATTACCCAAATTATTATGGGAATTAATATCTCTACTGATGAATTAATGAAACATTACGATTTACAATATTTGCTTAGCAGAATTTACAATAATTCATAGCAAATTGTATTTTATCTGCGGATGGTAGACAAGTATGTTAGTTGAGAGTAAAAAGTATTTGAATTGGAATTAAAAAAATGTATAAAGATGCTGTGGTAGATGGCGCTGTACGAGCTTAAAACGCGCAAGTATTTCGTTTCCGATGTAATAGAACACCCGTCAACGTCACAAGAAGCTTCGATATAACAGTATTTAAAAGATTTTTTACAAGCAAAACCTACTGTTACTACTCGGACGGTGTTGTGGTAGTTGGTGGAAGACTATACCCTTGTTCTAAGATTATTAAAGCACTTGTAAGTGAATATTAATTTCGACATTTTATTAACTTGACATACTTTTGTTAACATTTTATCAGTATTTGTATTCAGTATTTTTTCATGATTGAGTGGCTAGGTGTTTGACCACAGTTCACTTAATGTTAAGTGACGGTGTGCTCGAAGATGGTAAGCACACCTAGCCTGGAATGGTACTGGCTCTCAAGAGAGGCTCCCGTAACACACCGTTAGGTGCTTGGAGGAAGATTTTAAACTTGAGGGTGGTAGCCAGCCAGCCTAGTACTAGAAAGTATCCTGCCATGCCATGGTTTCCTCACAAAGTTTTTAAGCTCATTGTTGTAATTTGAACCCACACCCTTCGGCGCGTGAGCCAACCGCGCTAAACACTGAGTTATTATCGCTACAAAAAAGTTGTCAAAGATGTGTGAAGCCTACCAATCCTACAATATTTATTTATTATTTAAATACAGTCACGATATATTTTGCGAAATGTCATTTAAACACAATGCGTAGACTCGCATTAAACATGAGTAGGTATTTGCTGACTTCATTTTGCTACGATGTTGGTGATACCATACGTGGTGGTAAACACGGCTAACAACATAAGCTGCCGACAGGTAAGTCCCTGGCTGCTTCTGTTGCTGTCGTGTGAATGTTTTATTCAAGTTTCGGAGACAACACGGAGTTAAATTAAAATTCTCGGTTGACCGCCACCTCTGTTATTTAAACTTGTCTGTGGTCAGCTCACCTTTGTCACGAGTAATTCGGAATGTGTGTGGACTTAAAAAGCTCTTTTTTGTATGAAAAGTAAAAAAAGAACTGTGAAAAACTTTTGCTTTCGGCAAAGTGCTTTTAGTATGCTGGTATTTTATGAGAATTTCAAAGTTCAGAGGTTTTTTTTTAAATGTTTTGTTGAATATTTTATGTTAAAAATATTTTTTTATTTAGCGTTGGTATTGTGATGTGGATGGCACAAAGAACCGTCGACTGACCATGAAAAGAGAAAAAAAAAAAAACAAAACATATCTCTACTTCTTTTTTGTTTTTATTTAAAAGTAATGTAACGAACAAGACGCTCTCCTGATGGTAAGAGATAACGCATGTCCGTGACCATTGCAGCGATATACAGAACTTTAAGTAACAAAAAAATGCTTTGGCACTCATTACTTTGAGACTTTCGATGGTTAGTGTCAACAGCCCTGTCGCTAACTGCAGTATTCTTCAAACCGGAACATAGTAATGTTTACATGGCGGCAGAATATCTGGTACTGCGGTGGTACCTAACAGACGACCCTCTGGTAAGAAATCTACTACGAAGTAAAATTTATAATTATTCACAATAGCACAAAATTGAGAAATATCGCAAGGTGTTTGAATCGCTAATCGTAACTTTATTTACACGATTCGAAATTAAATCATTAATATAGTTCAAAAACTTTCATAACTACTGAATTTGAAGTAGTTAAACTATCAAATTTGAGTTAGCAACACGCCACTGATGAAACAGGAAATTAGAGGTGAGGTAGTTTGTCACGTCATGGAACTACGCTTCGTTCAGAAACTTCACATTCCCTGATTTAATAACGTTGTCTTTGGTAATGATATAATTTAGTTTGTGATTTATTTTCAATTAATCCTACGATCCTACTATGTTCTACTATACTATATTATGTTTGGTAAGGCAGGATTCACTAGTACTGTTTTAATCTATGCTAATTATACAAAGCGTAAATTAATTGTAAAAAAATATTAATATACCTAATGTAATATAAACTGTCTAAATTATATTAACTAATGGTGCGTCAAAATTAACGAGAGTGATATCACTCTTGATGTCACTCCCATGTGATGGTTGAAGATTGTGTCACGTCACCATGTCAAGAATTCATATCTTGGCTAAATTAAGTAAAACCATCAAACACACTGTACCTACACACATATCCAAATATTTTAGTAAGTACCATCACAAAAAAAAATTGCTGAAATCTGTTTACCCATATGATTGAATCCAATATCCTTAATACGTAATATTTTTTTGCTAAATTAATTAGTTTCATGCTTGGTGTTTTTTTAATAACGCTATAATAATATATAATGTGTAATAGTCAATCGGAGACTGCGAATTGGCAAACGTGGCAAAGGACGCTCTAAGATTCGATGAAGTGAGGACATACATAGGGTGGCGGTAGCTGGAAGCGAAAAGACAAAGATTGGGCTCAGTGGCGTGTCTTGGGAGAGGCCTATGTCCAGCAGCGGACTTCGATAGTACACTAATACACACACACTACTGCACACTACACTACTGTACACTACTGTTTTCCTTTTCCCTTTAATAATTATATTAACAAGCTAATAAGTTTAACAAACTAAAACCCGACCGGAAAAAGACTAATTTTGGCACCAAAAATGGGTTATTTTGTAATATACCTATGTATAGTATTAATATATCCGGTGCCATTTGAGCAATGAAAACGAATCTAACGATATATTATGATTGATCAAAATCGGTTCAGCCGTTTAGTCGTTACGAGGGAACAGGAACGGACATACAGGTCAAACATACAACCACCAATATTTGCTTTCGCCGCAGTCTATTAAAAAATAGTAGGTAAATAAGAAATATTTTTAAGATTTCTTTAAGTAACATGATCAAAAGTTTTGGTGAAAAATCGATGCCTCTTTAATAGATCTGAGCCAACCTGGCCGATTCTACTTAATTGCGGTGGCAGAACTACTCGAATCCGTGACTTCTCATCTCAACGAGCTCCCGGAGGTTTTTCTTTGCACGATCCACGCAATTTAGCTGAAAATAGGCCCCTAAGTTGTGGCGAGTACGTGGTTTCACAACTTTTTGATTTTATTTGAGGGCAAGTCTATCTTAATGTTGTTTAGTTTAACCTACCTGAAGACTCTGATTGCTAATTGTAGTTTAGCTATATCCAATTACGAGCACTAATTTCTAATGCTTACAGCCCAACGAACGAGGTTAACCAATAATAATTATTAGGTACAAGGGTAGTTAGTATTTAGCGATTCTAGTCATCTTGTGATTGTATCTAAGATTGCATTTCCAAGTTAGTCTATTAACACATGCCTAAAATACTTAGTTATCTTTCCCTTAACAAAATATTGAGGTTTTTATTTTGGCCTATTTTGGTCTTCTTCTTCTTAGTCGTTTACACTCTTGACAGAGTGGTCGTGGTCATCAATTCAGGTGCCGGTGGTGACTTGCCTGACAATCCGTCGCCATTCTCCGCGTATGGACGCTTTTCTTGAGCACTTACTCACAGGACTTTGGATTCACAGGATTTTGGTCTAAAGACCTTTAAAAGTTTCGAAATATACTTACCTGATAGGCACGGTTTTGCTTTTTATTTAATAACATTAATTTAATTTTAACATTTTATTCTTCTGGTGACAAGTAACAACGTGTCTTAAGTTTTTGTTAAGGTAAAGATATAGCGCCTACCCACGACTTTTACAGCGGAATTCTAGCAATATAGTCTAGGGCATTGCCGCATCAACGCTCTAGATGTTCGATGGTAAGTCTCATTAGCCATGTAACATAGTTTTATTAAGGATTCTTCAGGCGAGTAGATATGCTTGTTTTGTCTAATAATAAAAACTGGAGAGATAATTTACCAAAAAATAAGAATTAGGTAATTGAACTTAAACTACGTATAATAAATATACAAAATTATAATGTATTTGCCTAAAGTTCTGAAACTAACCAAGTTTGTCTAGTTATACATTATAAATTAATAATTACACAGAAGCCGACTCAGCCCCTAAACCCAAACACGGCTAGGTTTCAAGTATAGTTTAAGACTATGTATTTCTCAAAGAATACATTTACTTATTAGAGAAAATTACATATTATTCTTAATTAGGGTAGGTTCTTACAAATTGCAAACATACGAACGAGACAAAACAATATTATGGTTTCAAAATCAAACTACTGAACCGATTTTCATAAAAAAATTAAAGGTATCTTTTCATATATATATTATTGCCGTGGTGGTGCTGGCGTAAGAATAGTGCCCCACCCTTTCTACCCGTGATTGCCGTAAGAGTCGGCTATGGGATGTAATCCGGAAGATGGGCAGCAGCGTCTTCCTTGAACAATGACACCTAACTGCGCTCGCCAACCCGCCTGCCAAGCGTGGCGACTATTGGCAAAACCCCCCCCAGGAGGAGGCCTATGTCCAGCAGTAGACGTCCTATGGCTGATGATGATGATGATGATATATTATATATATTAATCGATTCGTATATAACGGAGTAGAAACAAACCTTAATAAAACAACTGAATTGAGAACCTCCTTTTTAAAAGTCAGTTAAAAATAAAAATCAAATCATTCGTTGGCAAGCGCATAATTTAGAATGGCTGAACCAATTTATCTACATAGTATATATTTTGTACATAGCAGATAAAATTCAGTGTCATTTTATATGAACTCCACACTATCGTTATCTTCAGTATAGATAAGTTTTTCTCAAAACTAACCAGTATTAATCTAATCTAATATCTTTAAACGAGCAATTCTTGTACATATCTAATATCTTTAAACGAGCAATTCTTGTACATATCTAATATCTTTAAACGAGCAATTCTTGTACATATCTAATATCTTTAAATGAGCAGTACTTGTATATATGTATATATATAATCTGAATCTCGGAAACGGCTCCAACAATTTTCATGAAATTTAGTATGCAGGGGGGTTTCGGGGGCGATAAATCGATCTAGGTAGGTTTCATTTTTAGAAAACGTCGTTTTATCCTTATTTTCAGCCGAGCAAAGCTCGGTCATCCAGGTTCTTATCTTTAATACAAAGAAATATATTATTATAGCTCCCATACTTATATATAGTTTCCCAGTAAAAACTTCAAGCGCGTGACGCTGGTACGTGCCATCTACAACATTCAAAAAGCTTTTCTGGCCACTTGACTTCAATACGAGTTGAAGGAAATAATATAATCCAAGTAGGGACAAGATAAGGGACAAGCGACGAAGGCCGTGCCTCGTGTCCCTGTGACATTGATTGGGGGTAAAGGGTACCGACTACGGCCGCTTTTTCATTTGATTTGATTTGTGCTGGCTAAGACATTTGTGTTTTCATTTATTCGGCTTGTTTAAGAGCAAAGAAAGTAAATGTTACTTAAGAGTATCTAAATATTTTGGCAGTATAATTGTAACACCATCTAGCGTCCAATCTGGCGGCCCTGGGTTAGAATTCCACGGCACACTCAGTATCCACAACATTAATTTTATATAAATAAAGTTTATTAAAATAAATATATGATTACACACAAGACATAATAATATGTTAAACCTTATATCTACTAAAATGGTTTTTTTATAAAAATGTAATAAACCGGTAACAACAACATTTCCTTTATTATATTTAACAGACCTGGTGAACGCAACATGTTTTCGTCGTAAATCGAACGTAAACTTTCGCGTCTATATTGAAAGCTGAAGCTGGTGAGAAGATATTTTTAGAAACATTTGGTTGACCTATATTTTAATACCACAGTAGTAGCTCACAAGCTGTCCTACATTAACGTTATACGTTTTAAATTTTGATATAATGTATCCATTCATGGTACTCGATACCAAATGAAATGAAATGAAATAATTCCATTCAAGTATGTTTAGCCGAATTTTAAAATGCACATTTATTGTGCCCAACATATTAGCAAGATGAAATGAAGTGATGGCCAATGGGTCTGCAAAGTTCTCGAATGGAGAACAACGCGTCAGATCGAGCCGCTTCCGACCGGTATTTATGAAAATCAATGGTGGGAGACCGGGGAATGGAATAGACATAGAGCTGAACGGACGTCTTGCCGACATAGACCCTAGACTTCACCACATTCCGTAAGTAACCCGTTCGAATCCGAAATGCGTGTGAACACTTTCTAGTAATTGTACGTCTATTCGTTCTGATTAAAATTACAAAGCACACGGGGGTTTTGGACCGACGGAGACCTGACAAACGAACGCCCTCGCGTTATAGATCTTAAACTTTTCGCATCGAAGGTTAACAATTTATTGTTACGTAGACGTTATAAAACCAAAAACTTCACAACCTTGAGATGGCATAACAACTTTCCAGATCATCGTGTACCTTCTACCCAATCATAACTGCTATTCTAGCTAGAGTGCATTATTGATGTTGAGACTAGCTTTTAATAACTTACCTTGTTATGTACGTAGTTTCCATGTAAGTATCTCAGCATCGTTCGCGACGTAAAATGGATCGATGTTCTCAAATTTCCCCAAGCAAGGGTTACTGATAAATCACTGGGGCCGCCTCATATGGATTTTCACATCTGGTTGACTGATTTATTCAATGAGGGGCTGAAATTTCTTACTATATGTGTAATTTGAAGAAGAATTTGTAAGAAAATAATATAGATACTTTTATTAAGAACATTATAATTTTGTTTTACTTATGCAGGATTACTCATGTTTATATCGGATACTCCGCAGTTTCGGCCACATCCGGTGGCCATCTTCATGGAGACAACAATGCGTGCGTGGCCTCGTCTTGCTTCGCACTGGGGCCCGCTGCGTGCCTCACAGGTGAAGAAAGTTTGTGCGCGAGCTCGGGGGTGGAAGTGGTGCGTTGTGGAGCCTTTCTTCACCAGAGTCAGAAATATTCCAGCACACATAGCTCACTGTGACGTCTTCAAATGCGCGACCATTCTCACGAGCTCCAGACAATGGCTCTAAATAAATCAAATAAATATGTTAAAGACATTAAATATGTTCGGACGTTATACTAACTTGTGATTTGTTGATTAGATGTGACTTCTCGGAACCCATTTGTAACCCTCAACACAAACAGTGCTGTAACTTTGTATCTATGTATTTGTTATGGCACTATTGCATTGATTTTGTTTGAAAGGTGATCGGGAATGTTCAAGAAAATCAATTCATCTCTGTTTATTAATTTTAATAAAGCATTATTAGCTTTTTTATCCTAGATAGATTTGATAAAAAAGGCATGAACATTCCATAATTTTTTCTATATTTTGCTCACAGTCTAAAATTAAAAAAAAAAACAACTATTAAAACCGCTTTCCGGCCAAGGAAATAAAAAAAAATAATTATAACATATAGGCTTGCCTTTGGCCACTGTCTCGTCTTACGTTAAGCAAAGATGCGGTCTACGATGGAGCACGCTTGTCTAGAAGAAACCTATTCACTCGCGACATGAAGGCACCCAGATTGTATCTATCAAGGAACACCCACTCAGGTAGCAAATTCCAATGTCTACTTTGTACGAAGAAGGTGGAATCAAACCGCTTAGTGTTTGAAATATCAACCATGAAGCGGTGTCGCTTAAATTACTTTAAAACTGGCTATACTCGAAGTTATTCCTGTACTAGTACTAGAAAACAAACACACAATTTTCATTAGTTAGGAAAATAAACAAATAAGACCGACGCGAGCAGGTGTACGAACCGCCCCCGTGTTGACGCAGCGAGTTCTCGCGATTCGACAACTTGGGGACACAGCGGGCGCCCGATTAAACTCATTTCACCCTATGACGGAAAAACTAAGACGAGGTCATTGTATTCAACAGAAATGTATACACAATCAGCGACTTGGAAAAGAATAGCTACACATTTGTAAAATTAGGGGTTCAATGATGATCGAATATCTCCGAAAACCAAGTAAAGCTAAATATACGTATATAACGACTTTACAAATTGATTGACCATAGTTTTAAGCTCAATTGATATGCAGTACCGGTTGGAGGGATAAGAATTTCAGCGAAATCTCTCTATTATTATTATTATGTCATTATTTATAAGTAATGTGTTGTTGTAGTGTTGTGTCAAAATAAATGTCTCTTTATTTCTCTCTTTCACTCTCTCTTTCTTTCTTTCATTCTTTCTATAATCTACTAAAAAACTCCAGCCTGCCAAGAACATTAATAAATTAATTGCTGGGTAACGTATCCAATTAAGCGTTGGTAAGATTAAAACAAATATCGGTTCAGCAGGGCAGAACAGGCACGGGCAGTGAAGGAGAGCGTTAATACATAATTAAAGGGGCCCCTTAAAATATATACTTGGATCGCAAGTCCTAGAAGTTGTACGAGTTCCTGTCCCTGCAAAGCGATAGACCCTGCACGCGCAAGATGATAGGCTGCCAAGAAGCCGTTACGTATTCTGGACTCTGCTAGTCTAACCTGCTGGTGTCCCTGAGAAAGATCAGCAGCTTCGTGAAGCCAGCGCAGGCCTCCCATAATGTTAGTTTTTCTTTTTTTTATCTCTGACAGGCTCGATGTTTGACTTCAACTCACCTGATGTTAAGTGACGGTGTTGTCGAAGATGGTAAAGCACACCTAGCCTGGAATGGAACTAGCTCTTAAGTGAGGCTGCCGGAACACACTGTTAGATGCCTGGCGGCAGATTTTCAACTTGAGGGTGGTAGCTAGAAAGCTACCACCACGCTATGGTTTACTCACGATGTTTTTCCTTCACCGGCAGCTCAAGCTCATTGTTGGGGTTTGAACCCACGCCCTTCGGCATGCGAACCGACCGCGCTAACCACTAAGCTATCATCGCTACAAAAGTCGTTCAAAGTCGATATAAAAAAAGCTCTTTTGAATTGACATACGGATAAATTTATGCCATTTCTTTTTCGAGTTTATTCATGACGAATAAGCCCAATTTTGTTTTCAAAACAACGAATCTAGTAATTTACAGTGGTCTTTCCTGATTTAATGTTTTAAAAAGAGTTTAGGCATAAAGAGGTAGCGTGGCAGAAAACTGAAGCACTATTTTTCAATTCAAGACATGCCACTTAAGCACTATGGATTTTCAGTTACAGCGGTTATGACCTTATTTATTACCTGCCATGTCAAAAGAGTTATGCCAACTAGTATTTTGCATTTTTGACAGTAAATTTCATTGATATATATCAGTTCTATTTTAATAAACTGTCCCATTGCTGGGCGTACACCTTTTCTCATTATGTGAAGGTCGGTTAGATTCTGCCGGAGTCTATGTTCCCTGTTAGGTACAATATGGGGGTCTTCAAATATAGAGTAATAGGTTTCTTCTAGGTAAGCGTGCTCCATCTTACCACCTCACTGCTGCTCAACACCAGGCAGTGTTGTCAAACGTGAATTTATTTTAAATTTAAAAAAGGTTAGGCCATAGTCAACTATGTTGGCCAAGTGCGAGTTGGCAAACTTTACACATTTTTGAGAAAGAAGCTCTCAGATACATTGATGTCCTCACGATGTTTTCCTTCACCGTTTATAGGTTATGGTAATACATTTGTACATAACATAAAGAATACACAGGAATTGAATCTAAGACCTGCAGATTGGTTGTCAGCAGGTCACCCAATCAGGCTGACATATTCTTCTATTAAACATTTATTAGGTAAATATCATTAACATAATGATTGTGATGTTTTGTGATTCGTGAAAAGTCATATTTGTAAAATAGCGTATACAGTAAAAACAATAGTTTGATTTTTAAAATTCGTAAATACATTTTTTATGGTTGACAAGCTAGGTGACCTGACCATAGCTCACCATGTGGTTGAAGATGGTAAACACACCCAGCCTGCAATGGGACTAGCTCTCAAGTGAGGCTGCCGGGACACTACTAGTACTAGAAAATATCCTAACACCATACTATGGTTTCCTCGCGATGTTTTCCATTACAGACAGCTTAAGCTCAACAAAAACTCACAATTAAGAATAGAACCTACATAATTATTTGTGAATACTGGGCGTGTACTCCTACGGTCCTAGAATGTTCGTCTATATTAATTTGGAACATTCACGAAAACTAGGTTGACATAAAATTAACTTACAAGACATACAAATTTCTTGTCTCTCTCTTGGTACGTATAAAGCTCAATAGCTATAACGTAATTGACGTAACATCGTATGTTCGCCGCCTCGATAATTAATTTACCTTGAGCGTATCCATTCCGTGCTTCCACGAAAGACATTAGAAATGCTTATTAAAATAATTTGGTTGAAAAACCTGCGTTAATTACCAAGCAGTTTTGCGAGTAAGCTTAATTGCTGGGTCACGTACAGTTCACGTAAAATCTGTTCGTGACGTTTTGTTAGGAGTTGTTTACAGTCCACTTTGGAACCACGTCTTGACCTGTTAGGCCTAGAAACTTATGGGTCTTATTATAAAGAGTCACTATAAGTATAAGTCTACTTTGAGGTATATACCTTTAACAGAAGGACACTAATGTAGGTTCCACCGCAGTATCTTATATTCTGCTGCCGAGCAGTAGTGTGATAATCTTTTGGCGAATATGGATTATGTTACCTGAAATTATTGAATATTAATTTAATTTTAGAGATTCGCAATTACAGGGCTGTTGAGACTAACCGGCGAGTGTCTCAAAGTAATAGGCGCTAACGCAGCGATGCCTTTATTTTTGTTTTTAACCGCCGACGCAAAAACGGCGGGTTGTTATAAGTTTGACGTGTCTGTGTCTGTGTGTGAGTCTGTCTGTCTGTGGCATCGTAGCTCCCGAACGGATGAACCGATTTTGATTGTTTTTTTTTTGTTTGAAAGGTGAATAATTAGTTGGGAGTGTCCTTAGCTATGTTTAATTTTGTGTCGGGGGTTTTTAATTAACATCTAACTTCTCTCGTATGCGCAAATAATGCATATTTTATATATGTACATAAAAGAGAACAATCTTGATAAAATTCTATAAGAAGTTGACAAGTAAAAGTTACTATCTATTAACTCCTTTATGTTAATTAAAGTTTTTTGTATCGCTGCAATGGCAATGCAATGACAGGCGTTATCTCTTACCATCAGAAGAGAATCTAGTCAAATGGTATACGATATATCAGGAAAGAAGCTCATACACAACAGTGAGATAAGGGTGAAGATGCGCCCGTAGATCATCATCATCTTCGTCATCACCATCGTCTATGCAGTTTCTTCACAAATTGCTACGGCAAAACAATAGTATTATATCAGTAGTTAGTTATATTAAATGAACATAGAACAGGGTATACGTTTTAACTTTGCTGTTTTATTTATTAAAATTTTGTTTTCTTTTATCATTAACAGATTTCATCGCTTTGAGCTTGTCTCTTTGATATATCAAATAACATGAATATAAAAAGACTGGAAAGAATCAAAGCCATCAGCTCGAGATTGAAACAGATATCGCGCCATCTCAAGCTTTTCAGAAGCTGAGATAAAAATCTATACGGACGGTCGATTCGTTGACAAAACGGATTTCAAAGAGTTTTAAGGTTAAGGAAGCAACACAGGCTACACATTTAGATCCGTAGGTAGTTCACAACATCGTTTCGAAAAATCTTAAAAAAGGCTTTTTACATAAAAGTTTTTGATACTGTAATATATTTTTGGCTTTTTATCATTTTTGTTCAAGATAACATTTCTTCGAAGATGGCATTGAAATCTGATGAAATATCATTCCGTCGCAAAAGTATTTTTACTGAGTTTTATTTCTTAAACCTGTACCTTATTTTCTTTTTTTAAGTAGATGTTCTGAACTACCGACTTCATATGGTTTTTTCATGGATGCCATTATCAAAACTGGACCAAATTTGTAAAAAAATAATCATCAAAATCGGTTCACCCAGTCGAAAGTTCTGAGATAACAAACATAAAAAACCAGTCGAATTGAGTACCTTCTCCTTTTTAGAAGTCAGTTAAAAAAAGGTTGGTAGGTCCAATGGTAAACTATTGTAAAAAGGATGAATAAGACGAATCTCGAGTAATCGCCGCCCGGTAAGTGACTTTATTATATTATGTAATCTATGTAGATAAGTTTAGTCGATTAATAAATCACTTAAAAAGCACACACATTTGACTAGCACCAAACATCTCGCAGTACAATGGCGTTAAGCCGTCTTTTCACTAGAACATTCACAAACCTGACGAAGTAGCCCGTCTGAATTTTTAATCTAAGCAAAAGAGTCAGTAACTAACAAAAACAAGCTGGCATTATAAAAAGACCCATAAACTCGCAGACTTTAATAAAATCTCAGCAAACATCCTCGGACTACTGGCAGGTGTTTTTTTCAGTACAATCAAGGGAAGGTCGCCTTTATCTTAGTTGTAGACAAAGAAGGGACCTTTAGCTCTTTGCCTTGTCTTAAGAAGAAAACCGAGTAGATTAAATACGTAGATAGTTCTGAATGTAAAAAGATTCTCCGTGAGATAACGGCTGAGAAGGCAAACATCGTTTTATAGAAAAAAGTCCCAAATAAATGTTTTAAGGTTGTTGTATATATTTCTAGGTAGGTACCACCGATGTACCACATATTCTGCCGCCAAGCAGTAGTGTGTAAACATTTTTGTGTTCCGGTTTGAAGGGCAAAAGTGTGTTCCGTGTAAAAAAAAATATATAGTAGAAGTAAGAGATAATAATTAAGCAAGATTCACATTTAACAACTAAAACTCCAAACTTTGTGTTTCTATAGAAAGAGCATATCAGTATGTTCTAGGAAAGCGTGCTTCTTCGTGGATCGCATCTTCGCCTAAAATCAGGTGAGATAGTGCTCAAAAGTAAGCATATCTGCCTTGACTGCACTGTTAGCTCATTTGTTAGTAAATCTACTTCGATTCCCACCCATGATAAACATTTATGTAAAGATAAATTTACGATTTACGGTTTCGATAGTTTCGGGAATCTAATTGGGAAACCGTCTGGCTTCCAATCTGGTGGTCGTGGGTTTGAATCCTATGGCATGCATTTTTATTTTTTCTAAGTTATGTACGTATTGGGTGCGTAATTGATTTCAAAACATCGTGAGGAAACCTATACGTCTAATGAATCTTGTACGAGTATATTGTAACTACAAATATTAAGTCATGTTAATAATGATTTTTTACAGCACATCAAAATTATATAGAAAAAGGTTTTGACTGTTAGAAAATTATATATTATATTACCATATATCTTGAAAGTTCATAAAGGTAACCCTGTTGACCCAGATATAACAAAGAAAAGAAATCCTCAGTCAGTAAAGCAACCATCCCCAAGAGCCTTTTTCCAAAACAATTTTTGCCAAATTCTATTACAATATGTAACAAAATTACGGATTAAAGAATATTTTCACAATTTCGTTTCTTCAAAGTAAAAAATGTTTGCCAAAAAGCTAAAGAAACTTAATTACAAGCAAAACGGAGCATTCACTTAGACATGACATATAGACAACTTAAAATGCCGACAAAAGTAAAAAAATATACAAAAATATGTTATAATATGAATTATAATACTTTTTATTTCTAAATTACAAGTTAGTAGGTACAATTTGAAAAGAATTTTCAATTTTAAAATATGTGAATTACTGTGATTTTTAAGCATTATTGAGAGAGCGGTCTCTCCTAATACAGTTTGTTAAAAAGAGGCCAAACCCATGTAAATAGTAAAAAATCACAAGTAAAGATACCTATTTTGTGTTTTGTGGTTCACAAACAAAAGGTTTTTTTTTGTGGCTGACATGCTAGGTGTCATAGCTGTGGTGTGGTGGTGCACAGCTCACCTGATGTTAAGTGACGGTGTGGTCGATGATGGTAAAGCACACCTAGCCTGGAATGGAACTGGCTCTCAAGTGAGGCTGCCAGAACACACCGTTAGATGCTTAGCGGCAGATTTTCAACTTGAGGGTGGTAGCTAACCAGCCGAGTACTAAAAAGTCACGCTATGGTTTCCTCACGATGTTTTCCTTCACCGGCAGCTCAAGCTCATTGTTGGGGTTTAAACTCACGCCCTTCGGTATGCGAACCTACCGCGCTAACCACTGAGCCATCATCGCTACAAAAAAGGAAAGAGTAAATAACATAGGATCTTCGAATGCATACGCATAGGCATTTGGCGGCGATGACTACTTACCATCAGATAGCCCGCGATTTGTTTGCTATTAATTTAAAACATTGCATTTTTAGAGTGTTTTGTTTATTTTCTAACAATCACCTACATTTGCCACACGTCCATACAGTACAGCCGCTGTTTAAGAATAACTAGACGCTCAAAAGATCTCGCATTACTGTCGCCTTGAGTACTGCGCCATTTTTCCTTGTTACAACCAAGGTGGTTGCCGCTTGTAAAGTGCTCGGATTTCCCCTGATGGAGACAAATCTTTGGTGCTTATGTGAACAAAAATAAATATCTATAAAGAACTGTGAAACAAGATACGCTGTTAACGGATATTTTGTGCAAGTTTCGCTTGTTTTTTCCTACATTCATATAATTTACGTGACAAGAGCTCATGCTAGAGGTCTTTGCGTCTTTAGCCTTTGATTTGAAACAAACCGACACTAAACTTCAGGTGAGCTGTGGTCAAACACCTTGCCTACCAACCATAAATAAAATATGTCGGTCGATATATCGCTAAATTCAAAAATGTCAAATCATTTTAGAACATATTATTATATTTTCCAAAAATAAATAAGTTTTACAGTAAATAAATTAATTAAAGTAACTGTTTTGTCTGACATGTATAAAATATATATTGTAAGAATGTTAAATTCATTAATAAATATATTTTTAAAAATATTCATTTATCTAATAACAATCAAATAAATAGCATTGTACACTAATTAAAATATAAATTAATATTGACAAACCTATTTAAAACTAAATATATAATTTATATCACTTGGAATGACATAAGGATTCTAACGATACACCATACATCCAAATCTGTTCAGGCATTAAAAAGCTATAATGCAATAAATGAACTCACATATATACATACACACATTAATCCTAAAAACACTCCTTTTTGGGCAGTCGTGTAAAAAATAGCCAATCCCAGTGTGACAGAAAATTCAAACACAAGTAATTAAATTTATCAGAACGTAATAATTTAGGTGAAGATTAGTATCTGAAAAAAAAAAAAGATTTAGAAGTGTTCATGTTCATCTTTACTTAACATCAGGTGGGATGGCAATAAACCCAAGTCTATTCAGCATAAAAACAAAACAAAAACGAATTCCAAACTAAGCTCAAAACCCGCGTATATCCTAGCCCTTGTGATCTACTTGTGAAATCCTATTACATACTACACAACACTACACAAACTTAATTATATATGAACTACCATTCGTACAAAAATAGTGAAGATAAGTTCTATAAAGCCCTCCGTCACTCCACAACCATTCACAGACAGCCACAACAAAATTCACTCCACCTCCGACCATGATCACTACATTATCATAGACGCCTTCAAATTAATAGTACAATGGAAGGAACTTGCATCTAATACAGGCATTATGACCAGAGAACTAATCAAGTCGACTAAATTGAATTTAATATTGCAGGCGGCCCCGTTGGGAGGACATTCCAGCTTGATTGTGATTTATGGACCGCTGGTTATGACCGAATTTACATTTTAGAGACTGAATGTGGAGATATTTTATTATTAGCTAGTTGTGAACTTGTTTTTAGGGTTTCGTTCGAGAAGTGTCACGGGACCCTGATGCTACATTATAATAATTATGTTTAATAAACCTTCGCCGTCTATTTGAACTCTCAGATATGTGAGACAAATGTTTTCGTTTTCCATATACAGAATTACTTACCTATGATTCCGTCGTCGTTTTAATTTAAATTAAAAATAATATTTATATATTTAAAAAAAAATCGTCGTTGTTTGTCTGCGATGAACCGATATTAACCAAATGCACACGGTGTGCAGTTTGATCCAATTGATAGGATAGTTTATATCTCAATTTATAATCGCAGTATTTTTTTATTGCAAATTATTTGTTTATTATACGACAAAGAGGTATAATTATCTGTGAGTTCCATAAAATTCTAATAGATGGCGGTGTAATGTAATTTATTAACTATATTGAGTAAGTATCAAATAGATGGCGCTACTTTGAAAGTTCAAACGTTTCATATGCGCTACAATTTATTTCACGTTACACGCGTGTGTTCAATTTGGCCACAGCAACGCGTGGTTGGGTATGCTGGTTTAATATAAAAGTAATAAGACGAACGAGACGCTCTCCTGATCGTAAAAGATAACGCCTGTCCATGACCATTGCAGCAAAACAGCGAACTTTGAGTAGCAAAATAAAGTCCTAGGCTGCTATGGTGCTCATTACTTTGAGACATTCGATGGTAAGACTTTTAGCAGCCCTGTAATTTCACTATCTGCAGTACCCTTCAAACCGGAACACATGTTTACACACCACTGCTTGGCGGTAGAATATCTGGTACTATGGTAGTATCTACCTAGATGACGTCCTTCTAAGAAGATTTACCACCAAGAAAATTCGGATACTCCGACTATAGTTCTGATCATATCTGGTGTCCTTTTTCAAGTAGTCAAAGCAAACGACGAAACGCGCGCGGCCTCGACTTTTTATATAGAGATGCTTTAAGATTCGAGACTAATAGTCCCAATGAATCCGCTACATGTACAATTGTACATACTAAGTTTATGTTAATGTAATAATTCGTCACCATCACCATCATTATCATTAACTATCAAGAGATGTAAAATTTATATGTAGATAATAGATGTACCTGCACCACGAGATTGTATTCCCCGATTTATTTTTCATCAGATTTCTGAATTGTTTCCCGTTATAGAAACAAATTTAACTTATTTTATTCATTTGGTTGTTTGTTATAAAAAGTACAACTGAAAAATTACAACATTGGGTTCTTCAAAAGGCGTGTGGAATCTTAAAAGGTCGGCAACGTATGTCTAGTGCCCTTGGTATTACAGATATCCATAAGCGACACTGATTGCTTACCATCAGACAAACCGTCCTCTTGGTTGCTAACTGTGGCTTAAAAAACACCTTAATACTATAAACAAGAAGAAAATTAAAAACAAACCGAAAGGTAACACTTAAAGTAAGCAAAGGTACGAGAAATGATTGCCAGTTAAAAAAAAAGTCTTACACCATTTGGTGATACAGGCCAAACGCTTAATCGACGAAAAAACCGGCCGCCATTTCGGGAGCCACTTAATTATGCCTAAGCCGCAATTAATATAAGCGTTATTATGGTAACTGTGCCGTAGCTGCGTCAGGTTGTGTCACGGGCTGCGGCAGAATTGTGGACATCGCATTTTATGTCACAGAATATAAAACGTATTCCTACCTCGCGATCTACAAGTCTATGAGACATGCCAGATGTTTAATATATTGTTTTACTTTTTTTAATGGAGTTTTCTTTGGGTATCTGTCATAAATTAGTCTTAATCATCATAACAATCAGCCAATTTTTAACCTTGTTGCGATTCTTTGCATGTTTTTCTTTTTTTAAAGTTTTCTAACTGTCTTAGGATGCCTGTCATTTAAAAAAAGCGACATCGTTTCATGTTTAATGTTCCAAAAACTCGACTACAAGACAGTGAAATGCGCTGCCTGAGTAAGTGTTCCCCTTTGGATATAATCTGGATGTCTTCAAGTCGAGAGTGAATCGGTATCTTCTAGGCAAGCGTGCTCCATCTTAGACCGCATCATCACTTAACATCAGATGAGATGGCGGTCAAACGTAAGCCTATTTATAATATTTCTAATATTCTATATTACGGAATTGACTTGTAACATTGGTGTTATCAATAAAATATTTGTATTTGTAATAAAAAAAGTCATTAATTAGTCATAACCATCATCATTATCATCAGCCAATATTCTATTTTCTTACCCACCTTTCATTTTTTTATATCTTTTTTAAGAAAAGTAAAGAAGTTTTTTACTTAAATATTATGACTTGTTGGCTTAGTTCACATCAAGCTTATAGTAGCTGTATATTTATATGTAAGTAGGTGCCTATACTAAAGTTACGGTGATTCGCGACACCACGCGTGGTCTCGTAGCGAAGTCTAATATCATGCTGATTGTTATCCGTTACCTATCTCATTATCACTGATTGGATTAACGTATACTTTTGGGCCTTTTCTTTCCTTCTACTATTTACGTAATTATTGACGGTATATTTGTTATTTCTGTTTCTATAGAAAAAGACTTCTATTATTTAAAAAGGGGAAAATTTAGCTTTGTTATAGAAAGTGACGTGGTTTTATTTTATATTGTTATGGTTTTATAGATGACTAGCAGACCCGGCCACGCGTTGCTGTGGCCAAGTTGAACACACGCGTGTAACGCGAAATACATTGTAGCGCATATGAAACGTTTGGACTTTTAACGTAGCGCCATCTATTGGATACTTACTCAATCTAGTTAAAAATTACTTCACACCGCCATCTATTAGAATTTTATGGAACTCACAGATAATGATACCTCTTTGTCGCATAATAAACAAATAATTTGTAATAAAAAAATATTGCATTTATAAATTGAGGTATCAATTATCCTATCTCTCATGTAGAATCGTCTAGGTACCACCGCAGTACCAGACATATTGCCGCAAAGCAGTACCAAATATATTGCCGCAAAGCAGTAGCGTATGAACACTTCTCTGTTCTGGCTGGAAGGGTACTGCAGTTAGCGAAATTACAGGGCTGTTGAGACTAACCATCGAAAGTCTTAATGTAATGAGCGCCAAAGCAGTGATATCCTGGACTTTTTATTGTTACTCAAAGTCGCTGCAATGCTCATGGATAGGCATTATCTCTTACCGTCAATAGACCGTACCGTTAGTCACATGAACATCAAATTAAAAAAAATATATACCACTTTTCCACACTAGTGCTTAAGATTCGGCACTTTGTAAATAAAACTATTATTTTTATACATAAGCACTCAAAAACACGCAAGATATGTAAAACAATATAATGCAGCGAAACGTCCTGTCTGTGTTCCCGTCGAAGCTTTTTTTGTATATTAATACCGCGAGTACATCACACTGTATAAGATGTTACTGAACCTGTATTCATATATCTTGCAACTTTATTAGCACGTTTATTATTATAGTACGTTTAACCCCTCCTGGGTCGGAGAAGCCAAATTAGATTCTCTGAGTTATACACAAACAGAGATGTGAAAAATGGTGCATTGGCCGGACTAATAGATTTTTTATTGAAGTTGTAACAACAACAACAACAACAAGAGTAATAACAGTTGTTGTTGTGTTGTTACAACTTCAATAATTCAATATATTTACAAACTTATTTTTGACTTCAGTATTTTTCTACGATATTGCTCCCATAAAAATATTTTGCTTGTAATTAATTTAAATTAATAATAAATTATCAACATATTGCAATTAAATAGTTTATTTTGTATAAAATCTATATTAAATCGTAAAACTTTTAGATGACATTAGATTACATGGTGAACTTTGTATCACCTAAAATATATTTGAAATGAAAAATAATTTGAAATGTAATAGATTTCATATAACCGCATGGAACAAAAAACAGTTATGCATACACCATATTCTGTTGAAAGTAATGCGAACTGCCCATTCCTTCAGTGACAATTATTTTTTTTAAATATTCTTTTTTTTTTCATAACTCATTTGATACAATTTTTTTCTGTTTTTGCACGATGGTATGGTATTTTCCGTTCCATTCAAGGCTAGGAGCTACCACCCTCAACCACACCGTCACTTAATATCAGGTGAGTTTTGGTTAAAAACCAAGCTCTTCTGCCAAAAAAAATCCTAAGCTACTCCAAAACAAAAAAAAATATTTTCATTGGTCAAGCGATTTTCAACTTTTTGCGAGACTAACATGGCGATTTACATATATAGATTAACTAGCTACTCCCCGCGTGTTACCCGCTGTTCCCACATGAACACTACATTTATTCGGGATTAAAAGTAGCCTATGTGTTAATCTAGGGTGTCAGCTACGACCCTACCAAATTCAAAATAATCAAAATTGGTCCAGCCGTTTTAGCGTGAAGAAATAACAAATATACAAACACAAACTTTCGCCTTAATAATATTACTGTGATATAATTATAATATTTAATACTAATTGTGATACTCATGCGCGATATTTTCAATCTTGTACGACGTTGTTTAAACAATTCTACCCACTTTAATATTTCAAAAGTGTCCGGTTTTTTATCCCATTTCTACAACCTTATAGGGCGGGACCACCTTGGATAGAGTTGATTAATGGGTCTGTAGTTTCTGTTAACTTAACCGGGTTATATCAGGGCCCAGTTTTGGCAGATAATAATTTATGTTGTAAGGTAAAAATATTTTAACGATGAGTATGTTTTTTGTGAATAACATTTCATAAATCTTCTTTTTTGCTTTTGGCATCGAACTTTGTATATTTTGCCAGTTTCAATTCAACATTTCATATTAACAGACTATACCTAAAACATTTGTTTTCTATTTTATTTATGGCATAGTACTTTCTTCATACTACTATCAAATATTGTGATATTTAAAAAAAAAAACAATAAATCAAGTGAAATAACACCTGAATCAAAGTCACATAAAATTATCATCATCATCTTTAGCCCTTATTCACCCATTGCTGAGCGAAGACCTTTCTTCTTTTAAGCCACTCGCCTGGATCCTGAGCCAACCTCGTCCAGGTTCTTCACACAGAATAAATAAGCTCAAGTTCAAATAGGCAAGTTCTTCTAGAAAGTTCACCCGACGCTTTTTCTAAACGACTTTTGGGAGAAATTTCATTTGATTTAGTTTTTATTGGTGGTAGATCTCCTTAGTAGGAGGTCGTCTAGGTAGGTACCGGGTATTGTGCTGTCAAGCAGTAGTATGTAAACAATACTGTGTGGTTTTGAAGAGAACTGCAGCTCGCAAAATTATAGGGCTGTTAAGACTAGCCGTCGAAAGTCTCAAAGTATGAATGAATGAATGAATAACTATTTCTACAATAAAGAGTTAAATTACATTTTAAGTGTGTACAATAAAGAGTTATTCATTCATTTATTTATTTATTTACATAATACAGAAGAAATAAACTAGTTAATAGGTGTAACAACTGGCGACCTTATCGCTAAACGCGATCTCTTCCAGGCAACCTTAGGATGGAAAGCATTAGAGGAAGTAAAAAACGGGAAAAGTACTGAGCGCCAAAGCAGTGATGCCCTGAACTTCGTTTTATTACACAAAATTATGTGTATCGCTGCAATAATCATAGACCGGCGTTATCTTTTACCATCATGAGAGTGTCTCGTTCGTCTCATTACATTTTCATATTTTTTTTATTTGCTTTTACCGTCTGTGCCAACTAACTCGTGAAGACCTACAAATACGGTCAGCTTACTGGCTTCACCAGATTTACTGGATAATCCACTTCTGTATGAAAACTATACGGAGCGGATTTGTGTGCTGCAGTTAAGATTTGAAGCCGCTGAGGTGGTAACCAACTAATCTGTGTAACGTAACCTCAATCCATGACTACTGACGGAATTACTGTACAATGTTAGCCACGAAGAATATAACACGTGTCCATTGGCGCGTGTTATTTTCTTCGTGGCGTGTTATAATATTTTGTCTGATTTATAAAAACAAACTTTGTAGCTTTGTAGCGTTGATAGCTGGTGGTTAGCGGTGTCGGTTCACACGCCAAAGGGCGTAGGTTCAAATCCCAACAATGAGCTTCGGCTGCCGGTGAAGGGAAAAATCGTGAGGAAATCATTGCGTGGTGGTAGGCTACTTTACAGTACTCAGCTGGCTAGCTACCATCAAGTTGAAAATCTGCTGCCATGCAGCAGCTTCACTTGAGAGCTAGTTCCATTCCAGTTCAGGTGTGTTTCAGTGTCAGAGAGCTATGGTCAAACACCTGGCCTGTCAATCTAAAAAAAAACTTTTCATGAACAAATTTCACTGAAAGTATTCCCTTTCAGTCTGGACAATATTCATGTATGGATCGGAATTCTACTAACTAATAAATACCTGGTTTTAGATATATACATAACAGCAAAAACAAAGACAATGACAGACAGCTGACAAGTTACACCAGAACAGGGCTACGCGGATTGCTAGTACTAAGACAAACCAAGCTACAAAAAACAAGCTACTTTTACTTGGTGGTAGATTTCCTTAGCAGGAGGTCGTCTGGGTAGGTACCACCGCAGTACCAGATATTCTGCCGCCAAGCAGTGATGTGTAAACATTACTGTGTTCCGGTTTGAAGGGTACTGCAGCTAGCGAAATTACAGAGCTGTTGAGACTAACCATCTAGTCTCAAAGTAATGAGCGCCAAGGCGGCGATGCCCTGGACTTTGTTTTACTACTTAAAGTTCTGTGTATCACTGCAATGGTCATGGACAGGCGTTATCTCTTCATATCAGGAGAGCGTCTCGTTCGTCTCATTACTGTTACCATAAATAAAAAAAACATACCTACTAGTATATGTCCAGTAGTGGACTCTGATAGGCTGCTGATAATGATAATGATAACGAAAATTGTATCTTGTGACTTTCACACTAACATGAAAGTATCACAACTTAAAACAATATAGGCACATAGAAACTTTCTCAAGTGGTTATTCAGAATGACCTATCCGTCTGTTATCTTAGGATATATTTGCAGAAATTACCAGCGTCGCTCTTCAAGCATCTAAAAAAACACGAGCTAGTTTCTGAAAAGGTTTTTGTAGATTTTATTTATTGTTATAGAATTGTTATTGTAATAGAATCGTGATAGTACAAAAATTTGTTGATATTTCTATATCATATTTTTAAAAACGATTTCTCTACAAAATTAATTATAAGTAACAATAATGAATGAAAAAAATAGGTTGTATTGTATAGTTTTAAGACGACTTAGAATTTTTCTTGCTTTTGTTTAACGAAATTATACGTCTGTCGAGTTGAGAATAACTATTGAATGTCTTAAAGTAATGAGCGCCAAAGCAACGATGCCCTGGATTTTGTTTTGTATATAGCTGTTGTTTTTACAATAGACATGACAAACATTCTCTTACTATAATAGAGAGTATCGTTCGTGTCATTACTTTTAAATAAAAAACCAGAATTCACCGGATAATTTAGACGCTTATGTGTATCAACGGCCTTACTATAGACCTTCGTTAAAAAGACCCCCAAAGTAAACAAAATTTCCGCTAAGTTTGCAGTACACCGATGAAGTTGTCGTAATTAAATTTTTAAAACACCCTTGCGTGTCTAAATGGGGTAATGAAATGAATTATTTTAATGAAGGCTTCCTTACCTCTAGCGTGTTACGCCCGTGAAATGTACTGGTTGCTGAAATATTTTTGTGAAGATCGTAACCTTAAAAAAAAAAACGATTTGTCTATAAGTATATCATTGTCATTATGTACCTTCTTTAATAAATATATTTTCAACTTTGAGTTCGGTAGGAAAAACTTATTAAATTACAAATACAAATATTTTATTGATAACACCAAAGTTACAGATCATTTTTCAATTTATATTTAAAAGTATCATTAGAAATGTCAAAATCATAAGTAATGTAATATAATGGAAATGTCATTACGATAATATGTCAAATATAAAAGTTAGAGTTTGAATCGCCAACCACTGTCTTATCATCGCTTCATACATCATACTCGCAAGCCACCCCGGCTTCGCCCGGGTGCAATGTAGATACTTATACCTTTCTCTTGAATCACTCTGTCTATTGATGGAATCTATTAGAATCTGTTGCGTATTTTAAAAGATCTAAGCGCACAGACAGCGGAAAGTGACTTTATACAATGTTGAGATGACCACATTACTTCAACTTCTTCAGAGTAAAAAAATAAATATTTACTAAAAAAAAAAAAATGCACTGTTTCTCTGTAATTTTTTTTGAGATTTCATCCTTTGAAGAAAAACCATAAATTCATTTTTGGAAAGATAATCCGAAGCAGAGTTTGGATTATATCACATTTGATTGAACAGGGATGGGAATACGGATTTTGTAGGTGATCGTAGATACCTATACCTATCTCAAGGGGACCTTTAAACTACCGAGGGTTGCTAGTCCTAGGTACTGTACGGGTCGTCCCCACCGCTTGCACGGCGATATCTTTGAATGCTATGAAGTACCATTTATGATTAGAGTACTTATCTTTATCCTGCTCTTTTTATATTGCTGGGCCAGCTTCAAAAAAAAACATCTAGGAAACAATATCCTAATAAATAAAAAAGCCTTAGCCATCTTTCGAAATAATATTACCTACATCCTCTTTAAATAACGATCATGATACAGGCTTCCTTATTCCTACTTCTCTTATCTGGGAGTAGATTAGGGGGGCCCGTTGTTTTTGTTCGGGTAAAACGTTCGGGTCCGTCGTCCCATTATCATTTTCCGTTGAGTGAATCGGCCTGGACCTTCGGGTGACCCTCTCGGTTTCAATGTAAAAAAGGTATGTAAGTGGTTAACGACTTGAAACATTTGTGAGGAAGGCAGCTTGGGGATTTTTGCTTGCTTCCTAGTGTGGGAGCGGTATGAATTAGAAATTAATGAGTTTACTTACACTGGAGTTGGTGCACTTTTTTAAGGTTGACAGGCTGGGTGACCACAGCTCACCTGATGTTAAGTGACGGTGTGGTCGAAGATGGTACAGCGTACGTAGCTTGGATTGGAACTGGCTCTCAAGTGAGGTTGCCGGAACATAACGTTAAGTATTTGACGGTAGATTACTTACTTTACTTACTTTATTTTTTTTTTTCCTATTTTTTTCTTGCTATCAGCCCTGTTGGCTATAAGCAGATGTGATGGTGGTGGTATTTAGAGTAGGCTGTACTCTCAGTAGAGTACAGCCCTTTTATTTATATAGTCAGTCAATATGCTGACCATCCTGGTGAAAGATGTCTCGCCTTTTTTTTAGCCGACTAATAGTTTCTGGGATTGTTAATTGCCCCGCAAGTTGGTTTGGATGCTTTTGCAGTCTATCTTTGTATTTGTCTCCTAAAGAAGCAATTTCTTCTTTAACTGTTGGCATATCGATGATTTTGTGAAGCTCTATTGTTTTGTGGAACCATGATGCATTCGATATTACTACTCGATACTTTACTTACTTAGGTAAACGAAAACTCCAAAAACGAAGTCTGAGAATAATTTATAGTAAAAACAAATGATGATACATTACGGCAACTATTTACCGAAAAATATTTTTTAACTCTAACTGGCATTTATGTTCTTCAAATTGCCTTATTTGTAAGAAACAACTATAAATTATTTTAAAATAAGTCCTATATGCGAATGCGAGATACTACAATGAGAGGCAATGATTATCTATTTATGCCACAGACTAAATCATCTATTTACAAAAAGAGCACCTTCATTAGTGCTATCTACAATTACAATTTGTTACCTAAGGTGGTCACTGACATTCCCAACAATGCCCAGCTTGGGAGAAAACTGAAAAAAGTGGCTAATAGACAATGTGTTTTACGATTTGAAAGAATTTACAAATAGAGATAGGTCCGGCGAGATGACATTGTTAAATAAGCAATTTTAAATTTGACTGTTACTTAATTATTATTAACACTTTGACATTGATATTAAATTAGAATAAATATAATTTGCTTCATGCAATAATATAATTAATGCAATAATATAATAATATAATTTTTGCATGTATTTAATGGTATCACTTGACAATATATTTAGAAATTGTTTATTATTTATTATTTTTTAAAACCAGTATGACATATGTTTAATTAAATTATTGAATGCCCGATAAGGGTAAACTGATACCACAATTTTTGCAAAAACACCTCGCATAATATTTCAATGTATTAGTGTGCAATAAATATTTTTGAATCTGAGGTAGGTAGCTAGCTAGTCGAGTACTAGAAAGTACCCTACCACTACACTATGGCTTTCTCACGATGTTTTCTTTAACTGGCAGCTCAAGCTTATTAATGGGGCTAACTCATGCCCTTCGGTGAACCGACGACGGTAACCACTGAGCTATCATCGCTACAAAATATGAATTAAAATGCTTGATATCTTGATATAAGAAGCTCTAAAAGCAAGCTGCAGAACTATTTATTATATGATACGCTTTAACACCACATCGTATAACTAAAAACTGTACGAAAACGAAATATTGTAATTTTCTGACGGCCCTGGTAACACCTTTGGTAGTACATCTGCTTCCTGTGCGTAGCGATTGTTCGATTTCCTTACAGGACAAACATTTATGTGACAAACATTGATATTTGTTCCGTGTCTAGGTGCTCCGTATGTATTATAAGTATATATTTACGAAAATAGTATTACATCAGTTATCTGGTTCCCGTAGCTGTGAGAAATGTCCAACCCTTATTTCACTTATCAGGGCGAGCGAGGAAAAAAAAAATTAGTTCTATTTTTATTCTAAATTAATTCGCGTTTGACCACACCTTACTCGATGTTAATTAGTAGTGCAGTCTAAGATGGAGCACGCTTACCTAAAATAAATCTATTTAATCTAGATTTGAAGACACATAGAGACCATATCGTACCAACAGGGAACACAAACTCCGGCAGACAGTTCCACGACCAGTAAAGTGATCGCTATAAAACTTCACAGGAGCACCTGCTGGCCTAATCTTAAAATTGGCTAAAGATTTGATCAAAATCGGTCACACCGTTTTGGAGTCCATAGAAATCATACACATATCGATGTATATATCTTAAATAGAGGATATGTTGTAGGATTAATATTTTGTGCGCGATAATACTCGTGCACGTGTGTTGCCTGCTTGCTCTAATGCTTCGGATGGATGAGAGTATAAATAGAGCTCATCTTTAGAACAAATACGTCAGCTCATGTGAGTTAAAGCTTGTTGACTGACCAAATCGGCAACGTTTTAGCTCAACATTTCTATTTTATAATCTCATTTTTACTGTCAACAGGCTAGGTGTTCGACCACAGCTCACATGATGTTAAATTAAATTTGTTTTTAGATATTACTGAGACGCGGTCTGTCTGCATATACACTCGCATAAAACAATTCGTCGAAAATACAATTTGTCGAGGACACAATTCGTCATAATAATAGAGTTTGTTAACTATAGCGGAAAATAGTAATAAAGTCATCATCATTTCAGCCGTAGAACGTCCACTGCTGGACATAGGCCTCCCCCATTGACTTCCGTAAAGACCGGTTGGAAGCGTCTCGCATCCAGCGCGTTCCTGCGGTCTTTATGAGGTCGTCTGTCCACCTTGTGGGTGGACGTCCTACGCTGCGCTTGCCGGTCCGTGGTCTCTACTCCAGAACTTTGCAGCCCCATCGACCATCAGTTCTGCGTGCTATATGCCCTGCCCACTGCCACTTCAACTTGCTAATCCGTTGTGCTATGTCGCTAACTTTGGTTCGTCTACGGATCTCCTCATTTCTGATTCGAAATATTCATAGAAAATGTCAACTAAAGGGAAATAGTCATATACCTTTCCAACTATTGCGGGAAATATAGAGATTTTCAACTATACCGGGAAATAATATTAGATATTGTAAACTATAACGGAGGATAGTAACAAAACCCCACCCACAGCGGAAAATATTCGTAGAAAAGCTGAAAATACTCAAAGTTGTTTTAACTATAGCGGGAAATAATCATAGAAAAGCAGAAAACACTCCTAAGTTTATTCGACTAATTGTGGTTCGACGTATTGTGTTTTTGATGAATTGTGATTCGACGAATTTTCCGCAGACGACTTAGGCCGCCTAAGGAATACTATGAAGCAAGAAATGTGTCCCAAAAAGTACTTTCAACCATCTGCCACAAGTGAAGTGCGCGGATGTCAGCAGTAATTATAGCTAGAAGACATCTGCCAAGGGCGACTTGTATGCAATAAAGCCACGACAAAAATGTGCGAAGACGTTTATTTTGAAGGTGGCATTTTCGTAGTATTTTTTTAAATCAAATCAAAATGAAAAGTCATTTATTCAATTTAGGCCCTGGTAAGGCACTTATGAACGTTAAGTTACATTTTTGAATCTACCACCGGCTCGTAATTACACTTCAACTGAGAAGACTCCGGCAAGAAACTCAGCAAGGCATTTATTTTTTGTGGATCTTTCTTTTCATATTAGTTTACAGTTTACAGTTATAAATATTAATACATTATGCTTACTACAATTGTCACTTAGCCAGGGGGATGCAAGTGCAGAGAGAAGCTACTACAACCATATATTCCTGTCTTCCACGTAATGAGCCACCTTTGTCAATTAACCTGTGCTTTATAAAATGTAATGAGACGAACGAGACTCTCCTGAGAGTAAGAGATAACGCCTATCCATGACCATTGCAGCGATACACAGAAATTTGAGTAACAAAACAAAGTTTAATCCAGTACATCGTTGCTTTCATCGTTGCAGAGATCTTTTTAAGAATCTAGGTATCCTTACATCAATATCAAAATACGTTTTTGAAATTGTGAAATTTGTAAGAACAAATCTCTATATGTATCAATGTCGCGGAGAACGTAGTGACTACAATTTTCGAGACAAATATAGTATGTTGTCTGTAAAACATAGGTTACGCAAGTCCACTAAAATCCGACAATAATTGGTCAGCAACTTTACAATAAACTGCCTAAGTGCATTAAAACTTCTACGAAGTACAGTATGTATTGTATGAATGTAAAAATCTGTTGCTGTCTAAGACTTTATACAAAGTAGACAGTATAATTATTAAAAATGATTATCGCGACTATAAATTATAATCTTGAAAATGTAACGAATTTTAAATAAATAATACATTGACTATAAATATTGTAATGATTATGTAATTTATTATTATTTATATTATTTAATATTTTTTTGACGAAGCCCATTAACAGCTTAAATTTATTAGCCTCTATACAGCTTTTATTAATGTTTAATTACGCCTTATTTATATATTTGTGTAAAAATAATAAATTACAATTTAAAATATTACTTTGTTGGTAAGTTTCACGATACAATTCCGAGTAACACTGCATTTCTACGCCAAAATTTTTGTAAAACCGGACGAGTACATGAACGAAATCATTATTGTACACGCGATAATAATAGATTTATTTTTATGACAATAAAGAATCTATCTATCTATCTATATATCTATCTATTTGGCGCAAATTACTTTAAGACTTTAGGTTAATTTCAACATCCCTATAATTTCGCTAACTGCAGTACCCTTCACACCAGAACACAGTTAAGTTTTTTTTTCACCTCATTTTAATGCTGACTACAGCTCACATCACACATCATCAGCCATAGGACGTCCACAGCTGGACATAGCCCTCCTCCTGGGAGGGTTTTGTTAATACTCGCCACACTTGGCAGGCGGGTTGGCGAAAGCAGTTAGGTGTGATTGTTCAAGGAAGACGCTGCTGTCCATCTTCCGGATTACATCCCTTAGCCGACTCTTACTTACTCTTACTTAGCCGTCACTTAACTTCAGGTGAGCTATGGCCAAACACTTAGCCTGACAGCCATAAAAAAAATCTGTGTTCTGGCTTTTATGAAATAAATTTTATGGGAAAGACAAAATTTCGTGTGGTATTTTTATACAAAGAAAAAAAAAAACTTTTTATTAAATCGATATTACAACGGCTGTCAGTTCAACCAATTATTATTGATAAATACTCCTTACTTAACCTTTACGTATAAATTGTTACACGTGTCTATAATAATCGTTAAAACACGCAAACAAACTTTGTTACATATTTCAAATAAAACTTAGTCTAACTTATAACAGCTTATCCGTCACTTACTCCATCAGAGTTCTGTTTTAATTAATAAATAAAGGCAGAATAAAAAGATAAGGTTAGCTTGAGGCTCGTTCCTTAATTAAAGTGAAACTATTAAAATTCTTCCTGTGGCTTCGCGGCGAGCTTTGCGGGTAGTTCGAAATGAAGCTTTTGAAACTGATACTAGAAGCAGGCCCGGATTGCTGCGTGTTTTAAACTGTTAATTGTATTTAAGCCTTCATTGTGCCAATTTCAGTTGCACTGTGATGTATTGGAATTAGAAACTCGAAGTTCTGCATTTCAGGATTATTTTGTAGCGATGACAACTTAGTGGTTAGAGGTTGGTTCACTCGACAAAAGGCTTTTTTTTTTGAAATCTCGACAATGAGCATGACCTACCGGCGATGAAAAACATCGTCATCGTCAAGCTGCCAAGCACCTAACGGTGTGTTCCGGCAGCCTCACTTGAGAGCCAGTTCCATTCCAGGCTTGGTGTATTTACCATGTTTGACCACACCGTCACTTAACATCAGGTGAGTTGTGATCAAACACCTAGCTTATCAAACTTCAATAAAAAACTCAAATGTTATAGTCAATAAGGAACTGGAAGACGCTAAAACGTATATAATTTTAGAAAAGTCTAAGCAACTTTGAAACTTTAGCAAACAGATCTTCTTTTCTTTACCCATGTAGTACCTATGTACAAAATTGTTGACTTAATTAAATTTAAGAGTATAATAATTTATATATCGCACCCTTAGAATGAAAGTGATCTAACTCAAAATTTCTGTAATTCCTGATTTTGTTATAAACTTACATCAAAAAGCCCATTATATATTCAAAGTCAAAATATATATTTAAAATGCAATAAAATGTTATATGATCTTACCGATCTGTACATAACAGCTCAATATATAAATTCGCAAAAAATCAATCAAACGGGAGAGACATTTTAATTTATCCACATTTATACTTTTAAGAAATCTTTCTTTCTCATTTCCCACAAATGGATTTTTTTTACTTAGGTCACTTACATTCTGAATGTGCGATATAAGCATCTATTTAATCATCTATCTTTGGTTGTTTTGCCGTTATCTAACTTATTACGTTTTTCACACGACTGCTCAAAAAAGGAGTGTAATGTTTTTAGGGTTCGAGTTTATTCCGCCATAACTATGCTTGAACAGATTCAGATGTATGAGGTATCGTTGAAATCATTACATCATCCCAAGTAACACTGAATATAATTTTTAAACAAAAAAAAATCATTAATGAGTGGGCATTCATTTTTTGTTTCATAATGAAACTTGTTTTTTTCATATTTCTTTTACTTTTATGTCTGTACACTGGTTTTTGTCACATAAAAGTATTATCTATAGTTTGTTTGACTCAAACCTCTCTGTATATATGATAACTAGCTGTGCCCCGCGGTTTCATTAAAGTGAAACTATTAAAATTCTTCCTGTGGCTTCGCGGCGAGCTTTGCGGGTAGTTCGAAATGAAGCTTTTGAAACTGATACTAGAAGCAGGCCCGGATTGCTGCGTGTTTTAAACTGTTAATTGTATTTAAGCCTTCATTGTGCCAATTTCAGTTGCACTGTGATGTATTGGAATTAGAAACTCGAAGTTCTGCATTTCAGGATTATTTTGTAGCGATGACAACTTAGTGGTTAGAGGTTGGTTCACTCGACAAAAGGCTTTTTTTTTTGAAATCTCGACAATGAGCATGACCTACCGGCGATGAAAAACATCGTCATCGTCAAGCTGCCAAGCACCTAACGGTGTGTTCCGGCAGCCTCACTTGAGAGCCAGTTCCATTCCAGGCTTGGTGTATTTACCATGTTTGACCACACCGTCACTTAACATCAGGTGAGTTGTGATCAAACACCTAGCTTATCAAACTTCAATAAAAAACTCAAATGTTATAGTCAATAAGGAACTGGAAGACGCTAAAACGTATATAATTTTAGAAAAGTCTAAGCAACTTTGAAACTTTAGCAAACAGATCTTCTTTTCTTTACCCATGTAGTACCTATGTACAAAATTGTTGACTTAATTAAATTTAAGAGTATAATAATTTATATATCGCACCCTTAGAATGAAAGTGATCTAACTCAAAATTTCTGTAATTCCTGATTTTGTTATAAACTTACATCAAAAAGCCCATTATATATTCAAAGTCAAAATATATATTTAAAATGCAATAAAATGTTATATGATCTTACCGATCTGTACATAACAGCTCAATATATAAATTCGCAAAAAATCAATCAAACGGGAGAGACATTTTAATTTATCCACATTTATACTTTTAAGAAATCTTTCTTTCTCATTTCCCACAAATGGATTTTTTTTACTTAGGTCACTTACATTCTGAATGTGCGATATAAGCATCTATTTAATCATCTATCTTTGGTTGTTTTGCCGTTATCTAACTTATTACGTTTTTCACACGACTGCTCAAAAAAGGAGTGTAATGTTTTTAGGGTTCGAGTTTATTCCGCCATAACTATGCTTGAACAGATTCAGATGTATGAGGTATCGTTGAAATCATTACATCATCCCAAGTAACACTGAATATAATTTTTAAACAAAAAAAAATCATTAATGAGTGGGCATTCATTTTTTGTTTCATAATGAAACTTGTTTTTTTCATATTTCTTTTACTTTTATGTCTGTACACTGGTTTTTGTCACATAAAAGTATTATCTATAGTTTGTTTGACTCAAACCTCTCTGTATATATGATAACTAGCTGTGCCCCGCGGTTTCACCCGCGCTAGACGCCTACGTCATAGTAGCTTTATGCATGCAAAGTCTCAGCCCGATCGGTTTAAAATTGACAAAGTTTCATAGAAACTTTCATCCCCTATTTTATCCCCTTGGGAGTAGAATTAATCAAAACCCTTTCTTAGCGGATACTTACGTCATAACATCTACCTGCATGCCAAATTTCAGCCCGATCCGTCCAGTGGTTTGGGCTGTACGTTGATAGATCACTATGTCAGTCAGTCAGTCAGTCACCTTTGAGTTATATATATTTAGATGCGCGCCTACCACATCTCATACTTAGTGAGGTGGTTGGCAGAAAATGCTTTAGCATTAAGTCCTCCTCTTGTATATATTATTTTATAAGTGTGCAATAAAGTATTAAAGAAATAAATAAATATATGTCACAAAAATTAACAGTTTTTGTCTAGTGACCACCGTTTTTACTAAGTCTTTAACAAAGTAGAAAATGTGTTCTCCTACGGTGACATTATTCGAACGGCTGAAGACCTCCGGATCCAATTTCCCGTATCACGCACCAAGCCACGTGGGTGTAATGGTGCCTAAAATAATACGACGAAAGCCAAGCCGACGTGGCGCTGGCAAAACGGAATTGCAGATAAGTACCGCATTCAAATTTAAACTCTGTGCCATTTACCTGTGGTCACAGATTTAAATGTTAAACCAAGTAACATACTTCTTGATTATTATCGCTTATTTATAAAATGTTGATTGTATTATAAAGTGTTTCATTAGTTATCTTTTGCCCATAGTGCAACTTTTGCTTAGCTTGGAGCTAGAAAGCGCTCTGTGAAATGTTTTTATTTCATCGTAAACTTTAGACCAAATTAAACTGATTAAAAACTATTTTTTTATGTAAAAAGTAATTAGACGAACAAGGTACTCTCATGATGGTAAGAGATAACGCCTGTCCATGACCATTGCAAGGATATACAAAACTTTGAGTAGCAAAACCAAGTCCAGGACATCGCTGCTTTAGCGCTCGTTACTTTTTTTAAATTTATTTTTTGTTTTTATGTAAAGGTAATGAGACGAGATGCTCTATAACGCCTGTCCATGATCATTGCAGCGATACACAGAACTTTGAGTAGAAAAACAAAGTCCAGAGCATCGCTGCCTTCGCACTCATTACTTTGAGACTAGATGGTTAGTCTTAATAGCCCTGTAATTTCGCTAGCTGCAGTACTCTTCAAACCGGAACACAGTAATGTTTACACACTACAGCTTAGCGGCAGAATATCTGGTACTGCGGTGATACCTACCTAGACGACCTCCTACTAAGGAAATCTATCACCAAGTACTTTGAGACATTTAATGGTTAGTGGTTAGTCTCGACAGCCCTGTAATTTCGCTAGCTGTAGTACCCTTCAAACCAAAACACAATTTTTTTTACACTCTACTGCTTGGCGGTAGAATATCTCGTACTGCGGTGGTACCTACGTCCTCCTGCGAAGGAGATCTACCACCTAGTAAAATTTAACACAACATTTAGTATAATTTTAAATGAAACAAATTCACAGAACTGCAAGGACCGAATAACATAATAAGCATGATACAGCTGTCAAACGATAACTCCGAACGCCATCTGTTGAAAGTAATACGAACTGGAAATTCCCATACAAAACTACAAATTTTAATGTTTAGATTTTTCGGTTGTCCCTTTGTTATTACGGTGACGAAATCCCAGCGGCTCCGTTGGCTTGAGAATCTCAAAGGTATAGAGGAAGACTGTATGCATAAGGTATGTCAGCCGTTCCAAATATAGATGGAAGGATAAAGTGACTAAGGATCACGAAAATCTGGAAGTAAATTATTATTACTATTTTCATTTATTTCAGAAACATTAATTTATAGCATACGTAATTATAGTAGTCCCAAAAAATAAATTAAGGATAACATTAAATACTTATAAACCTAAATTAAAATATTAAAATTCATAATCATGAATTAAAATCTATAGACAAAAATAAATATGTCAAAATTTCAAAAATAAAAATGTTGATGTCATATAAAAAGAAAGAATAATCAATATTGTCTCAAATTGAGTGTTCTAGAATGTGTTCTTGGGAGCTAGATGAAGAGCTGAAGACCACGGGCTCTCTGAAGGACGCGCAGTACCGCTATGTAGCATTTGCTGAAATTCGTCTCGAGCAATCTTCAGCTTATCGGGAGCTAACCTGCGAGGGGGACAAGATACTGGGGGACCGGGTGTAGTGCGAATGTGGTGTTTTGTGCTATGTGTTGTGACTGAACTTGTACCTGCTGGTCGCGTGATTTCGGGGAACTGATTCAAAATTGCATGATATCGCGTATTTCCAGTTGACACCTTTACAGACAAAACATTGTAGGCAGTTTTATCAACTATTGCTAGTGTAGACAGAGATGTGGCACTATCTATCAAGCGGCGGCCACGAATATCAATAACTAAGTTGTAATAATTTAAGAAGTCCACGCCAATAATAGCTTTGGTTACGTCAGCAACCACAAACTTCCAGGGAAAATTACGCCTTAAGCCAATGTTCAGGTTTAGTTGGACGTAACCATAGGTGTTAATGGCGCTTCCGTTAGCCGCTGACAACTGGTAGTTAGTCTTTTCCCGACGATCACGAAGTGCAGTTCGAGGGAAAACGCAAAGATCGCTTCCAGTATCCACGAGAAATTGGATTTTCGAGCTGCAGTCAGTGACAAATAAGCGACCAGGCGAGTGTGGAGAATCTGCTGTCGCTATTACAGATCGCCTCTGGAGTTTCCCGCTTTCCCGTAGTCACATGGTTTCTGGCACCGATTTGCTATCTTACCGAACTTGGAATGGTACCAGCATAACGGGTACTTGCGATAATCCGAATGCGAGCGAGTCGTTGATCGGCTGCGTTTCTCCTTAGAGTTAGAGCGCTGCGAGGATCTTGGTTGCCTGCCCTGTCTATCCAGCTGCAGCGTAAGATTCTTCACGGCGCGTTTAAGCTCAGCTATTTCGTTCGCCATCGAGTCCATAGCAGATCCAGGTACCGATACGGACGTAGCTGCTATCTGATGTGTTGGCGTGACAATGTCTTGGACGCGGTCAGCTAAGTCAGCTAACGTCTCCATTGAACTATGAGGCTGTGATGCCAAAAGCGCTTGAACATTGCTGGGTAGTCGGCTGCTCCAAATTGTGCGAATAAAATCTTCGGGTATTCCAGAACCAGCAAGACCCTGCAAGTGCCTGAGAAATTGTGAGGGTTTGCGATCACCGAGCTCTTCGTGCATCAACAGCTGCTGTACTTTCTTCTCCTTCGAAACTGTTAGTCTTTTGATAAGTTCAGTTTTCAGCTTTTCGTACTTATCTGTCAGTGGAGGTGAGATGATGATATCCTTGACCTCTTTAGAATATTTATGATCGAGCTGTCCGATCACATAATTGAACTTGGTCGAGTCAGATGTGATGTTCGATACGGTGAATTGGCCTTCCACCTGCGCAAACCATATCAATGTGTGTAATGGAAGGAGTAGGATAGACGCCTACAGTATATATTTATTTCCGCTTTTTAAGCGGAAATAAACTAAATATATACCTACCTAGAACACTCAAAATGGACTTCCGCAAAGTAACGCCTGATTCAATCAATATTGTCTCAAATTGTTCAGTATGCGTCTTTGTTCAGGTGTCCAATCAATACTTGGTATGAAGTAGTTAAAGACCGAAATATCACTAAGTCAAAACCGGTATAAATCACACCACAAGTATAACAAATTTTTCTTTCCACGATTGCATTGTAAAGCCTCGAAAACAACAAAAACAACTTTTTTTTAAGTGAACAAGTGGTAAACAAGCAAACTCATGGTAAGTGGTCACCGCCGACTATGGACATCTATAATTTCCAGGGAATTGTCGGTGCGTTGCCTTCCTTTGAGGTCCCTATTCACTCTTTGTTTAAAGCGACAAAATGCAGTCGAAAAACCGAAGGTGGTAAACCATTTCACATTAGACAGGTGCGCGGAAGAAACAGTCGATTAAAACGAGCTGTACGGGACTTCCACGCATCTATAATATGTGGGTGGCACTTTTGGTGATGGCAGCTGTTACGACAATAAAACCAAGATGAAATGATAAGCCCAAAATGTTCATCAGAACATCATAATAATATCTAAACCAACTAAATTAATTGAAAAAAAAAATGCACTGCGAAATCCGCAACACTGATAATAAAATTAATTCATTTGCGCTAAAATTAATCCTCTCAACGGGACATCTTTGAATCGCTAAAAGCTTATCCGGTGATTGTACAAAACGACAAAACCATTCAACCCTTTTAAACCCCAATCCTGAGTGGTTGGGTCGTTAGCAGACATTAATGGAACTCGCTTATTCAACTGTGAAAATAACAAGGACGATATTTATTTCTGTAGCCGCGGGTGTAAACAGAATTGATGGGAAAGTGATCAGTAACTCGGACTTATTTCACCCGAAGTGCCGCGCGCAGTTTCACCCCGGCCAACCCTTTTGCCGACGGTCACGTGATGAAACTCTCATTGGATTTTTTTTGTTACAAGTGGTTACATTATTTTTAACTTAAAGCATGTAATTGGTAAATTATTCTAATAGAGACGAATGAACATGTTTTTTATTTAATTTTCTCATAAAATTTCGTGAAGGCTGCATAATATATATTTATTTATTAAATTAACATATTATTATTATTTTATGGCTGACAGGCTGGGTGTTTGACCACAACTCACCTGATGTTAAGTGACGGTGAAGTCGAAGGTGGTTAAGCTCACCTAGCCTGAAATGGAACTGGCTCTCAAGTGAGGATGCCGGAACACACCGTTAGATGTTTGGCGGCAGATTTTCAACTTGAGGGTGGTAGCTAGTCAGCCGAGTACTAGAAAGTACCCTACCACCACGCTATGATTTCCTCACGATGTTTTCCTTCACCGGCAGCACAAGCTCATTGTTGGGGTTGGAACCCACGCCCTTTGGCATGCGAACCAACCGCGCTAAACACTTAGCTATCATCGCTACATTGCACAAAACTTAAACTTTAAAGAGAAAATAAGTACTTTTCTCATTTCAAATCCACACATTTCCACTAAGACAACATGACTCAACAGGTTTAGATTTATGATTTTTAATGTAGTTCTAGTATACATCTGTAAAAAGTAAAGTTAGTTTGTAAGGTTGTCTGGAAGAAATCGCTCTAAGCGATAAGGCTGCCGTTGTGCTACCATATATGTTATTCTTGTTTTATTATAATCTTTTTTCTTTTCTTTTGTTATTGTTCTTATTTTTATCTCTTTTTAAGTTTTATATGTTTTAATGTATGTATGCTTGGTGTATAATAAAGTTATATTCTATTCTTTCTTATTTTATCTGTTTACTTAAAACTACTGTTGCCAATGGGCCGATCCCTTCAATGAAGCCAAAACGATGATTGTGATCGGAGCTCGGAGCTATCGAGTTATACTTACTTAAGCCCAGATCAAGCGAACTTAAAAAGTCACCATTCATATACTACGAATCAAGAACCAATTTTCCAAATAAAATTGTGAACTGCAAGAAAGACGTATAATGATTAACAGTCCGATAAAAATATCGTAGCACTGCTACGATATTCGTAGCAGTGCTAATATCGTAGCAACTTCGTAGCATTACTCAGAGCTACATATTACTCCAGTAACAATAAGCTACTAAAATGATATCTAAAATAAGTATGGCTACCACTCTCAACTTGAAAGTCTGCCGCCAAGCACCTAACGGTGTGTTCTGGCAGTCTTACTTGAGAGCCAGTTCTATTTAGAGCTTGATGTGTTAACTATTTTCGATCACACGGTCACTTATCAACAGGTGAACTGTAATCAAAAACTTAGCCTACCGACTTGATGGACAAAAATCAAGTCATAATTTTTTTTATACAACTTAAATGTTTTTTTTTTACTTTTTTTCTAAATATTGTATACATTTTTGTTATGCAGATCAACTGTGTAAGATTTTCTTTTTTCTAAAATTTTTCTTGAGCGTAAAGGGTACTTATAATAAATATAAAAATTAATTTGTAAACTTCTTAAGAACCACTAAGTTTGCAAATGAAAAAGTAAAATAAATATCTTAGGGATTTTCACACATAACTATGCTACTATAGTAACCAGAGAACTGATAGAATTCCTACTATTTTTTTCTATACATACAAACACCTAGACACAGAATAAATATTAATTTATATCCTAGGGATGGGAATCGAACTCACACCCTATAACTCCTGTAGCAGATATACTAACAGATAAACTAACAGGGTTGTCAAAATACGTAAAGTATATAAATAAAAAGTAAATTTTAATAATATAACGTAAAGTACAATAATAAAACGTAAAGTACAATAATAAAACTTAAAGTATAATAATATAACGCACAGTATAGTAATAAAACATAAAGTATAATAATAAAACGTAAAGTACAAAAATATAACGTAAAGTGTAACAATAAAACGTAAAGTATAATAATAGAACGTAAAGTGTAACAATAAAACGTAAAGTATAATAATAGAACGTAAAGTGTAACAATAAAACGTAAAGTATAATAATAGAACGTAAAGTGTAACAATAAAACGTAAAGTATAATAATAGAACGTAAAGTTAAGGTAAAACTGGTAACAACACACAAAGCGTCATTCCAGGACGTGTAGAGTCCAGCCATACTCGGCAGTAAACGTTAACACATTAATATGTAGATTTATTTAAAGCAGCCACGACTTTGAGGAATGGAGAGCCGTCCGTCGCTTGATAACTTGCGGGAAACATCCGCAATTTGCGGAGACTGTAATGCATTCGTTATGAACGCCTTTCATGACTTGACATGCGCGTTGAATCTAAAGTTTGCTTTTAAATGATACATCATTTCACGTGACAAAAATTCTTGGTATTTATAAAACGACTGATTCGATTTTTCGTGATAATTTGTTGAGATAGGTAGTAGTTAAAATATACAAAGTTTCGTAAAGCAATAGTACTAAGCCAAATTTAGAATAAACCAACTAGAAATTACGAAAAAAATCATCTGTTTCATAAATTTCATCGATGGTGAATCACCTTTTATCTATAGAACGCTAATATATATTTTTATGGAACTTTGGTATATTGTTATGGAACGCTGTTATATTTTTATGGAATGCTGTTATATTTTTTATGGAACGCCAATATATTTTATCGCAATATCAGAATCAGCCCCACAGTAAAAGGTTTTCTCAATGATGTGATATTTTGAACCTCATAATCTGCAGTGCGGCGTCTCCCTACTACAACCTTTTGTTTGTAGCGATGATAGCTCAGTAGTTAGCGTGGTCGGATTCAAACACGGGCGTGAGTTCAAACCTCAACAATGAGAGGAAAATAGTGAGGAAATATAGTAAGGTAACCATAGCATGGTGGTGCTTTCTAATACTCGGCTGGATAACTACCACTCTCAAGTAAAAAATCCGACTACACCTCACAGTGTATTCCGGTAGTGTCACTTGAGAGCCAGTTCCATCCCAGGCAAGTGCTCACCATCTTCGACCACACCATCACTTATTATAAGATGAGATGCGTTCAAAGAACTAGCATGCAAACCATAAGAAAAATGTTATGATGTTATTTTCTGATGAAGTGTGATTTGCCAAAATTTCCAAAAAAAAGTTTTGATAAACACTCGTTCGTGCTTAAAATGAGATAGTAGCTACAATAAAATAAAAAGTAGTAGCCAGAATACGGTCACTTACATCAAAATTGTTGTTTAAAAATATACAATCATCTAAAACGTCCAGGCTAGGACAATATTCTGCCAATAAAGACAGATTGCATTATAAAAGGCTTTGTGAAAATGGAGCCATATTTTGGTAACGAAACACTCATAAACTGCGATTTAATAAAACTAGAACAATATCGTGAGCCCCCAGATTAGGGTTGTGTCAAAATTAAGTAAAGTTTACGTGTTGTTACGTTATATATATATATATATATATATATTTTAATATTGTTTGGTAGTGTAAGTTCGCTTATACTGCTAGAATTAAATTACATAATTATAAGTACCTGGTTGACCGAGCTTTGCTCGGCTGAAAACATGGATAAAACGACGTTTTCTGAAAATGAAACCTAGCTAGATCGATTTTTCGCCCCCGAAACTCCCTGGATACAAAATTTCATGAAAATCGTCGGAGCCGTTTCCGAGATTCAGATTATATATATATATATACATATATACAAGAATTGCTCGTTAGATATAGATAAATGAAAATATTGGAGGACATATTCGCATAGCGCCATCTAGCCCCAAAGTAAGCAACGCTTGTACTATGAGAACCAGACAACTGACAGAATACTTAAATACTTTTTTTATGAATACATACTTATAATACATATAGAACACCCAGACACAGAACAAACATCTATGTTAATCACACAAATGTTACTCCTGAGTGGGAATCGAACCCACACCCTTCAGCTCTCGAAACAGAACTTTATTAAATGAGCTATCAGAGCAGTCAATAAAAAACTATAAGCGTTTCTTTATGAAGTACTTGTAGAATTCAATTTTATTCTACACCAAAAATCGACATATTATAACACTAGCGACCCGCTCCGGCTTTGCACGGAATCAATTAAATACTAATGTGGTGCATATGCATGTAACATATAAACGTCCTCTTGAATCACTCTGTCTGTTGATGGAAACCGCATTAAAATCTGTTGCGTTGTTCAAACGATCTCAGGGTACAGACGGCGGGAAGCGAACTTGTTTTATACTATATAGAGATACATATCTTAAATAGAGAAAGAAAAAACAAAAGAACATCAAAATTAATTTGTAGTAGTATTTGTATTTGTAGTAGTTTTGGAGTAGCTATACCTACTAATTGTGTTGATACAGTTAAATCTCTTAGATATATCAAGTAAATAAGAAAGTGAGTAAAAGTTCAGTAAAAAAAACTTTTTTTTTTTTTTATATAGTTGACAGGCTAGTTGTTTGACCACAACTCATCTGATGTTAAGTGACGGTGTGGTCGAAGATGGTAAAGCACACCTAGCCTGGAATGGAACTGGCTCACAAGTGAGGCTGCCGGAACACACCGTTAGATGCTTAGCGGCAGATTTTCAACTTGAAGGTGGTAGCTAGCCAGCCGAGTACTAAAAACGTACATGGCACGAAAAGTTTGTACCTGTGTAATAAATAATAGATTTGTAAGTAATTGACCACATGCAAAGTACTAACTAATTAACCCAAATTACCAAAGCGTCTAGGGACATTTAATTATCGCGAGCAGTACAACTCTACGAAACAAAATACATTTAAATCGTAAAGGACTGTTTTGTCGCAGTCTGTATACACAAATCGGCCTGGCAAAATTTAGCATTTGTTTTGATTTCCAAACTCCGCCGTACGGGCCTCGGGAGAAACATTCTACATTCTAAACAAAGTGAAAACTAACTTATGAATATTCGCTGCCTATCGTTTGAAAAGTGCCAATCTTGCTAGGGCATGCGCAGTGGCGGATTTAAGGCGGGCTTACAAGCGAGACTCAGTAATTGGCCAGACACGGCTTGACTCGGACCGCTCCCGACTGGTACGTGCTGGTTCGAATCACCTTATACCGCTTTTCGCTTTCGAACTCGGCTGTTTGATTCGCTCGCTTACAGTACTACTGTGAAACCTCAAGTTAATTGAGTAAGCGTATACTTAAGTGGTCGGTCAACTTTGTTTGAGGATAATTTGTGCAAGTGTTGTCAAACTTTAATTTACTTTCTGAAGTGTTGTCGTGACCGATGTGGTATGGATTTTTGGATTATTAGTGAGTATTTTTATTTCTTCAACTCTTCTATTTATTGTTAATATTATTTTTATTTTGTTTTACTGAAAAATTTTGAATTCTGAATCTATGATATTTTCACAATATATCTTTAATATCGATAAATAATAACATTTGTTTAGTTAACATCACTAAAACAAAATGTGATTTTATATTTCCACGTATTAAATTTCTACATTATCTTACGGCCGTAAATCCGTATAAAAAAAGAGTTTTTTTTTTTTAATGACTGTGGTTTAATTTACGCAATCCAAATGTTATGAAGGAATGAAGAAAATAATAATAATAGATGTTAAGTTTTTATTTAAAATTAAATAGCCGCTTGACCTATATTCAAATTACTTTTAATTACTTCTTTGGCTCTTATACTCGTACGACAAAAACTAATTTATTAATTACGTACCTTACTTTATATTTAGGTGAAGAAATTAATTTATTATGTACGTTATCAGTTTTTAATATTATTTTACCCATGGACATATACATATATAGCTATACTGTAGAAGCATGTCAATTCATATACACTACTAAATTTCTTATTCAAACACGTGTGGCTAGGTGAATGGTATGTTTTTATACCCGCATGTAAATTACAAAAAAAAACTCAATTACATGGGTTCAGAATTGAAACAACACCTCGTTGAAATTAGGTGAGTATTCTACTCTACCTACGACTATTTGGTAGAATTGTGTAAAATTCTAGACAATTGTTTTTTTTTTTGGGGTCTTGAAACGAACCAAGCGCTGTCCTAATTGTAAAAGATAATGCCTACCCATGACCATTGTAGCGGTAGTCAGAGCTTTAAGACCTAACTTGGACGTGAATGCTTTGACGCTAATTAATTTGAGACATACTATGGTTAATCTCAACAGTCCTGTAATTTCGCCAGCTGCAGTACTCTAGTGCTTGGTGGCAGAATATCTGGTACTTCACCGGTACTTTACACACTACTTCTTGACGGCCGAATATTCAGTCCTATAACAGTCTCAACAACCTCCTGCTAAGTAGGAATTATGCCACATACTATGATTATATAATAATTAAAAAACATCAAATTTCCCTAATTAAAATGAACTAGCGTGTTAACTTAGGTTATGCAAATTTTATAAACTTTTGTTGCGATATTATGTTCGGTTGCGTTTTTTTTTTTGAGCACATGTGCAATGTAAATCAAGCATAGTAGGATGCAAGTTGATTAGTTGCTCAGCTAGTCTTATTTCCATAGATCCTATTAAGACCCTTGCTTGCGTCTAACAAGATTCTCAGAAAGCTCATAGCACTGGATGTTGTATCAACGTTGATAGTGCAAAATAGCAAAATTACTTGCCTATATCATGTTACACTAAAATGCCTTCATAAATATATATGCACATGAATACATACGTATTTTTATGTAAAAGAAATGAAAGGAATGAATAGTCACTCGTGACTGTAAAAAATAACGGTAGTCTATAACCATTTTAGCAGTACTCAGAATTTTGAGTTACAAAACAACAATTCTGGTTCCCTACACTTTGAGACATTTGATTTTTTTTACCGTATTGGTTGCGTTTTAACGCTGATGTTAAGCGAAGATGCGGTCTATGGTTGAGCACGCTTGCCTGGAAGAAACTGATTCACTCGCCACTTGAAGGCACTTAGATTCCCACTCGGGGAGCAAATTTATGTTCATGTTCGGTTCGTACAATGAAAGTAGATTCAAACCGTTTAGTTCGAGTTTTTGGTACATCTACCATAAAGCGGTGCCGCTTTTTAAAGCTCCTGGCTATCCGATAAAATAATGAGCAGAGTGGAATTAGACCATGCAGATCTGAAACACAGTCTCCGAAATGAATCCGATAAAAAACCAATAAACTAGCAACTTTGCGACGATGTTCAAGGCTATGTAGATTAGCTTGAACGAGGGAATCGTTGCAGATGAGTTTCTATAAAACGGTCAAATATATTATTCCCGAATTATATTTGAGAGCCCCGTTCAATTGTGCTTATCACAGAATGGTTGAACAAAGGTACCAATATACATACTAGATACAATTTTTCAACTTTGTCTCATTTTTCTAGTCCTCCGTTACAACACCAAGCGTTATAACCAAAAATGTTGATGGATTATAGACGTGGGTGATATGCTTACATACTTAACTCGGTGGTAGATATCCATAACAGGAGGTCGTCTAGGTACCATACCCCACCACCACAGTACCAGATATTCTGCCGCTAAGTAGTAGTGTGTAAAAATTAATGTATTCCGGATTTGAAGGGTACTGCAGCAAGCGAAATTACAGGGCTGTTAAGACTAATCATCGAAAGTCTCAAAGTAACGAGCGCCAAAGCAGCTATGCTCTGGACTTTGTTTTGCTACTTAAAGTTCTGTATATCGGTGCAATGGTCATGGACAGGCGTTATCTCTTACCATCAGGAGAGCGTATCGTTCGTCTTATTACTTTTACATAAAAGCAAAGTGCCAATAAAATACTTTAACTATCAATAGATCAAATGTTGACCACAATGTTGACAGCCCTGTTGGCTCATTGGGAGTATGCCTGCCTGAGCTGTAGGGCGTGGGTTCAATTCCCGCCAAGGACAAATGTTTGTTTGGTATAAAACAAATGTTTGTTCTGTGTCTGGGTGTTCTGTATGTATTATAAGTATGTATTTACAAAAAAAAAAGTATTTATGTATTCTATCAGTTATCTGACTTCCATCATACAAGCTCTGCTTAGTTTGGGGTCAGATGGCGCTGTGTGTAATGTGTCCTACAATATTTATATTTATTTATTTAATCAAATAAGTTAGTTCTCGGAATTGTGTATAAGTTTTTTTTTATATCTTAAAACATAAAGTTGTGGGTGAAACCAAAAGTGGAGGCGTATAATTCCATCCAACTAAAATACACATCTTTATTTTTTGTACATTACATTCCCGTAACACTGTTCGTGTTCGCATCTTCTGACTTCCAAGAAGGCGGCGTGTTGCCAAGCATTATTTCTATTTTTGATCTACTCGAATCATCATATTGACTCTCTATTCAGGACTAGCATCTGTGTCCCTAACATACAGATTTTTCTTCAGTGTCTGAATTTCCTGTACGTGTTATAATTATATATTTACAACAACAAAGTATGTAAGTATTCTATCAGTTATTTTGTTCCCATAGTACTAGCTTTGCTTAATATGGGGCAAGTGTGTTAAAATTTAATCATCATCATCATCATCATCTCAGCCGTAGGACGTCCATTGCTGGACATAGGCCTCCCCCATTGACTTCCATAAAGACCGGTTGGAAGCGGCTCGCATACAGCGCGTTCCTGCGGTCTTTATGAAGTCGTCTGTCCACCTTGCGGGTGGACGTCCTACGCTGCGCTTGCCGTTCCGTGGTCTCCACTCCAGAACTTTGCAGCCCCATCGGCCATCAGTTCTGCGTGCTATGTGCCCTGCCCACTGCCACTTCAACTTGCTAATCCGCTGGACTATGTCGGCAGCTTTAGTTCGTCTGCGGATCTCCTCATTTCTGATTCGATGCCTAATGTTAAGTAAAGGTATGGTCGTTGAAAGTAAATAAATCAAGTCTGGAATAGGATTTGGCTTTCAAGTGACGCTGCCGAAAAGTACCGTAAATGAAAAAAGCAAAAGTGTAGATCCGACAATGTTAATTGCTACGGTCGATATTCGTACTCACCTAACGCGGCGCTCCAAGCTCAAGATACATTTATGTTCCATTGTAATTTATCTTAAAATATTTAGCTTAAACTACTACTGTTTACTACTATTACTACTATATTATATATTACTACTATGTAATATTTATGTATTTGATAGAATATATATGTATATATATACATATTTATCTTTTTATTATAATGTGGAAGTCACTGAACCTCACGACACAGGACTCCCCTAGTGTGAGGTTTCAGGGTACCCACCATGGAGTATGATATAATTATTTTAGTTTTTATTAAGTAGTTTATCATAGTTTTTATATATGTATACTCCTTAGTCGTAAGTTCTTATGCCAATAAATTATTATTATTATTATTTGGCGGCAGATTTTTAAGGGTAACTAGCCAGCTGAGTACTAGAAAGTACCCTACCATCATGCTATAGTTTCCTTACGATGTTTTCCTTCACTCACAGCTTAAGCCCATTATTGGGATTCGAATCCACGCCGTCGTGTGAATCGACCGTGCTAATCTCTGAGCTATAATCGCTACAAAATAATCTCTACAAATATAATAATTACATAAACGCCTACGACTTTCTTATCTTAAAGCAAATTGTAAACAATGAAGTTGTCTATCTGTAGTTGTGCTATATATTTATAAACTTGGGTGTCTGTCAACAGAGACCCAGTTTATATATCTGTCAATGCGTCGCCTCATGAGTTCCGCCCTTACGGTAAACCCTTATTCAGTACCAGCTGTTTCATTTGCCCCAAATTTTACAGCTCACCGAGACGGAACCATGAATTCTTAATATTGGTACTGATAAAACCGAGAATAGTGATAAGGGAGATAGCTTCTTTTATCATACACGTAAAGGCTAATTTGGAGTGCACGTTCAAACGTAGAGTGTTTTATTCGTGTACTTTAACTTCGATAAAATTAGGTACGTCATTTTCTTTTTCTTATTGTGGTGATGGAACCGGGAACTTTGTTACTCTTTTTAGTTACTGACATTATACTCGATCTATTTCGTGTTTGATTTCTGGTCTTCTGTAGTCGTGTACTGGAAAGTAGCCTACCGCCATGCTATGGTTTCCTCACGATGTTTTTCTTCACCAGCAGCTTAAGCTCATGAAAACTTATTTCCATATCCTTTTTGTGGACATGTGATCGATTTATGCACCATTTCACATCACAAGAAGCCATTTTTTAATACCTAAAGTCACTTTTTTTAGCAGACAGGTGCCATATTGCCGGCTAGATGCATACTAAATTCGCTCGCAGCGTAATTGGTCAGCCCCGCCTACCGCAGCGTAATCGGCGTTGGGTCATTATCAAGCGCTGAGAATTCTTCTATGTATTTTCATTTGCCGCCTTTAATATATTCCTAAAATCAGTGTAAACGTGTCAACACAAATTTATTTGCAAGAAAAATTCATATAATAAAGAAAAACTCTCATTATATCACAACTTTATATAACTATTAGTTATGGAATACGTAACGGAATTTGCTACGGCATGCTACGCGTAAATTCTTCGTGTTACATGAATTTACTACAGCATGCTACGCGTAAATTTTCTGTCTACATGAATTTGCTACGGCATGCTACGCGTAAATTCTGTCTACATAAATTTGCTACAGCATGCGAGGCGTAAATTCTTCGTGTTACATGAATTTGCTACAGCATGCTACGCGTAAATTATTTGTGCTACATGAATTTGCTACGACATTTCACGCGTAAATTTATCGTAATACATGCATTTGCATACGCACTACGCTATATCTATGAACAATAAAAAAAAATTACGCTTTTTATTTAACAACGTAGAATTGAAATCGTAATACGTTCCAGTGTGAAACTCTCGAGTTTCTAGGTTCAATACTGCGATGTGGTTTTGCAATCGTGCTCTCTGTGCAATTTATTCCGCTCCTTGCTTTTGTTAGTCTACTTCTATATCTACCTATTGAGTTGCATTGCAGTATCGATAACTTTTGTGGAGAACTAGAATCAAAGGCAACACAGTGTGGAAATACAGAGCCAGTGAAGCGCAATGAAGCAGTGTAGTTTTGGGACATTAGTCCGAGACAGTTTGCAACTAATTTATGATAATTTTGAAAACTCACCACCTCAAAGATTTTGATAAAAATTAATTCCCAATTTGAGTATTTAAAGAATATTAAAAGTTGTTTATAATTGACACTTAAAATGCTGTGTCATCCTAACCGACAAGTAATATCACAAGTAGAAATGAAATAGGTTATTTTAAGCACAGGGTAAAGTCCTTAATTATAAAGTATTATTATAGAAATAGTCAAATGCCAAAGTTCACGTCCAATTATCGTTGAATTCAAAATATAAATAAATATTGTAGGACACATTACACACAGCGCCATCTGACCCCAAACTAAGCAGAGCTTGTGTGATGGAAGTCAGATAACTGATAGGATACATAAATACTTTTTTTTGTAAATACATACTTATAATACATACAGAACACCCAGACAGAACAAACGTTTGTTTATACCAAACAAACATTTGTCCTTGGCGGGAATCGAACCCACGCCCTACAGCTCAGGCAGACATACTCCCAATGAGCCAACAGGGCTGTCAAATATAGGTAAGACATTTATACATAAGGCAAATTAGTCACACTTTCAAATAACGCAAACAACGGAACAGATTCAGCATCTGACCTTAACTTAAACTGAACTTAACTAAATAATTGAGTGGCCTAGTTTTTTTATAATTATATTACTGTATTTTTAGTCACTCTATCCTAATTTATGTGTTAGGATAAGTTATTATTGGAATGTTGATATTATATGTATGTTATAGTTATGTATTCCCGTTGTCATTGACACACCCGTCTATTTCTTCCTTCAATCCTTTTTTATGGTCAACAGGCTAGGTGTTTGACCACAGCTGGTGTTAAGCGACAGTGTGGTCGAAGATGGTAAACACAATTAGCCTGTAATGGAACTAGCTTGTGTGATGGAAGTCAGATAACTGATAGAATACATAAATACTTTATTTTAAATACATACTTATAATTTATGTATTATAAGTATGTACATATAACATCCAGACAGAAAAAACATTACTTTAATCATAAAACGTTTGTCCTGGGAATCGAACCCACGCTCTACGGCTCTTAAGGCAGACATATTACCAATGACCCAACAGGGCTGCAGGCCAACAGGCTGCTGATTTTCTTTCTATAATGTATAAGTACCTGGTTGACCGGCTTAAAACATGGATAAAACGACGTTTTCTGAAAATGAAACCTAGCTAGATCGATTTTTCGCCCCCAAAACCCCCTGAATACAAAATTTCATGAAAATCGTTGGAGCCGTTTCCGAGATTCAGAATATATATACAAGAATTGCTCGTTTAAAGATATAGATTAATTATTGGTGAGGACAAAGAAAGAGTTAATCCATCAGTCAATTGTATGCCCCGTCATCCCCAAAAATGTATGCCTATATATATATTGGCAGAATCAGTGGTCACTAACTTAGTTAAAGTGACTGGTTGTTTGGATAAAATACACTTTGGTTTTCCGTATAATGGTAATTAATATTGCGTTTATCACATAAACATTGCCAAAATGGCGCCCGCGCTCTAATAAACCAAACAGCAATGTGGTTTTGCAATCCCGCTCCGTACGGGCCTTATTTACGTACGTACTTTTATTTTTACGTGTACTATAAATTAGAACTCACACATTCACCAGAAATAAACCTTATTACGTGAGGCGATAAGTGCAAAACTTCTATAGCAGGGAGAGCTTTAGGATCGCGAGCGTTCACCTGTTTATACTATTTTCTTATAGCTCTAAATGCTATACGAGTCGCTTGAATGGTCTATTCAGTTAATACTCCCTAAATTCCTTTATCAGAAGTAGGTGCTTCAAGAATTTAACCTAAATTCTATGATTAAAAAGGTTTTTTATGCGCATCGAGTTGTAAAAAGTATGTTTTTTTTTGTACGCTTTATGTATTTCTGTTTAACTAATTAAAAGTGATGTATTTTGTATCATAAACCAACTGTAAAAAAAGCAATTCCACCGTCTGCCAGTATCAGTAAATCCAGCGCACTTGCGGAATCATCATAAGTCCATAAGTCTATAATTCATAAGTTTGTCTATGTCTGGATGTTTGGATTTTTGTATGTGAAAGCGCAGGAGCTCCTTCATCCGGATCCATTATAACATAGACGTCAGAAATCAGCACAGGATAGTGGTCCATCGTAGACGTGGTGCGCTGGTGCCTTCTCGTTGCAAAGTGAAAGTTAAGCTCGCCGCCTCGCTACCATCGACAGCTGCAAGTCACTCTTGACATTGACAGCGCGACGATGCGCTTGCGCTGTCATATGTGTGGATGTTTGGATGTTTGTTACTCAACTACGCAAAAATGTCTGAACCAATTTGGATGAAATTTGTCACACATATAGTTTATTACCTAGAGTTAAATATAGAAGACTTTTTATGTGCGCCGGCAGCCGCACTTGAGTTTCAATCCAGGCTAGGTGTGTTTACCATCTTCGATCACACCGTCGCTTAACATTAGGTGAGCTGTGGTCAAAACAGCTAGACTGTCAGACATAAAAAAAAATTTACTTATGCATTATGATCAATAAAGTTTATTATTTATAATCAGGGTTACTTTTCTTTTTACATTATATTTTTATTGCTAGAGTGAGTTTAGTATCAAACTCATGATTTATGCTCATGGCGTAAATTAACATTAGTACCCTGATACCACATTTTGCTCAAAATAAGCCGAATTATAATTTATGACGAAGAACAAAACATTGTTCAAACATTAATACAATAAAATTCTTTTTAGCATTAAATATTCAAATATAGTCTTATACCGAGGTATAAAGTCGCCATTATTGGACTTGAATTGTGGCAGTTATCATAAAATCGGTCTCGGAATACAATGCTGAAGACATTACGAGTTGAATAGGCCATTGATTCGTCAGCTTCCGGTACTTTTCGACACAATTATTTATTGTTTCGCTACCGGCCTTGAAGTAGAGGGCTCACCCCATATTTTCTATGCGTGCATGTAGGGTTACCATCATACATTTTTTCTCTAGACTTATTATATAATAGCAGTGTTGCTATTATATCAAGTGAAAAAAAAACATATATCCAAATCAACCCTGTATCAACTGTCCCACTGCTGGGCGTGGGCCTCTTCTCACTGTGAGAAGGATAAAACCGTAGTCCACCACGCTGGTCTAGCGCGGTTTGGCAGACTTCATACATCTTTGAGAACTTTTTATTCAGAACTCTCAGAAATTTAGGTTTCCTCAGATTTTTTCCTTCACCGTTTGAAGTTATCGGTTATACGCATATGACTTAGAAAAAACAGAGGTGCGTGCCATGGGATTCGAACCCAAGGTCTCCAGATTGAAAACCAGACCAAGTAATTAAAATAGATTTAAAAAAAACGAATCTAAAAGGCCGCTATCGATGGAAATAGTCTGAAAATGCTGGCCCTACATTGACACACTACTCAATCTTTAGGCAAAATAGAGCGTTTTGGTCACGTGTAACGTTGACTAGACGAGATGAAAAGTCTTTGGATATTCTCTTTGCTCCCGGTGCCCAAGATCCCAAAGTTTCAACCTCAAAACGTAAAATACCCTCTGCACTATACTTGCGCCATTTGAGGTCTTTTGAAAATCCTGCAGCCGCTGTTCTCTGAATTCTGGGAAGAAGAAACGGTGCTAAAACCTCAATATATAACTGTACTATTATTGGCATGATAAAATAATGGTTGTTTGAAAAACAAGCATTCGCCACGTACGTACATAGTTGTAGTCAAACACCAACCCAGTCAATAAAAGAAATATAAAATGATATTTGCATTAGTTTAAGTAATTAATATGACTGCTAAAACATTTATTTTCCACTTAGTGCAGTAATTTCACTGAGTTTCACATTACACACATCATCAGCCATAAGACGTCCACAGCTGGACATAGGCCACCTCCTGGGGGGTTTTGCCAATACTCGCCACGCTTGGCAGGCGGGTTGGCGAGCGCAGTTAGGTGTGATTTTCAAGGAAGACACTGCTGCCCATATTCCGGATTACATCCCTTAGCCGACTCTTACGGCAACCACGGGTAAAGAGGTACAGTTCTTACGCTGGCACCACCACGGCATACTCACTGAGTTTGTATTTGTGTAAATTTTTTATTACTTTTTTCGTCAATATCCCCCAAAACATGGTCCGTGGTGTGGCGTGCGTGTCGCGAACGTTGTTCCCGCCACACGCAAGCTGACCCGGCTTTGTTCAAGATTAAGTGGTACACTTTGCACGTTAGCCACCGCTTAATACACTGAATTAAACGTATTTGTTAGTTACAAAAAGGCCATTCAACGCTAGCGGCAGTTCCAATAAGGTTCACGAAGTTGATGACAAGAGACTTAAATCTGAATGAAAAACAATTTGTCAAACTGGACTCTCGCATAATCACGAAATATAAAAAAAGGCTAGGCTGTATCAAGGACACAGACCCAGTGACGTCCGCCGAGGTCAAAGCGGGTCGTCGAAGACCGGAATCTCTCTCTTGCTACCCAATTTCTTACGCGCAATATTTTTACGTTACGTATCGCACGCGGTTGCGTCATAGTCGAGCAGACATTTAATTTTTGCACAAAACACAACTGTTTTAAATTTTATAACTTGTAATGATTACAAGTATGAGTTTAATGTATCAAACCTACTATAATGTCATGTGTTCTATAGAATGCGTCCACTTTCGCTCGAATCGGTCAATGTACTGCTAAGTAATTACTAAATAAACACAGTGCGCGATGCTAAATTTAGTTCTGAATGCGTCGTGCTGCGGGCAATTCCAGCGCCAGTTACGTCAGCGATATATGCACATCCGAGTAATGACTTCTGTCTTCTAAGTATTGGTTATAAAGTCATGCCAAAATTATAAGCAATCGTATTTTGATGCATTTGGTTTTTGTAGAATATAAAAAAAGGTGCCATGGTGGTGCCGGCGTAAGAATACTACCCCACCCTCTCTACCCGTGGTTGCCGTAAGAGTCGGCTCAGGGATGTAATCCGGAAGATGGGCAGCAGCGTCTTCCTTGAACAATCACACCTAACTGCGCTCGCTAGCCCGCCTGCGTGGCGAGTATTGGCAAAACCCCCCCAGGAGGAGACCTATGTCCAGCAGTGGACGACCTATGGCTGATGATGTGATGTGTGATGTGGTTTTAGTAATCGCTTACTGACATGAATGAAAGACAATTCACGTCAAAAAATTAAAATACGAATCGAACTGAAAACCTTCCTTAAAATTTAGTTTTTTTTATTTTATGGTCTGTTAAAAAGGACCAACTCGCACTCAACAAAATGGCTATAAGAGTTGTTTTTTTTTTTCAAAACAATTTTTGCTTTCATAGTTTCTAAACACAGCCACGTGAGTGGAAATAATATAACTCTATATATTGTTTTCTCTTTTTTTATATTGGAGAACATTTTCTCACAGCGCCATCTAACCCCAAACTAAGCAAAGCTTGTGACAACCAGACAGAACCTCCTCCTTTAGGTTCGACTGTATGTATTTTTTTTGTAAATACATACAGAACACCCGAATACAGAACAAACATCCATGTTAGTCTCAAAAATATTAGTCCTGAGTGGGAATCGAACCCACGACCTTCAGCTCTCTAAGCAAATCTTTACCAAATGAGATAACAATGAGGGATTCTCCACCCGAAGCGAGTAGTTAGATATGATATTATTTTATTGTAAAGTTACTGCAACAGCACAACATTCAGTGAAACTTGCGACCAATTAATTATTTACAATCATGAGATAATGTCATTTGCGTTTGTTCCCATACGGCTTTGGCCGCTTGGATGTGCATATGGGAAATTATTTTTATGCCGCTTTAGTCTATTGAATGGGAACAAAATTATTCCACTCAGACACTTAATGTGTCTTAATGGAATGATTTTGTCCCCATGTTGTTACTAAAGCCCCTTAATCTAAGTTTATGTTTTATCTATGTCAAATAAAGTTCAAATTGGAGCATATGGGTAAGGCTTAGTAATGACTCCTACACATTCTGCTAAACAAAGCATGGAAACAGTGAAACGCCGGCGGCTAAACCAGTAGTACGGTACGTAGAAGCAACAAGAACTGCTTACACAATTAATTTTATTCTCTAGTATTATCGTAAATGTATTATCATTGAATATTGAGATCAAAGTTCAACAAACAACTTCAAATGGTCATAGACTGGAGAGATAACTTAAATTAATAAAAAATTGTTAATAATAACAAAGACAAACGATTCAAATTTCTAGAACAAATTTAATTGTTACAGATAAAACTTGAGTCAATTTATAATTCCCACTAAAAAACAACGGCATTACAATTTTTAACGAAAGAATACCGTATTTCACCACATAAATAAGGCATTACACACGTTATACCAGAGTATGTACAAATGTAATTTACGAATGAAAAATTACATTCTGCCGGTGCTTTTGTGATATATTGTGGAATATTTTGCATTCCCCCGTTTAGTAAGAGGGGCGGTTTTGGAATGCGTGCGGTTCTTTGAAGGAGTATTAGTATGTCGGTAAAGAAACTGTAGCAAAGGAAGTTTTTGAAGGATATAGAGTATTATAGAGTTATATCTGTGTTGTTCACGGTGCGTACATTATACGTAACATTACAAGGCGTGATTTATGGCAACTTTTAAGCACCGAACATACAAAAGGGTAATCTGTGTGTATGTCTGGGGTATTGTATCTCATAGAGAAACTGAAGTGAATTGATTTTGATTAAATTATTTTTGTTTGGAATGTGACTCAATAAAATATTGTGAATATTGCGTTTTGGTTCTTTCGGGTACTCGGCTGGGTAGCTACCACCGTCTAGCTAAAAATCTGCCGCCAAGCATCTAACGGTGTGTTCCGGCAGCCTCACTTGAGACCCAGTTCCATTCTAAGCTAGGTGTGTTTACTATCTTCGACCACACCGTCACTTAACATCAGGTGAGCTGTGGTCAAAAACCTAACATGCGAGCCATAAAAAAAAACTTAGCTATGATTTAAGAAAATCTGTTTTTAGATTAACAGCTGTTTTCTAGTTGATAAATAGATATGAGCATCTTCCAAAGGTCTGATCGAGTTGAAATTTAGTATTTTGTCACTGGTATCGGAGGTTTTTTTTACTAGTTGTTCTAGATTATAAGTGTGTATTTACAAAAAAATAGACACGTCATGGGAACTGCCAAAAAAATGAAAACTTAAACAAGTGCGAGTCGGACTCGTGCGCGAAGGGTTCCGTACCATACCATACCATTATCTACAGAAACAGCAAAAAAAAACATGATTGTTGTTTGGGAGCCCCCTTAAATATTTGTTTTATTTTAATTTAATTATTTATTTTTAAAATAAATATATGTATATAACTAAATATTATGTGAATATTTCAAGCGTGCACCTGTTGTCGTTATCAATATCGAGCAAAAACATCACGTTTGTTACATTTTATTCCGTTTTACCTTTTAGGTATGGAACCCTAATAACGTCACATTAGCACATCGATGACGCAAACACATAAGTTTTGCTCCTATCAAAAATCGCTCAAGGCGGCTAAAGAAGTTTTCACTAAAAAAAAAAACAGAAATCATAAATCAACAACAAAACAATTATGTAAATATTCTATCACTTGTCAGGTTTCCATAGTACAAGCTTTGCTTAGTTTGGGTCTAGATGGCGCTTTATGAAATTTTCTACGATAATCGATTATAAATTATTTTTTATTTAGATTGGGGCCGATGGTTGTATTCGGAGGCGATATTTCGCCAAGTTTTTCCCCAACAATTTTTGGTTCTTACTTAAAACACAAGGTTACGCAATACGCATTATTTCACGCAGTAAGCCAACCAATTCGCAGCACGCTAATAAATGCGCCATTTTATATCGCTTTAGCTTTCAAACTGAAACCTAAACAACATGGCCATTTTCTTTAGTACCGTAGTGGGCCCGACCGCAGTAGTTCCGGCTCATATTAACCGTTATCGCCCCATCTTAACTGCCCTGTTCTCGAAACTATAGCCTTCCTTGAAAATGATACACTTAATATCAATCAACGTGAAAACAACCTTATTTATTTAACTGTAAGGTTTAGTCTGCTAAACGAACCCCAGCCCATTATTTCTCATTATTAAATTGATAAGAAAAATGCGATTGGACCGGATTACGAGTTGAGCCGTATTACTGGTTAGCAGGGTGCGGTTTTGAATGAGTTAAAATGTTTTCAGGTTCTGAATACGAAAGAGTTATTGTGGATATAGATAGGCCCGTGAACCCTTGTTTGAAACAATGACAGGAATATCGCTCCTTTTGTTTGTGTGGTAGACAAAAATGAGAACATGTAGAATTTTTGATGTCAAATTGAGCTTTCGTGAGTTGATAACGAGTTTAAAGGTTTTTGTAATTGTAGCTTTCCTACATTGCTGATAAATAAATAATTATAAGTTTTTTTTTTAGAATTTGTATAAACTCTCCATCTATACGAACATAATGCTTATAAGTTTATAAGTATATACCAGAATTTAATCATAATTTAATTCATATTTTTAACCAGCTGAATGATTGGTACTTCATACACGGGTCTGAGTTAAGCCTTATTAAAAAAAATTACCTATATCATATTCATCCATACGTACACTATACGCTTACCAACGAAAATTTTTTTTTAGATTCACGGCTATAATATTAACTAAACAAGCTAACTAAGCATTTAATAAACAATGAGATTTTTTTTAGCGAATTTTAATTTTACAGGCGTTTTTTTGGGTATAATTTCTACTATTTTTTGAATTTGTGACTGGTGTATACAATTTCATTACAGGGCTTTTGACGCTTAATCGGGAAAAGGTATAAATTGCTATATTATTTTACACCTTTTCACTATAAAAATGTATATACTTATTCTCAATGTTATACTTTTAATTTAAAAAGTAAAAAAAAACTAAAACTATCGACGAGTAAAACACATATATTTTGGAGCCAAAATTTCGCCATTCGTTTTTATATAGTTTTACTATTCCCAGCGACACTTGTACAATAAAGACAAATGTAACAATATACCGTTCATTTAAATCGGTTGAGCCGTTTAGTAGTTACGAGGGAATATAATGTCTAATGGAGAGAGGGAATGTAAATAAATAAATAATAACAAATAAATTTCGTAGGCCATTACACACAGCGCCATCTGACCCTAAACTATGCAAAGCTTGTACTATAGAAGTCAGATAACTGATAGAATACTTAAAAACTTTTTTTTTTGTAAATACATACTTATAATATAGAGCACCCAGATACTGAACAATCATTTTTGATTATACCACAAAATGCTTGTTCTGAGTGGGAATCGAACCCACTTCCTACGACTCTTGAAGCAGACATTCTACCAACGAACCAACAGGGCAGTCAATAGTAGAGTCTCTATAATAAAGACGGGTAGATATACCTGCACACGAACACTTTATCTTTTTTTGGCTTCGCCGCGGTCGAGAGACAATATTTTTCAATTACACACTATACCGTTCATTGCCGTGGTGGTACCGGCGTAAGAATAGTACCCCACCCTCTCTACCTGTGGTAACCGTAAGAGTCGGCTAAGGGATGTAATCCGGAATATGGACAGCAGCGTCTTCCTGGAACAATCACACCTAACTGCGCTCGCCAACCCGCCTGCCAAGCGTGGCGAGTATTGGCAAAACCCCCCCAGGAGGACGCCTATGCCCAGCGGTGGACGTCTTAAATGATGGCTGATGATGATAATAATAATAATAATAAAATTATTAACAAACAGAAAAACAGGTGAACGAGGCGCTCTCCTGATGGTAAAAGATCATGGTTCATGACCATTTCTGCAATGGTTTTTTATATCACTGCAGCAGCGATACACAGAACTTTGAGTAACAAAACAAAGTCCAGGGCATCGCTGCTTTGGCGCTCATTATTTTTGAGACTAAATGAACAGTCCCGTAATTTTGCTAGCTGCAGTACCTTTTAAACCGGAACACAGTAATGTTTGCACACTACTACTAGGCGGCAGAATATCTGTTACTGGCGGTGGTAACTATCTAGACAACCTCCTGCTAAAAAATCTACCACCAAGTAAATATTAAGTTTGGTAACCTAAATACGCTCGGTTTAATTTCGCCTAAGAACTTCGTAAGTTTGTCCCAAGACGCGCCAATCAGTCTGATCTTATATTTTTCGCTTCCAACCACTGCCGGCTGTCCCACCTGTAAACCTGAAAGCCTAGTTCGTAAACCCTAATGGTACTTTCCAAACATTACATATTCTATAGCCAATACGACTTTAGTTCCGAAGTGACGTGACAAACTCAAGTGCGTGTGACAAACTGCTTTACCCTAATTTCCTGCCAACCACACCGTCGCTCACAGAATCCTAATAGTTTAACCCACTTGTGTAGAGTGATACGTGGAGGTAGATGCTTTGGAGTGATAAAATGGTAAGACGTGAGCCTTAGTGGACAAATGGGAAGGTTACGGAAACGTTACCCCTTGATTTGCAGATACGGAACTAAGAACTTACATTTACGTCACGTAAATGGCTGATAGTGATTCACTTGTTTGTATTTAGAGATATTAAACCTTGAAACTGTAGCATAAAGACATGTTTTGGTTTGATAAGATGCTAGTAAATATAATAATAAAAAATATTTAAAAAAATGCCTTGCAGAGTTTCTTGCCGGAGTCTTCTCAGTTGAAGTGTAATTACGAGCCGGTGGTAGATTCAAACATATCATAACGTTAACGTAACTTAACGTTCATAAGTGCCTTACCAGGGCCTAAACTGAATAAATGACTTTTGATTTTGATTTTGATTATAACTAAGCCTTTATTTATCATATTAAATTTCATTACTTTGGGGCCGTACAAGACAGTATTACGAAAGCACCAATCTTTGCTTTGCTTATTTTTTATTACATGGGGAATGGGGGGATTTGACACACTTACACCACGTTTTCTACATGTTATTGAATCCTCTGGATATTTAGAGATCGCTTTAAGTGATAGTGTCGTACTTAAGCATAGAGATGGGGAGTGAGAACTTTGCTTACTCTTGCTGACGGGGGGGGGGGGGGGGGGGAGGTTAACCCCCTTTTTGAGAGAAGGCTTCCTCAAATTTTTCAGTTTCAGTTTCAGTTATTTCTGTCTAGGACTATTTATGTTAGTAAATATACAGTGCATATAATTAGGCAGAATGACTTCCGGAGAGCCATTGTAAGTAATTTCATGACTTGATAAATAACAATTTCAGTTGTATCAATTTTCATAATACGATATGCATTTACTGTTTCCTTACGATGTTTTCTTTAACTAGCAGCTCAAGCTCGTTATTGGGATATGAACACATGCCCTTCAGCGAGTAAGCTGACTGCACTAACCTCTGAGCTATCATCGCAAGTTCTTAAAAAATAACTAGCTCACACTCACGTACTATATTGTTTTAATTAGATGTTACAACAAAGTCTCAAGCTTTCATCATAAATAATAAGTTTAACCTCTAAAAATATCAATTTTTATCTCATTTAGATTAACTTACACTAATTTCCCCAGTGATTTCTTAAGGAAAACCATTACAAAATTTTAAAATTTTTTCAAAGAATTGTTTTCAATTCAACGAAATCATCAAAATCGTAATTTGCGGACGAACACCCATCGAGGGCAGATGCCGTCTCAGGTATTTCATAAATTTCCATTCCACACAATATGAAATCCAATTCCGCTATCAATCCTAAATTATGATCCTCGAGCCAACCCATCTCGACGTCGGTAAGTGAAGCCCTACGAGCTTATTACTTGATGTCATCCGCATGTTAGTAGAAATTTCGAGAACCCACCGAACGCGTCAGGTTGTCGAGAGCGCGTATCTTGTGAGATTTGCTCAATAGCGAAAAGAATTTTAATTTAAATATTTTAAATGAGAACGTGGGGTGTTGGGCCGGCATTGGCGACAGCCCGTCGTATAAGCGATTTGTAGCGATGATAGCTCAGTGGTTAGCGCGGTTGGTTCGCATGCCGAAGGGTGTGGGTTCAAACCCCAACAATGAGCTTGAGCTGCCGGTGAAGAAAAACATCGTGAGGAAACCATAGCGTGGTGGTAGGGTACTTTCTAGTACTCGGCTGGCTAGCTACCACCCTCAAGTTGAAAATCTGCCGCCAAGCATCTAACGGTGTGTTCCGGTAGCCTCACTTGAGAGCCAGTTCTATTCCAGGCTAGGTGTGCTTTACCATCTTCGACCACACCGTCACTTAAAATCAGGTGAGTTGTGGTCAAACACCTAGCCTGTCAGCTATTAAAAAAAAAAAGCATCATTATTGTGTTTCAGCAGCATTTTGACAGATTCCTGGCTTTTAATTTGGAGGTTTTAGATTCGAATCCCACGGACCGTCCCTTAATTTTTTAACGTGTAACGTCCTTTTCGGTCAGAGAATAGTTAGTTGCGAAAATCCAATTTAACAAAATACGTTATGACAAGATCGCTTATAACTTTAGAAGTATAGCTTCAACTTGTATTATTTTATAACGATTATTCAGAGGACAGAAGTCATTACTCGGTGGTGCATATTGGCGTGTGAATCGATTGCGCTAACCACTGAGCTATCATCGCTTCAAAAGTAAGTATAGTAAGTGTATAATAATAATGTATCTACTCAATAAAGCTTATGTTTGTGTTAGAATTGTTCTTAACTAAGATATTGAATTGCACTTTTTAAACAAAAAAAAACGACTTCTAACAGGAAACTAAAAACTAAAAGGTTCACCTCGATTTTTCTGGGATGCCATCATCAGATCTTGGTTTCCATATCATAGTACTACACTTGGTATATCTTCTTTCCAACAAAAAAATAATCATCAAAATCGTTTCATAAACGACAAAGTTATCCGCGATCACACATAAAAAAAATATATATCTACATATACAGTCGAATTGAGAAACCTCCTTTTTTTGAAGTTGGTTAAAAAAGTTATTGTTTATGATAAAAATAAGTATACTGGACAACCAATATTACAAGTCATATATGAGAAATAGTCAAAAATATGATGAAAACCATACCGTTTTTAGGACGTCGTAAACTCACAAAAAGTCCGAATTCTCCCTCTGTGTGCATAGGGCTTTTTCAATATCTCGGTTGCGAACCTTCCTCACAATTGTCAAACTTCAGCCACAAGTTGGTGCTCACAAATCGCATAACAGATCAGGATATTGTGGTCGAGAGGTAGAAGCCCGTACTTCAATTTTGTATATATTCGCTTACCTACTGGAATAATATTCAAAATTTAAATTCAATATATTTTATTGCCGGTGTCATCAATTGGGTATAAACGTATAAACAGTTACCTTTTTGAGCATACAATATTTAGTATAGATTATAACAATATCATTCCAATAATTACACAACAAAAACAATATAAATTTATACAAAAAAAAATAAAAAAAAATGTCGTTTTTAGTTTTGAATGTAATTTTATATTAGTTATTAACGTCAAAGAAATACATAACAAGAAGAAAAACATCGTGAGGAAACCATAGCGTCATCATCATCATCATCATCAGCCGCATGACGTCCACTACTGGACATAGGCCTCCCCCATTGACTTCCATAAAGACCGGTTGGAAGCGGCTCGCATCCAGCGCGTTCCTGCGGTCTTTATTAGGTCGTCTGTCCACCTTGTGGGTGGACGTCCTACGCTGCGCTTGCCGGTCCGTGGTCTCCACTCTAGAACTTTGCAGCCCCATCGGCCATCGGTTCTGCGTGCTATGTGCCCTGCCCACTGCCACTTCAACTTGCTAATCCGCTGGGCTATGTCGGCTACTTTAGTTCGCCTACGGATCTCCTTATTTCTGATTCGATCTCGTAGGGAAACTCCGAGCATAGCCCTCTCCATAGCTCGTTGTGCTACTTTGAGCTTACTAAGAAGGCACATAGTCAGAGACCACGAGCGTGGTAGTAGGGTACTTTCTAGTACTCTAGCTGGCTAGCTACCACCCTCAAGTTGAAAATCTGCCGCCAAGCATCTAACGGTGTGATCCGGCAGCCTCACGTGAGAGCCAGTTCCATTCCAAGCTTTACCATCTTCGACCACACTGTCACTTACTATCAGGTGAGCTGTGGTCAAACACCTAGCCTGTCAGCCATAAAATAAAACAAACAATACCCCGAATTTTTCGAAAAACAGGCTTGACATTCACAATTCTGCCAGATTTGTAATTTTCTAGAAATTAAGAAAGTTTGCTTTAAAATGAAATATGATTTTCTATACCTGATTTAAAAAAAAACGATGTATGGAGAAACAACTACTGCCAGAAATATTGTCTATTTAAAATTGCCATGTCAAAAAATGACATTGCCTCTAAATTCCCATTAAAAATATAGGAAATAAAAAGCCGAAGATCTGGCTAGGTAGTGTGCATTAGGACACATCTATGAGTGGACAAAAGTGGGCTGATGGTGATAATAGATAGATAACTTTAATATTAATGAGCATGATGATTCCTTGATTGATTGAAAAATACCTCTAAACACAAACGCATTTGTGTATAGAGAGGTATTTTTTAAATCAAATTTGTTTTTGATAAATCTAAATCGAATCTTTCTCAGGCATTTAAGTATTTTTATTTATTACAGGTCATTTCGCTAATCCAATAGCTTACCATAGAAAACGGTGGAGATTAAGTACTGGCAATACATTACCCTGTGCACGCAGGCGACATTTGGCAGGTTTATCGAGAAAGTTCCCTTGTCCACAGTTGGGAATCGATATTACCCGGTTACGGATACAATTTTAACTAATATATTGTTGGGAAAATGTATGAGAGTTGTTCGCAGTTGGTTATTTATTTCCTGATGTTCGAACGTTTTCCGATAAAGATAAGTTTTATAACGTCTTAAGTATCAATTCTCAACAAAGTAATAACAGTTCAAGAATGTTTGTTGAGTTAAGTTAAAATACGATTTGTCTCCCTTTATTTTCACTAAATTTAATTAAATGCGTGAATTTTAAATGATATGATAAAGAATGAGTTTATTCAAATTGAAAAAAAACTGACTTTACCATTGTATCATTTTTACACGACTGCACAAAAAGGAGTATAGTGTTTTCAGGGTTTATTTATAATGTATTTTTTTTTGTAAATGTAATTAGACGAACGAAACGCTCTCCTGATGATAATAGATAACGTCTGTCCATGGCCATTGCAGCGATACACAGAAATTTGAGTACCAAAACAAAGGCCAGGGTATCGCTGTTTGGCGCTAATTACTTTAAGACTTGTTCTCAACTCTACTGCTTGGCGATAGAATATCTGGTACTGCGGGGGTACCTACCTAGACGACCCCCTGCGAAGGAGATTTACCACCAAGCAAAAAATTTACGTTTCTTTATTTCTATTTATATTTAATACTCAGTTTTCAAATGACAATGAAAAAATATATTTCTTTATAGTTAATTTTTTGGCATAACAGTCGTGTTTTTTATTTATTTATCTCAATGCTTCAGCTTCATATTATAATTAAAAACTCACATTATAGTCAAAAATATCTGATACTGGAGACCTACCGCCTAGTAAGTCCTAGTACCACATCGACCAACTACCAACACATACACGGTAAAAAAAGTTACCAGTATGAAATAAAAAAACTTATAATGTTTAGTTCCAAAATTATTCCGCCAAATATCGCGAGGCTCGTTGTTTGAGACTCTTCAAATCTGAAAACGATAAAACAGGCAGTAATCCGCAGCCCTTCGAAAACGTCACTCGAAATCCATAGATAGGGTGTGTGTGACGTCAAGTAATGACGCATAGGGATGGCGAAAATATGAGTAACATGAATGAGTCATAACATCACCATTCGAATAATTCTTTTTTTAGTGTATTAAATATTTTTTATCTATTTTGAAATTAGCAAATAGGAACTTTTTTTTTGAACGAGTTAAACATTTTAAAATATATATTCACTTCTTTTGTTAGTCTTCGGCTATTTTAATTACATAACTGCCCTAAAAATAAGTGTAATGATTTCAGGGTTTGTGTATTTATGTGAGTTTATTTAATAACTTGTAAATGAAATCGTTAGAATCCTTATACCCACCCGAGTGACATTTGTGAAGTAAAAAAAAACATTTGTTAGTGTTTTTTTTTTTAATTAAGCTTATTCTCTTATATTATATTTATAAAATAATAAATAAAACAGGTTGAACCTAATCATAAAAAAGAAATAAATAGAAAACTTGAAAATCTAAAACGTAACTTGTTTTTATTGTACTATTGAAACCATTTTTATGAAACAATATTGTAAATCTACTGTTGATATTCTAGAAATAACAATTCTCCAAATATATCAAACTAGAAAAGTGGCAACGTATAGTAAGTGTAATAATTAGATTGGTACATAAACGACTCTAGTTAAAAACTAACTTTTACTTTTTGTTTTAATTCACTATTGAGTAGTTGAAGTAAATATTGATCCGCCATTAGGAAAGGTGTTTTTTAAAAGAAAAAAAAATTCCAACAAATATAAATAAAACTTTTTTAGTTTTTTATTCCAAATAAGTTTGCTTCTTCACTGGTCTGATGTTAAACAGTAGTGCGGTCTAAGAGGGTGCACGTTTACCTAGAAATTCATAGCAACTGATAAAAAAGACATTTAAAAAAAAGGCAGCCCCTATGACTGCCATTTTTTACTCTTAAATAATAATTCAAGAGTGAAAAAAGGCAAAATTATTTTGCATCTACCAAAATTTACTCAAAGAAGTTTTCTTAACAATTTGTCAAAGTAACTAATGTCCAGCTGCAAACAACCATTCGAATAATTGACATTTCATAAACAGCCGTCACTCATATCTATCGCTTACTCAATACTCACTCGAGTGAAAGTTGTAGAAGTAGGTACCGGATGCCGGTTCGAGAGGCACTCAGACCCTCTTGACTTTACACGTCGTCTTCGGGAAAATTTAATCCAAGTGGGGACAAAATCATTCGTAGGTGGAAAACACTTTTTTTGCCCATTTGTGGTATGTCGAATAGTTATAAATTTGTGATGTGATTGCTTGTTGTGTCTTAGAAAAGTGTCCGTTGATCCAACCCACACATGGTTAGCATGGTAGATTATAACCTACCCTTGTCCCAATGATAAGAGGCCCGCGCCCACGACAGCAGAAAACACACAGAAAAAAATTCTGACTGATTTGAATTCTGGGCACAGTTCCAATATAATAAATCGCCTTGAATAATTTTATTACACAGACGAAGAATACAAATAATTATTTACTAATACAATCGGTAGTATTTATTATTATTTATCCTTAAAAATAATGTGATGATTGAAGCTAAGTAATTAGTTTTGATATCAGGCGAATACACAGAAAATTATACATAGGGTATAATTGTGTGGGTTAATGGTTCTAACTTGATGTAAATTGATGACGATGACGGCAGTTGTAATAACGAGACCAAGTGGTAATTTCATTAAAACTACGACGAGTAGATGCAAGTATATGATTTTTCTGTGTGCGTCCCTTCCTTAGTGGGTGTGAACACAACATTTCCGTGGTAATTAATTGGAAAACTTATTATAACTGACTTAGTATCAACAAAAATGGAACAAGAAATTTGATTAAGTTTGAAGTACAAAACATAACTTGTCAATTATTTTGATCCATACTTTTACTTTTCTCTTTCAATGAAGTTACTTAATATAATTCTTTAATAACATTTAATATGACTCATGTTGGCTCATTTGGTTGTGTATATATTCCAGAAGCTGTGTGGTGTGGGTTCGATTCCCACTCAGGACAAATATTTGAGTGACGAACATAAATGATTGTTCTGTGCCTGGGGTTCTGTATGTATTAAAAATATGTATTTACTAAAAAAAGTATATAATTATTCTGTTTGTTTTCTGGTTCCTAGAATACAGGCTTTGCTTAGCTTGGGGCTAGATAGCGCTGTGTGAAATATCTTACGATATTTATTTCTATATGTTATGTTTGTTATAATATATAATATACTTATAATATATCAGAATACCCAGACATAGAACAAACATTTATCATCACATAAATGTTTGTCTTGGTGGGAATCGAACCCACGTCTTAACGCTCTTGGAGCAGATATTTTAACCAAATAAACTACATGGCAGTCAAGTAAATAAGTAAACATATGCAATTATTTCTAACTGTATACTTAAAAATCGTATACCTACATAAATTTATTAACACAGAATTTTTTGTCACATCCTTTTCCTAAGCTATTAGAACTACAGGACGTGTGTTTATAGACAGCGGTGATGTTTTACTTTACTTTTCTAGTGAAAGGACCTTCTTAGTTATATGCATATTTATTTAAAAAAGAAACGCAAAATAAAAACACCATAATATTTTGCGTCTACACAGCGAGTGTCGCAAAAATAAAATACACATTTACCTTAATTTACTAGCAAAGGAAATGCAATATTGTAATGAAATTCAAAACAAAGATAAGGATTTCGACACACATGAGGGAGCGGCTGTCTGCCACATTCGGTGGGCTATAAAGACTGGAACACACTACTAGAGAAGAGCTAAGAAAATAAATTTTATAATACAGCAGTCTCACTAATCCGACACTTTTAAAAACAGAACGGTGGAACGACGATTATTGGATGTATCGGACTACTGAAGTGCCGGATTTGTGAGACTTTACTGTATTAGGTTTTTTTATGTTAAAGTAATGAGACGAACGAGTAGGTATTTCAATGGTAAGAGAAACGTATGTCCGTGACCGTTGCAGCGGTACCCAGAACTTTGAGTAACAAAACAAAGTACAAGGCGTTGCTTTTCTTTTTTAAAATTCCAATTTAGTTAAGGGACTATAAGGGCAGTCCCATCGTATTTTCTTCAATGTTTTTTTACAAGTAATATAATAATAATAATACCTACATACAACGCATACATACTCTCTCATATGCACATTCACTTCCCTGACATACACACTAAAAAATCAAGGTAGGTCACTTGAGGCGACTCACAAAATGAAAAGTTCCCTAGCTGCTTCATAACAGGGGTCGGACAGCAGCCTGTTGTAGCTACCAACGTCCAGTCTGTTCAAATGGTAAGTCACCTCAAGCGTCCGTCTCTCCCACTGCTTTGTCGCTTTGAGACATTCGATGGTTAGTCTCAACAGCCCTGTAATTTCACTAGCTATACTAGCTGTAGAATACTTTGTGATGAACGTCATAGATGTTTGTTCAGTGTTTTAATTTTTACCAAAAAAAAAAAAGTATCATCAGTTACCTGGTTCCTATAGTTACAAGTTTTGTTTCGTTTTAGGTTAGATGGCGCTGTATAAAATGTCCTCCAATATTTAGTTATTTTAATGAAAGTCCACATCAAAAATCTTGCTGAAGGGAACCACAAACCAAAACATTATCTGGGTATATATTTTGATTTTTTTGTCTTTTGCCTCTAAAGTATGATCTACCAAACAAAAAAAGAATCATCAAAATCGATTCATAATTGGCGGAATGATCGCGTAACATATATACAACAAAAAAACATACACTCGAATTGAGATTCCCTCCTTTTTTGAAGTCGGTTAAAAAAGACAGATAAAAGTATTATATGAACATAATATTATGTAGCTTATGTCTGGCTTTACAGTGAAAATAATACCTTATCAAGGATCATGTAAAATTTTGCTAGTAAAAAAATAAGTGACTGTTGGCAGAAAGACGTCTCGAAATATCCACTGCCAAAGCGGGCATTATAAAAACCAGCCAAGTCCTATTCGGACTTACGCACTGAGGGTTCCGTACAAACTTCTAGGTATGTAAATAGTTCTTCCGTCACGGAAATTTTAAAAGCACCGAACTTTGCTATAACGAAATTATAAACTGTATTGAGAGACAAACTTAATTGTCTTGATACATCGATGCAAGTTGCGGTCAGTTTACCGAATGCAAATAAATTTATTATTTAGTTTACGCAATTTGAAAATGACAAAATATGGAGCCTTAATAGCCGTATTTTTGATGGGTCAAAGCAGACTTAGAAGTTTAATTTTTAGCACTTGATATTAATATCAATTTGATACCTCTTCACGTTTCCGTGACAAAGGTTATTGACAGACAGACAGATAGACGGACAACAAAGTAATCCTATAAGGATTATTGTTTTCCTTTTGAGGCACGGAACCCTAAAAAGTAAGAGAAATTGATGGGTGACGCGATGATGCAGTACAATTGGAAACAGTAAACCAAATTCAACACAATTTCTTATTCTATAAACCATCTTCGTGCAATGAAATCATTGGTCCTACAATATAATATGAGGTAGAACTCTTTAGCAGAAGGTTGTCTATGTAGGTACCAACGCAGTATTAGATATTCTGTAAGCTGTAGTGTCTAAACACAATGCTAACGATTATAGGTCAGTGGTTAGCGCTGTATGTTCTCACGCCAAATATCAAATCTTGAAAATGGACCTGAACTGCCGTTAAAAGAAAACTCTTTACTCAAGGTCACTTGACTGGTTAAGTTAGAAATCTATCGCTAAGCATCAGATGTTGTGTTCCGGCAGCCTCACTTGAGAGCCAGTTCCATTCCTGGCTAGGCGTGTTTATCATCTTCGACCACGCAGTTGAGTGAGTTGTGGTCAAAACCTCTAGTCTATAAAAAAATTGCATTATTGTGCCACTAACACAATAATAGGGATATTGAGGTCATTGAAGGTTTTGAAATAAGGAACGCCAAAGCAGCAATTACCATTACAGCCTATGACATCTTCGACAATACTGTATATTAACATAAAGCTGAGCTGTGATCAAATATTCAACCTATTACCTATAAGAAACTCCCTCTAAATCATATTTTTGCATTCTTTCAGCCAACTCTTTTCGATATTAGTGAATACGCAACTTGGTTCAAGCTTCCATACTGTATCTATGTGGAGAACTGGCGTCCCGTGGTGTTAAACTTTGGCGCCTAATATCTACGCTGAGAAGAAAATACAGTTCAAATAAGCTCGTATATCAAAGCGTAATTGTATTTGCAACTTTATAAGAAAAGTCTTTAAATCCGATTAGTTAGCGTGTAAGCATGTTAAATTTATCTAATAAATTGTGATTTTCTATTTACCTACTACTGCAAATTTTAGGAGTTTAATCTGATGAAATTTTTACACTAGATATTTTTTTTTAAAACATTATTATATTCTAAGTGTTTATGTATTATTAAAAAAACTAATTTTCATTTAAAAGTTATATAAAATGTTTTCCGAAAAAATCATAAAAAGAAAAAAATATCTAAGTTTTCTATTAAACAATCTAATCTACAATTTATTTATATAGATAACATGAATTATATCATTTTTTTACTAAAAACATTTTTATTTCTATTTTATCTCATACTAGCTGTGCCCCGCGGTTTCACCCGCGCTAGATACCTACGTCATAGTAGCTTTATGCATGCAAAGTCTCAGCCCGATCAGTTTAAAATTGACAGTTTCATAAAAACTTGCATCCCCTATTTTATCCCCTTGGGGGTAGAAATAATCAAAATCCTTTCTTAGCAGATGCTTACGTCATAACATCTACCTGCATGCAAAATTTCAGCCCGATCCGTCCAGTGGTTTGGGCTGTGCGTTGATAGATCACTATGTCAGTCACCTTTGAGTTATATATATTTAGATAGTCATCTAGTTTTGTATGAACAAAACACTCGACACGACATAGGATAACTACAATTAAGACTACAAATTTTTTATTTAAATTCCTTTTTTTTTTTTTTTACTTTTAATATAATTGTAATTTAAGTACTATAAAAAAAATTGAGTCATTTAAATTTTACTTATCAAGCGAGCAATTTCTCGTTTCTGTTAATTAGTCTGATAGTTCAACTATAGTACGGTGTGAAGTTTAGTTACTATAGTCGTACTCTGGTAACTAAACGTGAGTAACCATATCAAGTTCCACTATGGAAACTGGAGTTATTTCCTCACATTTTGGTTTTAATTATGCGGGATTACTCACGTTTTAAGATTAAGACGGATTAAGATACTATTTATTTCCTCAAAGAATCAGCTAAATTTACTTTGAGGCGTTGAGAAAATACAAAAGATTCTTGTAAGAGTATGAAAGTTAAAAAAAAAAACATCGGTAAGTTTTTTATCCTTAACTTCTAAGCTACAGCAGTGTATATGTATTTTTAGTTACATTAAAATATGCTACTGCCCCAAAAGGTAAGATTAGGTATACACATTTTACTTAAGTATCATCAAAACAAACAGTGCAATAGGTAAAAATATAAGAGAAATATAATAATGTACACAAACAACATTTAAACAGCTCTAATAAAAAAATGAGTGTTAAATACAAGTACATTTTTTAAAAGCAAAGATTATATAAAAAAATTAAGTAAACTCACGTTTCACGTTCACTATAGTCGATGCAACCCACGTTATTAAGCGTGAGTAATCTCGCATAAGTAAAACAAAAACATACCAGGTTCTTTAGTAAAATATGACGCCGTCCTAACTCAAACGTTAAAATCACTCAGCGGTTGCCATGCTGAATCTTTATTAGACGTATACCAGCGATGGCTCAAAGTGGGCAGCCATTATTAAAATTCTCGCGAGCGTAGCACGGCCATAATAATATTTCCAGGTCGGTAAGCTCAGGAAAAAAGAAAAAAAACTGCGCTTAAAATGGATTTAACATATTTTATTATAATATTAAGCCTCACAAACGATCTTAAAAATGAACGCCGCCGGCAACAATTTCGAAGTTATAAAACAAGGTGGTACACGAGATTAATGAAGATTTATGCTGCAAGATGAATTTATATTCGGATATTTAAATTAAACTCTCTCTCCCGCGGCGCAATGCAGGTGTCGAAAGGTAACGCACATACTATTTTCATACGAACACTATTAAACAGCATGTGTTATTACACGAAGCTATTTTATTTTACTATGGAAACTGGCGTGCTTTTGTCACAGTTTTGTTTTACTTAAACGAGATTACTCACGTTTAATTACATCGCATATTCTGAGTATAGTGGCCGTGGCCGTACGTCCGTGGCCTTCTTCACGGAGATAAAACTAAGTATAACGTGCGAGCGGCCTCGTCTTGCTTTGTTATTTTAAGAGGAAAGCAGTCAACTGAGACATTTGAAAATTAGGAATTTCACCAAGCTATTTCTGTCGCGCCGCTCGCAGCACCCGCGTACATACTGAGCGAAAGGGACAACTGCACCTCAGGCTCATTAACCCGAAATAAAATGAGCAAAATCGAGGTTTTGTATTCCTCTGTTTCCTCCTCCAAATTTAGACCGATTTTAGTTTTTCTTTTAACAAGTAAATAAGAAGGATATGTTCTTTGCCTGTGCGTTTTATTTTTTAAGATTATGTCTATGAGATTGGGAATTTGGACGTTGAAACACAGCGTTGAAACTAGGTAAATTTTAAGATTTTTGAAGATTCCTAGCTCTTATAAAAAAACATATATCAAAAAATTATGTCAATGATGAAAATGATATAGCTTCCACCCCCGCGCTTGCCAATACACGTCCAAGTTTGAAAAACTTTTTAAAATATAAAACGTGTCTTTTCATTACAGTATGGAACTATAGTATAGAAAATTTTGTAGCGATGATAGAGCAGTCGTTAGCGCGGTCGCTACTTCATACGCCGAAGGACATGAGTACAAACCCCGACAATGAGCTTGAGCTGTTAGCGAAGGAAAACATTGTGAGGAAACCATAACGTGGTGGCTAGCTATCACTCTCAAGTTAAAAATCTGCCGCCAAGCATCTAGCAGTGTGTTCCGACAGTCTCACTTGAGAGCCACGTCCATTCCAGGCTAGGTGTGTCACTTAACAACAGGCGAGATGTAGTCAATCATCTAACCTGTGAATTAAAAAACATACATTATGAGCGTACAGTACACATTAACATGGTGACTGCACAGCATAATACTTAAGCTTTGCTCGCTTTGCTCAAGTATTTAGTATTAAGTATTTTCTATGTTTTATTGTGGTATATTCCTAGTTTTTATCTTAATATCTTAGCAATAACCTTTTGCTATCAAGAAAAAAAAAAACACTACAAAACATAAATATTTTTAATCTTATAAATGTTAGTTTCCTATAAATAATCTATTAAACAACTAAAGAATAATTAATTTAAAAAAATAACAACTGCCTAGCCAAAAAAATAATGAAATGAAGACAGCATATTTTATTTTTTATATTTTAAAATGTATAACCAATGTCATATGGGATGATGTAAGGATTCTAACTAATACCACATACATCCATATCTGTTTGGGCATTTAAATGTTACAGTGGAATAAAGAAACTAAACATAATTATGTATGTTCAAAGTATATATTTAGTTTGGTCGAGGGTGTAGAGGCAAAACACGTGTCGGCAAGTGATTACTGCAGCGGGAAGAGGATATAAAGACTTGTGGTTATTTAATTAGTATTTTCTTTAAATTAGCTTTTTCTCTTAATTAGTGTTTTGTTTAAATTTGTTTTAGATTTTAAGCGTATGTCAAAATTTAGTCAAATATATTAAGTAAAGATTTTGATTAACTTTTAAATTCTTATCAATTATCTATAATATATAAAATATCAATCATATATAATTCTTGTCAAGTGAGTTCAATTTAAATCCTCATCACTGTTGTAACTAACTAAATGAGTGTTAAGCGTAAATAAACGTAATATATACTTTGAACATTCAAAATGAACTTCCGCAAAGTAACGCCTGGATCAATCAATTATAATTATGTATATTCATAAACCTTGAAAACATTACACTCCTTTTTTGGGCAGTCGTGTAAAAAGGTATCTTTTACCTAGCTGACTAGGTACTGGATCAGTCAAAAATTTAGCCAACTATAGACTTTTCCTTGTGTATTGTTATCTATTATGAAAAAAAAATAAGAAATATAATAATGCTTTGTTCCTTTATCCTATCTTACTCAAAAGAAACAACTAAATGAAAGGAATCCCACGTATTTTCCTTTTTAACCTAATTCAAAGGTCTCGGTTCTAAAAAAATATACTTGAAGGGGCAGCGCGCCTTTTTCAGCATTAATTTTATGATATCCGTTTCCTTACTAAGCTAATAAACCATTTTAGAACCATCGTCAATACGGTATTTATTGGTAGTCGTATTTTACGAGATTCTCAATGTAAATTGACAGCTGTGCTTTGTGTTAGAATTAAAATTGTATGTTATTATTTTCAAAATCAATTTCGGAACATCTAAATCAGCCCTGTTTTTTGTAAAATGTCCCACGGCTGGGCGTGGGCTTCGTCTTATTATGAGAAGGTAAAGGTTTACATAAAGTAGAAAAAAAGAGAAAGTTACATGCCCGAGTGCGATTAAAATAGCTATAATTAAAGGGGGGTGAAATTAACAAATTTATTATTGCTAATTAAATGTAAACATATAACTTATGTATATTTTTGTAATCCTCTTTTATTTGCCTTTATTTAAATACTCTACTAAATAATGTTTTTTTATTAACGTATTACTATTTCGCGCCAAAAATCCACAATATCGAAATTTTAAAATTTAAAATTTTAGGACTTTTGGGCTATTGAGACGAATCTAACTATACCTTAATTGTCGTAATCCATTCGACCATTTGGAAGATACGAGGTAATAAAAAAAATTACATAGGTACATCCATACATACTCATATTTCACTCATATACTCATATTTATATTTTCACGCATACAAAATATGCGTGAAAAAATAGCCCTTTCTTGACAGGAAAAATACTTGTCAATGTCATAAAACAAGGTTTCTAGTATCCAAGGTAATGATTCTTAAGTACTGAATGCCTTAATGTAATCAGAATCAATGTAACGATGCTCTAGACTCTCTTTGGTTACTCAAATTTCTGGGTACCGCAAGGGTGCTGTATGGACAGGCGCATACTCTTACCACCAGTAAAGCATCCGAATTATTACATTTACATAAAAAGGGCTACGTTGTTAAGGGGTATAAATATATACGACCTCATACCTTATATCGAACAGTTTTTAAATAATTATCCAAACTGCTCCGGCCCGAAAACCACTCAACTTAATATCCACACAACATCAAAACAAACGCGCCGGACGCTGGGTTCCGCAGTAGATATAATTTTCGATTGCGGCTGAAATCTAAAGTGCCGTTAAGAAAATAACCTACTGAATATTCAGTAGGCTAAACACTGGCTGGATTGCATGGCTTGTTTTCATTAACATGATTGGACTGACCCCATTAAAAGCCGACCGTTCACGACCTCACGTACACATTTTAGAATTTTTTAATAAATACGAGCGGAACCGGTTTTTTTAAACGCGAGCTTATTCGTTTAACCCGGCGTGAATGAGGTGAAAAATTGTTACACTAACTGCGAGGTGGGTATGACATACCCTAATATAGAATTGTTGATTTTGATGACTGAAATTACTTTAGAATGATACTTATTACTGTAATATATTAATTAACATTAAGGAAACAAGGTAACATGATAAAATAACCCAGTTCTAGTGATAAAAGTATTTATATTTCTATAAAAAACAAACTAGTATTTTTTTACGCACAAATCAACAATATTCAGAAGCTATGACTTAATATCAAAAAATTTGGAAAATTTAGATTAACTGTGCACACAAAATTAAAGTATATATCTGTCTTATGTACTTTAGCTTTGTCATAACATAAAACATTCTAATATCTTCTTTTACTTATTACTATAAAAACTACTCTTTTTCAAAGAAGTTTTCGCAAAAAAAATTACTATGCTCTATACATATTGGCTTTTCGCATGTGATGCAATAATGCTTTTTCTTTTTGTCTTTGGCAGTAGGGCAGCCCCTACATCTGACATTCGTTCCCGTGACTGTGAGCGTCCTCTTCATCAAAATCTGCATCCTGTTCCGAATCACTTTCCTCGCTACGTTGATAGCAGTGATCAATTTCTCCATTATTCCCTGATTCGCCACTTTCATCATGTCTTATATAATTTAGATTTGACATAACATAAAACATTCTAATATCTTCTTTTACTGATTACTATAAAAACTACTCTTTTTCGAAGCAGTTTTTGCAAACAAAACAAGTATGCTTCATACATATTGGCTTCTCGCATGTGATGAAAGAATGCTATATCTTTTTGTCTTTGGCTGTAGAGCAGCTCCTACATCTGACATACTTTTCCGTGACCGTAAGCGTCGTTTTCATCAAAATCTGCGTCCTGTTCCGAATTACTTTCCTTTCTACGTTGAGGGCAGTGATCAATTTCTCCATCACTCCCTGATTCGGCATTTTCATCAGTAGAATATGCTTCTAAAAGTTGAGCAAGCTGTCTCTGATTTTCCTCATAAGACATTTTGGAGTTTACACGCCGAAAAACAAGGAAATGTAATTATTATACGCATAAAGTTAAAGCATAACCAAAACACAAAATAGTGACACCGACTATGAGGTCGGGTATTACGTACCCGCTCTATGTTTGCGCATGTGTAGTTTACTCCGCCGCCGGCGCAACACTGTAACTGTAGCTTAAAATCACTCCACGAACCACCCCCTCCAGCTACCGAGCCAGCCGAGTTCCAGTAATCGCACATTTAAGAAATATTGAGTGTTTTACAACTCGGTGGGTATGAGATACCCGACCTCATTCACGCCGGGTTAATGAAAGACGTAAAACGATACGCTGCTACTGGAATTGGATTGTATGTTTGTGTTAACAAATATTTCCATATGAATGAGGAGTTCGCTCTCGTGGTGGGTGGAGACTAACAATTATCCATTTCCAAGTTTTTGTTGTTTGCTTTCGATTGATTTTTCGGTTGGCTTATTCTGAAAGTGATCAAAACTAGACTCGATTGTTTTGTTGTGTTATTATGGCACCACCTACGTGATGTTAAGTAACAATGTGGTCGAAGATAGTAAACACACCTAGATTGGAATGGGACTGGTTCTCAAGTGAGGCTATTGAAACACACTAGTTGCTTGGCGGCAGATTAACAACATGAGGATGGTAGCTAGCCAGCCGACAAATAGAGAGTACCCTACCACCATGCTATGGTTTTCTAACAATATTTTCCTTCACCAGCAGCTCAACCTCATTGTTAGGATTTGAATCAACTGCTTTCGGCGTGTAATCCGACCGCGCTGATCACTAAGCTATCACTAAGGTCACGATGTTTGAAAAAGCAAAACGAAGCAAACATGGACATTACTTGTATCAAATAGTTTTTTGTACTGCTCAGAATGGTGTTTGTCTGCGGACACCATAGCATGGTGGTAGGATACTTTCTAGAACTTGACTGGTTAGCTGCCATACTCAAGTTTACAATCTGCCGCAATCTTTATATAGGTAATGAGTTTTATGTATCACACCTACTAAAACGTCGTGTGCTCTGTCAAATGCAACCACTTCCACTCGAACAAGTAAATGTACTGCTGAGCAATCTCTAAATGAACACAGTGCGCGATGCAAAATTTAGTTCCGAATGCGTCAATCTACAGGCGATTACAGTTCAATTTAAGTTAGCCACATATGCACTACCGACTAATGGCTTCTGTCATATTAATAATAATTATAAAATAGTCCTGGATATGTCTATATTTCCAAAGTTAAAAGCGATCTTATCATAACTTATTTAGTATTTGTAAGTGACCTACTGCTTGAAATGAAAGACATTACAAGTCAAGAACTTTATTGAAATACTAAAACTAACTACGAATATTTTAGCGCTATTACTTGATGTGTCACTTTGTAATTCAGATCAAATAAAGCCACCATTTTGATCCCTCGTCATAGCTACTGACTAAAACGCTACAATGAACTATTCTTTCTTTTATTTTTCTATTAATATAAGTTTCTATTAATATAAGAATGATGGTTAGTTTCAACAGCCCTGTAATTTTTCTTCCCTTCAAACAGGAACACAGCGGGTAAGCAGCTTTACTATTAGCTGCGCCCCGCGGTGTTGCCCGCTGTTACCACGTGTACACCACATTTTTGGCTTAAAAGTAGCCTATGTTTTAATCCAGGGTATCAGCTACCTCACAAGCTTTATAATATAAGTGTGATTGTGTTTACACACTACTACTTGGCGACAGAATATCTGGTACTGCAGTGGTACCTAGACAACCTCCTGCTAAGGAAATCTGCCACTGATGTTTCAGGTAAAAAATTATAGAAAATGGATGACAAAAGTACAGACTAATAATTTTATTAAGTGTGAGAGTAAATACATAATGCTTGCTGGTACCTACTTAATACTACAGGTAGGCAAGTATTGGAAAACAAGTAAGCCCTCGTAATCCTGGAGTTAAGGGGATGTTCTTTCGCTTGATTTAACTACTTACTTCAATTCCCGTCTTTCTCTTTGATCCGATGACTTTCTTCGAATATTACGAAAATTATCTTACGTGCTTTTAGCGTTTGCCTTTTGCCATTTAATGTTAAGTTGGATGAAGTGGTATTAAGGAATAAATCTAATACCTTTAAACGAGCAATTCTTGTATACGTGTATATATATAATACATATACATCTGAATATAGACATTCTGAATCTCAGAAACGGCTCCAACAATTTTCATGAAATTTAGTATGCAGGGGCGATAAATCGATAAGGTTTCATTTTTAGAAAACGTTGTTTTATCCGTTTTTTCAGGCAATGAAAAACTGCTAAAATATCATTAGAATACGAAGGTAAATTTCGCCACCTTCTACAAGTTTATAATAGCTCAGGTGGGTAATCGGGCGGTCCCGAATCCAGAAGACCCCGGTTCGAATCCAGATGATAAATTTTTTCCCCTTTATTTTTAAGTTCCTTAAAAAACCGTCTTCCAGGTACTTTCTTTATTATTTAAGTAAGTATTTATATGTTGCTGTTAGTATGCTTTTATCTAGGTGTTAGATAGACTAAAATTCTTTATTGTGCACACCAAAAATAAAAAAGAGTACATGAAACAAAATCATCTTATGAGCTAGTGCCACGAGTGGCGGCCTTATCACAAAGAGCGATCTCTTCCAGGCAACTAAGAATGGAAAAAATCACGATACAAATTAAAAACGGACGGGAGATATTCTAACACTAATATGTTCAAAAAATAAACATTAAACTAATAAAAATAATACTTATCATATATCTTACCATCAGTTGAGCGTCTCGTTCGTCTCATTACTCCTACATTAAAAAAACTTAAGTATCTAGAGGATTCAAGAACAAGTAGAAAACGTGGTGTGCCTTGTTAATGGACAATAAACAATCAGCATGATTTATGTGACATTGCTGACGTTATCGCCATTCAGATCACTCCAATTACCCTGTCATGAAAAATAAGCAACGCAAAGACCTCCCTACCTCTCTTTGCCGCTTACGTAATACTTCAACGGTCTCAAATAGCTCGGTAGCTAATGTATTATACATTAGCTATCTGGTTCCCATAGCACAGCTTCGTTATTTTGGGACTAGATAATGTTGTGTCACAGAACAGATAATAATACTACGTATAGAACGAACACTGTTTCCTCCCACCCAGCTTCCTCACCCCGCGTGCAATTCTGAGTTGTCGAAGAGCCGATCAGAGCACGGGACGCACCACGCAATTGCCAATACTCGCCACGCTTGGCAGGCGGGTTGGCGAGCGCGGTTAGGTGTGATTGTTCAAGGAAAACGCTGCTGCCCATCTTCCGGATTACATCCCTTAGCCGACTCTTACGGCAACCACGGGTAGAGAGGGTGGGGTACAATTCTTACGCACCACCACGGACAATAAATAAGACATAACAATATAAATAAGACATTAATGACAATTTATTGTACCTAATTGTAATTATTATGTAAAACGTGAACATAGTTTGTGCAGTGCTACCTATATTTTTGTATATTGGAGTGAAATGCGAGGTACCTAATGAATATTTATTCGACTGATGTTTCCTGACATCCGTAGAGGGATATTGTAGATACCTTCATAATATATTCCACCGTCCTACGAAATTGAAGTGATTTTACTTGTTTTTATAAGTAATACAGTGTTAGCTTTCATTTTGAGTTCGCGGGGAAATGGAATAGTTGACGTTGTCTGTGGATTACTACCAGAGCGAGAAGACGGGGTGCGCTCGCGGGTTGGAGTGAACGACGCGGGAGTTGTCGATGTCAACGGAAGGCCAGAATAAACACAGAAGAAAAAAGGCCGGAAAGACTGAGAGATATAAGTTAATAAATAATGGAAAAAGAAGCGTTGATACAGGAGTTGGACAGTATTGTAATAATAGTAAATCTATAGCGATTAGTAAGTAACACAGATCTCAAAGCACTTTGGTAAGTGTATAATAATGTTATCGATACAGTGACAACCTTATACTCCACGCACACATTCGCGCGTGTACAAAAACTACAAGTGTGTAGTGTCTGTGTAATAGGTAGTTATAACAAGGCGTTTGTATGGAGATCTGATTGAGTGTCCGCGGTGTGGCTGTGTGACAAAATCCAACGTTGATTTTATTATTAAAGATAATCAATACGAAGATTTATTCTAACAGATTTATATGACTTTTTGTTTTACATGTATTGCTACTGTATAGTAACATGTTTTACCAATGCTATACAGAACAAATAGAGGATTTACAAAAACCCCTGAAAGTCTGAATGTGGGTGGCAATATAAATCACGGCATACCCCGTGTAACGTGAAAATCCATACGAGCGAAATCCGCGTGATTTATGCTATATTAGTTTCAGCCAGTGACCTTTATTCCAGATTTTTTGAATATTTCCACTGAATCAACGTGCCTTACTTCAGAACTATTTAACCGACTTCAAAAAAGGAGGAGGTTCTTAATTTGACTGTATATTTTTTTGTATGTTTGTTACGCGATCATTTCGCCAATTATGAATAGATTTTGATGATTCTTTTTTGTTTGGTAGATCATAATTCAGAGGTCGCATACAAATTTAAAATGAAATGAAATTGAAAAATTGAAAATAATTTATCCTTTACTATTAAGCCAATTTGTAATTGAAAAAAAAAAAACACTATTACAATTTACTAAAAAATCGGGGTGTGCCTTTGTCGAGGACATGGCTGTGGTACTTGAATATGGGTACATCATGGACAGTAAGAAATCTTTCAGATTTTCATATTTCAAGTCCTTGATTCACATAACGAATTATTTCATCCTTTTGCTATTGAGTGCTGTAATTACATTTTGGATTTAGATGTTGTGTAGCTGCAAAACGAAACTATATCCCCCGATTTTGTTTTCATAAGAATAGAATATAATAGAATACAGCTTCATTGTACACCAATAATAATAAAAAAACTTAAAAAAACGAAACGAGATTAATTGGTGACAGACGAGATGGTGGTTAAACGTGAGCCTGTTGTTTTTGTATTCTTTATTTGTAGTGGGATATTTTGGGAGAAGACTTTTGTTTTGTTTTACCTATTATACCTATTTTTTTTTGTTATGTATTGTTGTTAATATTTTTATTTAGTTTTACCTACAAGGGCTCTCCGGAAGACCAGTGCTGGTCATACCACTCAATATGACCAGCATTATGTTGAGGTGAGCTCCTATTTTGCAACTGTCTATATCTGTTTTTACAAAAAAAAAAAAAATACTTTCTTTCTTTCTTTAATTTGTGACAGTACAACGGCATTATCGCCTAAAGCAATTTCTTTCAGCAACCATATTTGAGTTTTTTCCAGTTTTCTTAATTGTCTCCCTCTATGGAAGTAAATTAGAAAATATCACGTCAAAATATTAAAAATACAAATCAACGGGTACTTTTGTACCCAACGCCGGTACCGTAACATTTACAAGTTTGTGGATTACAAGTCTATAAAATGTACGCCAGCAAAACTAAAAATCAATTACTGAAAATAATCATGCTAAAAGTAACATAAAAATATATAGGTTATCTTTCCAAGACTTGAATCAAAGCAATTTACGCGCGTCAACCGGCGTCGCTGTGACTGACAGACACATTTGTCTACAGTTCCCTGAAATGCTAACCAAATGAAAAGGGACAAGTAATTAAATATCATAATAAGGGAATTGACAGAAGATAAAATTAACTCATGTTAGACTTATCACGATGTGCTGACAGAGATACGAGAATTTTGATTAACAAAACAAAGTTCAAAACATTGCTGCCTTGGCGCTCATTTTTTATAGTTAACAAGCAATTAAACCATAGCTCACTTATGTTGAGTGAACCGTCACTCGACATAAGAAGGGTCGAAAATGGTAAACACACCTAGCCTGGAATGGAACTGGCTCTCAAGTGAGGCTGCCCCAAACACACCGTTAGATGCTTGGCGGCAGATTTTAAACTTGAGGGTGGTAGCTAGCTAGCTGAGTACTAGAAAGTACACCATCACGCTATAGTTTCTTCACGATGCTGTCCTTCGCCGGCAGCTCAAGCTCATTGTTGTGGTTTGTAACCATGCCCTTCTGCGAGCGAACCGACCGCGCTAACCACTGAACTATCATCGCTACAATTACTTCGTATAATAAATATATTTTCTAATTCCCTTTAGCTTTATTATATCGAGGTTGTACCTACTGTACATATAAACTATTATTATCGTAGCAGTGTCGTAGCTTATTAGCTACGTCGTAGTGTTTGTGTTCTACGGCGTAGCGATAAGGTTTTCATTTGTATTAAATTTTCAAGTTTTCCGGCCTTGTAATTTCCTAGATGGATTACTTGTTATAATAATTAGTGTTGTAACGCCGGATTGTGTACAAACACCACGGCTCCTAACATAAGAGCGCACCTTCAAAGGAATTATAACCGAATCCAATTTAGTTGTCTACATTGAAATGTTTTGATGGAACGTAAGCCACGTTGATTGAATGCGTTCTTGAAACTATAGTCTGAAAGTAAACGATCAGTATGATTACGAATAAGAAAATCAGCCATTTTATCAAAATATTTTAAGCTCATATAAATTATATGGTAAGTCAATCGTCGTCAACTTTAAAATAACCACGAATTTGTGGGAAAAAAATCTGATAGAAAAATATATAGATTTTTTTCGTTAATCATCGTTATGTTAATAGTAATTTTATTAACCTTTTACAATCGGATGGCTAAACAGACGTGGTATCAATCACTCGTTTTTAATTGTATTTACATGTGTAAGTCCGTATTTGACTACCAACTCGCTTAATGGTTAGCAGTGATGTGATCGAAGATGAAGCACACAGACTTGGGAATACATATTCACTCTTCCATACGGTCAGCGAGAACGTAGAACTCTTTTCCAGAGTTTGTATTTCTTCTGAAGTACAAGTTAAGTTTATTTTAGGTAAGCGTGTGTCATCCTAGAATGTATCATTATATTTTTATAGCGATGATAGCCCAGTGGTTAGCGTGGTCGGTTCACACGCTAAAGGGCGTGGGTTCAAACCCAAATAATAAGCTTTAGCTTTCGGTGCAGGAAAAACATCACGAGGAAACGTAGCGTGATGGTAGGATACTAAAAAATCTGTCGTCATGTATCTAACGGTGTGTTCCGACAGCCTCATTTGAGAGCCAGTTTATTCCAAGCTAGGTGTATTTACCATCTTTGACTACACCGTCACTTAACATTAGGTGAGCTGTGGTCAAATAATTATTTGACCACAATCAGTCTAATTAGACTGTCCACCACATAAAAAAATACTGCTTAACATCAAGAAAAGAGTAATCAAATTGAAATTAAAAAATAAAACTAAAAACAGATGTATAATTTAATATAATGGTGAAAGATAATATGAAACACACGTGTAAGTAAACGATTTATGTGGCAATTATTAATTTCCGAAATGTGTTATTAACTTTGACGTTACCAATTTCCCATTACAAATTATTTATCGTTCCCACTCGTAACTAAATTAAGCAAGGTCTCCGCGACTGAAGCTTTGAGCTTTCGCTACATAACAAACAAATGATTCTGTCGCGACCAGGTGCGTGGGTCGGAAGCTTACGCAACGAATTTTCGCGGTTATATAACGGTGAGTCTACACTGCGTAACCTACATAACTTTTATTAATATAATATTTTTGTAGATTGATGTCGACGGGTTACCAAATGTACTTGATTACAGAACTACGAAACTTGCAAGAAGTTTTGAGGGCTTAGCTAAGTTTTAACTGACTTCAAAAAAGGAGGAGGTTGAAAACAAAAAAAAAAAAAAAAGATTCCTAAAATATACACAGACGAACATACGATGAACATGATGAACAGACGACATGAAAATCCTCAAATTTTGTTCGCGACTTGAGAAGGAAAACATCGTGAGGAAACCATAGCGTGGTGGTAGGGTACTGTCTAGTACTCGGCTGGCTAGCTACCACCCTCAAGTTGAAAATCTGCCGCCAAGCATCTAACGATGTGTTCCGGCAGCCTCACTCGAGAGCCAGTTCTATTCCAGGCTAGGTGTGCTTTACCATCTTTGACTGCACCGTTACTTAACATCAGGTGAGCTGTGGTCAAAGAACCTAGTTTGTAAGCCATAAAAAAAAGGTCACCAAAAGTGTCAGTGTCAGTCAAGTGGTCACAAAAATCTTGCTTGACAAAGGCAAAATTAAGTCTGTTTCCGTAATAAACAAATATAAAATTAAAAGTAAAAGATAGGATGGATTTGAATTGCTCTATTATTCGGCTTGTTAGTGACCACTTTCAAGTTGAATAATTCATGCATGAATTTATTTTAAATTTATGCATGCTGATTGGTGTATTCTCTTTGACATTCAGCACTCCTTACGATCTAAAGGGTTGATCCCTTGATTCATATCAAATCAGTTTAGCTAGCAAATTGAAAAAAGTCTTAAATATAATTTTATTATAACAACAAACAAGCTGAAAAGTTTTAAAAAATCTATAACCCAACTGCGATTAAAATAGCTATAATTAAATCAAAAAGAAAAAAAACTTTTGAAACCAATAAATTTTTAATAAATGTATTTGTTTATTAGTTCCTCTGAAAAACTGTAGTTTGTATGTTAGGATGAAGTTTATAAATAATTTTTTCATGTAAATATTAGTCGTCAACTCGTAACCTTAAACAATATGATATCTTTAGGGTTGGAAAAGAGACATAAATGAAATTGTACCTAAATAATTATAATAAATATTTATTATTCCTAATTCAATTTGAACATTTAATTACAATAGATTTTTGTAATCCCCTTTTAATTTCCTTTATTTAGATACCCTACTTGATAGGTTTCGTATTTTTTTAAATCAACGTATTACTATTTCGTGCGAGAAATCCGCCATTTTGTTTTTTTTTGGCAAACACTTGTCTAAGAATACAGCGAATCTAACAATACCTTAATTGTCGAAATCCATTCGACCATTTGAAAGAAACCAGGTAATATAGGATTTACATACATACATACAAGATACGCGCGAAAATATAACCGTTCCTTGGCAGTCGGGCAGGAATTGTGAATTTTTCTTCCTTTTGAAATGGTTAAATAAGGCCATAATTAGTGAGGTTTTAATTGAGATAGCTAAAAAAATTAAAGCATAAATGTGAAGTGTAGACGCAACTTTATGTCACTTTATATAGTATCTATACCGTGTATACAAATATGTGGGTAGGAACAAATTTGTCGCTATTCGAACAGGCGTAGGTAAATACTTCTAGTTAAGATCATTGGAAGTTTGGTGTGAGTAGTAAAACGTGACTAAGTGACGTTTTCTTTAGCAGGAAGTTGTCCAGGTAGATACCACCGCAGTACCAGATAATGTACCGCCAAGCTTACTTGCTGTGTTCCGGTTTGAAGGGTACTGTAGCTAGCAAAATTACAGGGCTGTTAAGTTACCATCAAATGTCTCAATGTAATGTGCGGCCAAGCAGCGATGCCTTGGACTTTGTTTTGCTACTCAAACTTCTGTGTATTGCTACAATGGTCATGGACAGACGTTATCGCTTACCATCAGAAGAGCGTCTCGTTTGTTTCATTACTTATACATAAAAAGAGACAACGCGTGTCAATGATCCAGGGCATCGCTACTTTGGCGTTTACTACTTCAAGACTTTCGACGACCCTGTAATTTCGCTAGCTGCTAGTGCAGTAATATTTACATACTACTGTTTGGCGGCAGAATATCTGGTACTGCAGTGGTACCTACCTAGACGACCTTCTGCCAAGGAAATCTTTCACAACAAAACAAAGTAACAAAGTAGTGAGTACAAGCTTTCCTTAATGTTTTGTATAATAAATAATTATTGCTATAATTATACCTATTCATAGACATCTAAAACTAGCTCTATAATTACTATCATAGAGGAAAAATAAAAAGGAAAATAAAAAAGGAAATATCAAATTTAAAAAATAAATAATCTAAACGTGGAGGGAAAGATATAAGTTACAAGTGTGTAGTGTAATGATGTCATTACGTTCCAAAGCACTATTGTTATTCTGTGCTTTAACTAGTGTATTCTTTGGGTAAAAATGCTCCAATTATACGCATCGATCGACCTGGAACATGAAAGAAAGCAATGTTACAATACTTCTGTCATTGCGTGCAGAAAATTACGTAATAACTCTGTGTAGGAAGTGGCCGTTTACAAAGTCTTCGGCTCGTTGAAAAAGCAATCCCATTTAAATTACGAGTTTTGAATGTCACACGGAAAGTTTAACTCTTTAGGTGATTTTGAACTGGGGTAAATTAATATAAGAGGGTTTTTGGTTTATTCAATTGTCATTCTTCAACTTTCTTAACATGGCTTTTACTTTTAGGATCTCGCTTATTAAAGTTGTTTAAAGTTAATCTATGTTTAAAGTAGCCTGTCTCGTTTTAACTCGTGACATTTTATGTCAGCGAAAAGCTGAGTATTTTGTGCATATCATCACACTACATATTATAAAACAAAGTCGTCCACCGCATCTGTGTCTGTCTGTTCGCGATAAACTTAAAAAGTACTGAACGGATTATCATGCGAGTTTCACCAATAGATAGAATGATTAATGAGGAAGGTTTAGATATATCATTTATCAAGGTTTTGTGTAAATTGGTTGAAATATGATGATAATTGTTGGAAGTGTCGGAAAAAGTCAAGCCACCTGGGAGCCGTAATCGAAAACGCTGCCTAATTCCTTTGAGATATAGCAAAACGATGCATGGTGGGATATTCCTCTTTTATAAATCTACAAAAATGTAAATGTATGGACAGTTATACGCTACGGTCGCTGAGCCTGTTAACAGCGCGGCCAAAGACCCAAGAGCCAAACTGAGCCGCAATATAGTGAAGATATCCCGGACATCAGCCTGTACAAGATTAGAATGGCCCTGGAACAGCTTTGGAACAACAAGGCGCCCGAAGATGACGGAATCACATCAGAGCTTCTGAAAGCGGGTGGAACACCGGCACTTAAAGTCCTTCAGAAGCTCTTTAATTCCGTCGTACTCGAACGCCAGAGGCATGGAACAGAAGCATGCTGGTGCTGTTCTTTAAAAAAGGTGACAACACTTTATTGAAGAATTATAGACCCATCTCGCTTCTGAGCCATGTTTACTACGTAACTCATTGATGTTAAATATTTTATCATCATCATCATCATAATCTCAGCCGTATGACGTCCACTGCTGAACATAGGCCTCCCCCATTGATTTCCATAAAGACCGGTTGAAGGAAAATACTATGAGTAAATCAAAGCATGGTGGTAGGGTATTTTCTAGTACTCGGCTAGCTAACGCTAACGACCCTAAAGTCACCGAGCACCTAACTTGAGAGCTAGTTCCATTCCAGGTTAGTATGTTATCATCTTGGACCACACCGTCATTTAACATCAGATAAGCTGTGATCAAACACCTAGCCTACCAACCAAAAATTAAGATAATAAAAAAATGAATAAAATCCAAAATCAGCAGCGTTGTACAAAACATGTCTGATCCAACTAACAGCAATACTAACTTAGCACTCTGACAAATAATGCAATTTTCAAATATAAAATTTACTAAAAACGAGTTAAATTTTATTTTGTCAACGCTCAAAAATATAAATCTTTTCAATTCAAAGAAATCATATTTCCGAGACCGTTCTCCAATAGAGCTTTAATATAACCAGTGGCACCTCTATTTTCGCGCAATTCGCATAAAATTTCGTATTCACTTCGAAAAATTCCAGCGAAATTACTATTTGTCTTTCAAATGCAGTTCTTCGCAAAGATTCTTCATCGCTTGATGTTTGCGAATAGGAATTTTAGGCTCTTCTACAAATAATCACATGCTAGTTTTGATATGTTACATTCATTTCTTTTGACATTTGTTTAACCTTTTTTACATTTATTTTGACATCTTAAGAATTTACTGTGTCATTTACTCAAATTATATTAGATTAAATAATGATTTTTTAATTGTGAAATAGATATTATAATTGATTAGAATAGACGTTTTATCTCAATTTTTTTTATGTTGACAGGCTATAATTATGTTTACCACAGCTCACCTGATGTTAAGTGACGGTGTGGCCAAAGATGGTAAAGCACACCTGGAATGGTACTGGCTCTCAAGTGAGGCTGCCGGAACAAACCGTTAGATGCTTGGCGGCAGATTTTCAACTTGAGGGTGGTAGCTAGTGTACTAGAAAGTACCCTACCACCACGCTATGGTTACCTCACGATGTTTTCCTTCACCGGCAGTTCAAGCTCATTGTTGGGGTTTGAACCCGCGCCCTTCGGCATGCGAACCGACCGCACTAACCACTGGGCTATCATCGCTACTTATACTTATGTTCAAGGTTATATGGAATCTTAGATGTATTATTTAGTAATAAGGACTTTCGTTACTTGGTGGTAGATCTTCTTAGCAGGATATCGTGTAGGTAGGTGCCGCCGCAGTACCAGATATTCTGCCCACAACCAGTAGAAAAACAACATCAAAATCGGTTCAGTCGATTGGAACCTACACAGTGCCATAGATACACATGTTAAACTCAAAACAGCCCTCTGCTTGCCTCGAAGGTTAAAAGTTAAATTATATTATTTTTTATTTACTAATGACCCTGTTTTTTAAAGATGAAAAAATAGTATCAAATTATGATCTTAATGTCATACCACTCACGGCATTTCTTTTTTGTTTGTTTTCTAGATTATTTTACTTGGTGATCTCCTTAGCAAGTCATCTAGTTAGGCACCACCGCAGTACCAAGAATTCTACCGCCATGTAGTAGTGTGTAAGCATTACGGTATTCCAGTTTGAAGGACACTGCAGCTAGCAATACTGCAGGGCTGTTGAGACTAACCAACGAAAATATCAAGGTAATGAGCGCCAAAGCAGTGATGCCCTGGGCTTTGTTTTGCTACTCTAAGTTCTGTGTTTCGCTGCAATTCTCATGGACATGCGTTATCTCTTACCATCAGGAGAGTGTCTCATTCGTCTCATTAATTTTACATTTAAAATATCCAAATTTAGAATTTACGGCAAGGAAAACACTGGTATGGTAGACTATTGTTACTAAAATGGCCATAAAATGTAGTCTTATACATTTGATATTAGACAATTTTAATATGCATCGTTCACTATATTAAATTCAGAATTCTCAAACGACATTCTACGAACGTAACAAATCTATTTTATTCTGCCCATAGCAACGCAGACAATCAAGGGTGAAGACGATTGCATTGCGTGCAGCAAACTAGTTTTCTCACCTTTACAAATTCGCAATCAATCTCAGTTGACACCTCAAACAATGCGAACAAATTTCAATTGCACGAACAGGATTCCGTGAAGGAAATTCAACCTTATTTTGTCTATAAAGCACTTGTCGGATATACTGTTTTCTTTTATATTGTATAGCCTGTATATATAAGTGTTGACTGTCCGATATTGGTTTTACGCTTCTATCTAGCGCCAGCTGTTTTACGTATATCGTCAGTTCATCGAGTCTAAGGGCGTCCTACAATCTATTGTTTGGGTCCTCGCGAATCACTACGAAATCGATTTAAAGATTTTAAGATATTAACGTTACCGTCACAGTACATTTATGAAAACATTATGTTTGTCCGGAAAAATTTAAATTCATTTGAAATTAATAGTAGTCGCCATAACTTAAATACAAGAAATAAAGATAAAATTGTGACACCTAGATTCAGGTTATCTAAAGCTAATAAGTCTTTTCTCGGGAATTGCGTTAGATTCTATAATAAAATCCCACCTGAGGTAACTAAAATGTCCTATAATAAATTCAAAGATTTTATAAAGCAGAGGTTAATTGACAAAGCCTACTATAAGGTGGCTCATTACGTGGAAGACAGGAATATATGGTTGTTGTAGCTTCTCTCTGCACTTGCATCCCCCTGGCTAAGTGACAATTGTAGTAAGCATAATGTATGTATTAATATTTATTACTGTAAATTGTAACCTAATATGAAAAGAAAGATCCACAAAAAAAATGCCTTGCTGAGTTTCTTGCCGGAGTCTTCTCAGTTGAAGTGTAATTACGAGCCGGTGGTAGATTCAAACATGTAACTTAACGTTCATAAGTGCCTTACCAGGGCCTAAACTGAATAAATGACTTTTGATTTTGATTTTGATTTTGATTGACTCTTTTTACCAATTTGCGGTTTTCACGCCATGTAGAACACGTCTACGTCGTTATTTTATAACTATGAGTAAGTCAGGAAAAGAAAGTCGGTTATTTCCAGATCACCAGCAAATTTGTAAAACAATATTTATTTAATCTGAATCATGTTATTCCCCTGAGAGCCTTTAAGTATACCGCTGAAGTCACGAGGGGAGGCCGGAGCTTTCTTACATTTTTAATAACCTGGGACTTAATGGTTTGGTGCTAAGTGGGGCCATTAGGAAGGCAGTACACTGGTGTTGTGGTGGGAAGTTGTGGACTATTAAGACTCCATGTTCCGACGTTTTGAACACGTTAGTTACTGTAGTGGATCAACAGTCTAATGACGTATTAGACAGGTTTATAATTTACTAAACAAAAGTTAAGGCGGCAAGTTCGTGCCCGACAAATTCAATGTTTAATAATTTGACACATTACTAGGAAACTCAATCTTTTGGTGATTTACAGAGTCCTCGGTGTGTCTAGCATGTAAACGATTACTAAATGTTTCAAAAATCAGTTTTGATTTACTCCCGTCAGGGGTGCTGACCCAGTTTTTTTTTTCTATTTTACATAAGCTGTGCCCGGCGGTTTCACCCGCCATAGGCTTCTAAGAGTCGTATCATGAAGACCTTGAAAAGCTTGGCATTCTCTCTAAGGTGAGACAGTACTTCACACCAGAACAGCTACTCGGCTTGTATAAAGCACAAGTAAGATCGTGTATGGAGTACTGCTCGCACCTATGGGACGGCTCTGCCAAGTATCAACTTGAGGCATTGGAGTCGATCGAGAGGCGCGCCAGGAGACTAATTGGCAACGACACTTTACTGGAGTCTCGGCTTCAAAGCCTTGAGCATCGACGTAGAGTTGCTAGCTTGTCGGTTTTTTACCGAATACATTTCGGAGAGTGTGCACTTGAATTGCACAATTTGGTTCCCCCTGCACCATTCTATTACCGGACGGCCAGACAAACGCGACCAAAACGTCATCCGTACATGGTGGATGTTCCCCATGTACGCACAAAGCGTTTTGATTCCACATTTTTTATTCGCACAGCGAGGTTGTGGAACTCTTTGCCGGAGTCTGTGTTCCCTGTTAGGTACAATATGGGTGTCTTCAAATCTAGAGTAAATAGGTTTCTTCTAGGTAAGCGTGCTCCATCTTAGACCGCATTACTGCTTAACATCAGGCAGAGTGTGGTCAAACGCGAACTTATTTTGAATAAAAAAAAAAAAAAAAAGACCTATAATCTTTCTCAATAAATGAACTATCAAATGCAAAACCATTTTTCTTCAAATGTATACGGTATTTCCGAAGATTAGCACTGTTCGATTAAGTGTAAATTACATAAATCTCTCTAATTAATATGCTCTCTGGTCTCTATTATGCATTCCGACGCTTTGTTTCTCCAACATATTTTGACCTCTTCCCTATCTCTCTCTAATAGATAGTTGGTTGAAATTGACACAGAATATGAGGTATCATGGTAACTAAAAACAAACCACAACAAGATTGTCCCCTCACCAAAAATGAAATATTTTTTTTAGCTCAATTTTAAAAACAGTTAAAGTTTAATGTCATTATTAATAGTTGATTAACATTGATTTATTAATGCTTTGCTTAGTTTGGGGCTTGATTCACACGGCGCTAGTGTGAATTGTTCTCCAATATTTATTCATTTAACAACATCCTGTCTCGTTTTGACACATGAAATGTTTCGTCTGCTAACAGAAATAGCGCTATAAAATGTAACAGTGATTAACTTTTTGCAAAAATTTTAAGTAAAGCCTAGAAACATCAAACTTAGTATAGTGATCCACTTTACGCAATAAAAAATTACACATTTTTTATCCAGAAAATTCTTTCTTGAACCTACTGCATCAACGATCATTCTTGCGCCTCAAATAGAATTCAAGTGGAAATTTAGTTGTATACAATTGTATATCTACACATGTAGACTGTATATATACATATGTGGACTGCATATATACAACAGTCGTAAGATTATTTTTCTGATAAAGAACCACCGAATTTTCGTTTTACATATGCGGGATTACTCACGTTTAATTATGTCGGATACTCTGACTCTGGTCACATCCGATGGCCTTCTTCAAGGAGTCAAAGCAGAGCACAAAGCAGAGTCTTGCTTGGCAGTGCGAGCCGCTGCGTGCATCGTATGATGACAGCGGTTAGAAATGCGAACTGTAATAGTAATATCCGACATATTAATCCTGCATAAATAAAACAAATATATCAGTTTCATAGACCACCAAATTTATTGTGTTCATACTTATATATACTCCGAAAAAAAAAACTATTATTTCCAAAACTACCAATAATCAAAACAAATACAATTTCTTCAATCAAAATAAACATTTGTCAAAAATCATTGGCTAGCTACTAAATAACGAGGAAAGAACGCTACTCGCGTGACATGAAATATGAATCTCTCGATAAATATTTCAAATACACTAATGGAATCGTTACTTTCACATTTTTTTCTTTGCTTTGTGTACCTTAATCTTTTATGTTTTCATCAGCGGCTTTTTATTGTTTAGCTTTGTTAACACTATTCTATATTTATTACCTACTTACAGCTCTATTACCTATTTTAAGTAAGATTAAAAATACTATCACAAGTGTAATGGTTTTGCAGTCATTTGAGTATTCCAAGTTACAAGATCGGGGTGTTGTAAGCCGAAAAGGGGACATTCACCCATCATAATGATTAACTTTCTCTATGGGCACATTAGGCCAGTAAAAATAGCATTTTTTTTTTGTCAATTTTCCGTTTTTGTTATAAGGTGTAGGGTTACTTACTGAGCATAAAATCACAAAATGCTGACGATTCAGGTGGAGCTTTAAGCGCCATTTAAAAAGTTTTTGGCCGATATCTTGGAAGCTATGCTCTTTAGGGCAAAAGTTATCTTGTTCTTTGAAATCGTGACCATCTAATCCATAGAAAAAGTTTGTTGAATATTATCTTTTAATCCTAACATTATTTTCTTACAAAACTATCAATATGGTTAAACCGTGTAAACAGATTTTAGTTTAGATAAGTAACTAAATTTAAAATTCAAATTCAAATTGCTTTATTGACTTAAAAACGATAAACATTTACATGTACGTCACAAAAATCAGAAAATTTCTCATTAAAAATAAAATAATAATAATATAAACAAAAAAAATAAGAACATGGTATGTCAAATAATTTTATCACTCAATTTTTTTATTTTTTAGCTCACTTGATGTTAAGTGACGGTGTCGAAGATGATAAAGCACGCCTAGCCTGAAATGGAACTGGCTCTCAAGTAAGGCTACCGGAACACACCGTTAGATACTTGGTGGCAGATTTTCAACTTGAGGGTGGTAGCTAGCCAGCCGAGTACTAGATAGTACCCTTCCACCACGCTATGGTTTCCTCACGATGTTTTTCCTTCACCGGCAGTTCAAGTTCAACGTATTATTATAGATTTTTATTTTCATTTCTAACTGTAATTCTGTCTTCGTGTCGTTTACATTTGCTATAACATCTAGTAAATAAAAGGCTTATAACTTACGCTTACTTAAAAGTATGTGTAAATACATACATACAAAGCCCACCTTCATCGTACGAACCGCTTATAAGGGTTGGAAGAGTTTTGGCGGGAATGCGGAAAGAGTCGTGTCGCCCCATTGCTTTTTTTTGAGTGTTTATGTATAAAAATAGTGTTGTGGGAAAGTGATATAATGCGGTGAAACATGACTTTTCGCATTGCTTCCAAAACTTCATCGAAGCTTATAGTAAAGTCGCCACTACTTTACTAAAGCATGACTAGATTTGACTGGCACGGACTGAACTTGACCAAGACTGGACTTAGACTACAAAGATAAAGAAACTGAAGACTGCACACAAAATACAGAAACCTTGTAACTGGCAGAATACACAGAGTGCGATGCCAAGAAGAAAGAGAAAAAAAAAACACGGGATGGTGGTGATGGTTTTCACGGTGGTCGAGTATTTTATAGTACTCGGCAGGCCACCATCAAATTGAAAATCCGTCAAGCCTCTCACAGTGTGTTCCAGCACACTAGAGAGCTAGTTCCAAGCCGGACTAGGTGCATCTTCGAGCACTCCGACATTTAACATCAGACGAGTTGTAGTCAAACACCTATCCTGTCAAACATAAAATAAACAAGGGAATTTTCTTTTTGAGTGGATGTTCCCTGACGGATACAATCTGGGTGCTTTCTAATGAATCGGTTTCTTATAGGAAAGCGTGCTTCATCGTAGACCGCGTCTTCACTTACCATCAGGCGAGATGGCGGAAAACGTAACAAAAAATAATAACTACAAAAAGCCTGAAGAAAACCTTCCAAAACAATCCATTTGCTTACCACTATTGGCAAAGAAAAAAATACTCCTATTTTGCACACGTTTTTTAGAGGTGGGATTTCTAAAATCGGTACAAAGACCTCGTTTCGGCAATTTACCAAGACGAATGGTTATTGTCAGGCCTTCTTTGGGAAATATGAAGATTGATCACTTCGAGTTAGCGGCCCATGCCTTATCTACTGACCTAGAGGCCATATTGTTCCGGTAATGGTTTTAATGAAAGCTGACTTTGGATGGATAATGGTGTATTATGGATTTTGTTTCCTGGCTAAAGTGAAACTTCGAGTTGAACTTGATATCTTTTGATAGATAATGGGCAAAGTTAGTCTGGTTTATTTTATTGGCAACTTGTAACTGTTTTGTTGTTTTAACGAGTTTATGTTAAAATCTATTCAGGTTAATTTTTGTTATTACAATGTATTTTGTTCCTCGTTTTAAGCGATAAGGCCGCTAGTTGATGCACTATTATAAAGCTGTTTCTGTTATTAATATTTAATTTCTGGTGTGAACAATAAAATATCTTATTTTTTATTAGCAATAAACGTAGCTATAGCAAAAAGTCAGTAAAAAAAATCATGTATCATTTTCAATAAAGGGATTTTTCTTATGGGTGACAGGCTAGGTGTTTGACCACAACTCACCTGATGTTAAGTGATGGTGTGGTTGAGGCACATCTACCCTGGAATGAAACTGACTCTTAAGTGAGGTATCCGGAATACACCTTGCTTGACGAAAAATTGTCGAGTTGAAGTTAACTAGCTAGCCAAGTACTAAAAAGTACCTTAAGTAGGTTTTTTTTGAATTATACTTGTATACTTTTATTGTTGGAACCACCAACAAACCACCACCTCTAACCATCGAAAGTCACAAAGTAATGAGCGCCAAAGCAGCGATGCCCTGGACTTTGTTTTGATACTCAAAGTTCTGTATATCGCTGGAATGGTCTTGGACAGACGATACCTCTTACCATCAGGAGAGCGTCATGTCCGTCTTATTATTTTTACAGTACCTGGATGACCGAGCTTTGCTCTATTTTTTTCGTTTTCGAAAAATTAAACCTAGCTAGAACGATTTATCGCCCCCGAAACCGTTTCAGAGATTCAGATTCATACATACATATTTACAAGAATTGCTCGTTTAAAAGTATTAGATATATAAAAATTTCGTGTCACGTTGTTTGTCCGCGATAAACTCCTCAACTTCTGAACTGATTTTAACCAAATCTTGCACACTGTGTGCAGTTTCATCCAACTTGAGAGATAGGATAGTTTATATCTCATATTATATATATCTAATACCAATTGTATATATATATATATATATAATTATATATACAAGAACTGCTCGTTTAAAGGTATTAGATAAAAAAAACCTTCAATAAGTCCAAGATACAAATTGTGGTAGCTCTTCGATACGGAAATATTACGGATCTTTATCCTTATTATCTCAGAGCTCTACAGAACAAAATTGAAAACTTTCTGCGCCCTCTTTCTGGTCTTCATTAATGTTGTTTCGAGAACTCTCTGATGTTTTGAAGGATGCTTTAACTCATAATTTTACGGATAACCGATCGAGTCTTGAGTATTGGAGCCGTTATATAAATTAAGTTTTTTAATTGGTTAGTATACTACAAGCTGAACTATAAAGAAAATAATAATTTCAATAACTATTAGCCAAAACCTTAATTAACATTTTACACTGCAGTATAGCGATGATAGATCAGCGGTTAGCGCGGTCGGTTCACATGCAGAAGAGCGTGGGTTCAATACCCAACAATGAGTTTAAGCTGCCAGTGAAGATAAACATCGTAGTTTTCTTTTTTTTATGTCTGATAGGCTAGGTTTTTTACTACAACTCACCTGATGTTAAAAGACGGTGTGATCGAAGATGGTAAAGCACACCTAGCCTGGAATGGAACTGGCTCTCAAGTGAGGTATGGTAGGTACTTTCTATAACTTGCGAAACAAAGAAAAGCTGGTCGTACCATGGACTAGGTTAGGTAAAGTTGAAAAGCAGGGCAGCATTAATGTATAATAAATTGCCTATATGTATTACAGAATTAAATTCTACCGAATTTAAAAAAATATTGAAAATTTCTTGGAAAGCAATCCTTTTTACAAATGAAGTGAATATATTATGTCAATGAGGTTCTCGGAACCCTCATTTGTGTGTAACACATAAACGGAGCCTGCACTGTAAACAGAAGTATGTTCGTTGTTGTTAACTTATTAGTTAATTATATATAATATAATAATATAATATAATAAGCCTTTATTGCTGTTTACAAATTAGTTGGAATTAGTAATTTATAACATGTTGTTTATCTTAAAGTAATTTGTCCAATTATTAAGTTTCGGCGTTCGGTGTATTTTCCTTTAAACAGCTTGTCTCTTGACAAAGGCCTCCTCTAATGATTTCCATAGGTCTTTATCTTTAGCCATTCGGATCCACTCTGGACCGGCTACTCTTTTTATGTCGTCTTCCCAACGTTTCGTTTGCCGCCCCTTGCTTCTAGTACCGTCTCTTGGGTACCACTCTGTTACTATTTTGGTCCATTTCTCGTGTCTCTCTCTTAACATATGTCCTGTCCACCGCCATTTTTGTGTTCTACATACTGTTCCTGCATTTCTAAATTTAGTTATATTTTTTATTTCTTTTAATTTAACTTTATCTTTTCTCTTGACTCCAATGGCACTTCTTTCTATACTATTTTGACAGACGTTTATTTTATTTGTTAATTGTTCTGTTAATGCCCATGTTTGACAACCATAAGTCAAACACGGCAGAATGCACATCTCGTAAACCTTCCTTTTTTCTTTAATTGGCATGTCCTTATCCTTCATCACTTCACTGAGAGACCAATATCTCCTCCAAGTATTGGCTATCCTCCTATCAATTTCTTTTTGCATAGTATTAGTTGTCGATATTAACTGTCCCAAGTAAATATATTCTTCTACATATTCTATTTGCTCCGTATTTACTATGATGTTATATGTCTGTGAGGAATTAGTCATAACTTTTGTTTTAGTGGTGTTCATTGATAGCCCCGCTTTCGCACTTTGGTCCGATAACTGTTGTAGCATTTTCTGTAAAATATTTGGGCATTCAGAGAATAGGATGAGATCGTCTGCAAAACGTAGGTGGCTTAATTCTTCGCCATTTATCCTGAGTCCATTTCCGTTCCATTCCATGCTCCTGAATATCATCTCCAAAACTGCCGAGAATAGTTTGGGTGAGATAGGGTCACCCTGTCGAACACCGCGCTCTATAGAAAATTCTTCGCCTGTTTTTTCCAGTCTAACTTGTGCTGTGCTCTTGGAGTATATATTCTTCAGAATTTTTATATATTTACCTTGTATTCCCTGATTATGTAATGCTTCCCAGATATATTTATGTTCTAAGGAATCAAAAGCCTTATTAAAATCTACGAATCCTAAATAGTAAGTTTTGTTGTATTCTTTATATTTTTGTAGAACTTGTCTAAGAACATGTATGTGGTCCATCGTCGAAAATTTACTTCGAAAACCTGCTTGCTCCTTTGGCTGATTCTCGTCAAGTACAGTAGTGATGCGGGATAGTATTATTTTTGAAAAAACTTTGTATATATTAGACATCAAACTAATTGGACGATAATTCCCGATTTCTCCTTTATCTCCTTTTTTGTGTAGCAACGTTATCGTCGATTTTGTCCAGTCGTAAGGGATATCTTCAGTCTCTATAATTCTATTAAAAATGTATGTTAATATAGGAGCGAGAACTGGTATGGTAGACTTTAACAGCTCGTTGGTTATTTGATCAGATCCAGGTGTTTTGTCTGCTTTCTGTGTATAAATTGCTTTTATTGTTTCCTCCTTCAATATTTTCGGTATGGGCTGAGAATCATTATAGTCACATTCCTTCACAATTTCTGTAGAATTATTGCTTTGGTATAGCTTTCTATAATAGTCTGTCGCTATTTTAAGTATTTCAGGTCTTTTGCTTGTGTGATTTTCGCTCTTAGTTTTCACACTCGGCATCCATTCTTTCTTGTTATTTAGTTCCTTGATAGCGTTTTTTATACCACCAGTTCGTTCGATGTGCTTTTTCAAAGTATTTTGCCTTTTTATTTTTCTATCTTTCCTAATATTTTCATTAATTTTTTTACTGATTTCTGATATTTTGGTATGATTATCTTTATTTCTTTTTTCTTGTAATAGTTTTTTCCTTTCTTGTAGCAACTGTTGTGTCTCTGTAGATATTACTTGTTTATTCACGGCATTTACTTTCCTTGTTTCTGTTTTTAATATATTTATAGTTTTTTCATATTGTTCTCCAATTGGTGTGGTATTTTCCTTAACCCTTTCTGCTAATGCTTTTAGATTGGCTATTAGCATATCCCTATTACCGGTACACATAAGGGCTGGGCTAGCATTTTGCCATTTTCTTTTCCTTTTAATAGGCATCCCTGTTAATGTAGCGCGAACCATTTTATGGTCTGTATGGAAATTTAAATTGTGTATAGTAGAGACGTCTTTGAAGGCCTTGATGTTATTAGACATGATAAAATCAATTTCGTTTTTTATAAGACCGTTAGGAGAAATCCATGACCATTTCTTTGTTTCCTTTTTCCGGTAGAAACTGTTGAGGATACTGAGTCTGTTCTGTAAAGCGAATGTGACTAATCTTGCTCCATTTTTACTCCTTTTGCCGAATCCGTATTTGCCTATAGTGTATTCTTCACCCCTATTGTTACACATTCCTATTTGTCCGTTGAAATCTCCCATTACTATAATATTCTTGTGCGAGTTTTGAATAGTGTTTTGTAAATCTTCATAAAACTTTTCTATTTTTCCTATATCTTCTTTTTTGTCTGACTCAGTTGGCAAATACGCTTGTATGATTGACCATTTCTCTGGTTTATTATTAGGAAGCGTTATATTCAGGATGGCTATTCTTTCGGAGATTCCTTTGATTTCCTCAATTTTGCTCGCTAGACTCTTTTTGATCAAGAAGCCCACTCCGTAAGATCCTGGCGTCTCCCCTTTATAATGTAAAATGTAATTCCCGTAGTCTTCTATCCCTTCTCCATATCTTCTCATTTCACTAATACCTATTATATCCCATTTTATTTCTGATATGGCTAATTCCAGTTCTAGAAGTTTCTCAGGGGTTCTCAGTGTTCTTGTATTTAGCGTGCCTATATATACATCTGAAGTATTTGTGATACTTTTATCCTTCTTTAGAGGGTCCTGGTCGTTTTTTAAATTATATAGCTTTATTAATTAAAGTGTAATTGAAAGATATATTTTTATACAAGTGTGTAACATTATTGTTATTTATGGGCAATAAATATTACTGATTTACTGATTTCTAGTATTCGTGTGGCTAACACCCTCAAGTTGAAAATTTGTCGCCAAGCACCGACAGCCTCACTTGAGCCAATTCCATTACAGACTAGGTGTGCTTTACTATCTATGACCACACCGTCACTTAACATCCGGTGAGTTGAAGTCAAACACTAACAAACAAACACTAGCCTGTCAAATTAAAAAAAAAACGAACAAATTGTAAGTTAAAAATAATCAATACATATTCAAAGTCCCCGCGTCTGTCCGTCGGCGATAAACTCAAAAACTACTGAACGGATTTTTACGCAGTTTTCACCAATAGATAAGAGTGATTCCTGAGGAAGGTTTGGGTATAATAAGTTAAGGTTTTGTGTGTTTTTTAAATATGACGATAATTGTTGAACAAGTCGGCAAAAATTAAGCTGACTGGGGCCATCCCCCTCGCCTCGAGTGTCCTCGCCCTCTGTGATCCACTGCTCTTAGAAAATATCATCATCAGCCATAGGACGTCCACTGCTGGACATAGGCCCCTCCTGGGGGGGTTTTGCCAATACTCGCCACGCTTGGCAGGCGGGTTGGTGAGCGTAGTTGGATTTGATTGTTTAAGAAAGACGCTGCTGCCCATCATCCGAATTATATCCTTTAGGCGACTCTTACTGCAACCACGGGTAGAGAGGGTGAGGTACTATTCTTAAGCCGGCACCACCACGGCCAAGAAACATAGGCATATAATATGCTCTACCACCCGTGCGAAGCCGAGCGGGCCGGGTCGCCAGTATCTTGTAAAAACAGTGACACTTGAATGATGTTAACAGGAGTATTTTTCCTTTCAGATTTGTCGAGTGCAGTCACGATGCAAGTGAGGTGTCATGTTTTCAGTGAAGTGTGCCGTCGTGCTCAGTGACAGACCGTTGAAGATGTAAAATGGAGTGGGGTGTGCGCGGCCCCGGGCGTTCGCTGTCCTTCTGGGGCTTGGTGCTGGGATTTCACATCGTGTACATGGTCACAATTGCAGGTAAGAGCTGAAGACAACAATGGTTTCCCTAATCATTCTTGAGATTAATAAATTCCCTTTGAAAATCTCCCGCCGAGCATCTTGTGTGTTCAGGCAGCCTCAATTGCGAGCCAGGTCCATTCCAGGCTAGGTGTGTTTACTATCTTAATAGCAGGTCATAAAAAAAGTATATGCTAAGCGAACAAAAGCTTTTCTAACATTAAAAAATCCAGAACAGAATTTGTAACAAGCATTATGTTTAGTGATTAAATATCACACTAAACTCTGCAATCTCTTTCATTATTAATGCTTCTTTAACAAACTTTAACCCAGTTTTGGAAATTCGATCCAATTAAAACACAAACTACACATTTAAATTCTAAAGCATCACACACAATGGACGTTTTATTGAAGATAGTATGGGTAGATTTGTATAGATCAAAGATAATTCAAATGGTATTTTATTGTATTTACGTTTAGCAAAATTATTAAGTAAAGTTGTGTGTGTGTTTTGTTTCTAGTAAATCATCCGAAAACCCTAAAGGCTTTTAGTATTTACAAATTTGTTTAAATATACATCAAAGAAAACAATTATTTTTCGTAAAGATCAAAAGTCACTATGGGCCCCAATTCAGTTTTCAGTTACTATAAAATAAAGTCGCTTCCCGCCGCCTGTACGCTTAGATCTTTTATACTACGCAACGGATTTTAATGCGGTTTTCATAAATTGATAGAGTGATTCAAGAGGAAGGTTTTGTGTATAATACATGGATATGCACGTTAGTATCTACATAGTTAGTATTTTTGGAGACAATATTAAGTTTTAAGAGGTCTTTACCATCAGTCTCTGACAAAAACTTATATGTAAGTAGAGTAATACTATTTTTTTAAAATATTATTATTAATTGATTCCAACCAAGCCGCTTCCAACCGGTATTTATGGAAGTCAATGGGGGAGGCCTATGTCCAGCAGTGGACGTCCTACGGCTGAGATGATGATGATGATGATGATGATGATGATGATGATGATGATGATGATGATGATGATGATGTTGTTGATGATGATGATGATGATGATTAATTGATTATTTCTTTGACATTTAATTCTGTATTATTTTATTTATTGTTTTAATTGCATGCTGTCTGTATCTGTACTTGTTGTGACATTTATCTGTATACTTTTTCCTGCTTACTTTTAGTCGTGCGACGAATGTACGTTGGTGTTCATAATATAAATAAATAAATAAGAATATTTACTTTTGCATGTTAGGTAGTTATTTTTTTTATGTTTAATCAAGGCATTTGTAAAAAAATTACGACTAATTGGAGCCGTTACGTAGTGTACGTATACTGGGAATGTTCAAGGGGTAAAGGCATGAAATAAGAATAATTTTTACAAAAAAAAAAGACCAAATCCTTTTCACCTTCTACACGACTAGATTATACTGTATTATACTAGATTTTTTTTCGAAAGATAGAGAGTTCTCACTACTGAAAAGTGACAGAAAACTAAAATAGATCATTTACTTGGACATAATTATTTTGTTTGAAAATCAAACTACCGAATAGATTTTGATTAATTTCTATATGAACAATCGGAAAGTATATCCTTTCAAATAAAAAAGAATTAGTTTTTGAATTAGTTTAAAATGACGGAGTAAAGAAAAGCATAACCGAATTGAAACCTCTTCCATTTTTGAAGTCGCTAAAAATACAAATAAGGAATCCGCCCATACTGTTCTGAAGCTGTATACAGTTTTCACTCTTGACTTTTGTCCCAATCACGAATGTAGTTCAATGTGAGTCACTCCAATTATTGGCTCAAAACGTTGAGTACAGCGTTTGTAATTATAACGTACATGAAACGCTTGAAGCATGACATAATTATCTAAGAACTAAAACTGGTCTATAAATGTATATAGATCTTTAATATGTTTACAAGTAATATGGCATTTCAGTCTTTTTGTTTAAGTTTTATTGAGATGAACAAAAAGCATCTGGTTTTTTTTAATGTTTGGCACAGCTCATCTGATGATAAGTGACGAGATGATCGAAGATGGTAAAGCACACCTAGCCTGACATGGAACTGGCTCTCGATTGAGGCTGCAGGAGCACACAGTTAAATGCTTGGCGGCAGATTTTTTACGTGAGAGTGGTAGCTAGCCAGCCGAGTACTAGAAAATACCCAACTAGCATGCTATACTTTTCTCACTATGTTTTCCTTTACTGGCAGCTCAAGTTCATTGTTGGGATATAAACCTACGCCCTTCGGCTCATAAACCGACCACGCTAACCACTGAGCTATCATCACTACAAATTTATTTGTTATTGTTAGTACTACTTACACAAATATGTAATGTCTTTATACTACAAAATATATATTGTTTATGTTAAGTGATTTGTTTTTTTTAAGTTTTGGGGTTTTAATTCGTTTTTGTTAATTAACTGTAATCATAAACCTTTGAATGATTTTGTGTCAAGAAAAATATGGAAATTATTATTAATAAATTATATTATTATCTCCTAAAATGTTATAATTTCGATTTAGTTTTTCCTTTTAAGATATGTAAGCATTTTCAAATATTGTAGGATTATAAAAATATAGCGCACATATTTTATGGTTTACAATAAGTGGTAAAGTTTAACTTAGGTACTTAAATTTAACTTGTACATACTATATAATTACAGTATATAAATCCTACTATATAAATGTATACTTTGTTTAAAATAAATGATATAAAACATACATTTTATTTTTAATGTCTACGTAGATTAAAATCAGATTATAGTCGTTGGTAAGCGTGAAATTTAAGAACGGCTGAATCGATTTGGATGTTTCTTTTTTTTTTATGTTTGTGATAATTCGAATGACGTTTATATAGATTCGAAGGCAAATGTTAAAAGCTACTAGCTAAAGCTAGCACCGGGCTTGAAGTAGTGGGTATTTAACTATGTACTATAGAAAATAAAATCAAAGACTATGACGATGAAGTTATTCATTAATGTAGTCTAACGTTTATTTTTTGGTTGATGCTAGGTGTTTGACCACAACTCACTTCATGTTAGGCAACGGTGTGGTCGAAGATGGTATACGCCTATCCTGGAATGGGACTGTATTTACGGTAACCCACCGGAACGATTAAAACTACCACTTTAAATTCACCCTCCCTAAAAATCCGACCTCTTTCACGCCCTCCAGTTTTATTTGTCAGCAAAATCGCGTCGTCATTAATGATCAAACATTTCCCAAGCTCCAGTTATGGTATCGGAAATGAGCAATGGTATCCGTTTCCGACGACAACTTCATCGTCTATTTGAAATTGAGTCGTATTTCTTCAGCTTAAGACATCGGATACCTTAATAGGTATCAGAACCTATTAGATATCGCTTGTGTGTTTTAATTACAGCTAAATGGTAAACAACAAAGGTCTTGGAGTAATACCTTTATCCGATAAATTTTTACTCGTGTGCTTCGTAGGTGTAGGAATGTTGACTGGGCGCCTTTTTAAGGTCTCAAAGAATAATGTCAATCCCTTAATCCCTTGCCTAATCCTCCTAAATCTAACATAAGCCGGAATGCGCATTTGCTATAAATGTCTTCTTACTTGGTATAGCATAGGTATGATTAACCACTGTGATCATAGACCGGGACTTTATCTGCGTTAACTATGAAATTCAGTTCAAAAGTGAAACATATTGTGTAAGTAAAAAACCCATTAGTTTTATCCGTCATGGAACTTACGCTATTTACCTAGGCTAGGATTAATAATAACTTTTATCCCAAAATAATGTTTTATAAAACACATCTATAAGTACCAAATTTGAAGTGAATATATCTTATAGTTCATTATTGCGGGACAAAAAGTATTCTATTGTTAATCCAAGTGATAAACTATCCGTATACCTTTATCCTTTTAACCATTTTTGCGTAATTGAGTAACATACATTCTAAGCACCCAAACATACAAACTGTCACATTTATAATATCACTAGCTGCACCCCGCGGTGTTACCCCACACCCTATGTGCTAATCCAGAGTATCAGCTACCTCCATACCAAATTTCATTAAAATTGGTCCAGCCGTTTGAGAGTGAAGAAGTACTTACACACTCACAAACTTTCGATTTTATAATATTTGTACATATTGGTAAAATTAATTAACATGTCAATATAGTGTACATTTTATATAAAATTAATAATTAATTAAACAAAAATAATAATTAAAAAAACTTAAATTATAAATAAATAAATAAAGCTTAGTATATTTTTTTTTTAAATCTATAGGTGAAATTTAAAAAATCTCGTTAAACCAATAAAAAGATTGCTCAACAAACCATTTTTATTTTTTATATGAAGCTAATAATTTGATAGCTCTGTTTATTTGTGTGTCTTCCAGAGCTGTAGGGCGTTGGTTCGATTCCCGCCCAGGACAATTTTTTTATGGTATAAACAAATGTTTGTTCTGTGTCTGAGTGTTCTGTATGTGTTATAAGTATGTATTTACAAAAAAAAAGTATATATGTATTCTATCAATTATCTGACTTCCATCACACGAGCTCTGCTTAGTTTGGGGTCAGATGGCGCTGTTTGTGATGTCCTACGATATTATTTTATTTATTTAATTAATTTCAAACGGTATAGCATCATTAATATAGAAAATACAGGTTGAAAGGAATCCTCTCTTTTTACCATAATCCACAATGTACATATATTTCTTGCTTAAATCTCTTATTACATACTCCTAATTCGAATTTTACTGAAACCTACAAGTATTTCTCAAACATATTGCGTACACACAAATTGACTTAGATACTTTATAAATGGCCATAATAATAGGTACAGAATAACGTTAGTAGAAGGAAATAATACCGTATTATTAGAAAGGTAAATTAATTGTACGCGTGTCAATTCATTTCGCTTTCAAATGTCTAAATTTAATCTATTGAAATTAACATAAGTGATTCGGTTACTCTTGTTCTCGTATATAATCACGCATTTGACAAGGGCGTACATTTAATTATTTTCGAACATGCTTGTAGTTTATGACTGAATTATTATCAATTGAAATACTTGTAGATATTATTGGTGATTTGCGAAAAATTCGTCGAAAACAATTAATCGAATCACAATTCCTCGAAAAAACAATTCGTCGGATCACAGTTCCTCATAAACAATTCGTCGGATCACAATATTATTCGTCAAATCACAATAGTACGAATCTACTATAATTGTAGGCCTACGGGATGTGCAGCCCCTCGTAATATTTATCAGAAGGCGACTGTTTCGACATAAGTCTCAGTCAAAATTTGGTAACTTACCTCATTCATCATCATTCTCATTCATTAATTATTTTCTCATTTTTTTCGAATCATTTCTTTCGTTGTGACATTCCGCGCTATTTGTGACAAATTGTGATTTGACGAATGAATAAATTAAATAATGAATGAATAACTTTTTATTGTACACACTTAAAATTACATAATACAGAAGAAATAAACTAGTAAATAGGTGGCAACTGGCGACCTTATCGCTAAAAGCCATCTCGACGAATAGTGTTTTCGACGAATTGTAATTTGACGAATTTTCCGCAGACAATTTTTGGTGACAACATTAATAGTTTCAAGAGCTAGTCTTTGCGATCACTGTCTGACCAAAATTGACATGTTATTTTTTAAATATTAAATAGATCTGCGTTTGGCCACCAACTCGCCTAAAGAAAAGCGACGGCGCGGCCGAGGATGTAGCACGCCGATCTAGAAGAAATCTATTCACTATAGCCTTAAAAACGTCCATACGGTAGTTTAAAGGAAACAGCAGCCGGCAATGTGTTCCATTCATGGGCTGTACGTATCAAGAAAGTAGAGCGGAATCATTGTGTACGAATACTGGGAACGTCCACGAGGAACGGATGATAGTGTGGTGTTCTTCTGCTTATCCTGTGGTGAAATGGAGAGAGTGGGACAAGGTCATGGAGCTGAAATGTATTCGGTAAAAAATAGACAGACATGCCACTCCACGGCGATGATCAAGACAACAAGTTTTGGTGACTAGATCGCTATCATCAATAAGTCTCATAGCACGTCGGTTCACCGCCTCCAAAGCTCTGGAGGTCCTGAGTTCGAATCTAGACTTTCTACCAACTAGGCTGCCAAAGCATTCTTATAAACAAAACCGAATCAAATTATTTCACTAAATAGAAATAATCTCATTAAATTTCGGTGCTTCTAACAAGCACATGCTCCCTCATGTCCGTACAGTATGTTCGGCTTAAGTTACCCTGTTGCTATAGAGTTATGGATTCCCCGTAATTTAATACACAAATCCATTGTAACAACGGTCCTCAAGGCTTGACCTTCGTAGAATGCTGTTAATATTGCGGAGAGGTTAACTCCACAGTAGACAGTAATAAACAGTACATACCTTTTGACGACCTTTATGGTTAAATGGATAGTGCTTTTACCTCCTTATTTAGAGATCACGGGTTCGATATCCGGCTAGATTTTTTTTTGTGGTTTACCACGTCTCGTCTGATGTTCAATTACCATGTTGGTAAACACACAACCCGGAATGGAACTGGCTTTTAAGTAAGGCTGTCGGAACACACCGTTAGTTTCTTGGTACAAGATTTTCAAATTGAAGCTGGTAGCCGAGTAATAGAACGATGTTTTCCTTCGCCGGCAGCTCGAACTCTGTGTTCGGATTTGAACCCATGCCCACGTATGAAACGACCGCAATAACCATAGTGCTATCTTCGCTACAAAACTATTGAAAATCGATATATGTGTGTACTGTACAAAAGAAAAACAAGTACACTTTACTAATTGATTCTAGATATTGAATAGATAATAGGTATAGAGATGATTCTAGATTTTAAACTAAAGATGACTTTATTTTAATAAAATACATAAAATAAACTTGACTTTCAATTTACCTTTAATGACGTCACATAGTAGGATATATAGGGCCACTTTGCCAGCTTAGCTATGTATACTTTTTGTTTTACATACATATTCATCCTACTGTATGACGTCCTCACTATAAAAAGTTTGAAAACGTATTAAAAATTACCTACCAGATAGAAATCCAAATTATTCAAATTAGTTTAATAAAATAATACTTTAGGTACATACCGAATTAAGCAAAGCTTTACTATAAAAGTCAAATAACTGATAGAATACTTAATTACTTTATTGTGTGAATACATTTTTATAATACATACAGAACAAACAATTGTTTATACAGCAAAATGTTTGTTTTGGATGGGAATCGAACCCATACCCTACAGCTCTTTAAGCGGATATACCACCAATGAGCCAAGAGGGGTTTTACAATATCGCTGCAATGGTAGGTACCTCTTATTACCAGGGGAAAGTTTCCTACGTCTCATTATTTTGAAATTAAAAAACAAACTCTAGGTACAGGATTCGTGCCTTCCCTTAATTTGAAATTTAACTACGGTTATTAAAGTATAGTGTGCCCTCGGGGTCACAGCCGTACCCTGCTCGTATGTAATTATACCTATTCGTGTTACAGCTCTAATTATTCAGATATTATAACAACGATAAATATAATTTGAAACATGTGATATAGGTCGCAAGGCCTGAGTTCCAAATGAAAGACCTTTTCCGTAAATTAGAAGTGTCAAATTAATGTACTAGAATAATCGGAAATACCTACATGCCCAATTAGTCATACAAAAATAAAATACCTATATATAACTATCAACTTTTTCTATTTGCGATATAATGTAACAGATTTGTCTCAATTTTTTTTCTGTTATTTTATAGCTTTTATTTTTAAATCCTTATCTAATACCTTTAAACGAGCAATTCTTGTATATATGTATATATATATAAGTGCGCGGAGGGACTTTTAATAGTTCCATTTGACAAACTTTGACTTAAGTTATATGCCTAAATTTAATTTTGTATAATTTATTACTTGTACTTTTTTATGAATTGTATATATTTGTAATAATAAGTTGACATGTATTTTAATTTTATATTTTTGAAGGGAATTCTGTTTTGTATATTTTTATATAATTATGTCCAGTCCAAGTATTTTCTACCGAACATTGACTGATGACTGATTAACTGAAAAACTGTTCCGATGCATTTTTTTAATTCAGTGTCAACCCCAAGTTGTTTGCTGAGCTCAGTCCGCTATTGGCATGGTACCAGATAACCGAGAGCAAGAAGGTAAGCAGTAATTTTCCACTTCACTTCCCAAGTGGCAAAAACAAACTTAAACTTTTAAAGATAACGCGGTCCCGCAGTTTGTTTTAAAATTACTAACTTCCTGAAAGTACTAACAAGATAAACGTCTTTGTTTCCGCTAAGTTTTAAGTAAAAAGTGAAGTAAGTGAACGCTACAGTTTTTTCTAAAGAAATAATCTTTCAGCTTTTCTTCATTTTTACGACGACACTAACTCTAGCTACTTTAAAGTTTGGCACTGATATCAAGTCTCATAACTAGTTTCTTTTAAATAGGTTGTTTATCAATGATTTTTATAACACTTATAATTTCGCGTTTAACTACCGACTCGCCTGACGGTAAACACTTAACCTGTCAACCATTAAAAAAAAGTTTAATGGTAACAAGGTAGCGACGATAGCTTAGTGCTTAGCGTGGTTGATTCACACGACAAAAGCCGTAGGCTCAAATCCCAAACAATGAGCTTGAGCTACCGGTGGAGGAATACATCGTAAGGGAACCATAGCATGGTGGTAGGGTATGTTCTAGTACTCGGCTGGCTAACAACCCTTAAGTTAAAAACTGCCGCCAAGCACCTATAGCCTCTATCTATACCTGTAGCCTCACTTCAAAGCCATTTCCATTACAGGCTAGACGTGCTTTACCATCCTCGACCACACCGTCACTTAACATCAGGTGAGCTGTAGTCAAACACCTATCTTATCAACCATAAAAAAAGGTAACACGTTCTACAGTTGGAGTGCCAGCCTATAAAAAACTAGGGGAAAAAAATGGCAAAGATCCGGAGAACAAATAAGTAAGGCCACATATATAAACCAATGGGAAAAACAAGTTTTCAAGCCCCGTGGCTCTTTATTAGAGTTTATCACTCAACTCCAAAGTAACAAAATTTCCTCTGACAAGCAGAATTTCTTCAACATATGAATTCATACAAACAGGCAACCTAATAAAATGACATGTGAGTTGCCACTTAACCGTTCTCAGAGTCGCTTTGAAGGGGAAAACTTCATCAAATACAATTTCCTGAAAGTTTGAATTGACGGGGACTCGTCAGTGTCGGTTGTGGGGGTTCTTGTGAGTTGGAGCACTAATTTAATTATTGTTGGAAGTCTAAAAATTGTTGGCTTGGTGCGGGCCTCTTATCATTGTGAGACGGGTAAGGCCATAGTCCACCACGCTAATCAAGTCCGTCTTAGCAGGCTTCACATATCTTCGTATATTTTAAAGAACTCTCAGACTTGTAAATTTCCTCACGATGTTTTCCTTCACCGTTTGAAATCAGCGACTGTTAGCGATTGTCTATAAATATTGTTCTTAGCTAGATAGTTTGTCTATATTAGTAGAGTTTTGTAGAATAATATTAGTCGTAAGTTTGATAAAGTATCGAATAAAGTTGGTCAGACTTCGTCTTTACGCATAGACTAGGAAAAAAATGTGCCAAGAGGTAGGGGTCAGCTACTGGCTGATCTAATTAATGTAGATGTTATGAAAATGTGTATATTTCTTTCCCACTAGTTATAGGCATATGAAATAAATTAGCGAGGTGCTATGGGACCGCCTTTTGACCTCCCGCTGCTCTCCAGTATGGCCGCCATGGAAGTGGCACCATGCCACCGGCCCGAGGCAAAGGTTATGAGTAGCGGGAGCCATAATAAGCGCGCCTTTTCCTGCAGATTACCGGTCCCAAGAGCTCACTCCTCAATTGCTAAACGTAGTCCAGCCTACTCTCTTCCGTGCGTTTACAATAATATTACTAAGAGAATTATGCAAATTATGTAGTTCTAAAGCACACTCTCCGAAATGTATCCGATAGAAGAAAGACAAACAAGCGACTTTACGTCGGTGCTCAAGGCTTTGCAACTGAGACGAAGCCAAAGTGTCGTCACCTATTAGCCTCCTAGCACGCCTCTCGATTGACTTAATCAGAGCCAGAGCCTTAATCTGATATTTAGCAGAGCTGTCCCATAGATGAGAGCAGTACTCCATACACGAAGAGAACCACGTATGCATGTTTGTATGTGAGTTTCTTTATTTGACCATAACTTTTGAATTGATTTGGATGGGGTAAAGTCCTAACATCATCCCAAGTGACACGGGGTATATATATTTTTATTTATTTAAAATTGGGCGTCGTGCTAATTATTTTATTTTATTATGATTGTTTGAATGTTATTTTATAACTGAATTACGTAGAGACTAGGTTCTATAAACTTTTGAAAGGTGTTCGGTGTTTGATACCACGCCCTTCGCGTGTGAACTGATCGCGCTTATCACAGAGCTATGATCGCCACAAAATCGATTTTTCAGGTTTGTCCTCACATCACTCAGAAAGTATAATAAAAAAAATAAGCGAATACTGTCTAACGAAGTCCTAAACGATAAAATGACCTATTTTTTATATGGCATTCGTATGATTACAATAAAATCTGTTGGCAGGTTTCGAAAAACATTTCCAATTTTTTGTTTCTATTTTTGGTATTAAATTATGTCTTTCCAGCTCGTTGGATAGACGATATAATGAAAACGAGTAGAATCTGGAAAACATCAGTGTCACATCTCACCAGATGTTAAGCGACGGTGTGGTCTAAGATGGTTAACACACCTAGCCTGGAATGGATATGACTCTGCGGAAATGAGGAATGAAAATGAGGCTGCCGGATATACATACATCGGTGCTTGGCGGCAGATTTTCAACTTAAGGCAGTTGTAGCCAGCCAGCCGAGTACTAGAAATACCCTACTACCATGCTATGGGTTCCTAAAAATGTTTTGCTAGATCGGTAGGTCAAGGTCATTGTTGAGGTTTGAACTCACGATTTTCGACGAGTGAAAATAAAAAACAGTTATTCTTCAAATACAGACAAGCAAAAGAAATAGAATTTAAAATTTCTTTTAATGAATATCCACGAAGTTTTTGAATGTGTGATCGATCCTCAAATATATTTTTTATTCAAATGTTATATTTTCGTAGATCAAAATGCAAACTAACATTGCCAAACGTCAGAGAGAATTCTCAAATAAAAGACATCAAATAAAACTGCGTATATAGTACAGTAATGGAATTAAATTTTATTTAACCAGAAACTTCACGGTTCGCGCCGTTTACGAAGGCATTCGTGCAATAAATTGTACTTGTCTTCACCCCTTCATAGACAATGAGGGTAAATTGTGATCATTAAGCTTGTTAGAATATTTACAAGGTTTAATTGACGACTGTTCGTGGTCGTATTTTCGGTAAAAAAATATTGTAGGTAATCATATGTAAGTCATTGTTATTAATACTTTTTTTATTTATTTATTTTTAACAGATCAAGCTTAGTTATCAATTATAATGTACTAGCAATACTTCCTCCGCGTGAAATTAACAAAAAATTACACCATCACCACCACTACACACCCGGTGTCGTCAAGTCATAAGTAGAAAGTAGAGTAGTCTTTTTTTAATGTAAAAGTAATGAGACTAACTAGATAACCTATAGTAAGAGATAACGCTTGTCCATGACCATTGCAGCATTACACATAATTTTGAATAGCATAACAAAATTCGGGGCATCGCTGCTTTGGCGCTAATTATTTTGAGACCTCCGATAGTTAGTCTCAACAGCCCTGTAATCTCGCTAGCTACAACACACTACACACTACTGCTTAGCGGCAGAATATCTGGTACTGCGGTGGTACCTACCTAGCCGATCTCCTGCTACTACCACTAAGTTAAGTTAGTCATTACTATTGTGTGACATGACTTGAAGACATTTGGTGGTGGGTAGTGGTGGCCCTTGAACATATTTGGTAATCTCACAGGAACCTAACATTTATCTGATATAAAAATATCCTTAATGTTAACCAGGTAATTAAATTATATGTGTGCCAAATTTCGTCCAAATCCGTTAAGCCGTTGTTGCGTGATTGATCGCATACAAACAGTCACATTCATAATTTTTAATACGGATAAGTCCACATTTGACCACCAACTCGCCAGATGATAAGCATTGATGTGGTTGAAGATGAAACACGCAGACTTAGCAGATACCTTTTTCACTCTGGCCTTGAAAAGATCTACATTTTAATCTCTCAGGAAACAATCATCTTCATTATCAGCCCGTAATCGCCCAGTTCTTGTACGCCATTCGTCCCGTTCCTGTGCCAATCTTAACCACGTTTTTTATTATGTCGTCTTCCCAAGGAGCTGGTGGACAACAAACACTCAGTTTACCAGTTCGCGGCCACCATTCCTTCAACGCCTTAGTCCACCTGCCATCACCCTGCCTGGCGACATTTATAACATTAGTAAGATTTAATGAAAATGACAGATTATATGCGAATATACTTTTGTCAACATTTGAGTCATAATTCTGACCTAATAATCACAGTACTGTAGCGATAATAGTTTAGTGGTTAGCGTGGTCAATTTACACATTGAAGGACGTGGATTTAAAATACAATTAACTTAAATTGCCGGTGAAGGAAAAATTTTAAAGAAACCATAGAATGGTATTGATCTATGAAAACAAGGTATTTTATATCTAATCTCTCTTTGATTGTAAAACACACTGTGGAAGGTGCATCCTGAATGAAAATGGGTACGCGGTAGAGGACCGCGGATCTCAAAATATAAAAATCGACTTTTAGACTTGACGAGACGGTACGACGGTGTTACTTTTTTGCTGGTAATATCTAAACGCTGCCATTTTTATGTAAGTGTTTATGGGTGAACAAAGCTGCATGGTAAATGAACTAACACGGCAAATGAAACGTCTGAAGCTCCTTGAACAACGCCTTAACATAGCATATGGTGTATGGTGTCATAAATAACCCTATGATATTTATTTATTTTTTCTTGGCCATGGATACTAGTCTTTTAGCCGCCATGATACTGGGGAAGCAGTAAGTATTAACACTTACCGCTACCTCTTCGTGAAGTTGAAAATAATATTAAATGAATAAAACTTTTTTTTATGATGAATAGGCTTGCGTTTGATTGCCATCTCACCTGGTGTTAAGTGAAGATGCAACTTCACTCTCGAATTGAAGACACCCAGATTGTATCTATCTGGGAACACCCACTCCGGTAACGTATTCCAAGCTTTAGCCGTTCGTACAATGAAAGTAGATTCAAATCGTTTCGTACGGGTTTTTGGAATGTCAACTATGAAACGATGTCACTTTTTTGAGAGTGATTCTCCGCTAGAAAAATGGGCATGGGGGAATTAGAGCATGCAGATCCGAAGCACACTCTCCGAAATGAATTCGATAAAAAATCGACAACCTAGCAACTTTGCGACGATATTCAAGACTATGAAGATTAGCTTGAACGAGTGAGTCGTTGCAGACGAGTCTCTTGGCAAGCTTATCAATTGACTCCAACACCTCCCGCTAGTATTAAAAACATTTTATAAAACGGTAAACATGACAAATATATTGTGAATTGCATTCACTAAAACGTATCTCTAATGCTTTCGATAAAATGTGTCACTATCGACATTAATTTTATTACTATTATTTATGTTTATCACCCCTTACCAAATTTTGATTTATATAAACAGCTGTGTTTTTAGTAAATATATATGACTTGCTTTGTTAAATTTTTTCTGAACTATGGAAGTTGTTATTCAAAATCATAAAATGTCTGGAGATTTCTATCAGCTTGTTTACGATAGTTTTATCAGTTTAGAATATCTGATTAATGTATACCGCTGCCAAATTACATTTTAATAGTAGGTATTATAATTGAAGAAAAAATATACATGATTTTAAATTGAGATTTTTTTGTATGTTATAATATGTTTGGTGTATAATAAAGTTGTATTGTATTGTATTGTGATTTGAAATAAATTGATACATTTCAAAAACTTGAAACAATAAAGCAGTCAATCATGCATATATTAGTATAAGTGTGGATTTATCGTAACTTATTATGTTATGGGTGATGCTTTTTTTCCTTTGTTCGAACCTTTTTTGTAAAGTGTTGAGAAACACAAAGTGATGTTGTTCCAGAGAGCATGTATTTGATTCACAGTTGCTTGAGATTATTAAATAATTTGTTGCTCTTCTAAATTTTCAAACATAAAATCAGCCCATACCTAATGGCAACATTCAAAAATGGCAACACATTTTTGAAGTGAAAACTTTGAGCCGTGTTGAGCGATTTTTGTTGTGGGCAATACTGAGGGGTTCGCATCATCAAGATGATAATGCGACGTTTTCGTTTCTGTCTGCAGTACCCATTACCACCATTTTTTTTATTTGAGTGATACCACTATTGTTGCAATCATAATCTTCGATCTTATTCCTGTAATTCGGTAAGCGCGATGTAGGTATTATTCTGGTAGATACGTGTTAAATGTCATAATACATTGGTGCGGCGTGGTATAAATATTCATGGGGGAATCCGCGCGCTGCGGCATGTAAGCGCGGGGTTAACGCTATATAAGGCAAGTTGAAAGCGCACAGCGGATTAAATTAATACAGTAATATTATTAATAATAAGATTTCAAGTGTTACATATCAAATAAATAAAGTATTGTACTATTACTATGGCAACGTTATATGTTTTTCTCTTTTGATAATAACACACATTCTTTACCTCATTGTGACGACGATAGCTCAGTGGTTAGCGTGATCATTTTACGCGCCGAAGAGCGTGATTACGAACCCCAACAATGAACTTAAGCTACCGGTGAATAAAAACAACGTAAGGAAACCATAGCTTGTTGGTAGGGTAATTTTATTAATACTTGCCTGGCTAGCTACCACCCTCAAGTTTAAAATCTGCCGCCATGCACCTAACGGTATGTTCCGGTAGCTACACTTGAGAGCCAATTCCATTTCAGGCTAGGCGTGCTTACCATCATCGACCACTCCGTCACTTAACATCAGGTAAGATGAGGTCAAACACGCAGCCTGTCAACCAAATAAAAAAAACCTCGTCAGTAAGTCCTATCCTTATAACAGTTGCCTGGAAGATCGAAAATTGTTTCATTTTGAATGTCAAATGTGTTTTTTTTTAACATTTTTATAATTTTCTTAGAGAGAATAAAAAGTTATCTGTATTTTTCTATGATCTGAAAATATAATAGTAGAAAATCTATAATGGAGGATATAACATAGCATGTGAAATGTACTCGACTATAAATTGTATTGTTTTTTTAATTAATTTTAAATTTAAATGTAAATTAATATTTATTAAAAAAAAACTTGAATCTAATGTGTTCTCGTGAGCAACATAGCTCAAATCATGAGTGGTAAAGATTTCAAAGTGAAGTGACAAAATAATTTATTAAGTGTTGAAGATTTTTGCCTACTGCAAAGAGAAACAGTATATTCACAAACAAATATATATAATTGTTTAAGCAAGCTAAATGCATGCTGGTGCCCTTATTCCACAGTAACATAAAAACGCTACAGCTCCTAACTTGTTTCCTTTCGTAGTAGGATTAAACGGGTGAGATCTGTACTATCCTGCCATACTATTAAGCTATTTCTCAACTTTCTTGTAAGTAATTGCCATGAAACATGTTAGTTTACGTTATCTACGATTTGATTCGAATATTCGGGAGAAATTATAGAATTGAAAAGTGAAGCAATTAAATGGGAAGAGAAACTCGGCGTCGAGTTACTTGATGTCAGGTAAGTAATTAAGTATGTAATTATTATAATTATGTAATTATTATAATTATGCGTGTATTACGTTTTGCTTACGATTTTGTAACGTTTCATATGACATTTGTAACTTGAAGCTTTGAATAAATTACTGAAGTGTTTGAATTTGATTAAAAATAAGCATAATTACTAGGAAAAGTTTTATAATGAGATTGTTAGGTGTTTTTTCTACAACGACAACTTTTCTAATTGCTTAGTAGAGGGGCAAAAAGTATCTTACATCTGAAAAAATTATACTCGTGTCCTACACTTCTATTCACGTGTACTTTATATGGGCGTAAAGTACTTCACATTATCAGCCATCATTTAAGACGTCCACTGCTGGACATAGGTCTCCTCCTGGAGGGGTATTGCCAATACTCGCCACGCTTGGCAGGCGGATTGGCGAGCGCAGTTAGGTGTGATTGTTCAAGGAAGACGCTGCTGCCCATCTTCCGGATTACATCCTTTAGCCGACTCTTACGGCAACCACGGGTAGAGAGGGTGGGGTACAATTATTACGCCGGCACCACCACGGCAAAGTACTTATTAGGTCGTTATTCGTTGATATCAAAAATTACCAGTTTCTTTTAGATTGATGGGTTTGGTGTTATTGTCATCGATTTACACATAATTATTACTTTATAAGGATAGGGATTGAAATATAATTTCGATTGTAATGATAAACGTAATTTTGTTTCATAATAACAATGCATCATTGAAACACAGCTTATCGACTAAATCAAAATCAAAAAGTCATTTATTCAGTTTAGGCCCTGGTAAGGCACTTATGAACGTTAAGTTACACGTTTGAATCTACCACTGGCTCGTAATAACACTTCAACTGAGAAGACTCCGGCAAGAAGCTCAGCAAGGCATTTTTTTTTGTGGATCTTTCTTTTCATATTAGGTTACAGTTTACAGTTATAAATATTAATACAGTATGCTTACTACAATTGACACTTAGCCAGGGGGATGCAAGTGCGGAGAGAAGCTACTACAACCATATATTCCTGTCTTCCGCGTAATGAGCCACCTTATAGTAGGCTTTGTCAATGATAAAGGATTAAATTTACATTGAATAAATTGAATCTTTTACCATTTTCGTTTGTTATCAAATGTCATCAAACATTGAGATACTAGTTACCGGTGATATATATTTTAATAGCATTTATTAATGTGTACGTGGAACTATCAATGGAGCTACATAAATTACCTTTGCCTTGGGAGCTCATTTATCAAATAGCCCTGTTCACCCATAAGAACATTGATAAATTGCACAGCACGCTAGATAATCAAAGTAATATAACTAAAATCCACTAGTTTTTCCATCGCACCGGCTCGTCAAGTTGGAGATGTCGGCCTAACCTCAGCTGAGGTCTTACAATGGCTACAAGACCATTTTTGATGACTTTGGTGATTATTTTATCATCATTAGCCTATCAAAGTCCACTCCTGGGCGTAGGCCTCTTCTAAAACACTCCACTCGGACCGGTCTTCGGCTTTTAGCTTCCATCTACCGTCAGTTGTCCTACGTCACCCCATCGAGTCTTTGGGCGTTATTTAAAAGTGTTCTATTATTAAATTACTAATAAGTTATGTTTAGCTCTGATTGATGTATTTTTTTCACTGACTTTTTATATTCATTTGAAATTATCAATGTTATTTTTGGCCATCTGTGTAAATATGAAATATTGTATTGTATTGGCATATCCATACTTTTGAGTGCATTGGACATAGATTTACATTTTAATGAACAAATGACCTGCAATCATTGCTTATCTACCCACTGTCGGTAATGTAACCATGTCCCACAGAACACAAAAAACCGAAGTGTATTATTTCGCTCAATTTCATTAATGGCCAAAAGTTGTATTCGACAATTATTATTTTCGTGACAATGGCAGCCGTCACGCGCTCGTGACTCACGTGTAAAGGGATGAGCAGAATGATTCGCTTGTTTTGCTTATTTCTCCTACATTGCTCACTTTGCTCATTTCACGGGCAATTTAGCTTGTTTGCTTTATACGTAATCAGACATTGGGTACTATTTGTTTCTGTTTTTTTTTTGTTGGTAAAGTTTTTACTATATAGTTATTTACCTGCAAACGAATTAATTTTTAAAGTTTTCATATCATTAACTATATTTTAAAAGGACTACTTCATTTCAGATGCAGTATACGTGAAGCTTTTAGGTATAAAATCTATATTTAAATTTGTTTAAGAATAAAATAAAATTACAGTTTTACATACTTAACAGGTACCAAATTAAGTATACTTGTTTTGGTACCTTAACTCATTACTCACGGTCAATGTTTGTTTCAATAACCTGCTCTGACAGTTTACATGGAGATATATTGAATTAAATATAATAATTTATTTGAGATTAATCTTATCTTAGTATTGCATAGTATCGCCGTTCAGCGCGCAACCCAGGTGTAAGCTTAAGGGGCCCATTTAGATACGCTTTAACGCTCACCTTCTCTGCCCGTGTTCCAATCCCTGCCCAGCCAAGTTTGATTTGATCCTACCAACGGATACTTTTTCTAGCATATAATTTATAGCTGTTTTTGACAGAGATATTACCAGATTTAAAACGCTTCATGTTGTAATTCCTTAAACAGACTCTCGCAGAGAGATCGTTACATATCTTGCAAGTGCACAGAAGGAATAAGCGCCAAAATCGTACCGTATGGGATTACCAGATTTGCTAAATATAGAGATGATCTTTCTGACGATTACGGGTTGTATGGTAGTGCTATGTTGTGCTGATGTTACATTATTTTTAAAAAATAATTGCCTCTATACTTTTCTGTTCAAAAAAGTTTTCTACAAGTACCAACATCTTTCTATTTCCAAGACAAGCAGACTATCTTAAATCTAACCTACAAAAAAGGCCTCCGCCCCTAACAGTAATTCAATTTCTCACATACAAAAGTCAGGAGCCGACCGACAAAGGAAACAAAAATGACACACACGATAATAAATTTCCACGGCGCCCGCCCTAGGCCGATCCGCCTTACTGAGTTGTCAGTACTTCACTTAAGTAACGTTCTAGGTTACTTTTCATTCTTTGCCGTTACTTTTTTATCTTAAATTGTCGTTTCTAAATAAGTGTAATTTGATAAATTCAAAATGTAAAGATTAATATAGTATAAGTTTATTTAAAGTTAAAAAATGTGTTAAGTTGACAAAGGTCACGGAGGAGAAGCGGAAACAAAAAAATAAAAAAGCAGTCTAGTCTTTTGCATATATATCATGGTGTAAAGTTAATCAGACAAAACAACATTTGGATTATTTTTACTTTAACCATAGTCTTATTCTTGACTGTACCCTTTTTTCCAAGGGACCACAATTATATTTCACGATAATACATATATTTTGATTATCCATCATCATAACGATCGATAAATCTCAATATTTTAACGAATGTTAAAAAAAATATAATGTCAAGTGTTCAAATACAAAATACAGATATTTTATTGATAACACCAATATTACGAGTCAAATCCCGTAATATAATTTATCAAATATATCTTTTAAAAGTTTCAAAATAAAGTGTGTTGGTTTATAAATAATTATGTAAATATTATAAATATAATAAAATCTGAAAAAAATTACTGGAATTTAATAATTTTCGTAATGTTCGTATTTATATTAATGTATATTAAGTCTGACTTAAAATTGCTGCTTAAATTGACTAAAATATGATGAAAATTATCATCACTTAAATTTTACTAGACTTTTCAAACTATCTGTCATATTAAACGCAACAAATAATTAACTTATTATTATTATTATTATTACTACCCTTTTCTAGTAAATAATTTTGCGTTTAATTATTTTTTTTGCATAATGTTATTCTAATCTATATCTTTAAACGAGCAATTCTTGTATATAGGTATATATATATGTTCTGAATCTCGGAAACGGCTCCAACGATTTTCATGAAATTTTGTATCCAGGGGGTTTCGGGGGCGAAAAATCGATCTAGCTAGGTTTCATTTTCAGAAAACGTCGTTTTATCTATGTTTTCAGTCGAGCAATTCTCGGTCAACCAGGTACTAATTATTTATAGTATACGTTATATATAGTTGAATTTTCTTGCATTACCTTAACAAAAATCCTGGCAACACTACCGTCGCACCCTGTCTCTAGTCCGACACAGAATTAGCAATAGTTACTAAAGGGCGGATGATAACATAAAAGCCGAATTACTAGCCGGAACAATAGCCTTTGTGTTTTTTTTTTAATTCTCTTTTGGTAAGTAAATACTTTCTTTGTTTATATTTGACTTAAAAAAACAGCCGCGGTAATCCAACTAGGATATGGTTCTCACATTGTTAAAGATTCGATTCTCAGCTCGTAACGAAAGGTTTTTCTAAAGGTTCATGGATACGTATGAATGTTAAATCATATCATTGCCTTTTCGGTGAAGAATAATATGGAGAATACGTATATGAAACTACATAATTGTAGCCAATTATCCTTTAAGGGTAGGCTTGTACAACCTTTATTACAGACCCAACTCCGTTCTGCGTTTTACAGTGACCCGTGTGAACTCTTATTTTGCTTCGCTGTCAGATCCGCGGGTGATTTTTGTTGTCCTTTTTCGCCTTCAAGTCACAGAATACGAATGAATCTTCGGATTATTCGATTATAACGCCGTTAATATGACGCAACTTGCCACGTAGACGAAATCCGTAAACATATTGTGTATTAACGCGTCTTGCACGGTCACTATAAAACTTGTCTTCATCAAGACACTGCGAGTTTTCTTGGGTGATAAAGGGAACCCGAGAATTGGCTTGTGGGAAATATATATTTCATTAATTTAAAATAATCGCTAGAACATGTGTGCAGGATATTAGTATGAAGTGAACAATTTGAAATGAAGTTTGACGTATTAAAAATATGACTCTGTACAAATAAAATGGGTCAGTTTAGGGTTTACTATGTGTACTTGCATTTATTTCGATGAGTGACATAAATCAACTCTAACTCGGCTGGGCAGCGTTCAGAATACCGCGCAGCGTTTTCTCGTCCGAATTACCTCAGTGCCTCAAGTCGAAAGTCTTCAAACAGTATGTGTTACCAATGATGACTTATGACGCTAAAACGTGGTCACCGACGTGGACCGGCAAGCGCAGCATAGCGTAGCTAATAAAGATCGCAGGAACGCGCTGGATGCGAGCCGCTTCCAACCGGTCTTTATGGAAGTCAATGGGGGAGGCCTATGTCCAGCAGTGGACGTCCTACGGCTAAGATGATGATGATAGCATAAATATTTCTTTGCCTCAGGATTAAGTTCATAAGTGAGACGGTTGTTTTTACTTAGAGCTTCTTATCTTAGGATCCAAATCACGAAAATACGAGTTCCACTTCAATAAACGATATCGCTTTCGTTCGTCGTGCGTCGGAAATACGGGACCCTAACCTTGGCCGTCTCGGATTCAAACCAGCATATTTCTTTGTTTTTAGCCTTCAAAATATATATCGAATGGTGTTCGCGTGAGTTGTATAAAATTATGTGGCTGTAGGTATACATGTATGTATTTATTTGGCATGGTTGGAGCTACTTGGGCCGGCGAGGTGCGTGATTCCCGATGGAGACACAATTTATAGGCTCAGGTTAAAGGGCAATGGGGACAAACTTTTTTGTGTATGTTCGACAAATAAACGGAGGCGAGTGTCTGACGCGAACTTAATTTATTGACCGCTTAGAATTTTTAATATCGTTCCATGAAATGCTGTTGATTCATTTTTCGAACGAATTTGGCTTATAAATTTAGGTATTTTTTGTATAAAACTAGTGAGACGAACAAGACGCTCACCTGATGGTAAGATATAAGTCTGTTCATGGCCATAACAGAACTTTATATAGTAAAACAAAGTCAAAGTCCCGCTACTTTGGCGCTCATTGCAAATATTTAATCGATAACACCAGTTGCAGGTCATTTTTCCATATATCAAAATCATATCATATACCAATATGATGAAAATGTCAATATATTATGTCAAATATAAAATATGTCTATATGATGTCAACAAAAAAAAAAAAATTACTTAGTAGTAATTCAATAATCTCTTATTTTTAAATAATAGTCAAAGTCATAAAACAAGGTATCTCGAAGCCGAGATCTTACTCTGATTTCTGATTCAGTTCTACTTTCTTCTTACAGCTCATGAATAGAACTCATTGCCGGCTTCTTTGTTTTATGAACAACAATTTAAGCGTAGTGAATAGATTTCTTATAGAACAACGTGCCCCGTCCTCGGCCGCACCGTCGCTTTCCATTAGGAGAGTTGGTGGCAAAACTGATCTATTTCATATAAAAAATAAATATTATTTATTTGTTGAGACTTTGTCAGGCTTTGGTAGCCAAATATTTAAACGTAATATATGAAGAAATGGCGAAGAAATCGTGTCAAATTTTTACAAGATCAATTATAGATTATTATAAAATATAAATGGCGTGGGAGGCCTATATCCAGCAGTGACTACAATAGGCTGATGATGATGATGGCAGTGTGTTCCAGCAGATTCAGTAGAAAGATAATTCTCATTCCAGACTAAATTTCTGTTACATGAGCTGAGCTGTGGTCAAACACCAGTCAACAATAAAAAATGGCCACGTTATTACAAAATAATATCATTAAAGAATACCTATATAAAGATGAAATAACAACTATATTTTAGCAAATTAAATTCCAGTCTGGAATCCCTTTCAAAAACCGCAAAGAACTATTTTTGCCATCCTCTGCTCCAACAGAATAAAAACAAAATAACTGTAATTATATTTTGCCTAAGGCTCTTTGAGTGAAGCTTAAAAATGTCCTTGACACTTTTACGCTACCATGTTTAATGTTTTTAATTAAACCCCGGACCAGCCGCGTGTTGATATTGTCGGTACGTAGTAAAATTAAATAATCATGCGAGAAATGAGTGCCAATTTCGTTTTTAAACGGTTTTTTTATAATTACTACGACGAAACTTTACTATGGAAACGAAGCAAGACGAGACCGCGCGTACTCTAATTTGACTCCTTGAAAAAGATCACCGTATGTGACTGCAACAATTACGGGTGTGCTTTACGGATTCCATCTTTGACCACACACCGTCACTTATAGATCTGGTAGATTTGCTTAGCAGGAAGTCCTTGAGAGTCCACTCACTTGAGAGCCAGTACCAACCCAGGCTAGGTGTGATTTACCATCGACCACACGGTCACTTAAAATCAGGTGAGCTGTGGTCAAACACCTAGCCTGTCAACCATAAAATAAAAATAAAAATAAACTTGAGAGGCAGTTCCATTCCAAGCAGGTGTGTATATTGGATCACACAGTCACTTAACATTAGGTTTTTTTATGATGAGGATTGCGTTTGTTCGCCATCTCACGCTTGCCTAGAAGATATCGAGATATAAGGTGAGCTGTGGTTAAACACCAAGCCTCTCAACCATACAAAAATAATGCTTGTATAGTTGTTTTTGTAAACATTTGGTAAAACTCAGGCCCAGCACATACATATATGAATGTCCTGTCACAAATATCTGTCCCGAGTGGAAATCGAACTCACGCCCCACAACTCCAGAATCTAACCTACTACTAAATAAGCTAACAAAGCAGAAAGAATGTCGCGCAATTATTTTCTAAAAAAATTCTAATCTGTTCTTGTAAGTTACTCATTGGAACAAGCTAGCTAGGGGCAGAAATTTCTGAGCTATTAGAAAAGTATAAAAAAGTCAATGATAAAGAGAAATATGAACGTAATAACTTTGTTTCTGTTTGTGCCCGAAGCTGTTCTGGCTGTAATTTTTTCAGTTTTTCCTTAACCAATTTCATAAAACCTTACAGTATATTTTTTTAACAAATACCCAATTGAACATGTGTAGTATTTAGTCTTTACATTTCTTATATAAAAGTATTAAGACAAAAGAGAGGCTCTCTTAATGCTAAGAGATAGGAACTATCTTAATGCTAAGAGACGCTAAGGCTAATGTCTGTCCATGATCATTACACTGAACGAGTTGCAAAACAAAGTGCAGGGCATCGCTGCATTGGCACTCATTACTTTGAGACTTTCGATGGTTAGTCCCAACAGCTAATTCGTTTGCAACAATAATTAATATTTAAACTTCGTAGGTGACACATTTACACTTTCTGGGTTTATATCATCAGCCATAGGACGTCCACTGCTGGACATAGGCCTCCTCCTGGGGGGCTTTTGCCAATACTCGCCACGCTTGGCAGGCGGGTTAGCGAGCGCAGTTAGGTATGATTGTTCAAGGAAGACGCTGCTGTCTATCTTCCGGATTACGTCCCTTAGCCGACACTTACGGCAACCACGGGTAGAGACGGTGGGGTACAATTCTTACGCCAGCACCACCACGGCAAAGAATTATTGTGAAGAAATATTATGTGATATACATATGTATATTTCAACATTTTCTTCGCAGGAGATCGACTAGATAGGTACCAACGCAGTGTCAGATATTCTGCAGCTAACCAGTAGTGTTTACACGTTACTGTATTCCAGTTTGAAGGGTACTGCAGCTAGCGAAGTTACAGGGCTGTCGATACTAACCATCGAATGTCTCACAGAAATAAGCGTTAAAGCAGCTATGCCCTGGACTTTGTTTTGTTACTCGTAGTTTTGTATATCGCTGCAATGGTTATGGGTATATGTTATCTCTCCTAATAGAAAGTCTCGTTCGTCTCATCATACATTAAAACATAGCTACCAAACGCGGTAACAACGAGGACTTTATTAAAAATACCTTTGCGTTTTAAATAACAAACAATCTGGCTGTCCGAATTTCAGCATTCAAAACGGGAATACCGAACAAACTCAAGTAGTATAATTAAAATATAACGGGAATATTCCACTAGATTTAAAACATGATTGCCATTGTTCGGTCAATTTTCATTATTTGACCGCATGAAATTTGAAACGGGGTTTTTAATAGAACAAAAACGATTGGGAATCGTTCCCCCGTGATGAGATAACGAACTCGCCTACAACAGAATCGGAATCGGCTTTGTTTGGAAATAAATTTGTTTTTGGGTAACAAGTTTTCACGAAAAAAGTGTTTGGGTGACGACGTAATTATGTCGGAGTTGTGGGTTTTGTGTTTGTTCATTGATTTTCTGGTTCATCTACGCTATATTAAATGTATATATCCTTGAATTGACTGCCCCGATTAGGCGCCAAAGCAGCGAGCTAGAGTTAGAGCTCCTGCCAGTTCGATAGTAGAATGGGCAGGGTGGAATTAGGAAATAAGAGTCGTAAATATGGATATGTATAAATGTCGTTGTAATAATAATGTAATAAGAGATCGATGAAGGAGCGCTTCTTTTGTCGCCTGACAAAAGTCTAGTAGTCTTTTGTCTGGTGGCAATAAGGTGCGCGCCTTCAACGATTGGGTGTTGTCTCTACTGATATATTCTTTTGGCATACTGAGGTGGACTCATACAGCTATAATTATAATCTGCAGCTAGCAAAATTTCAGGGCTGCTAAAACTAACCATCAAAGGTCTCAAAGTAGGTAATGAGCGCTAAAGCAGCGATGCCATAGACTTTGGTTTGCTACTCAAAGTTCTGTGTATCGCTGCAATGGACATGCCACACAGAACTTTGAGACGTGAATCATCTCTTACGATGGTAAGGAGAGCGTCTCGTTTGACTCATAACATTTACGTTAAAAAAAAAATTAGACGCCCTGAACAGATAAATCCACCAACTGATCACAATTCATCACATGCTACACCCACACTCGTCTGTTATGAGACTGTAAATTCTTCGTATTCTTCTTCTTCGGCTTTTCGTATTTTATCATTAACACTCTTAAATCGCTTTCTTGTAAAACCATGTTTTTAGATACGTCGTTTTTTACGTAGGGGCCGTCGGTTTATTCTATATACATAACATACATGAGACGTTCTAAGAAGGTAGGTAGGTTGGGTATAAAGCAAAATAGCTCACTTATCCCCGCCATATAGGAGACAAAACATTTAAGCCCTCGTCCCGATAAACGGCGTCCCTTTCTCGAAATAGAAAAAAAAACTGTGAAAGGATACAAAGCCAGAATACAAAATGAAGTGGAAATAATCAAATGGAACATTGAGTAAATTGAAAAACCGAGAGAAGTTCTCACAGAAATAAAATACAGATATCACCTGATAAATTCTTATTTTGTAACGTTTTTGTTTTGGCCAGCTATTATGCTTAGTGGGGGCTTACGTGACTTGAATCGAGAACGGAAAATGGAGAGAACTTCCGTACAACGTATTTTAAAGACGAAGAAAAATTAAATAACTATTCATTTTTATATTGGAATAGGATATGTGACCTCTGGTAGGTCCATGATAGGCTGTGAGAATAGAAATAAATTGTTACTATTAAATATTAATATTGTAAGTCATTACTTATACCGATGTCGATACTTATACTTTTAAGTTTATTAGTTTAGTTAAATTTTTTTAGTAAGTTTTTTTCCCCAACTGCCAAGAAAGAGAGTTATGTTTTTTGCGCATATCTTGTGTGTATGTAAAATTATTTATTACCTCGTATCTTCCAAACGGTTGAATGGATTACGATAATTAAGGTATCGATAGATTCATCTCAATAACCCAAAAGTTTTTAGATCGTTTTACAAAAATCAAGATGGTGGTTTTTTAGCGCAAATTAGTATTTTATAGAATTAGTAATTAACCAAACCTATAAAGTAGGGTATCTAAATAAAGTGAATTAATTATATAATATAAAATTGAAAGGGAATTACAAAAATATATTGAAGTTATGTTTATATTTAGTTAGGAATAATAAATTGGTTTGCTATTTATTCGCAGTCGTGTTATAGATTTTTTAAACTTCTGCTTGTTTTCTATTAGTATGGTAGTTACAGAAACTAAAACAAGAAGGTTTGTTATTATTAGTGATCATTTAGCCATTTAGCAATTTTTTTTTAAACAAACTTTATGTTGTCTGTTACATTGGTGAGCGCTATCGTTTTATACGTCAGAGGGTGTGGGTTTAAGTCCCAACATTGAAATTGAATTGTTGGTGAAAGAAAACGTGAGGAAACTATAGCGTGATGGTAGGGTTTTTTCCGTTGACTTTTTTTTAAGTTTATCTTTCATTCAGGGTTTAGTCAAATATGATTGTCACCCTCATTGATCTCTTACAAAATATGTAAAAAAAATCTTGCATCCTGCCCTTAATCCATATCCATTTTTCGATATGGAATCTTCAAAAATCAACAATGATATTCCAAGTTCATGTCATTAAAACCAAAGAGCCCACAAGAGCATTTTCCCATGTTAACAGAGAACAGCAAATCTTCCATGCAGTATAGTTTTATCTCCCATTTGCAACGTAAAAGTGAAATGCTGTAGTGAATTTTTATTTTATTTTGGTGTCAGCGAGACCTCTTTTCAGACGTGAATGGCCGGTTCCCCGTTAAATATGGCTCTGGATAGGCGTTTTAAGCTTCGGAATTTATTACTAGCATTGATTTGGATATGGAATATTGTTTTACTTTTTGCTTATATCTGAGTGTAAACAATTCGCTGGCTTTTAAAATACGGCCGGCATTTCAGATCGCTTTGTGTGTGATAAGGTAAATAAAACTTGCTTAACTTAAATTAAACTAGGGTTCCGTGCCTAACAGATTTTCAATAAATCTATTGTGAAACTGACAAACTGAGAACTGACTGATATATATTTTTTTATAATAGACTAGCTTGCGTTCATGACCTCGTCCGGGTTAAGTTAAGAATTGGGTTCAGAGAGAAATGAAATGAGAAATGAAAAATGTTTATATGACAAAACAGCAAAAGTTTCATTCATCATGAAACTTGTTTTTTAGCTAAATAAAGGATACCTTTTATTCTGGAATAAAGTTCCGTAAGACAAATCTATACGAAATTTCCAGTGAATACATCCTGTAGTTAGTTTTTTGATAGTCCTACAGGAACCTAACATTTGCCATAAATAAAAAGTATCCTATATGTTAATCCAGGTAATAAACTATATGTGTGCCAAATTTCATCCAAATCCGTTTAGCCGTTTTTGTGTGATTGTGTCACAAACATCTAAACATACAAGCTTTCACATTTATACGTACCTATAAGATAAGCTTACGTTTGACCGCCATCTCATCTGATGTTAAGTGATGATGCGGTCTAAGATGAAGTATGCTTACCTACAAGATACCGATACATTCTAGAGTTGAAGACACCCAGATTGTATCCATCGGGGAGCATCCAGTCATGCAGCACATTCCACTGTCTAGCAGTCTATACAATGAACGTGGAATTAAATCGTTTCGTTCGAGTCTTTGGAACGTCGACCATGAAATGATGTCGCTTATCGAGCTTCTGGCTATCCTATAGAAAAATGGAATGGAATGGATAGGAAAAGGGAATTAGACCATGTAGTTCTGAATCACCTCTCTGAAATGAATCCGATAAAAATCGCTAAACTAGCAACATTGTGACGATGTTCTAGGTTTTGTAATTTAATTTGAACAATGAAGTCGTTGCAGATGAGCCCCTTGGCATGCTTCTCAATAGAATTCAATGCCTGCTGGTATTTCGCGGATCTATCTCGAAGTTGCGATCAGTATCCCATGTACGAACGAACTTCTCATATCTTTAGTGACCAATGTCGTCAAGTAAAATTTGGACTTATGTTACTTCGTGCACGAACATGCTCATCCCGATAAATTAAATCGTTAATATCAATAGCGCCAATACAATATCAATGATACCGTATTAGTACCAAATAGCTGTGATTAACCCCAAAACGCAAGTTATTAACCTACTAAAAACGGTAGTTCGATGCGTCCAAATGGGCATTCCGCAGCGGCGTTACTATCATTATTCGCCGGATTATACGCTTCGTAGTGACTAACGAGCCGATTAGTAGCACTGGACGCGCTTAAACATGCGCTCGAAACTGTTGCCAGTGCTTCGGGCAAGTTATCAAACTAACTTGTTTAATTATCGGAAATGTTTCAAATAGGTATCTCAAACACGTCTCCGGGTTAACACTAATTATTGCGACACTCAATCTGATCTTATAACCTATATATCGATAATCATTTATCTATATATTTTACTAGCTGCGCCCCACGGTTTTACCCGCTTGGTGATGGATGATGATGAAAAGTATTCTATGTTTTATTCCAGGGCCTAAAGTATCTACATGGAAAATTTCATCCAGATCCGTTCAGCCGTTCTGGCGTGATTGAGTAACAAACATCCATCCAAACTTCCACATTTATAATATTAGTGGGATTATTTAGAAAAGCACGAGTAATTAAACAAATACATTAGTCTTAAAAAAAATGATGTACGAGTATATATTATTGATTTCAGCTTATTATTGATAAGCTGTAAAGTTTGACAGTTTGTTAACTGCGTTCCAATTGCTATATTTATTTATTCAAAAATGTAAAGCTAATAAAAAACATTTTTAATGTGCAAATTGGAGTGCAAAGTCAAAATTGTAAAAAAAATATCGTAAGACAATTTGACACAGTGCCATCCAACCCCAAATTAAACAAAGCATTTACTACGGGAACCAGATAACTGATAGAATAATTACATATCGTAAATACATACATATCATAAATACAGAACACCCAGACACAGAACAAACATTTATCGTCACATAAATGTTTGTCCTGAGTGGGAATCGAACCCACGCCCTACAGCTCTTGAACCAAATATGATACAAAATGAGCTAACAGGGTAAAGCCAGCATTAATCGAATTGGAAGTGACATACAACCCCGTACTGAGCCAAAGAAAATAAAAAAGCTGTATCAACGTTGTATAGCAAGCTTTGTGAGGATTTTTATATTTGGTTAACACTTGTTTGTATAATAGTGTATTGGTACGGAACTTTTGAATGTAAGTCTGTCTTCCTCTTGACACACTTAATTCCCTTATGTAACTGCTATGCGGAGTCCCTATAAAAAAGTTCGTATGCCGAATTTATGAAAAAAAAAAAAACTTACAATTTCATTCAAAACGTGCACCAGCTATTACGAACGCTGTTCAGATTTGAGTTTTTATTCGAAACTATAGAGTCCTGTGTTTATCCGAGGAATATTGTCCAATTTTCTGGTCAGTTTGGTTAAAAACAGTTTTCGTTTAAAAATTTCTAGACGGTTTCGTAAAATGACTTTTGTCTCATTACTAAAGATTGCTTTTTCGCGTTTGGGCAGTTTTTTTACTTGGTACGTACGTATTCTAACGGTATACGATGTTTTGTGTGTTTTCTTTTGAATTTTTTCTTGTCATCTTCAAACGTTTCTTAGGTACATCGATTGAATATACAAATATAATTTTACATATAAAACTGAATGCTTAAGTTCATATAAAATGTTGTATTTTTTTTTTTGAAGTTTTTCTACCTTACAAAATATACATACGTGTACATATATGTATGTACATACATTTAAGTAAAATCAAAATTTAATATACAATTACAATTTCCATAGCCTCTCTGAAGATGTATTTGTTCAATATTATGGAACACCACAAATTTCTTGAGATAGTAGGTATACATTCAATTACAATTTTTTTATGAGTTCATCCATCAACAACATCCAAGTACATCCAAGTACAAGTACATCCAGTACAATACAGTATACAGCTAGACATCTACAAATAAATAAATATCGCAGGACATTTCACATAGCGCCAAACTTTTCTTATTATGTTTGACAAGCTAGGTATTTGACCACAGCTTACCTGATTTTAGTCGACGATATGGTCGAAGGTGGTAAATACACCTAACCTGGAATGAAACTGGCTTTCAAGTGAGGCTCCCAGAACACACCGTTAGATGCATGACGGCTGATTTTCAACGAATTATGAATGGTTTCCTCACTATGTTTTCCTTCACCGGCAGCTGAAGCTCATTCTTGAGGTTCGAACCCACGCCCTTCGACATGCAAACTGATCGTGCTAACCACTGAGCTATCATCGCTACAAACTAAGCAAAGCTTGTACTCGTACTATGGGAACCAGATAACTGAAAGAATACTTGTATACTTTTTTTGTTGTAAATACATACTTATAATACATACAGAACACCCAGACACAGAGCAAACATTTATGATCACAAAAATGTTTGTCTTGGAGGAAATCGATCCCATGCCTTACAGCTCTTGAAGCAGATATTCTACTGAGTCAATCAAATATAGGGTATATTTTTAAATGAACACTAATTTTAGTAGTTTTATTTTTAATTTTCCTTAATTTCAAATTTAATATTCGATTTCATTTCAATTTGCACGAAGTTTCTATAGCTTGTTTAACCTTTCAATATTTCATGAACCGTTTGAAAACTTTGCGAAGTTGGGAAAGTATTGAAATAGTATTAGAGAGTTAACTTTAATACCAGTTTGTGTTTATCGAATTCTGCAACTGCCCTTTTGACAAGAATGTTGCAATGAATTCTTTTGCGCTGCGTTCAAGAATATAAATTAGTAAAGTAACTGTGGTTTGTCAATTGAGTTATGATTAAAAGTTTAATTTTTTGATACATCTTTGGGGCCATTCAAGTATTACGTAAGCACCAAAGGGGAGTGGGGGAGTCTTTACTTTGCTTATTTTTGACGACATTGGGGATGAGGCGATCTGAATGGTGATAATATCAGCAAAGTCGTATAAATTATGCTGATTGTTTGGTTTCCTTGTTATCGACACACCACGTTTTAGCGAAATGGCTGCTAATTAAACCAATAATTACTCAAGCATAGGAGAGGAAAGTAAGAGCTTTGCTTACTTTTGCTGACAAGGGGGAGGGGGGGTTAATAATTACTAAAATTCTGCTTACGTAATACATGAATGGTCCCTTTCATACAAAAATATTGCTTTTGGACGTTAAACGAATTATAAAATTAGGTAATGGTTGGTACATGTATATTAATGTTTTATAACGATATTTGCACATATTTAGCAAAGATTGGTAGGACAAATAAATTTCTTAAAAAAAAAAAATGTTTAGTACCGAAAAACCATTTTAGTTTATCTCAATACATAATCACGCTACGCTAACTAAAAATATGTATAACTCAAACTAACACACATACTAATTTTTACCTATAATTAGAAATTGAATAGTTACATTCAATTCATAAAATTTTATGTATTTTAAATTATTATCTTGCAAACTAATGATAGAGTTAGGCAGGTCAACACAAAATGTAATCTCTGGTAAGCTAGGTATAAATTAATCTACTAACGTATACCACTACCCTATGTGTACCTACACTAACTGTGGCGCAGTAATCCGCACAACCCTATTACTAACGAGCCGATTAGTGCCGCCGTATACTGGACTATGCTTGAAAGAGGACGTAGTAAGGGCTAAAAAATTGAGGGTACTAATTACAAATCAAACTTTCTTTGACATATCCCAAAATCCGTACAGTCTCCGTGTGAATAAAAGTTTTTTTTTTTAAATTAGGAATAGGCTTACGTTTGACCGCCATCTCACCTGATGTTAAGTGATGATGCGGTCTAAGATGGAGCACGCTTACCTAGAAGATACCGATTCACTCTCGACTTGAAGACACCCAGATTATATCCAACGGGGAACACCCCCTCAGGCAGCGCATTCCACTGTCCGCACAATGAACGTAGAATCAAATCGTTTCGTTCGAGTTTTTGGAACATCTACCATGAAACGATGTCACTTTTTTGAGCTTCTGGCTGTCCGATAGAAAAATGGACATGGGGGAATCAGACTATGTAGTTCTGAAGCACACTCTCCGAAATGAATCCGATAAAAAATCGATAAACTAGCATTTTTGCGACGATGTTCTAGGCTTTGTAATTTAACCTGAACAATGCATAATAAAAAAGTAACGCGATAATAGACAAAAAAAAAACACCTTTGTAAATACCGATTATTTACTTAGCAGTCGTAGTGACAGCCGACAGAATTTTTTGACTTGTAACTTTGGTGTTAACCTCAGATCAACTGTTAACAATAACATATTTATATTTGAAATGAAAACTTGAAACACGCCATATTAGCATGTCGGAGATGCGAACCCATTAATTATTCTCCTTTCAAAAATCGCTCGATTTAGCTAAAGAAGATTTAACGTCAAAAGTTACTAAATGTCATCATCTATCCGTTGAATGTAACCCTCCTGAGAGACGCAAGCGCCCACAAAGTCGACTACTTCCAAGAATCAGACCGGCATTTGCCTCCCGCCTCCCTAAGTACGTGCACATCTACATCTACGATTCAGTTTGCAGACTTGTTGACATAGAAAGTAGCACTATACTGAATCTAAGCATAGAATTCAAAACTGGTTGCTGTCCCTTTCATACAACCAAACCGAAAAACTGTTGACTTTTACTGAAATGAAGTTCAAAGACGTCTTCCCATCCGGTGCAATTCTTAATTAATAACCTAAATTATACACATACACGTCACACACACACACACGACACACAAACACACACACGCACACATAATCACACAACGTACGCACACACACGCACGCATGCACACACGCGCACACTCAAACACACATATACACACGACACAAACACACACGACACACACATTCGCGCTGCGCGTGCAAGACAAACACATACAATTATGCAGCGTATATCCAATTGAGTACATTAAAGCGCTTTGAAACAAGTGATCAGATAACTGGATACATGGGAGCCCAAGATACAGGTTTACCCTAGTTTGGGGCCCGCTGGAACATCTTATCCTAACTGATATTATAAATGCGAATGTGAGTTTGTTTGTTACGCTTTCACGCGTAAACTACTTAACGGATTTGGGTGAAATTTTACATGCAGTTACTTTAGGGCCTGGAATAAGACATTAGATACTTTTCATCATCATCATCTACACGGGTAAAACCGCGGGAGCAACTAGTAACTCACAGTTAAAGTTCATCAGTTTCACTTCACTGCAAGATATTAAAAGCGTCATGAGTTTCCCTAGAAAGTACTCTTACATCGTCCCTACTGTTGTAAAACCCCGCCATACCCTTGCACGTTTTCACATGCACGCGCCTGCATATCCAGCTTTACCCGGCTCTACCCTCCCTATAATCGTTTGTTGTAACTACTTGAGCTTTATCCGTATCATAAAGTTTTCTGAACGCCACTCCATTCTGTTTGTTCTCTTGGGGAACATTTTGTTTTTAGTTTTTTTTTCCTATTTGTGAGAAATATTGTTATTGTGATGAAAAATTGTAAAGCTACACTAAAAATAAGTGGATAGAAGTGTATCGAATATGTAAAACTCAGTATTATTTTCACTGTTAGTTCTGGAGTTGATCTGGGATGGTCATGGACATGAGCTATAATATACGTATATACATCATCCATTTACATAAAAAAAAATGAGTTGAAGGGTTGAAACGATAAAGCAGGACAATTTAATGAGTTTTGAAACAAAAACTAATATAGTTGAAATTGCGATATTTAAAACAGCCGTAACCACTTATGGTCACCCATCAAAAAACTGATTTAACAGCGTGCTCAGGTAGCTTCGTCACTAGAGAGTTAGCCAGCTAATCTGACTTATACACAATTTGCTATAAAGATATGTAAAGAAAATGTATTTATTAATTCGAAATTTAAATCTTGCCGCACTTCGCGCCGTCTGCAAAGTAGGTTTGAATGCGCTTTGCATCAAACGTAGCTTTGCTTTGTAGCTGCTTTATCGATGTAGCATTACTGTGTCGATAAACCAGTATGAGAAATCTAATATGGAGTTTTCTTTGCTTATTTGTGTGCTATAAAATCTAAACGATCGTAGATGAATGTTACGGAATCGACATATTAATGAATAAACTTTTTATGACAATATTTTATACATACTATGATACTATAAGATCTATGCAGATACAGAGTACAATCTAAGTTGCCCTGTGACCTCAAATCAAGTCAGACCTAATCTAATTTTAATCCATCCGGGACAGTCTGTGACGCAACGTAATTATCTTGTAAAGTTAATGATATAGATAATGAATCGTTTGTAATCAAAGTCGTTAAAATCAAGGTTACAATATTGGAACATTTGCGTCTATAATATCAACTGATTACAAAAAACTGGAGCTATGTAATAAAAAAAAATGCAATGATGATATAAGTATATGATGTAAGTGATGATATTAGTGGTTAACGCGGTCAGTTCACACGCCGAAAGATGTGGGTTCTAATATCAACAATGAATTTAAGCTGCCGGTGTAGTTGTAGGGTACTTTCTGGAACTCGGCTGGCTATAGCTATTATTATACTGGTATATGCAACCCTCAAAGTAAAAATCTGTCACCAAGCATGACACTGTGTACACGAAATTATAAAAGGGTGCATCCGTACATCTGCCCGTTTAACACGAGATTATCTATTTAAAAAAACCATTCGTGAAATCGGGACAAACTTTTTTATACTCGTATTCTGTCAATTTTACGCGCGGGGAAATACAATCTTAATAGGAAGCCAGAGAGTCTAAAGATCCACTAGATGGAACCACTCACTCACTCTTTCTACTACTCCTTGTACCGAGGGTTGTCTAGAAAATATCGCTTTATGTGCATATTATTAGTTTAATATTTAATACAGTGTATTGGATGTACTGACGGAGATGGAGGAACGACTGCAAAAGATAGAGAAAAATGGAAGGAGGGAAGGGGCCTTTGCCCTGCAGTGGGGCCGTACAGATTGATAATAATAATGTTAGATGTTGATTCAACGATCATTGTCCCGATGGTCATCACGGTGACGGTCTTGTAGCGAAGAGTCTCGACCAGTATCTTATGAGCCTTTTGCTACACGGTTGGGTCAAGGGTCAGATCCAAAAGGCGTGATCCTTGACACGGCACACATTGTTAGGAAGTTCATCGCTCTGCAGCCCTAACCACCGGTAGCTTGACCCTGCCCCACTGCCGGCAGCACCTCAGTTTTTTAGTTTTTCTGTATGGGGTAGAGAGGTGGACCTTAAATGGTACAACAGAAAGTAATTTAAGCGCATTTAAGATGTGGATATATAGACGATTGCTCCAAGAGATTTGGAGGATTGGTCTATATCAGGGACAGAGTCAGGAATGAAGAAGTTCTCAAAAGAATGTTTAACAAAAACTTGACCTGCTCATTACAGTAAAAAAAAAAGAAAGGTCGCATATTTTGGTCATCTTCACAGACATGCAAAATATAATTTGCTTCAAACAATTATTGAAGGGAAAATAAAGGGAAAGAGGGGTAGAGGCAGAAGGAGAATAGCATGGTGTGACAATTTGAAACCATGGACCGGTGCTGCTGACGCCGCTGTTCCAAGCAGAGCAAATCAGGAAAGTGTCATATTTAGAAAGATGGTCGCCGACATCCGTTAGGATATGGCACAGGAAGAAGATATTTAAAGAAAAAAAATTAAAAAATACCAGTAGTTACCTACTTCGTACCCAATGCGGAAGAGCTCTATCTGCCTCGCATATATGAAACTTCATTCAAAGTAAATTAAACTTTAAATTTAAAATATTATTTCAATACTAATGTAGTGCTTCCCTTAATATTTCTATAATTGTAAATACACGTTAAAACCAATTATCATACCAGTTTACAACTCTTCGTCTCTGTTCAAGGAAAAATCCTTTGATATATTGCATCGTTAGACACACCATCTCCTGCGAGAGTCTACGGATTGTTAATCGTGCCATTTGTCACCATCTCGCTTCGTATTCGATTTTCGCGAACAATTTCTGGGAAAATCGTGTCGAGAATCGAGCGTGTTGGGTAATAAGCAGGGTGACATGGGGATTTCAGTTTTGTGATGTTAATCTTATGTCTGTTTTTTGCCTGAAAGTTGTGATTGATCTCAGTTTTCTTACCAACATCAAAAGAATAATTGTTCACTTTACAAAATAACTTTAATTTCATTTTGTAGCGATAATGGCTCATTGGTTAGCGTGGTTGGTTCATACGCCGAAGAGCGTGGCTTAAAATCCCAACAATGTACTTGAGCTGTTGGTGAAGGAAAACATCGTGACAAAGTTAGAACGAATACTTTCAGGCAACTTTGGAATGGATAGGAATTGATAAAACGTATAATTACTTCAGAAGTATATTGAAAATCTTATAATTATACTTTTATTTAAGTGATAGCTAGCCAACCGAGTACTAGAAACTATCCTACCACCATGTTATGTTTTCCTCACGATATTTCCGTATTTTCTAGTTTTGAATAGTACATTTCTTATGACTTCCATAAAACCCATTTGTGATTTACATTACACAATTTTTTTGCATTATGAACATAATATATAATTTTCATAATGTAATAATTATATTGTTTTTTATGTAAAAGTAATGAGACGAACGAAACGTCTGATGGTAAGAGATAATGGCGTTGCACATGCACAGAACCTTGAGTAGTAAAACAAAGTCCAGGGCGTCGTTGCTTTGGCGCCTATTACTTTGAGACTTTCGATGGTTAGTCTCAACAACTGTGTAATTTCGCTAGCCTTTTAAACCGGAACACAGTAATTTTTACAAACTACTGCTTGGTGGCAGAATATCTGGTACTTCAGTGGTACCTACCTAGAAGATGGAGTTGCTAAGAATGTATACCACCAAGTAATTATATAATAATTTGTATTTAATTTTCATAATGTAGATCAATATAAAATGGGCTGTATTGCATTCAATAGAAAAATGTAATATGCGAAACTACAAATATTACACAAACTTGAAGTATCCAATATCATGAGCAAGCATGCTCTCTAATTTTAAGGCATAAGTTAATATGCAAATTAGGTTCACTGTATGTATTGGTTGTAATTACACTGTAACGAAAGACGGACGAGTAATAATTACCTGAAAATCATGACAATCATTACCGTCATATCCAATACAACTGACTTTGACTGTAACTAAAGATGTTAGACATAAATTGCAGAAACCAATATACATAATTACTGTAGACATTAAAGACTCTGTATCCATTTGCCAAAGAATAATATTTAAAAAAAAAAGAAAAAAAATTAGGTGAATTCCCTATAAGTTTGAGTTACTTTTAACTAAGTTCCTATGAATATAGTCGTGTTGCAACCTATATGTATTTATATCTTAAGCGTGGAAGAAATTATAGCAACTACGACTTGGTGGTCAAGATCCGAGGACCCCAGTGCACAGCGCCGCCATCGCCAAAAATGCCAACCACATATACACGCGTAGAAGTAGCGTACCGCTCGATTTAAATGATCTACTTGGCTTCAAACAAAGGGTGAGTAGAGTCCTTGAAGGCTGGCAACGCAGACAATGCTCCGGGTATTGTAGATGTTCATAGTCGGCGATGACCATTTACCATCAGGTGGCACGATGCTTGTTTGCCACTTTTTCATATATAAAAGCCGCCTTGTCCCTTAGTAGCTTCACTGCAAGGAACAAAAATAAAATGTTTGGCTTGCACAAAGTCGTTTGCAGTGTTATTGAGTGAAGTGTGTTTGAGCGAATGAATGGCTCAATGAACGAGTTACTGGGGTGAGTGAGGCGCTCCACAGAAGGCGAGAGCTATAAACGTGTGTTTAATATGAAAATAAAATTAAAGCTGAGCTAACAATCAAAATATTCATGTTGTACATTTTCTTTTTTTCTTTTCAATTCTTGTGTATATATATTCTGAATCTAAGTCTATAAATTTCAAACGTCTGTGTAGTATAAAATATTTTCAACCTGTTTCTATTTAAGTATGTTGTTCTAGATGTTGTGTATTTATATATTTATTATGTTGTTACAATTTCACCTGGATCCGTTGAGTAGCTTACGTGTGAAGGCGTAACAAACACACCTAAATTCGCATTTATAATATTAGTTAGGATATCATATAGTAGGATGAGAAAAGGCCCAATCCTACCAGTGGGACAGCTTACAACGCTGATACTAATACGGATTTTAAATAGCTACCGATCCTCTTAGTCAAAGTATAATAATAGAAGTTTGGTCAAAATAAAAGAAAAACTAAACTCCACTCCCCATGTTGCTTCTACAAAGATAGCTAAAGTTTGCTATTCAATAGTTTTCCTTCAGTCTTCCACAGAAACTGATCATGGACTGAAACAAGTTCACTAGACAACGTACGTGCTCAGACTCTATTATATCATACTTTATTACGTTTGGAACGGTTTGCATAAAGTACAACTCGTGCTCACAAAACTGATATTGTTTTTCAATACGAAAACTAACTTGGTTAGCATCGCGTCTTATGCGAAATGTTTGTTTATATCTAAAGTGCTTTTACAACCTTTGTGTTGAATCTTCTGGAGGTAGGCCATAAAAGTACCTGTACAATTATTACATGTATCTATGTGCAACTTTCTATTATTATTATTATTTATTTGAGGCTGAATTGAAATTATTATTAATTGATTACTTCTTTGCGGAAGTTCATTTTGAGTGTTCAAGGTATATATTTAGTTTATTTCCGCTTAACAGTCGTTTCAGTTACAAAAGTGATGAGGATTTAAAAACTAGCTTAACAACAATTTAAAAAACTTAATCGAAACTTTACTTGATAGCTATGTAAAACTAAAATTTGGCAAAAACTAAAAAATAAATAAATAAGCTAAACACTAATTAAAATAAAATAACCACAAGTCTTTATCCCCTCTCGCTGCAGTAACCACTTGCCTTAGTTTTTTGTTTAATTTTGAGTATCGTAGGATTCAAACCTAGACCTCTAGCGGTCTTGTAATTTCAAGCCAGTATCCCAGTTACATACATATTACATACATATCTGTAATATTGTCAACAGGTCTCCGGGTGGGCTCGTCGAGTGTCTTCGGCGAGTCCCTGGACATCGTGCGAGTGTCTGCTGTGACAGGCGGCGACGCGACACTCCCGTGCGACACTCGCTCACCGCAGCCCAACGACGTACTACTCCTCATCGTGTGGTATAAAGACGACACTCCGATTTACAGGTGAAATTTGACCACCTTAAGTTTTTTTAATGTGCAAATAATTAGACAAACGAGATGCTCTTCTGATGGTAAGAGATATCAAATATCCATGACAATTAAAGTGATATACAGAACTTTGAGTAACAAAATAAAGACCAGGACATCGCTGCTTCGGCACTCATTATTTTGAGACTTTTTTTGTGTATTAACACAGTAATGTTAACACACTAGCTTGGCGAAAGAATATCTGGTACTAACGGTGGCACCTACCTAGACGAGGTAAGGAGGCCTACCACCAAGTAAAAGTAATGCGATATTTTTAAATACTTTTTACAACGGACTAGACTATGCCGACGTTATTATATCTCGACGATAATAAAAATCGAAGATGGAATAATGTCATCTGATTTATGCGATTCCAGAAACGATTTCAAATTAAGATGCCACCAAATGGAAGCAAGCGAAGCGGTAACTTGGATTAGGTGATTGTGGCATCGATGTTAAAGGAAAAAAAATGGTGATCTAAATAATCTCATAATCAGAACGATTGCTGAATTTATTTGGCTTTATTACTTTTATGATAATCACGGACTTAGAGAAACGGTTTGAGCAGAAAACTTCACTTTGCATTATTCTATAATGAAACCGCTGTATTCGATCGGAGAAGACTTGATTTTCAGTCCCAAAACATTGCCTTATAACAACAATAGTGAAACTAGACGGGTTCAGGAGAAACAATAAAATACTTTACAAAAGTATTTTATTGTTTAGTATTTCAAAGCATACAATTATAAAACTTAAAATTGTATTACGCGCGCGCGGCCTCATCTAGCTTGTTTGTTCGGAGCAAGCCTACCACCATGCAAAATTTCTCTTTCTATAATATATTCTCTTTGTACAAATATTTATTTTATATTTAAATATTAATCGTAGGTATATAATTATGTATAATTATATATTATATTAGTGTACTTTTGGTAATTCTAGTTATTTATTTTGGTTATTAGGATATGTTATTATTATAATGTAGTAAGTAGTAAATGTAGATATATTTATGTTATAGTTATGTATCGTCGTTATTGACACACCCCGTTTTTTTTTCCTCTGATCCTTTCCATCCTAAGGTTGCCTGGGAAAGATCGCTTTTAGCGATAAATTTTAAAAAGATTTTTATTGCATATAATTTTTGGTGTGTACAATAAAGAGTTAATCAATCAATAAATGAAAACATAACGAGGAAATCATATTTTCGCTGCAAATAACCAGACGACACGTGTTTCGCCTTTACATGAGGTATCTTTAGGACATGTTGACTCTTTGATCGCTTGGTATTTAAATGTTAAATTTAAAAAACTTGACAACAATAAAAAAAAAAAAAAAAAAAATTTAAATCCTCATCACTGTTGTAACTGAAACGACTGTTAAGCGGAATTAAACTAAATACATACCTTGAACACTCAAAATGAACTTCCGCAAAGTAACGCCTGAATCAATCAATTAGCTTAGTATTTGGCCTCAGACCCTCAACTGCCCAAGACTTGCACGAAACATATTAGTGATGAAAGAGGAATCAAGTTGTAAAATTTTCCCACGAATATTCCAAACGGACAGGACAAAATGTTATATTCGTCGCGACGAGTTATTCAGGTTTGGCAGTGAAATCCCTTTCTGGCAATGTGTGCATATTTCATAAGTCGTTTGGCGTAAATTTTCTATGCATGCTCCGTGTCCGCGGTTTATTTAGATTAGTTTGGCGGCAACTTTTATTAACGTTTCCATTATTTTAACAATTCTAGCAGTTGTTATAATTAGCTTTGTTTTTTTTTTAATGTAAAAGTAGTGGGTTACTCCTGAGGGTAAGAGATCCAAAAAATTACTCAACGGTTTATCATGCGAGTTTCACAAATATATAGAGTGAATTATGAGGAAGGTTTAAGTATATAATTTGTCAAGGTTTTGTGTAAATTGGTTAAAATATAATAATAATTGTCGGAAGTGTCGGAAAAAGTCAAGCCACTTGGGAGCTTTCATCAAAAACGTTGCATAATCCATTTGAGACATAACAAAACAATGCATGGTGGGATATTCATCTTTTATAGATCTACAAAAATATATGTGGCATATATCTACTTCGTAAAGATAGCTTACTATACCCATTACTGCCCGTGCAAAGCCGGTACGGGCGCTAGTACCAACATAAACATAAGCACCAATTCGCATGTAGATAAATAATATAGTTCAATATTTGGTACGATGACATTATGTACTCGCTTATATTGGGTAAAAACCTAATCAAGCGCCTATTTGTTACTAGAGGTAAGCGGTTGGTATAAATATTATGCTGTAATTTCTATTCAATATGGATCAATAGGTTCGGGACTACGGGTTCAATAGCTCTTATACTCAATTTTTGGCGTAATTCTCACCCACATGACGGATTATGACGTGTATATGTACGGTCTTTCATTGATCTTGATTGATGGTACGTCTATAGAACACGTTTATCACGTTATTTTTGTATAAACAGCCACTTTATGGCAAGTTGTAAGTGCAAGTATTTAAGGCTTCAACTAATTTTAAATCTTGACTAGTTGAACAGACGTGTTCTAATTAGATAGGAAATCTTTATTGTGCATGCCAGAATTAAAAAGAAGTATAGAAAACTAAATAATCTTACCTAGAGTGGTGAACTAGTGTAATGTAGGCCACCTTAACGCCTTTTTTAACGCTCTCCTGATGCCAAGAGATAACATATGTCCTAACCACTGCAGCGATAAACTCGGAATAAAAAAGTCCAGGGTGTCACTGTTAGCATACATTACTTTTCAACATTCGATTAACAGCCCTGTAATTTTACTAGGCGCAGTGCCTTTCGAACCAGAACAGATTAATGTGTACATACTACTGCTTGGTCACCGAATAGTAGTGTATCTTGATGGCAGAACAATTCTGCGAAGGATATCAACTACCAAGTAACAGGTAATTAATGGTAGTAGGCTAGGTGGAGTGACGATTTGCGTAAGGATACGTTCAGTAGTAAGCAGCAAAAGGCTGATGTATAGGTTTTTTTTTGTTTGGTGCGAGATCAGGCCGCGCATGTGTGAAGCCTTAAATCTGCCTTGAAGAAGGTCACCGAATATGATTGAAACTATAGTCCGACCTAATCTAATAAATCCTAATCGTATAAATGAAACAAAATTTTTAACTTTTTTTAAATTTGTAGTATTGTATTCGCATATTTATAGCAGATGTCAGGAAACAAATATAAACAGAGTTTTTACATCAAACGCAAAAATCTCTCTACTAGCTATACTAGCTAGTAGAGATAGCTATCCACCGAGCGCTGTTTACGCACTAAGAACTCGTGCATCTATAAGAGTTATGATCGACAGTGTTTAGGTTTTGTGTTCCTAATTGTGGATAGAACAGTTAAAAAAAATATTCTGTAGTGGCTCATTTGTTTTTGTGAACTAGTTTTGCAGATAGTACGGTATAACGATTAAAGTAACCTAAGGTAGAAGTAATTGCACAGAAAACGTCGACCGACCTCTCGTTAATTTCAATCTAATGTTCGGTGCGCGGTGTTTACGCTTTAGTCTGTGGCATGAAGATCTTTTTTAGACGTAATTCTATACACAGCTGTGATGTTAAAACCATGTTTAATCATTGTCTGCAGCTACGACGGGAGGGTTAAAGGGCCGACGGCGCACTGGGCCGACGACATTCTGCTGGCTGGTCGAGCGCGGTGGCATTCAGCATCGCCGTCATCGCTGCGGCTGCGTGACGTCATCCCTACTGACCGCGCTCTCTATCGGTGTAGAGTGGATTTCAAAATATCCCCTACTATGAACCAGAAAATCTTGTTGGATGTTATAGGTAAGATGAATTTTCAGTTTCATTGAAGATATACCATTTTTCCCGTTCATACTAATTAACATGTCAACCAAAATATAGAACAAATATATGCTTTGAAAATAAGTGAAATCTCTCCGAGTTATTTAATGACTTATAAATATAAATTTTTGAGACGTAGGGCCTTGGCGTATGTGTGTGTGTAGTTCGTGTAAGGTAAGCAAAAACTGTAGGGCCAAGGAGTCTTCACTTGTTTTCCACGCAACATTCTATCGCTTATTCTATCTTATTCTATTCTATTCTTAATCTATGGTGTCTCATATTTATTTGTCTAATGAACTCTGCATAAAAGGGCATTGATATATCGCGTCTTGGGAAGAGTTCTATGTCTAGCAGTGGACTTGAATAGGCAGACGATGATGATGATGTAAAATTCAAAAGTTTGTCTGTTTGTACGCATGTATGTTACTTATTCACGCTGTAACGGCTTAACGTATTCGGATAAAATTTACAGTGCAGATAGTTTATAATCTGGTCGTATAGGACACTTATTATCTCGAAAAACGCGAGGGAAACTTCAAAGCGCAGATTGTGAAAAACATTGTTCCTTACTGCGTTAAATGAAACTGGAGCGCGTCGGCTATCATATTTTATCGACGAGTCACCTGCCCCGTGTCGGCTACCAATTTATGCTCGCCGTGTCGGGCTCGAGCCAAATGCCCGCGGTTCGTTGAGCTACATCTTGCAACTCTACAAGCATCCTAAAGCCTAAACTTTAGGGAAAGGAAATAAGACCATAACCTCATCGCCCGTCTGATCAATTTCAATTGCGTCGTGCAGTGACTATATTTCTTTTGTCAGCTTTGATAAAGTAAATGTGTGCAATAAAATTATAGTGGCACATGTATCGATGAAGTTTTGGTATCTTAGTTAGGAAACCGTCTGGCTTCGAATCTGGAGGTCCTGGGTTCGAATCCCACGGCAAACACGTCTGTCTTTTTTAGGGTTCCGTACCCAAAGGGTAAAACTGGACCCTATTACTAAGACTCCGCTGTCCGTCCGTCTGTCTGTCTGTCCGTCTGTTACCAGGCTGTATCTCATAAACCGTGATAGACAGTTGAAACTTTCACAGATGATGTATTTCTATTACCGCTGTACCTATAAATACTAAAAAACAGAATAAAATAAATATTTAAGGGGGCTCCCATACAACAAACGTGATTTTTTTTTGCTCGTTTTGCTCGATATCGGTAATGGCAACAACTTTGCTTAGTTTGGGGCTAGATGGCGCTGTGTGAAATGTCCTAGAATATTTATTTATTAATTAATTACTTAAGCCAGTCTTGCTACCAACCGCCAACTTATGACTGTGGCACTGAATGTTTGTTCCCACCCAAGTTCGAAATGGCTGTAATTTTTTTTGTGGTTGTAGTCGTGTCTTGTTTTTTTTTTTTTAATTGTAGAATACTGCTAGTCTAGAACAAAATTATTGCTGCTTAACATCAAATAAAGTGTGGTCAAATGCAAATCTATTATAGTTTTTTTAAACCACAAAATCTTTATAAAGTAATTATAAATTCCATTTAGCAAATCTTTATTAAGTAATTATAAATTCCATTTACCAAATCTTTATGAAGTAATTTTCCGTATACCAAATCTTCATGAAGTAATTATAAATTCCATTATTCCATTTACCAAATCTTTATTAAGTAATTATAAATTCTATTTACCAAATCTTCATGAAATAATAATAAATTCCATTTACCAAATCTTAATGAGTAATTATAAATTCCATTTACCAATTTTTATGAAGTAATTATAAATTCCATTTACCAAATCTTTATGAAGTACCGAATTTTTTAAGTAATTATATGGTATAAGCCAGTTTTTCGAAACCAGAAATGGTTTCTGCTTCCATATAAAAGCATTTTTTGTTTTTAAAATCACCGCAATTTGTAGCCACCGAAGCGTTACAATAAGCTTGCATTCTGTTTGGCATGCCACAGAAGTTTATTACATCTTGGACGGCAGCCAATCCTCGATGCTTTATGGACTAATAATTCTTCTAGTTTTACTACTTTGTCGAATTACTTACTGCTAAGTTTAATGTGCTATGAAACTGGGATATTGTCTGTCGCATGTTTCATGAATTGAAATGTAAAAAATCAGCTGGTGTATTTATAAATTAGATCAGGAAAGAACAAAGTAGGATAAATATTATTATAAAAAAAGTGATTTGATGGATGCGTTATAATTACGTACATTATTTTTATTAGTAGTTTATATTCAAATTAAAATGTAAATGTTTCGAACAACTAATTTATTTAAATTAAACTTAACCTATTTTTTTACTTCGACATCAGTTTGTGACATCTTGTGCTAACGATTTCAGATTTCTTTATATAATAAGTACAATGATAGCACAGTAGTTAGCGCGGTCGGTTCACACCCTGAACGGTGTGGATTACAACCCCAACAGATATTCTCTAGTACTCGGTTAGCTAGCTACCTTGACAGGTTAGGTGTTTGACCACAATTCACCTGTGTTAAGTGACTGTGTGGTCGAAGATGGTAAAGCACACCTATCCTAGAGTGGAACTGGCTCTCAAGGCTGCCGGAACACACCGTTAGACGCTTGGCGGTAGATTTTCAACTTACGGGTGGGAGCTACCCTGCCGAGTACTAGAAAGTACCCACCATGCTATGGTTTCCTCACGATGTTTTCTTTCACCGGCAGCTCAAGCTCATTGTTGGGGTTCGAACCCTCACCCTTTAGCATGCGAACCGACCGCGCTAACCACTGAGCTATCATCGCTATATCGCTAAATCTATCGCTAACAGTGTGTTCCAATAACCTCACTTGAGAGCCAGTTCCATTCCAGGCTAGATGTGTTGACCATCTTCGAACACACTGTTTTTTAGCATCAGGTGAGTTGTGGTCAAACACCTAGCCTGTAAACTATTACAATAATAAATTATTTTTAGACGCTCAATTTTATTCCGCCAATTAGGATTGATGGTTTCATTGTAAATGTTGGATAGAACTAAAATAAATTAACGCATTTATACATTTTATTAGTTAGTATCGAGCCTATATTATGTATACCTACTTTGCTCAATTCAAAAACTAAGAATGTCCAACTCTAGAGTGAAAATCAATGTGCTGTTTTTTATTAGCTTTCAAATTAAAAAAAAAATATCAAGAAATGTGCGTAGGTACGTTTGACCGCCGCCGCGCCGTATCACCCGAAGTGATGAAATTAAATCAAATTGGTATGATATCAAGTAAAAATTTGACTGCATTTCCACTGAAGTTTATGACTGTATTATGAACTGAAATTTCGCTACTACAAACCGCCAAAACCACACTAAATGTGCTGAAGAACATCCATTTTGAGAAATCGCTGGCTACCAAGAACCATTGATGCACGACATTACAAATGTATCCTGACCTGGCCCGATTCCAGAATAATACGTGCTTACATCTGGTACAATTCATTAGATTATTTGAATATTAAGATCCCATTTTATTACACGAATTCCCAAACAAAGGAGTGGAATGTTTTCTATATTTCTATATAGTTCATATAATAAATGTATGTAGGTATGTGAGTTTCTTTATTCCATCATAACTTTTAAATGCCTGAACAGCTTTACATGGGCCGATATAATAAGAATCCTTACATTATCCCTAATCTAGGCCATAGATTTTTGACAAAAAAAAAACTTAATTTAACTTATTTAGTATAGTAATTTGTATTTTATTATTCTAGCTTAAACAAATTGCAAAACTTTATTTGAATCTGTTTTCTTGAACAATTTGATATATCACTCAATTAAAGAAATAAGAAGGTCAAATAAAAACCGTTTAAGTGCGAATCGGATTCGCGTACCGAGGGTTCCGTACAAACCTGTAGGTATATAAGTAAAAGCTATAATTTTTTTTTTATGGTAATTTATGCTTTTCGTAGTTTTTCCTTTATCTGTGCTATAAGACGTTGCTTCGTACCAAATTTCAATATTTTGAGTTCACGGGAAATACCCTGTAGGTTTTGATTCCCTTGCGAGTGTCGAAAATTTGCAGCATAAATGGCTGTATCTTTTGATTATGTTGGCGTAGAAGTTTGATTTTATTCACAGCTCCAAGTATATAATAATATCCTATACTGTCCAAACCTGAGTATTTGATATGAATTTCAGCTTGATACCAGCACGTACACGTTCTTGAGGAAAAAGGTCTTGACTGACAGATGGACAACAAAGTGATTCTATAAGGGTTCCGTTTTTTTCCTTTAGAAGTACGGAACCCTAAAAAGCGACATCGTTTTTTGGTCTACGTTTCAAAAACTCGTACGAAACGATATAATTTCACGTTCATTGTGCGGACTGCTAGACAGTGCAATGCGCTGCCTGAGTGGATGTTCCCCGTTGGATATAATCTGGGTGTCTTCAAGTCGAGAGTGAATCGGTATCTTCTAGGCAAGCGTGTTCCATCTTAGACCGCATCATCACTTAACATCAGGCGTCATATAGCGGTCAAACGTAAGCCTATTGCTTATTTTTAAAAAAACTTATGAGTCCACATCACCGACATGCTGATATCAGTTTTAACTTCTGTCGACAGTAACCATGACTGTTTATTTTTCGTTTGACAGTATACCAACAAACTTTTTTATTGTAGCGATGATAGCTCAGTGGTCAGGACGGTCGGTTCGCACGCCGAAGGGCGTGGATTTAAACCACAACATTGAGCTTGAGCTGCTGGTAAAGGAAAAACATCGCGACGAAAACATAGCATGGTGGTAGGGTATTTTCTAGTACTCGGCTGTCAAGCTACCACCCTTAAGTTGAAAATCTGCCAAACATCTAACTAGTTGCGTTTACCATCTTCGACCACACCGTCAGTTAAAATCGGGCGAGTTGTAGTCAAAGGCCTAGCCTGTCAGCCATTAAAAAAAAAAATATTCTATAAGTTCTTAAATTATGATTATTCTTAAAAAAAAATATTACTCGTACCTAATTATATTGTTATCTTCAATAAAATGTACACAGTACAGTTCACGATTCCATTTTAAAACTAATTTAAATAAGCTGAAAGTGCTCCCGCCTAACTGAACATGAAATATTCAGATGAATGCTTTTGTATCTAAAAATAGGTTGAATTTAATCTCCTGATTTTCTAAATGAACCTACTTTCGCATATTTGGCTTTTTTATTTTGGTCCCAAAGAGAAAAAGGCGCTTAAAAGTCACGCCGACAATGGCATAATTGTACAGGGTTATGATCTTCGGGTATCCTAATCCGAAATGGCATGTATTATTTTTGTTAGTTTAAACTTTTAGAACTTACAAGTGTTGCAATATGTTTTAATGATCAGGCCGCCACTTTTGGCACTGACTCATAAGATTCTTTTGTTTTCATTACTTTTTTGGTGTGCACAATAAAGAGTATCTATATATATATTTTTTATGTACCTAAATATAAGTAAATAGTATTAAAGTTTATATTTTTTCCCAGAGCTGCCGGAAAAACCAAAAATCTTCGATGAGTTCGACAAAGAAGTGATCGGCGTAGCTGGACCATACGTTGAGGACAGCAGCACGAAACTTACCTGTGCTGTAAGTGGAGGTAAAACTAGTGGAGACTTGTTTTATTTCGCAAATGATTTGACTGTACATTCTTGCCGCGCTAACTTCATTCCGGCCAAATTACAGAGACTTGCGCTTACTTCAATGTAGGTACGACCACGTGCCTTTGTTTATTGGCCGGATTATAATTATATTGTTAATCGCTGTATTGCGAAGAATGTACAGCTAACATTATACCGACTGTTATATATGGGCTTTTTGTCTCAGAAATACAAAGCCAGTAAATGCCGTTCGTTTGAAATATTTAAACTTTCGCAATTTGAACAAATAGTAATATTTAACATTGGGGTTTAATCGCGCACGAAATACTGTGAAATTAGTTTTATGTTTATTTCGACGTTTCGGCCATGTTGCAGTAGCCGTGGTCACGAGCAGAGAGTGCGGGTTGTCTCGTTCAAAAATGAGGGTGTTGTGATCTCCTACCCTCATTTAGGTTTTATAAAAACGTTAGGTTGCCACCACGGCACATTATTCTAACCATGTTGTTAAACTGTTCTAAAACTACACAAGGAAAAAAAAAAAACAGTCCAAAAAGGTAAATCGTGCCCGGTGATAATTGTCTCTTTAAGCTCGGTTTGTCTCAGGTATTTCTGGCTAGAGTGCATGACCAGAAAAACAAAGGCGTTTTGTATGCTTATTTTAAGGTTTTTTTTAAATGGTTGACAGGCTAGGTGTCCACAGCTCACTTGATGTTAAGTGACATTGTCGTCGAAGATGGTAAAGCACATCTAGCCTGTTTTCAACTTGAAGGTGGTAGCTAGCCAGCCGAGTACTAAAATATACCCTACCACCATGCTATGGTTTCCTCACGATGTTTTCCTTCACCAGCTCAAGCTCATTGTTGAGGTTAGAACCCGTGTCTTTCTGCATGCGAACCCACCGCGCTAACCACTGAGCTATCATCGCTAAAAGAGGAATTGAAGTTTGAGACGTATTTGCTAACATCAGATGCGTTGATTGTACCATACTAGCTTAAATTAGAAAGAAGAAAGATTTTTTTTATTTTGAGACATCACTCCTTACAATAAAAACTAAACTAAAAAATATATAGGATGCCGCAAAACAAGCAAAGCAAGGAAACAAGCAAATTACTTCGCAGTGAGTAAAAAACTGATTAAAAAAAAATCGGCCTGATTGACTTCGGTGCAACTACTTTATAGTACTTTGAGATTATATGGCTGAATAGACAAAGTCAATATAAAAAGCACTACAGTAGCTCAACATACATTATTATATCCTTATATGACAAAATCTTTTATGGTTATTCCCTAGTTTGTTTTTTGTTTCTTATATTACAAATTTAAAATTTCTTTCTTTTTTAATGGGTAATGTAAAATACATTTATACAGGAATAATAGTAATATATACATATTATGAATATAATTATTTGTCCTGACTGACTTATTCATCAACCTAGAGCTAGAGAAAGACTCATTAATACATTAATCGAAATTCAAAATTATAAAAATTTACAAAAAAAGTCACAAAATAAAATAAAAATGTCAATAAAATATTAATAAACCTATACCGCTGGGGCTAATAAACTTGAAATTTATGGCAGTGATGTCTTTTATGTTGTTTAGAAGATCTAAAGAAGTATTTTTGGTAAGGAAGTCGGTCATTTCAAAGTAAAAAGCACGAAATTTTTATCCCACGAATACTTCTTCTGGTTAGAAATATCGATATTTATTTCATTTTGAAACACGACGAATAACAGTTGGAAGGAGTACAGGTCCAGAAAGCCATATCCTGCCTTTGCAAATCTTAATCTTAATCTAAAAAAAATACACTGACAGCATATTATATACATAACGTCATTGTCAAAACGCGTTATAAAGCAATCTGTTCACGTATATCGTAGGACACACAGCGCCATATGACCCCAAAGCTTGTACTATGGAAGTCAGATAACTGATAGAATACTTACTTTTTTTTTATATTAACCCACTTTTAGTCCAAGCTTACAACCAACTTTGGTTAGTACTTGATCTACTGCAGCCAGTTTTTAAAACATGTCCCGTTCTGAAGGAAAGTTCAAATTAGTTGTCGGGCAGCAGCTATCCTACTTTTTCCGAGGAGTAATTTATTAGTTTTCCAACGGTCAATACTAATCGATAGAACTGTAAGTTTAGTTTGCTTTTTATTTGAAAAAAAAAAGCGCTGTAAGCTTTAGATCTTTCAAAGAAACAATAGCTTTCTACAGCTGTAAGAAACATCTCATTGAGTGAGAGAGTAATTTGTAATTACCTACTTTATATTTATAGAAGAATCTAAACATAGGTAGTTTTATTTCAGCGAGTAGTTTTTTAAACAAGTATTTTTGCTGCGATGTCGTGAATTTAATACGTATCATATTTTACTATAAGCAACATTAATCAATATAATTATCTAGTGTTATACATGTATTAATTACATACAAATTACCTTTGGCCATGCGCACGTTCTGAGTTTGTCTCCATGAAAAAGGTCACCGTATGTAGGCAAAATTATAGTTAGTAACATCATCAGCCATAACGTCCACTGCTGGACATAGGCGTCCTCCTGGGGGGGTTTTGCCAATACTCGCCACGCTTGGCAGGCGGGTTGACGAGCACAGTTAAGTGTGATTGTTCAAGGAAGACGCTGCTGCCCATCTTTCGGATTACATCCCTTAGCCGACTCTTACGGCAACCACGGCTAGAGAGGGTGTCAGTAGTCAGTATCCTATAGTATCCGATAAAATTAATATAATAAAATATTTTAATATACTTAGAACTATAAGAAACAAAACGAAAGTCTAGGTCTGGTTTAATGCTAATTGCAACAAGTTTAATTGATTAATAGGCTTGTAATTTTTTATGTGTATCAAATTTGAATTTGTCATAATAGTCCTTAACTTCACAGGTAAACCTGCTCCTCGGTTGCGGTGGTGGCGAAACGACCAAGTAATCTCTACGCTGGCGCCAAATGATGACGGGTCCAGACTGAGCTTCTTAGAACTGCGGATACTAAAGCTAACAAGAGATTTCAATGAGGCAGTGTACACCTGTACTGCAGATAACACGGCGCTGGTGCCCCCTCTGAGGATAAATGTGCAGATACAGCTTTACTGTAAGTATTATACAAAAACGATAGAAATATATATAAATATATATATACGTTACGCACAGCGCCATCATACCCCAAACTAAGCAGAGCCTGTGTGATGAAAGTCAGATAACTGATAGAATACATATATACTTTTTTTTTGTAAATACATAATTATGTACATACTGAACACACGTTTTTGTTTATAACATAAAATGTTTGTCCTTGGCGGGAATCGAACCCACGCCCTACAGCTCAGGCAAACGTATTACCAATGAGCCAACAGAGCTATCAAACTGTAGTTTTTTTTAGTTTTAAATAAAATTTAAAAATTTGAATTTAAATTGACTTAGGTGGTCTCCTGAGTCAATTTAATTAAACAAAAACTGAAACTGAACTGTCTGTCTCTGTTTGTTTGTTTTGTTTTTGTGTGTTTATGTTACAAAATAAAATTATTTTCTTTCTATCTTTTAAAAATAAACTTAGATTGTAGCAATGGAAAATCCATTTTTAAAATTTTCTTGATTTAATTTCATAACTATTGAAATGGTTTTGTTTATTTAACTTTTCGGCTACGTTGCAATCGTCGTGGTAGTTGCCCAAAACTATTTCATACTATTTTGTGCGCAATCAATTCCCGTCAATAGTGTATAAATACATAAAGAACTCAGACCAAAAATAAGTTACCCTTAAAACAATATTTATAATTTTTATATTATTTTAAAATAACCGGAGAATTTTTTATATTTTTATGTTAAAGTAATGAGGTGAACATTAGATGCTACAGCTTTGATATAGCGACAAAATTTGACTGAGATTCCTGTAGTACGGACCTTTCAAAATCTTCAAATTCTGTACACCACATATAAAACTTTAGCTCTTAGTTTTTTTTTGTATATTAGTAATAAGACGTACCAGACGCTCTTCTGATGGCAAGAGATAACGCCTGTCCATGACCATTGCAACGATACACAGAACTTCGAGTAGCATTTTTGTTTTTTATCGGTCACAGAATAACTCACCTGATGTTAAGTGACGGTGTGGTCGAAGATGGTAAAGCACATCTAGCCTGAAATGGAACTGGCTCTCAAGTGAGGCTGCCTGAAAACACCGTTAAATGCTTGGCGGCAGATTTTCAATTTGAGGGTAGTAGCTAGCCAGCCGAGTACTAGAAAGTACCCTACCACCACGCTATGGTTTCCTCACGAAGTTTTTCGTTCACCGGCAGCTCAAGCTCATTGTTGGGGTTTGAACCCACGCCCTTCGGCATGCGAACTGACCGCGTTAACCACTGAGCTATCATCGCTACAAAATAGCTAAATAAAGTCCAAGGTATCGTTGCTTTAGCGCTCGATACATAATAACATGCTCAGCTCATTATTATGGTTAACTCAACAGCCCTGTGATTTCGCTAGCTGCATCACCTTTCAAAGCGGAATCCAGTAATGGTTACACACAACTATTTGGCGTTAGATTACCTGGTAATGCGATGGTACCAACCTATAGTCGTATCTTCTGCTAAAGAAATCTATCACCAAGCAGAGCAAGGACTCCCAAACTATTGTGGGCAGGATACCCCTTTTCCAAAATGAACTGATACCTCAGACCCCCTATTGATACTCCTATTGATACAAAAAACTTACCAATACAAAAACTTTGCGGTTGGTTCAGTAAGTATTTATTATTAAAATTATTAGAATATTAGTTATCTTATACCAAGTTGGCGTCTGTTTTACCTGCTGAGTACAACTTGGGTGTCTTTAAATCTAGAGTAAACAGGTTTTTTCTAGGTAAGCGTGCTTCATCGTAGACTGCATCCTGCTTAACATCAGGCAGGGTGTGGTCGAACGCAAATGAATTTAGGATTAAATTTTTTTTTTTTTTAAATTCGATACACGTAATGCAACGTATACAGTATCTTGAAAGTTTGAAAAAAGAACTTGTGTTAATTAATAGGGGTAAATTTTTAGACCTCGTCGATCATTAAAATCAGTTTTCGTTTATGTCGACACCTGGGAAACTGATATCGAACACTTTGGAAATCCCTGATGTAGAGTATAGTCGAGTTTTGCTAAACTTTATAAAATAAAGTAACTACTAAGTCAAACACTGCCTCCTTGTTGCCGTACCAGTAGTTGACTCAGTTCCACTATTAATATGTTCGATAACTAAGTGTTTACTAATTTCCGGAACTCAGTCTCACGAATTCCTAACTAGGCCAACTTCTACATGCTTCGAACAATACGAAATTATGTACAGAAGGCAAACTCCGTCGTGTTTGCCTATACATATCTCATGAACTATTATTCACGAGATCTTAGTTCAGGAATTTAATGTGGAGTTGGGAAAACGTACCTATATTGAATAGAATGTCAAAACTATGCGTTGGTTGGTGCAGATCTAACATAATCCATCCGTGCATATTAGTTATAGTCAAAATAGTTATTTTATATGGCCGTGCGGGTACAACAATTTTCTTGAACAATCTTGATAATGGACTAGATAGTGATCTTTTTAATACTAAAATAAATTTAAAGCAGCTTGCTATTATAAATTCTTAAATTTATTAAATTATTTTAGCTTATTTCTTTTTAAGTAAATACCTATTAAGTAAGTTAAGTTGTAAGTTTTTAAGTAAATATTCTAAATTTTGTATATTTTTGTGTGAATCCGTCTCTTATCATATTCTTCTATACTATCTGTAAAAACTTTTAATTGGCCTTCCATTCTTATACAATTTTAACTGTAAAATAATAAATAAAAAAAACAGCACAATGAAATCCGTATTGAAAACGGTTATCGGTGTCGAAAAGCGTGGGGTCAAACCCCAACATTGAGCTTGAGAAGGAAAACATCGTGAGGAAACCATAGCATGGTAGTAGGGTATTTTCGAGTACTCGGCTGGCTAGTTACCACCCTCAAGTTGAAAAAATCTCGCTAAGCACCTAATGGTGTGTTTTGGCAGCCTCAAATGATAGCCAGTTCCATTCCAGGTTAGGTGTTTACCATCTTCGACCACACCGTCACTTAACATCAGGTGAGCAGTGGACAAAAACGTATCCTGTCAAATATTAAAAAAAAGCTAATAAATATTTGAGGACATTACACACAGCGTTATCTGACCCCAAATTAAGCAAAGCTTGTACTATGGAAGTCAAATAACCCTATGATAAATAATTATTACTATCCTCTATACTGTCTATATTTTATATATTTACGCGACAGAATTTTGCGCATATTATTTCTATCCATCTTTATAAAAGAAATGGAAAATAATGTTTAATTGTTATTATTGAAGTGAAACTTATCTAGCCACTCTGACGAACTAAGAACCTAAAAAAAATAAAGCAAAAAATTCTAATAGCTGTAGTTTTCTGTCTGCAAAGTTTCTAAAAATAAATGCTGCCGAAGTATGAACTTTTCCTTTTCATAATTAAAAAAAGTATTACTTATTACTACTATAATATATTCTATGAAATATGATTTGTTGATAGTTTATGAATGTGGAATTTTTTGCCGGGGTTTTGTTTCCCGCAAATGTGGATGTATTCAAATCCAGATTAAACAGACATCTTCCAGGTAGGTATGCTCCATCCTAGACCACATCGTTGCTTATAACATCAGGCAGGATTTGGTCAAACGCGGACTCATTAAGAATAAGTAATAAAAAATACGAAATAAGAATACTCGTCTAAGAGTAATAACAATAATAATAATTTCAGAATAAAATAAATAACTGAATAATAACATAATATATCATAAGAACTAGCAAAGAACCCAAACTAAGCAAAGCTTATACGATAGGAAACAAATCAGCACTTATAATACATACAGAACGTCCAGACAGAACGAACATTTGTTTATACCACAAAATATTTATCCTGTGTGGGAATCCAACCCACGCCCTACAGTGTTAATAGCAGAAATACTATCAATAAGCCAACAGTGCTGTCACCGTACCGACGTGTAACTAATAATAGTATAGAAGGTCAATTTAAAAGGCTTACTTTTTCTTTCAGTTCTTCTCCAATGTACTGAAACGAACAAGTTGACAATTTTAATTAATATAATTCTATCTTCTAAAGCTTCGATAATTAGTCTTATTAAGAACAATGATTTCGATTTCAATCATAAAGTTATATCTAATAAATCTAGTACATACTCGTATACTTTGTATTAATAGCTCAAAGAAAACCCAACAAAACAAAATATGGACCAGCGGAAAACACAGTAATTATTGTCGACTAAAACTCAAAGAAAACCCAAGTGGTGTATATGGTAGTCACTCGCATTTTATTTCTAACCTGCGATTAACCTATAACAAAAGTCGAGATAATCTCGGGATATGACGGCCGGTAGGTTTTCCTTTGTGTTCGTAACACCCATTAGTTTTTATTTTCGACGCTTTGTCCTGTCTCCGTGATGGCACGAACGTACCGGAAATTATTCTCCATTATGGAGGTAGTGCTATTTTTGAGGTAATGCACGCCAGTCGATTTTAAGCTGTCGTAACCTATAATAAAGGTGGGCTTTTAAACTTGATGGAAGTTAATTGTTTTATTTGATATTTTAGGCCCGACCCGCCTCCGTAGGATTTAATCCTCAAAACTTTGTAGACATAAATATTTCTTCTAGAACTCTGAATGATATTGGATTATGTATGTTGTTTTAACCGGTTTAATTTTTTTAATGTGGAAGTAATGAGACCATTGAGATCCTCTCTTGATGGTAAGAGTCAACGCCTGACCATGACCATTGCAGCGATACACAGAACTTTAAGTAACAAAACAAAGTCCAGGGCAATGCCGCTTTAGCGCTCATTACTTTGAGACATTAGATGGTTAGTCTCAACAGCCCTGTAATTTTGTTAGCTGTAGTACCCTTCCAACCGGAACACAGCAATGTTTACACACTACTGCTTGGCGGCAGAATATCTGGTACTGCGGTGGTACCTACCCAGACGACCTCCTGATCAGGAAATCTACCGCCAAGTAAAGTCAGTTTGATGTTGTTAGTATAAATGAACAGTTTTTGCTATGTAGAATATTCTATCCCATTCATTCCAGTGGATCTTTTTCTTCGTGCTCTTAATTACTGAAGATCGTGTCCGTCTTAAAATCCCTTCACTGAGGCGTTCACCAGCTGCTTCCATGCCACTATGTCTTCGACTTATCTCAGGGCAGTAGTGACGGAGAGTCCTGTAAAGGCCTTTATATGATCAGACCAACGAGTAGGTGATTGACCCCGCCGTCTTCAATCTTTCCCACTACAACCAGTTTCTCTAGATTATCTGATTGTCTCCGGGCAATATGACCAAAGAAGCTCAGAACTCTTTGTTAGCAGATCGTGGATAACCTTGACTCGATTTTGAGGTGTTTGAGATGTATTGGTCCATTTTGCTGTCCATGGTATACGCAACATTCTCTCTCAACACTAACCATCTAATATCTAAAAGTAATGAGAACCGAATCAGCGATGCCCTGGATTCTGTGTTGTTACAAAAATTTCTGTATATCGCTGCAATGGTTATGGCCATGCGTTATCTCTTACCATCAGGTGAGCGTCTCGTCATTCTCCTTACTTTTACATAAAAAAACATCGTAAGAAAACCCGTAAATATTTATTGGACACTTAATTCAATGATATATCCGTGAATATCTATAGAAAGATGATTTATTGATACGTGAATATAGAATTCAAACCGCACTAGTCCACGTGGAGTAGTTATGGTGGCGATCTTAACATCAACTTAACATTAAGATGGCGGTCAAACCTATATGTAATAAAAAAAATGTTGGCTTATATATTTTTATACGTATACTTACAGATGAACCTTTATTCAGCAAGTTTCAATAACTCTGAACAGTAAAAATAATTTTATATGACGACAATGAATAAAAATTATTTTCCTCGTTCTAGGTACCTATATTGACAAAAAATAAACTTCCATTTTATTTTGTGACGAAAAAGAATTAATTATGTATTGATGAAATTTACTGTGAAACGACGTAGCGTTCTATAGCATCTATTAACGGTAACCTTTTTTTGTATTTCAGTCTATCATTACATGAATAACTTGCCCTTTCTTTGAAGGAGGACTTGTTAAATTTTACAGCTACTATTATGTCCAGTATTTGGGGACGAACTGAAATGACTACAATAGTTTAAAGTAATGAATAGTAAATTAATAAGTACGTGAAAAGGCCATGACTGTGAAGACTGTTCATATTTAAAGCCTCCTTTATGCTATCGTTAGGTATGTATATACATATACATATATTAACCCTGACTTTGACATTTTGCCCCATGGAAGTAGAATAGGTTATTTATTTTTCACCTTTGCTATGAGTACGTAAGACGCAGATAGATATTAATAAGCTAAAAGGAGCTCATTGCATTCATAATTATTATTAAGAAAAACTGTTATTTTATGAAACCAAGGTTAAATGCATGAAACAAAATTCAGTGGTCACTTATAGAATATGCTTTTAAAATAATAAAAAATACATATTATTCTCCCCAAAAAATAGATATGGCATATGTTTTTAAGGAGTTCAAGGCTTGTCTAATATAAAACTATTTTGAAATGAAAAGCGTAATGTACATACCTACTTCTTCTAAATAGATAACTCTTTATTATTTAGGCCAAAATTACAAATATGTAAATTAAAAAAAAACATTTAACATGCAAAATTTAGTAAAACAATTGGCGGCCTTATCGCTTAGAGCGATCTCTTCCAGGCAATTGTGGTAAGGATAGGACATACCGAGGAAATAAAAAAAAGACGGAGCGTGTTAACAAAAGGAAAACATTGACATAAATACCCACATCAATAATATATATGTAGAATTGTAGATAAGTAATCACTACAAAAATCTTATTAAAATTATTTTTTTTTATACATTAATCCGAAAAGAAATTTGTAACATTCCTGTAAGATCAATTTATAATATAACAAAATTATTGACAAGGCAAATTAAGCTGTCACGCTCTTTGCACCAATCCCATCGATAAGTCAAATTTTCGCAATATGTAAAAAAATGATTCCACAATAGTACTTTCCCAACCAGTGTAAACAAGAACATGAGTCCGACAACGTCTGTTGGAACTCCCTTCTCTGCATCTTACAACATAGCGTTATCATCATGTACGAATACCTCTATAAGTGTATCTTGTTGCAGTGAGGCCACTTATAGTGGAACTGCTGACGAGAGAGCAACCACTGTCAGTGGATCAGAAAGCGGAGGTGGCCTGCAGGTCAGCTGGTGCCAGGCCTCCCGCAATCATGACGTGGTGGTTGGACAATAAAGAGATGACTAATGCTGTACAAAAGGTAAGTACCTGGATGACCGAGCCTTGCTCGGTTTTTTTAACGACATATTCTAAAAATTAAACCTAGCTAGATCGATTTATCGCCCCCGAAACCCCTTGCATACTAAATTTCATGAAAATCGTTGGAGTCGTTTCCAAGATTCAGATAATATATATACATATATACAAGAATTGCTCGTTTAAAGGTATCTAATCTAATAAGATTAGATTAGATATACAAGGTCACTGAAAAAAGATCTTAAAATTTCGCTGTTATGAGTAGGATTAAATATTTTTACATCACATTCACGTACGTAATGTAACCGTATCATTATGGAAAACTATTATATTCTGAAACCAAGTTTAAACGCATGAAACTAACCATTTTGAGACGGGAACCTGTACAGTGCCTGAGACTTGTGAACCAGTAAATTTAAGGGGTTTTAGATACGCATGACCTTTACTGCTCGTTTTCCCTGCCCGACGAAATTTCATATGATCCTACTAATTCTGCTTTGGATACTCATTCCAGCAATCAATGTGTGTTCTTGGTATGCTCAGGTCTTCTTACAATCCAGATATTGAAGTATTTTATTCCGACCGTCGTGTCATGATACTAAGTCTCTGCTTAGAGCATCTACCAGATTTGTGTTGTTTTTTTTAAAGTACATATAGGCTTGCGTTTGACCGCCAACTCGCCTGATGTTAAGCGAAGATGCGGTCTACGGTGGAGCACGCTCGCCTAGAAGAAACCGATTCACTCGCGACTTGAAGGCACGCAGATTGTATCTATCAAACGACTTTATTCCACTAAATCCAAAAATGGCTACGTTTCATTGTTTATTTAAGAATTCCGGTGCCTATCATCAGATGATGATGAAACCGGAAGGTAGGTAGTTTATTGGGATTCTAGTGAAAAAACACCACTGAAAAGTCACAGCAAAATATGCAACCGATTTTGGAGAAATTTCTATATGACCAATTTTTTTTTTAAATTGTGTTACATGCTAGGTGTTTGACCACAGCTCACTAGCCAGTCGAGTACTAGAAAATACCCTAACACCATGCTATGGTTTCCTCACGAAGTTTTCTTTCACCGGAAGCTCAATCTAATTGTTAGGGTTTGAACACACGCCCTTCAGCGTGCGAACCGACAGCGCTAACCACTGAGCTGTCATCGCTACTAGTTTTATTAAATCATACTGTAGTAACAGATAAATTGATGGCTGAGTATATAAAAGCAACTATAACTCGCGTTTTTAAGTGAAACTTATGATAAGTTTTCTTTCTTTTAGAACTCTGACGACCGCAATGAGACGCTGTCTATTTTGTGGTGGACGCCGCACATGCAACACAACGCCATGACGCTTACGTGTCGAGCATCGCACGCGACCCTAGAACATGCCACTATAGACACTAGTATGAAACTGGATCTCCATTGTAAGTACAGCTTTCACCTGAATTGTACTCAAGATCGGTCAGATCAGGTGCATGGCGACAAAATATCAACTTGAAGGTGGTAGGTAGCCGGCCAAGTACTAGAAAGTACCACCATTCTATGGTTTCCTTACGACGTTTTTCTTCACAGGCAGCTCAAGCTCATAGTTGGAGTTTGAACCCACACCCTATAGCGTGTAAACCGACCGCGATAACTACTGAGCTAAGATCGATACAATTGTTAAGTAGTTATTCTAACATCGGTAAGACAAACAAAAGTATGTAATTAATGTATAATTCGTTCATATTTTATTATGGAAACTGACGTGGTCTTGACACATTTTTGTTTTATTTATGCGGGATTACTCACGTATAATTTTATCGGAAACTCCGACTATAGTTTCGGCCACATCCGGTGGCCTTCATCATGGAGACAAAGCTGAGACAACGCGCGCGCGGCCTCGTCTTGCTTCGCACTGCGGGCCGCCGCGCGCCTCGCACGTAAAGATAGCGGTTGATGCACGGGCGCGGGGGTGGGGGCGGGTAGTGTACCGGAATGCGAAGGTGCGCTCTGGAACTCTTCCTCACCGGAGTCCTCCTCTACGGTGTCAGGGATATTCCAACATACAGAGCTCATCGCGACGTCTTCGGAACGTCGGAGTTTCCGATAAAATTATACGTGAGTAATCCCGCATAAATAAAACAAAAATTCGTTCATAGTTTAAATTAATTAATTTTATTATTGGCATTAGTGTAATTTGCTATCTATGAGGTACTAATTGAATAAATAAACAAAAGTATGTCTATGCACGATTTTCCTTCAATATTCAAGAAACATTCCACTCACGTACCTCACTCCAGAACTTAAAATCTCTCGACAGTATCTACACGTGACGAACGTGTAAATGTATTATAACGAGCGTGTATTTTGTTTTCCACAGACGTGCCCATCGTAGAACTTGAACTAGGTTCCAAGTTAAACCCTAATGACATAGAGGAAGGTGACGATGTGTATTTTGACTGCATTGTAAAAGCTAACCCGCCTGCTTACAAAGTTGTCTGGGAGCATAATGTGAGTACACTCAGATGCTAGTAATATTACTTTTATTAAAAGCTTTTATTCAACTTGCAGTGTACGACATACATTGCAAGTTTTTGGTGTACTTATGTAATGGTGATAATACAATGATATGGTACCATGGAACTGGTCTGATGATGGTGACGGAAGATGACCATAGGAACTTTTGAACTAAACAAGATAAACTCATGGAGTTTGGGCTCGATTGATTTCTCTTGAGGAACACTGTATCCCTAGACGATATCCAGGGTCTGATGATGAAGCTAAAAGGTGGATACGGCATCTCTGTGATAAAACAACATTACTCCACCGAGTTTGAGCTCGATTGATTCGTCTTGAGGAGCAATCTCTAAAATACTTATCTACTAAAAAGTTGAAAATAAATATATATTTTTAAAACAAGCTTCTATCTGGGACAATGAACTAAAAGTTTAAAAATAAATTCTTAACTAGAATTTATTTTTAAGCCCAAGCTTGGTGGGTATAATTATGTTGTTTTATCACAAATGTTTTCAGATTTTAATTGTGACTAACTCAGAAAACTTTTATGTAGCATTAAGCTCGTTTAACCCAAAACATTAACCAATGTGTGTTTGAAAGTAAACGAAAACAGAATTGAAAGTAAAATGGGTGGTAAAGTGTAAATAATAAAATGGCCGGTGATAACAGGCAAATGCGAGCGAGCGTGCAGCGTACTGGAATGCGCGCGACCAAACTCACGGCAAGGCCCAGACTGCCGGCACCCGAGTCTCCCCGAGAAAATGCTAATGTGTGCGGTGGCAGTGTGTACGTACACGACGCCCGGATGCCCGCACACATTCAAACCGGGAACGGCACACATTCAAACCGGGAACGGCACATATTCAAACCGGGAACGGCACACATTCAGACCGGGAATGGCCAATTTCTATGAAGATGACTTACTGTTCTTAGTGTACTGTGTTATGTATGCTTACATAATACAAACTTATTAAAATTTTATTATTTCTGATTTCAAGTTACGTGCTTTAATTAAAAACTTGAATATACTCTCACATGTCTTGCCATGTGATTCGATAACATGTGACTTAATTGAATTTCCTTTAATTTTTTTATGAAGAAATTCTGACGTTTCACCAACATTTAAGCTTTCACAGTGACGTCAATTAAAATAAAGATGTCTACCACTCGGTCGTGTTAACACACTGTGGACACGAAGTTTTCTTTCGTAATTAAGGGGTAATTCCGACGAGTGAAAGCTTAAGTTCTAGAGAGTGCTAAAACGGAAAGTTTCTTAGGCTAGTTGAGGGAGGTTTGTTAGATTTAGAGTCCCTAAGTTTAAGTGAAATAACGAGGCTACGCCTACTACTAAAACCATACCTAAAAGTCTGGACTAGAGTTCAGTGAATACCTATTTCACATGTGCAAGCTTTTGTGTTATTGTCGAAATATAAAGTCTAAACACCAAAATAAGTCTGTTTTATTATGTACTATCGACCCGCCCCGGCTTCGCACGGGTGCAATGTAGATACTACAGAAATCCTTGACAAGTTATATACCTTAACCTAGCCTCACTGTTGGGGTTTGAACCCACGCCCTTCGGCGTGTGTACCGACCGCGCTAATCACTGAGCTATCATCGCTGATTTGTATTTGTATTTGTAGCTACAAATTGAAGATTTAAGCTACAGATTTAAAAGCTGATTTGTTTTCTTTGTCTGCTGTGCATTACCTGTTGTTCATTTCTAGATCCGATTTTTTTGATTATTAACCTTTTGAGCGCCAAAGTCATCTATACGTGACTAGCACTTGCGGGTCCTGTGCGCCAACGACGTCTATAGGCGACAAAAACCCCGGCCCTCATTAATATGAAATAAAAATATTAAAAAATTATTACTGGTATTCTAATTCAACATTCCTCAAAATAGAATATCTCAGCAACATATGATAAAGAAACAAGTCTCTAGAGCCACAAGTACTTAGAAATATTGAAATAAAAAACATGGCAATTTGTTTAATTTGGACCTTGGCGTACAGGACACGGGAACGCTTTTGTGGCGTGGCGCTCAAAAGGTTAAAAACTAATTTACACTTTAGACTTAAGTTCAGAGAGAAATGAAAAGTTTTTATTATTAAAAATGAACCATTTGCAATGAGTGCGCGACGAATGGCCGGTTAATTTTCTAAGAAATCATGTCAGATCTTGTCTGAAAATCAAGTCCCGTCAAGTCTTAGAGCTATAAATTCTAGTTCGTTTCTGTTTTTAGGGTCAAGTGATGTCGCATAGCCAACGTGCCGGTGTAATAACAACTTCCACACATCTAGCGCTGCAAGGTGTATCTAGAGAGCAAGCTGGGAAGTATTCTTGCACAGCTTCCAACGTAGAGGGAGATGGCAAGTCGCAGCCTGTTAACGTACAAGTAATTTGTAAGTATTTAAACCAGAATGTTTTAATTCAAAAAAAATTGTAAGACATTACACACAGCGCCATCTATCTCCAAACTAATCATATATTTCAATAATCCAAGCGTTATACAACAATGTTACAAAATACGAAACGGGAAGTTATAAAAATTTCTTTTGTCAACAAATTCAATAAACCCGAACTTATCAAATAATGTACCCGTTCTCAGGGATCAAGTTTTCCTGAAACCTTTACATTCGAACTGACTCCGCGCTGTGTATATTTTATTGACTTCTAAAACTCCAGTTCTTAGAAAGTCACATACATAGCTTGGTAATATTTCTTTGCGTGACAGAATCACAATGCCACAACATAGTGAAAGACAGTACACTTACTTCATTCGTTTTTAGGTCAATAGTAGGTGTTTATACTACGTTACAGATCAAGCTATACTGAACTAGCTCTTGGACCATTTTTTGTTATTCAAATGACGCTTGATTCCGTTGTAACTTTTACAATGACACGCACACACTTACACACACACTCTCTCGCTCTCAAACACACACACGTACACACACACACACTCACACACAAACACACACACACTCTCACATAGTATTTTAATGTAAAAGTAATGATACGATCTATAGAAGAGATCGATAGATAGATAAAGCCTATCTATGACCATTGCAGTGATACACAGAAATTTAAAAAGCAAAAAAAAGTCCAGATATTGCTTTACATTGGCGCTCATTACTTTGAGACATTCGATGCTAAGTCTCAACGGCCCTGTAATTTCGCTAGTTGCAGTACCCTTCAAACTGGAACACAGTAATGTTAAACCAATACTGCTTGGCGGCAGAATATCTAGTACCTAACAAGTACAAGTGCATAGTTTCGTATCCTAAGAAGCACTAAAAATTAGTATGTGACGATACTTTTTTTCGTAGCCATAAACAAAGATTTCGCCAACCTCAGGTACTGTTAATGGTTTCCACGGTAGCAGTGACATATTTTTCTTACGTGACCGTACTCGCACTCGGCTAACCAACGACCAGCCCACTTTTTATTTGGTCAGTGTTGCGTTGCGAGCGAATAAAGTCGATTCGTGGAAGAAATATTTATTTTTTTACGTTCCAGTAAAGTTCCTTCGACTTGGGTTAGTGCAAAATTCGGTAAGCAATGCTTTTAAATGGTGGCGATTTAAACGGGCTTGAATTATGGTAGTTCATCTATACGGGCTGACTGTTTGAACATTAGCAATATTTAAAGACTGTTAGTTAGTGGTCAAATGAAATGTACAAAGAAATAAAATCAGACTAGATGGTTAGTCTCAATAGCCCTGTAATTTCGCAAGCTGCAGTACCCTTCAAACCGGAACACAGTAATCTTTACGCACTACTGCTTAGCGACAGAATATCTGGTACTGCGATGGTACCTACCTAGACGACCTCCTGCTAAGGAAATTAACCACCAAGTAAAAAGTACATTTATATATATTAAAACTATTGAATCAGGGCACGTAGACCGAGCCCGGTTATAAAGTCATCAATTACGGAGTCACAAGTAATACGCCGTCCAGTCATAGTTCACTGGCTACTAGTTCGGTGCCAAGTTCATTTCAGCACCGTTCGCCTACGTTAGATCACTGGAGCTCGTATATCACGGCTGCCTCTAAGCTTCACACGCCATCAGCGACGCAAATCGAATGCTCTTACATACAGATGTATAACACGTTCATACTAAGCCTTGCTTTTACTAAACTTAGAATAGGTTTTAACAAAATGTTAGTTAAACTAGTCTGGCATTTATCGTCATCATGAATCTTTGAAATTCTAGAATTTTCTCGTTTTTTTTCTGAATCTCGGAAACATCTTTAACGATTTTCATGAAACTTAGTATGCGCGGTGGTTTCGGAGACGATAAATCAAACTAGCTAGTTTTCATTTTTAGAAAACGTCGTTTTATCCATGTTTTCAGCCGAGTAAAGCTCGGTCATCCAGGTACTGAATCATTAATAGAAAAATAAGTGATACTAAATATTATGCTACTATAATATGTATTTACAAAATAAAAAGTACCTATTTATGTATTATATCAGTTATCTGACTTCCATCACACAAGCTCTGCTTAGTTTGGGGTCAGATGGCGCTGTGTGTAATGACCTAAGATATGTATTTACTTGGAGGTAAGAATACTTTATTCTTTGTATATAATGAGTATGAATGCTTAGGTGTGTGTGTGTGGATGTGTGTAAAGGTAATGAGCTTAAAGGTAGGTTAGTCTTTTTATTCGCTTTACCTTGTCAGTGCAAAGTCTAGAGCTCTAGAATTCACGAAAATACCCATTTCCCACCATTATGTACAAACTTCAGCCCGACCCACCTGAAGACTCGCATGTTGAGGTTCATTAATGCACCAAAGAGATTAAGATCTGCAAAGAGCTTAGATGCAGCATTCCCGGGCTCTGCGAGTATTTTGCCCCGAAGATTAACGGTTTTTGGGAAATCACAAACATACTGACGTTTTAAGCCGTTATTAGCAAATTTGTGGATTCTGTTAGTTAAAAAAACTTAGTTAAAAAACTTAGTAGGAAATATTGACAAAGCCTACTATAAAGTGGCTCATTACGTGGAAGACAGGAATATATGGCTGTTGTAGCTTCTCTCTGCACTTGCATCCCCTTGGCTAAGTGACAATTGTAGTAAGCATAATGTAATACATATGTAAATACAAGATACACGCGAAAAACATAATCCTTCCTTGGCAGTTGGGTAAAAAACGTTTTAACTTAAATCCAACAATTTAAATTGGATTTTTTTGACGGTCTACATGAATAATATTCGAATTTTCCGAATAATGTTTTAAAATATTGCGCATGAAAGTCATCGTTCCGATTCATGGGTGTCAATATTGAAATAACTGGAATGGAACGGGTCATAGCTGATGTATTACTTGACGCTATCTGTAAATTGCGTATTATCCTAGAGAGAGCCGAATTTCCGGTCACTGTCCGGACCCGGTAATACTTACAATTTATTTGCCTATTAATTTACTAGTTATTCTCCCCGAACTGTGACCTCATGACCCCTATTTGCAAAGCTGTTTAGATTAACCATCGAATGTTTCATGGTAATGATCGCCTAAACAGCGATATCCTGAACTTCATTTTTAACCCCCGACGCAAAAAGGGGGGTGTTATATGTTTGACGTTGATATCTGTCTGTCTGTCTTCCTGCCTGTGGCATTGTAGCTCTTAAACGGATGGACCGATTTCGATGCGGTTATTTTCATTTGAAAGCCAGTTTCCTTGCGGTGGTTCTTAACTATGTTTGGTTAATTGCGTAGGGGTTATTTTTAATTTAATTATGAGTCAAAATATGAATTGTAACTTTGGTGTTATCTACTCAAAATTCTGTGTATCGCTACAATGGTCATGGACATGCGTTATCCCTTACCATCAGGAGAGCGTTACGTTAGTCTTATAACAAACATGTAAAAAAAATTGGTAATACTTAAAAATGTAATTTTTTCTCTCAAATTTAGCAACATTTAGAATAATAGTTTGCTTAAATCAAGACAAATAGCCTAGGTTTTGTATTTTATACATTTATATGAATATCTTTTTTATTTATTGTATGTGTTTGTTGTTATGCATGCGTTTATACCTACATACGTTTTATTATTATATTCACATTTTTTCTGTAATTTTTTAAACACCGCCAACCGCAATAGCTGTACCACCTGTTTCTTCCATCTAAAGGTTGTCTGGAAGAAATCGTATTAAGAAATAAGGCTATCGTTGTACTACCATGACGTGATGGTTTTTCCTTATCTCTTTTTTTTAGTTTTTCATGCTATAATTATTTTATTCCTTTCTATTCTGTTCTGTTCTATGTCAGCTTTTTCTCGTATTAAAATTGAAATTTGTTCTAAAAATTGTTTATTGTAATAGATTGTAACATTATTGATTAGTTTGTAGCGATGCTAGCTCAGTGGTTAGCGCGGTCGGTTCGTATGCCGAAAGGCATGGGTTCAGACAATGAGCTTGAGCTACCAGTGAAGCAAAACATCGCGAGGTGGTGGTAGGGTTCTTTCTAGTACTCGGCTGGCTAGCTACCACCTTCAAGTTGTAAATCTGTCATCTAACGGCGTGTCCCGGCAATCTCAGTTGAGAGCCAGCTCCATTCCAGACTAGGTCTGGCCACACCGTCACTTAACATCAGATGAGCTGTGGTCAAACACCTAGACTGTCAACTATTAAAAAAAGATAGATCGACAACTTTTAGTAGACACATCGATGAAACTCTCATAGGTAAACTTCATCATCATCATCATCAGCCATAGGACGTCCATTGCTGGACATGGGACTCCTCCTGGGGGGTTTTGCCAATACTCGCCACGCTTGGCAGGCGGGTTGGAGAGCGTAGTTAGGTGTGATTGTTTAAGGAAGACGCTGTTGTCCATCTTCCGGATTACATCCCTTAGCCGACTCTTACGGCAACCACGGGTAGTAAGGGTGGAGTACTATTCTTACGCCGGCACCACCACGGCACTTATCATAGTATAGTATCACTTGTCATACTTGGCATAGGTATACTTATCCACTTATATTATCACACGCTGCAGTGTGTGAGTGTGTGTGAACCTTTGGTACAATGTAACATTTCATTCGCAGATAAACCAATATGCAAGCTAGCAACGGCGGTGATCGTCGGGGCGGCCATCAACGAGCCGGCGCGAGTGACTTGCGAAGTAGACGCGTTCCCTCCACCGCAGACCTTCCAGTGGACCCTAAACAACTCCATGGGGACAGTTGAGATAGAAGCTGTAAGTGGTACATCGAGCATTAACCTCATGCTTAAACTTCCAGAGTCCTTGCTATTTCTAACATATTTATATGAGTTTCACTTTTTTTTATTAAAGACGAACGAAACGCTCTCCTTATGGTAAGGGATAACGCCTGTCCAATGGCGATTTGGCGCTCATTACTTTGATGCTTTCGATGGTTTGTCTCAACAGCCCTGTAATTTCACTAGCTGAAGTATCTTTAAAACCGGAACAGTAATGTTTACACACTACTGCTTGGTGGCGGAATGTGTGACAGTGCGTCACTCTACAACGGCTCCAACGATTTGGTTGTTTTATTTTTTAACCCCCGACACATAAAGAGGGGTGTTATAAGTTTGATGTCGATGCCTGTCTGTCTTTCTGTCTGAGTCTGAACACATTTGGATATATCGGGTGTCATTAGAATGCTTTTATCATCAACGACAAAAAGAAAAAAAAGAAAATATCGGCATCATTGTTTCACTTTCTTTAACGCTGTTGTGTTTTTTGTTTCATTGAATAATAAAATTATTATGTTTATATAGATCCAAAAGTTGGTCTATTTCTTTGTTATTTATTCACGCTGAAACGATATTAGATCCGTCCGGGCTTAGATGAAATTTGAAATGCAGATAGATTAACCCTGGATTAACACATATGCTACTTGTTATCCCGGAAAATGCGGTGAAAACCGTGCACGTAGAAATTTGTTTACAGAAACGGCAATACAACGCTCCGTGGTAGCTTCCAGATTTTAATTATAAAATTACAATCCGGGAAAAAACTGACACGAAAATGGATTGATTGGTACATTTTTTATTCATGCCTGACACCATATTGCGCGTTCTGCGTGAATAATTCATTTTCTGTTGCGATAGTGATGTGATTGTTTTAAAACTTTCCTGTTCTGGATAACGAATCGCAATCGACATTTTTTTTGTGTTGGCACGCCTTGTTGTGTTGCTAGCATGACGTATTTCACAACTAGTTGGAAATTTTCGATGTGAGCACATTGTCCTGATAGTTCATTTGGTTAAAATATTTGCTTCAAGAGTTGTAGTGGGTTCGATTCCCACCTGGACAAACATTTGTGTGACGATAAATGATTGTTCTGTGTCTGGGTGTTCTGCATGTTTTTACCTACAAAAAAAAGTTCCCAAAAAAATGTAGTAGAAGTATTCTATCAGTTATCTGGCTCCCACAGTTTAAGCTTTGCCAGGTTCAGGGCTAGATGGTGCTAAAATATTTATTAATGATTTATTCATGTACATAATTATGTAGGATTCACAACGGGTTTAGTTATACATTTTTTATAATTATACACGTAATGTTTCGTTGATGTTTGATAGACAAACTATAAGATAATACTTTCTTATATTTATCGATATATTTATAAAAATAAGATCAGTTGAGCTGTGGTTAAATACCTAGTCAATCAACCATAAAAAAATCGGCCAGGTGCGAGTCGGACTCGCGCAACGAGGGTTCCGTACAAACCTGTAGATATATCTATATCTTTAAATGAGCAATTCTTGTATCTATATCTTTAATCTATGTATATCTTTAATCTATCTATATCTTTAATCTATCTATATCTTTAAACGAGCAATTCTTGTGTATATATATATATATATATATATTCTGAATCTCGGAAACGGCTCCAACGATTTTCATGAAATTTTGTATCCAGGGGGTTTCGTGGGCGATAAATCGATCTAGCTAGGTTTAATTTTTAGAAAACGTCTTTTACCCGCGTTTTTAGCCGAGCAAAGCTCGGTACTAATTATAGAAATTGTTGTGTAAAATTGGACATGTATAAAAGAGAACAGTAACCTAAATTGTTAATGTGTAAACTTAAAAAAAAAAAACAATTATTATTATTAAATAAATACACTTTGATTTTGATGTTGAATCATTGTACCACAGGACAAAATAACGATAGAAGACGGCAGATCCATCCTCTCGTTGACGCCGACGTCTGAAACGGACTACGGCACTCTATCATGCAGAGCTACCAACCTAGCGGGACAGCAGGTGGACTCCTGTCGGTACACACTGCTGCCAGCTGTCAGACCTGATAGACCATTCAACTGTTCCACGCTGAACTTGACGGATGACTCCGCTGAACTGAGATGTGTTGCTGGTAAGTACCTAACGCTGACTTGTTTTGATGGTAAGTTTTCTTTATCATTCGCTTAAGTAGTTTCCACGATAGTATCAATATTCTGTTGCCACACAGCTGTAATATCTTGAAATATCAATGTGAGACTTTTTGTAAAATGAATTACAATTTATTTGTTTTACAAAAAGTTGGTTGCCGGTATAACAACAAATACTACCATACAACAGACATGATTTTTTGCCGTTTTTATAAATAATGGTACGGAACCCTTCGTGCGCCAGTTCGGCTCGCACTTCGCCGGTTATTTATTAATGTTTTTTTTGATAAACGCCTACAACTTCATTTCATATTTTATTGTAAGGATAACTGGTAAAATATGCTTTATCAATAAGTCGTCCTTTGTACATATTATAGTCGTAAGTGTGCAATAAAGATATAAACTATTTATAGTGCACACTGAAAATAGAAAAAAAAAGTACAGAAAACATAACTTGTGAATTAGTGCTACAAGTGGCGACCTTATCGCTAAGAGCGATCACTTCCACGCAACCAAGAATAGAAAGCACGATACAATATCTTTAGAACAGGATAAGATATGCAGTGGTTTTTTTTTATCGCTGACAGGCTAGGTGCTTGACCACAACTCACCTGATGTGAAGTGACGATGTGGTCGAAGATGGTAAAGCACAGCTAGCCTGGAATGGAACTGGCTCTCAAGAGAGGCTGACGGAACACACCGTTAAATGCTTGGCGGCAGATTTTCCACTTGAGGGTAATAGCTAACCAGCCGAGTACTAGAAAGTACCCTACCACCACGAAATGAAATCAGGTCAAATTCAAACTTATTTCATCTGAAAAACGATAGCCATGAAACTTTATTCAAATCTAAACATGTTTTTGTCAGGTTACGATGGAGGTCTCCATACAGTCTACTTTGTCGAAGCCTGGGAGTCAGGGCATTTGGTCTTGAACGTTTCTACAGCGGCTCCAGTCTGGAAGCTTAGGGGTCTGGGGTCAGGGAAGGCTTTGAAACTAGTTTTCTACGCGTACAATGCGAGAGGGAGATCTGAAAGTACCACCTTGATAGTGCACACCTTGTCAAGATTGGCGTTGCATACAGGTAAGTACAACATTCTGAGTTTTAATGTAATAAGTTTTTTAATAATATAGCTAATTATTAGCTTTTTTTGGGCGATAATAGCTCAGTGGTTAACGCGGCCGGTTCACACGCAGATGGGTGTGGGTTCAAACCCTAACAATGAGCTGCCGGCGAAGGAAAACATCGTGAGGATACAAAAGAATGGTAGGGTACCTCATAGTACTCAGCTGTCTAGCTACCATCGTTGAATTCAAAATCTGCCGTCAAGCACTTAACGATGTAATCTGGCAGCCTCACTTGAGAGCTAGTTCCATTCCAGGCTAGGTATGCTTTACCATCTTTGACAACACTGTCACTTAACATCAGGCGAGCTGAGGTCGAAAAGCTAACAAGTCAACAAAAAAAAAAAAATTTAGACTCTGATTAATTTTAAGGACACTTTTTTGACACGGCAGATTTTTGAGTACTAAAAAATATTATAGTATCGTTACAACTAACGTTTACCATCACCGACAGCTCAAGCTCATTATTAGCATTACAATCCCCGTATTTCGACATGCAATCTAACCGCGCTAACCACTAAGCTATCATCGTTTTACAATCACATGAGTTATTGTCAAACACCTAACCTGTCAACCATCCTCCACTTCAATGCCTAACGTTCGTTTAGCGCAAACTGATTTCGCCTGTATCGGCGAGATTGTATACGGTTTCCATCCAATTACATATTGGTAAAAGCTAACATGATTTTCAAACACATATTTCTTGTCAAAACACGAAAGCAATGTAACCTTTAGTCCCACATACTAGCAACCCTTTGAGAAGTTTGATACTTTTATTTCCTTGCCAGGAAATTCCACAGTTTATGAAATAACGTTCAAATGTAAATAAATTTGTAGGTATTTTAGGTACATCATAACAATCACGTAACATGTTATTTTCATTATTTCAATTCAATTCTTTATTATCTTATCGCCCCCGAAACCCCTGCATACTAAATTTTATGAAAATCGTTGGAGCTGTTCTGAGATTCAGATTATATATATAAATACAATATACATATGTACAAGAATTGCTCGTTTACAGGTAATAGATTAATTATTAACTCTCGTGTCTAATGGAATTTTAATTATGTTTAATTTTAGTTTTTTAATGACTTCAGTTTGTGTAATTATAATTTTATGATATATTCAATTAATTTATTTTTAAAAATAATTGGCATTTATTTATTTTTCATTTTGACTTTGTTTAAACTCTTTATTTATAGAAAAAAAATTATTATTTTTAAGGACTATTGTAATAGGCGTTTTACTCCATAAACAATAAACTCGTGTCTATGTCGTAAATTATGAGTGTCAAGGTAGCTCAACTTTTGGAAATCATAAATATTTGATTAATTTGATAAACTTTCAAAGTTAATATTGTTTTCGTTCCATCAAAGACTTTGCTCCAGATTTCTTGGTAATTTGAAGAATTATAAAATTATAACAACTTTGTTGGGACACAATCTAAGATTTTGAATCCTACATCACATCTCTCCGTCTTTGCCAACTTAAGTGCGTATTGCCGCTTCAAACTTCAAACGTTGAAGGAAAAACCGGAGAGTACTTAACGTCTTTTAAAATGGGTGAAATCTGCCAACACGCGCTTAACTAGCATGGTGAACAAAGGCTTTACCTTTTACATAATGTTTCTTTAACTTTATGTCAAATTTTGTCTGTTCTATTCTTTTGTTATTTATGACCTACATAAAACGTGACGTCAATTCTATCTATACAGGGTTATAAGCTTCAGATGTGCAAAACTGAAAGGGCTAAACTGTTATTGCACTCATTATACACCAAAATCAAAATTATATTATTATTACACAGCGAGCTATGGAAAGAGCTATACTCGGCATTTCTCTAAGGGGTCGTATACAGAACGAAGTAATTCGCCAGACGACGAAAGTCACAGACATAGCTCGGCGTATTAAGCTGGCTTCCGACGGTACGTGATACTGCAGATTATCACGCACGGCTGACGACCACGGACAGCCACGCACCGCACACGAGGCTCTTCCAACGGTGCGTGTCAGTCTATGTGTGTCTTGAGAGTCAAAGCCATTTTGTCATTCCAAAATGCATAGTGAAAGAGAACGTATCGCTGCAACTGCAACTCTTGTGGTATTTTGACATGCTCATCTGTGTTTATGCGGACGACGTCGCACCACCTCACATGGGCTCGCACCGTACCGTATGCTTGCACTACCACGGACGATGCTCTTCCCATGGTGCGTCGGTGCGGGCTGGTCCACGTCGGGCCGCAGTGTCACGCACCGTTGGAAGCCAGCTTTAACAAGATGAAGTGGCAATGGGCTAGATATATCTATCGCAGGACCGATAACCGCTGGGGTAGATGTGTTCTAGAGTTGAGACCGCGAATTGGCAAACGTAGCGTAGGTCGCCCTGAGACTCGATGGAGAGATGATATACGTAGGACAGCTGGCGGTGGATGGAAGCAAAGGGTCGAAGATCGGACTGATTGGCGTGTTTTAGGAGAGGCTTTTTGAAGTGATGAAACAAGTGATTATGGAGCCCAAGACATATATTTTAACTAGTTTACTTGCTAGTGACATTCCTAAGCAGTTGATGATTTTATATGTTTTTCTAGAAGTGAAAGCAGCCACCGGTGGAGTCGATGTCAACTGGGTACTTGGCATCATCTCGGGCGTGGCTGGCACTCTCATCGTGGTTATTATTGTAGTGATGCTGGCGAAGAAGCGCCAGCACCATCCTGTAGAATACGTAGGTAAGAAAGAAAAACATTAATTTCAACGACGTGCTTTATCGATGTGTGGTTGTTAAATATTGACACTATAGAAAATGGGTCATGTGGGTAATTATTTTGAGTATAGATAATTATTTGTATACTTATACTTATGGAACTAGTGTTCTTATAGATGTAAACTCTGCTGGGCAGATTCAAATCTTTAAGTATTTTACACCTCGATGAAACACCCTGTATACTTTTTTTATAAATAAATATACAGGGTTATACGCTTGGAGTGTGCAAAACCGAAAGAAAATCATTGTTCTTAACATTATGAAATAAAAATCCTCGGGAAAAACTCTGATATCGTAGAAAAAAAAAACAACTTATCCAAAAAAAGTCAACCGAGAGTTTCTCGGACCAAATCAAAGGAGCGGTTGATTTTCTAGCGATTTCAAAGTTGTACACAAAAGTCGTTCATAATGGTAAGCACAATGACCTCCTCTCGAATTAAGCCCCAAGCTTACATCCCTGTATCATTAAATAAATTATTATTAATTTAAATAATTTTATTAATAAAACTATTTCACAATTTTATTATAATAAGCTTCTAATTTATATTGACTAACACGCTGCGATCACTTAGTGGAATTTATTTTGAACTAAATATAGAATTTATTTTAGTCAATCAACTTAAATCTTAGAATAAAAAATAAAAAAAGCATTTTAACTTTCATCACCTAACACGCTGCAACTTGATAGTATTTCAGTATGTAGATTATTCGTTTTAAAAGCACAAAACAATAAATTGAATTAAAATATAAAGAACTATCGCTAACCGAAGTTACCACCATAGTCCAGCGGATTAGCAAGTTGAAGTGGCAGTGGACAGGGCAAATAGCACGCAGAACTGATGGTCGATAGGGCTGTAAAGTTCTGAAGTGGAGACCACGGACCGGCAAGCGCAGCGTAGGACGTCCACCCACAAGGTGGACAGATGACCTAATAAAGACCGCAGGATCGCGCTGGATGTGAGCCGCTTCCAACCGGTCTGTATAGAAATCAATGGGTCTATGTCCAGCAGTGGACATCCTACGGCTGAAATGATGATAGTAAACTATCACTATATTATACAATACAGTGCCCAACGATTTAGCGAAACTATAAATATCGTAGGACATTTCATAGCGCCATCTGCCCCAAACTAAACAAAGCTTGTACTATGGAAGTCAGACAACTGATAGAATGCTTAAATACTTTTTTTTTTATAAATAAATACCCAACACCCAGACACAAAACATACATTTGTTTATCCCACAAAATGTTGAAGTGGAAATCGAACCCACGCCCTACAGTTATTAAAGTAGATATACTACCAATGAGCCAACAGAGCTGTCAATGACTGATTTATGCTAAGTATACTCGTAATACTTTTGAATAAATATTTTATTATTGTTATTACAAGCTCCCTAAATTGACAGCTCATGTCAATTCCGTAAATGTTTTACGTTTCTAATGGCGTTATCGCTAATCGAATGTTAGTTTGTCTAGACCCGTTCCGTTTTCCGGAATTGCAAACTCCACAGCGCATCAATCTTCCGCACTGATCTCCGATTGAAAAGTTAATAAAACCGGTACCGGAGTGACGAAACATCTGCAGTTTCGTCCAGGCATAAATCAGAATCCCAAATGCAGTGACTGTGGCCGTAGTTCTTAAATTCCGGTCACGCGACAGAACCCGCGGCGCGCCGGCAAACTGCCTTCGGAGCCCGCGCCGTTCGATTTATTTGCGGCCGACGGTTGCCACCAATCTTTTATATTGACGTTTTATTACTTTTGCAACTTACGCTTCAGATATTTGGAAGGAAATCAATGGAAGGTAGAGCTACCTACTTACTACCTTCTTATTAAATTACGTTGGTTAATGGGTGTTTTACGACGGTGTGTTGTGATTTATTAACCCGTCCTGTGTAACCGCTTATGTTGTTAATTAACTTGAGCGTACGTTTCAAACTAGCGTTTCGAAATATGGCATCGTAGTTACAAGATCTATTGGGAAGAATGTAGAGTGCAGCTGAGATCTTGCCTGCTAGTGAACTTGTTCTATGTTTTTGACGATTATTTAAAACTAAAAGATTTTTATTTTACTTATACAGGATTACTCATGGTTTATTAGGTATTGTATCGGATATAATTCGACCATAGTTTCGGCCACCTACAGTAATCTTTTTCTTCAAGGTGACAAAGCAGAGTACAGCTCCGAAACGCGGACGACGCGGATTTGACCGAAACTGTAGTCAGAGTGTTCGTAAGTGATCCCGCTTAAGTAAAACAAAAGTCTGTCAAAACTAGGTCTGTTTCAATAGTAAAACTAAAAGATTATTTAAAAAAAAACAGAAAGAAACATTTTGTTTTTATTTTGAGACATCTTACTTAACAATAAAAAACGAAACTACTTAACGGTAAAACATATAGGATGCCGCAAAACAGGCCTCATCTCAGCAATAATGCTATTTGGCCATCTGCCAACAGCGCTGGTCTTCCGATGAGGCCGTACGGTGAAGTCACGAAAGACCCACCGGTGAGTGTTTGGTTACAATTTTTTAAATCCCCAAAATTAATTAAGAAAAACTTAAACAAAGAAAATGAAAAATAAAATTAAAAACAATCAATTAAATAATTTTAGCAAAAATTGCCAAAACTGAACAAACTTAAGAGCTAATGGGAGTAGACTCGATTCCTACTCCAGGCAAACATTTGTGTGACAATCATAGACGTTTGTTTCGTACCTATTATGTATTTTATTAAAAGTAACTGAGTATACTATCAGCTATCTGGTACCCATAATACAAGTTTTGTTTAGTTTGAGCCTATATGTCGCTATGTAAAGTGTCTCCCAATATTTATTTTCAGACAATTGCTTGTTATTTTTAAACATGCATAGAAATATAACTTCTAACGTTGTAAAACATTAAAAATTTGCAAACATTGTATTGCAATAAGTAACCCTAAAAAATAAAGAAAATAGATAAATGATAGCTCAATGGATAGCGTGGCTGGTTCACACACGGAGAGCATGGGTTGAAATGCCAACAATGATTTGAGCTGCCGGTGAAGGAAAACATCGTGAGGAAAATTTGTATTCGTGCTCGGCTGACAGACGAAAGTCTGCCGCCAAACGCCTAACGGTATGCTCCGGTAACTTCACTTGAGAGCCAGTTCCATTAAAGGCTAGATGTGTTTACCATCTTCCATTGCCATCATGAGCTGTGTTCAAACAGCTTGTCAACTATAAAAGAAAAGAGCTATAATCACAAAAATGAATTTTCAAGTTTAAACCTCTAAATTATACTAAAAAGCTTTCCTTTCGCGTCTCTTTTGCTATAAAACTAACCGTAGTTCATTGTATCCTACAGACTATTCTCACGCAATCCCTCAGTTCGGTATAGAACATACAATCAACTGTAATTTCTATGGTACTGAATAGATTCAAACCGTCCCATACAATACAGAATTTGGCATTTTAATGCCTCGGAACACGCTCATAGTAAAACTAGGTAGTTAGACTGTAGTTTTATACAGCTAAATAAATACTTAGATACATTAAACACGTTACCACAAAGTGCTTATTACAAAAGGTTTATTTAATATCATTTGTATTTACGTTCCAATTTTTATAAAAAAGTTTTAGTTACCAAGCTAAAATCAAATTTCGACGAAAGGAAGTTTTGACAATCTAGTTGGGAGATCGTCTGGTTTCCAATCTGGCGGTCCTAGGTTCGAATACCATGCCACGCAACTCTGTTTTTCTAAGTTTTGCCACTGACTATAAACAGTGAAGAAAAAGATCATAAATAAATATGGTAGGATTTCACAGAGCGCTATCTAGCCCCAAACTAAGCAAAGCTAGTTTTATGGGGACGAGATAGTTGATAGAATACATAAATCATTTCTCTTTATAAATACGTACAGAATACATCTTAAACATCTCGAGTATGTTCATCACAAATTATTGTCCTAGGTGGGAATCGAATCCACATCAACCAGCTTTTGATTTGAAGTTACGACCAATTGAGCTGACAAAGTAGGGCATATCGTGAGAATACGTGCATATTAAAGTGTTTCTTATAAGTTCTCGAAGATGTGTGAAATCTGCCAACCTGCACTTGGCCAGCTTGGTGAGTGATAAGAACGAAAAGACAAGAAGAACTTCTTTGATAAACAAACAAAAATAGACACATATCTTACGAATATAAATGTCTAAATGTATATAACTGAAAGGTAACTGACTGACATAGTGATCTGTCAACGCACAGCCCAAACCACTGGTCGGATCGGGCTGAAATTTGGCATGCAGGTAGATGTTATGACGTAGACATCCGTTAAGAAAAGATTTTGATTAATTCTACCCCCAAAGGGATAAAATAAGGGATGAAAGTTTGTATGAAACTTTGTCAATTTTAAACCGATCGGGCTGAGACTTTGCATGCATAAAGCTACTATGACGTAGTCATCTAGCGCGGGTGAAAGCGCGGGGCACAGCTAGTATAGTATAATAAAAGCCATATTTGTGGATATGGACAAAATCTGTTTTATGTTGTAAGAATAAAGACCCGCGACAACTGTTAGACATTTCATAAACCCACGGCTGATCCGGGAAAACTAAATTTAATTAAAAGTCATAACTATAATAAGTATAGCAGTAAAAACTTTTCACCTAAAACCTTTGTCTGTGCGAGGGCTGTACCAGGCGATGTTAGGCTTAAATATTTTATACCATCAGTACCGTGCGCTCGGAATGGATGTTGACACGAAATCGATGGGAAAATGGAATTGTAATTGTTTGTCTCGACTCCTCTTTTTTTTTTATACCAAGTCTTATTTTTTTTCCTGTTATTTATATTCATGTTTGATTGGTACCATTTCCGAAACGTATTCGTGAATACTTAGGATTTTATTGTCGAGGTTCCAGCAAGTAGAAATGTTAACATTTATAATAGATTCGGAAAGCATACACACATAAAATACACTATATTTCTGGTATCAAGTTAAAACAATGCGTAGCTGTCAAAGTACTGAGACTAGGGTAGGTATGCATTGTTATAGTCAGTAACATTGAGAGCTAGTATATCAAAACACGAGTGATATATTTAAATTTACCAGTTTTGTATAATATATAGTCGATTATGATGAAAAGTTTACTCATTAAAAAGTAGTTGTCATTGGTTTTTTTTTTGCATATTTCAAAATTGACACCAAGCTTAATCGATTGAAAAAAGTTTTTGTATCCTAGGTGATCGGGAAGTGCCTTAAAAGTCACAAGTGCAAAAAGATGTCGGTTTTGGGTGTCATTTTTCATTGTTATACATTTTTGGGTCTAGCCTTTCAGCCCGCAAACAAATGAGAACGATAACGTGCGATTAGGAACTCCGTTCCAAAACACCCATAATAAAGTATTAAAATAGATTTTCCTTGCAGCTCCTACACAAACTATGAAGACGTACAAAACCACAATAAACAACGGTAACCACTCACCCCTTCAGCCGGACGACAAAAACCCCGATGTAATACCCTTAGCGAAAGGTGAGAGAAATTTTAATGATCGCTACAAAATTTATGTAATATACTTCTCTAACTTTTTTTCCTTTTCATCATAAGTCTTATGTTATACAAATTATATCCCTGCCGTTACTAAGTAATAGTAATAATAATAAATATGAATTAGCATGAGATGAAGATCTTTTTCCTGCCATCTTTTATTGATATCGTGAAAATATTAGCAACGAAATATTTCTTCCCCGGAGGCAAAATAACATCGTTTGAAACACCTACAGTTTCAAAGAATTCCTATTTCAAAATTTTCCTTCTCCATTTTTCGCCGTCATATCAATAAATATCATAAAAATAACCGTCAAGGGGGTGACATCCTCGTTCCGAAGATAGTAAATATAAACCAACAGAGTTGTTAACTTGGGGATGAGAATTAATGGCATCATCCAAAGCCGGTGTTGCATGCATATCCTGAGGGAAATCACGGGCTAAATGGGTTCATTTGTAACGTTACCACTTGCCGCCAGACGTTCTGTCTGTAGAAATTATTCTCATGCCAATCGTCTTTTAAATTTATATTAGGAATAACATACCGATCATGTTCAAAGAAATATGATCGGAATCTTAACTTTGCACTTTTTTTTTTTAAATTACATATCTTGGTTGCTTACAAAACAGGTGTTTGTTTTCTTCTAACGTAATTTACACGATACTTAATCTTATCACTGAAGATTTGCTTAAATCCACATCAGCTATGATTGATGCATCTTAGAACTGTTCGAAGTTAAATTTGCTACATTTTTTTTAAATGTGACTTTGTTCAACACAACTTTTCATTCAAGTCAATCTTAGATATCATTTATTAATACACGCTTCTTAGCTACAATCCATGGCATTTCATTTAATCAACATCACTTAATTAAATAACTTTATCGAAACTCCGAAGTCGTTCTAAAGTACTAAAAATTACTAAAATGAAACAATTGCCAACAGATCTCAATTACTCCCGTGACTCGGAACGACCACCTGACCCTCCTCCTTACGGAGCGGTAGTGTCGCCTCTGGTGGGATTGTCGAGAAGTGCACATAGCTTGCAGCAGCATGAGGTGCGGTCAGTTCACACGCCCATCACGCCAGCGTCGGATGCTCAGGTAATAAAATAAAGACACAATCTGTTTATTATCTACGAGTATTATGACTGCGTTTGACGTCATTTGTAGACAGTAGACTAACAGAGCTCTGTAATGGGACCGCATAAAAGACCGCCTTCCTGCTTTTCTTCCCGTGTCTCAGTTCACTATCTGCACAGTTAACGATCACACGTTTTAACACTTGCGGACACTTTGTGAGATACACAAGAAATAACATTCTCAAGATGAGTCTGGACATCGTCGGACACGACATGAGTAGTCAAACCAAGCACATATTATGTATATACATAAGACATAACTGATTAATTTATAGTATTGACTAATGACTAAAATTTATTACCTACTCTCATTTTGTTACAGTAACTTAATATTTTTTCATTCAAATGATTGACAATATTTAATTAAATATAAATTAAATTGTCATTATAATAATCCAGATTTCACATTACGAGAAAATATGCGTGTCAGAGTTTTTATTATTCTTGAAAATGTCCAGATTTAGCTAGCATTATAGGCACAATGAGAAGCCACTCCCAGCTGTGGTACAATTAAACAAGTTCGATTCGGAGTCTCTTATTATATTTTATTTAAATATTATGTCCCACAAAAAATCACAATTAAATTCTAAACACATTATCATTGTTTTCCACGAAAAAATACAAACATTAGAAAATTCTCTGGACTTATTCCACCATAAGCATAAATAGCACAAAACAGTCAGTTATTAAATTTTACAAAAATAGTTTTATACATTTCATTACTTGCTTATAATGTATCAGTTTACAAACCGATCAGCCACGTTGTCCATAGAACCTTGCTTTATAAAACGAAAACTTGACAGAGCATCGGCACTCTGGCGGAGGATCGAAGGAGCGTCACAAGCGGGACTCTATCCCGGAGAAGAGAAGTGGTCACGACACGGACGCCTCTACTGGCAAACGCAAGAGAAAGCTGCGTCTAGTTTCTTTTATACTACACTTTAGGTACATTACTAATTTTTGTGTTTTTATTCTACCCTCTTTATTTGTAAACGTGAGATAGGTAATTTCTTATATGGTTGCAAATAATTAGCGTAATTTTATTTGTAAATTACTTACTGTCATATAAGATTTAATATTTTGCGTTAAAAATTAAGTGGAAAAAATATAGCAGGAAAGATGACCGATATTTGTGTGTATACCAACTTCCAATTATTTAGGTAGATTGGTAGATTATTCACAATAGCGTGACGTGATGCTATCGATATCGAGTAGAACTGAGGGCCTAGACAAGGTAACACTCGATATATTTGAAATTCGATAATACTAATAGTAGAGTCCAAAATATACGGGATAACATAAGCTGCCTCCGTAACATATCGACAGCTCGTGGTAGTTCTACGGGTATACTTCGTGTAGGCTGTCTGTAAAAATGCTATTAATTGATCAGCGTTTTTTTTAGGGTTGTTTGTGAAATCTTTAATCGATTTGATTTTGCATTGCATGCATGCGAAAATAGTCTTCTCTACAATTATTTCAAAACTACGACAACGTTTACAAATATAAGGGTTTGTATAGAACTATGTTGAAGGTAATGCGCTTTTGGAGTAGCTATGAAAGTTGACAGAATTTAAATTAATTTAGTATAATGAAAGTTCATTATTTATTAATTCTCAACATTATTTCGTTTGTAATATTTTTATATGTACAGTTTTTTTGCAAGTGTTGCAAAATTATATAAGTAGGTACCAGACCAGATACCAGATAACCAATATAATACAATACAATGCAATACAACTTTATTATACACCAAACATTACAAAACTTATTAACAACATAAAATAACAAATAAATGGTGTACAAGGGCGGCCTTATCGCCTAGAGCGATTTCTTCCAGACAACCTTAGGATGGAAAGTAACTAAACCGATATTAAAGTTGGTGGAAAAAATAAACCAGACCAACCAACCACCAACACCAGTACCAGATAGTTTGCCTCAAATTAGTTGTGCGTAAACATTATAGGGCTGTTGAGACCAGAGGCGTAGCTAAAAAGGGACTAGGCGGTGTCAAGCACCGGGGCTCACAAGCTCAGAGGGCCTGACCAACAAGCAAGCAGAACTTAATGTAACTTCTCCCACCTTTTAGATATAAATATAACTAGTTGCTACACACATATAATCATGGCAACTCAGTTAAAGGAATTCCCTTGTCTTTCTGTTGCCAACTTATTAAAAAGTTCATTTTCTAGAAGGTAGTATAAAAGTAATTTAAACAATAAAACCTTATCCATTTAGTAGGGTCCTATTTTTTTGATACCTGGTTACATCACTGTGAAACTAAAGTAAAAGTTTGTCTCAAAGTAATGAGCGCCAAAACAGCAACGCATTAGACTTTGTTTTGTTTCTCAAAGTTTTATGTAACACGACAGTGGTCATGGAAGTTACCTCTTGCCATAAGGAGAGCGTCTCATTTTCCATATTACTTTTACATAAAAAAAAGAACTACCATAATACACTCAGATAAAATTATATTACTAAAAAACAAAGCACATTAAAATTTACATCAAAAATGTGTTAATATAAGTCAGTGTTTTTTTAATTATCTTAGTTTCTGAAAGATTCGCGTTACCTTCAACATTAAAAAAAATAGTTTAAAGTTTTAACAGAAATGTAATTACACTTAATAATTTAATTAGAATAAGAGACACATTCAAAATGTAAATGAAAGGTAAGATTAATTAAATGAAATTGATTAAATTAGTTAGGCACTATCTCAAGTCTAGATAAAATGTATAAAACTGTCTCATAAGTTTAATCTTGATTAAGTTTTAAAAAATAATAAGTAAATATTTTTATTTACCTATACGAATTAAATACGATTAAAACTTCTTTTATAGGTAAATTTTATAATACTATATAATAATCAATAATACCGAAAACTATATTAAGGCCTAATGACGAGTTTAATGACAGCTGTTGACATTTTAAGCCAAATCTTCTGGCAAATGGAATAAAAAGTACTTACTGCATTGTTATTATTTGAGATATTATGTTTTTTTTTTTTATACGGAATAGGCTGTGGCCTAGGATGGAACACGCTTATCTAGAAGAAACCTCGATTTGAAGACCCTCATATTGTACTTTTCGGGAAACACAGACTTCGGCAAATCCTCGGTGTGCGAATAAAGAATGTGGATTCTTGTGTCCATGTGTTATCTTTTAAGACCCAACCCATTAAAAAAATCGACAAACTGACTTGTGTAAAGATTTGATTTCAAATTCACGCTACAAACATCTAACCGTAAATATTACACGGGGCTATGCAGAACGGTGGTACTAAACCGAAAGGTGGTGTTGTTTCTAAGCAAAATGTCAATTGCACACGACAAAATATTTTATGTCGATATGGAATGATTATTTTTGTTAAGAATTCAAATCCCATTGTAAAAGCTGTTCACGGTGCTATTCAGCTTCGTACTGCAGTTTCGCGTAGCCCTGTATAGGTTTATTGATATTTGTCAATTTTTTAAGAGCACATGCACAATACACATGTTACTGTTTACTTGTATTGATTGTTTTAAAAAAAATGTTTAGTTTAAATGACATTTTGTTATTGAATAATATTTTTTATGCGTCTAAAATGTATGCAAAATAAATTGATTTTGATTTGATTTGATTTTGTTTAATTCAGTGTCAATTACTAAATGCGTTCTTATATACATAGAATGCGAAAGCTCACTCACAAGCTCACGACAAATACAAAACTAAAAAATGTTACACATTTTAAATAAATGTTGCTAAGAATGATGGATGAAGCCATTGTTACTTAATTATCAATAACTTTGCAGATTTTTTATTTATAATTTAAAACCCAATACTTTAAGTAAAGTTGAATACCCGAATAAAAAAAGTTAAACACCAAACGAAGTTAATTTACTCATTAAAGCCCTTTTTTTTCATTCAAAAGATCCACATTGTCGGCCTTTCCTTTTTAATTCAAATGAAAATGAATTCACTGTGATGCTATTTTAAATAAAAAAACGTATTTTAAATTAAATCTTTTATGAATAAGTACACATAATTGTAAATAAATGTAAGTATCTAGTGCAAATGATGAGATGTAATTGAAAACTATCGAAGTTACGAGGACTTGTTAGCTAGAATAATTGCTGTAATTTTTTTTTCGTTGAAATTTCAATATCACGCCTTCGGCTTAAAATATTTCGTCGCATCTACTTCTTTCTCTTTCGCTCAGTTTTACAATAGACATCAAAATTATTCTGTGTACTTAATTATTGTAAGCGAATAAATAATGTAAAACATATTAACATCTGGATATTTTAAGGTTAGGTGTTTGACCACAATTCATCTGATGTTTAAGTGACGATATGATCGACAGCACACCTACCTTGGAATGGAATTTCGGGTTTGGTGTGTTTACCATATTCTACCAATACATTCTATCACTTAGCACCACATAAGCTGTGATCAAATACTTATCCTGTCGCCAGAAAAAAACTGTAAAGAAAAACGTTGTGGGAAATCTGCATGTTTAAATGTTCTTAATGTTCTCTAAGATGTTTGAATTTTCTCAAGCAGCATTCGCCCAGTGTTATGTACTAGCCTTACTCTTACTACCTACTAGTCCCAAAAGTGGGACATTTTATGAAAACAAAGCTGATCCAGGTTATGGTAGATAGACAATAAATATAAAACATTATTTTAAAAATTCTTACTTTATAAAAGAGCGATTGAGACTGAAGTGATTGTAATTGTACTTATTTTACAGGGATATAAGCTTAAAATGTACTGAGCCAAAAGAAAGTCATTGTACTCAACATTAGGGATTTGCGGTACTACTCTGAAACTGTGAAACAATCAGCTACCTACTCGATAGAGAAAGACCGTTAAAGAAAATCTGGAACAAAAGAAACGGTAAATTTTTGTTCCCGAACTCAGCTAGTAAAAATAATAACTAATGATGGTACAATAATTCCCTTTCGGCTTAATATACCAAAAGTGTATAACCCTGTACTGATTTACGCGTGTGATAAGTTTACATTGTAAATAATTATTGTATACTTTATTTATTACAAAAAAAATATCGTACTTAAATTATTATTTGTTATCGTAAAAATATCAGATAGTAAATTTATTACATGCGTAAATATTTTTTCATTTCATTTACAATTTACAATTTCATTTTGGTATGAAAACATTGTTAGTATGTTATACTTATTTACCTATTTCTAGAAAAGTTCCAGTACTGTAAATAATATTCCATGATAACTGTGTATAACTTTGAGTCTGGCTCTATGTTAAGTTCAATTTGTATAATTTCTGTGATTTTTCAAAGACTTCTTGACATATCGTTAATGTTAACCAGATATGTGTAAAATTGAAATAATAAATTTGCTTTTCAGCAAAACAATCTTTCTTTTTTCGTAAATAGTGTCTCGTTTCTTGTGATTACCTTCTCGGCTGATGTAAATATGACCCTTTTTTATGGTTAGGTGTTTAACCACAGCTCATCTGATGTTAGCGACGGTGTAATTGAAGATGGTAAACACACCTAGCTTGATATGGAACTGGCTCTCAAGTGAGGCTGCCGGAACACACCGGCATGCTACCGGTTGCTATGAAACAGACTGGCCTAGGAAAAACCAGTTTACTTACGACTTGAAAATTTAAATTCGAAATTTTCTGTTGTCAAGTTTCAAGATAAGATAGAATAAAAATAGAACAAAGGTCGTAAAATTATAATATCGTCCGCATATCCCTTGCCTGCTGAACTATACAAACAATCAAGACAAAATTTTAAAATATCAAATCAATAATAAATAATCAAATGGTCAATAATAATAATCAATGAAATGTCTGAAAGAAAAACATACACACAAACATATATAAAATAATTATATATCGAATAGTCAAATAATAATAATAGTCAAAAAATAAGTATCAATATTCAAGTATAGTCCACTACAAATTTTATCGTCTAAAACGTCATTAATTTCATAATGACATTATTTTATTGTCAGCCTACGTAGTGTAATTAAGATATCGTTGTGTTTCGACTGCCTTATTTGATATCCAGTTTCATTCCAGGTTAGGTGTGCTTTACCATCTTCGACCACGCTGTTATTTAATATCAGGCGTGCTGTGGTCAAACAAGGTTAAAAAAATTACAGATAGTTTAGTTAGTCTCATTTGGATTTACAATAATTAATATACAGTTTTTAATAATCTTCGATGGTCATACAGCGCGGAAACATACTTTCTGATTTTTACGTTTGGGCGAGCAGAGGAAAGGGTATCGTTTGTCACATTAATATTGCATTTTAAAAAATGTGAATACGTGTCCTAGAGTGGAGACCGCGAATTGGCAAACGTAGCGTAAGGGCGTCTGAGACTTGATGGAGTGACGACATACGTAGGACAACTGGTAGTAGTTGGAAGTGAAAAGCCGAAGATCGGGCTGAGTGGCGCGTTTTAGGAGAGGCATATGTCGTTCAGTAGACTATGATAGGTTGGTGCTGATGATGATTGGAATACCAACCAGGAGACGATGTAAATTTTTCAAACTCCTGATTCTTTAAGTTTAAAGTACAAGAAGTTTTTCACTTTATTTGACCTATTAATATTGAAGCAACCGTCTTCATTCTTTTCAGATAAAGTCACTAGAGCAACTTAAATATGACAAGCAAAGCTTTCGAACGCTCCGATTCCATTCCGATTTCTTAGCTCTCATTCCGAGTGTATAAAATTTTATAAAGTCAGCAACCTCTAATTTGAAAACTCAATTCTTACTCGGCACATTTCGACACAACTTCGTCCGACAAAAAGAAACAAGATCACCTTTGTTTGGACACCTTCCAACTTTGAAACAATGAAGTTAGGCAAAAAACAATGTAGCTAAAAAAAGGGAACTAAAAGATCTCCCGCGATAACACCCGTCCCACCTTTTGTCGCAAATAAAGGTAGCGAATTTAATGCGCAAAAATCTTGGGACCTGATGAGTTTTCTCCTGTTTATGCCTTTGCCAACGGCTATGCGAAAGCGTAATCTCAAAAACAAAGCAAACGCAGTTTTACACTGACGCTTCACGTCAGTGTAAAAGGCCCCTTTGTTACGAAAACACAATAGAAAGGTGTCTTTTAATGCGAGTTTCAGATGTTCCTTCGTTTTTTAACTTCGAATGCTATCTCGGTAATAAGCTTTAAGTTACGACTCAAAATGGAATGGCTCAAACACGAAAGACAGATTTTCGATTCGCTGGGTCATCCTAAAATTTTGTTTCAAATACTTACTTGCTAGTTAACAAGATTTTATATGTTAATTTATAAGAAAATCATCCTTAAACATTACTACACTTTTAGAAAACAGTTTGAATTACAAGTACAAATATTTTATTGGTAAAACAAAAATTAGGTCATTTTTCCATTTATATCTAAAAATTATATTAATAACGTTAAAATCATAACACATGTCAATATAATGAATTTTCAATATAATAATACATATGTCAATAATAAATTACTAGTAGTAATTCAATCATCTCTTATTTTTAAATAATTGTCAAAGTCATAAATCAAGGTCTCTTGATGCCAAGATCTCAGCTTGGTTCTGAAGTACGCGGTGGAAAGTGCATCCCAAATGGAATTGAATAAATAATAATAGTAGGATGTTTTTTTTTGTTCTAGTTTTTATTTAATTTAAAACTTTTTAACTTAAGACTTGCTTGCGAACCTAACTTATATCGTTCACTGGTTTTTTGTAATTTTTTCAATAAGTTTATGCGATAAATACGGCTTACAATCCCGATGACATCTACCGTTAGAAATACAATACAAAAATGATACTCCGTTTCGGGAATTCAAAAGAATCGATAACAACAGACGTCGCCAGATAGCTACAAGAAGCTTATTCATCATAATCCCTTTCAATTCCTCTTATTTCTCGAATCCTCGAGATTTCCCCTAAATATCGGCGCCAAATCGACTCAATTGTTTAACAATCCATTTGAGCCATTTGGGTATGAAATTCCAAGCTAACGGTACACACAATTATCTTTCTCCGTTTGCGAGCTTTCTGTAAACGATCCGAGCAGACCATCGCTGAACCGACGGGGCGTGTGTACTCATCAATTATCTAATGGAACTCACGAGCTTTCCTCAGGCGCTAGATTCTAAAAAATGGAACGGGATTCCAAAATGGCGGACGCTCCATCAAACGGGACTGTTCGTTTCTCTGTCGAAGTGTTACCGAACCCCGTGTTTGATCTTTCACGTGTTGTTTTAATGTAATGTATGTACTTGGAGAATGGATAGTTTGGAGTGTTTTACAAGGGATTGCTATTTCACTGCGTATTTGAAATACTTTATGTAGAAATGAGGATAGATGCGAACAGTAAAAGATTTATATGGCATAAACGTAGAAGGAGCCTTTTGTTCAGCATATTAATTTATGAAGATGATACAAATTCTATTGTTATCTTTCAATTCGGTCAGTAAGCAATCACTTTCAAAAATCAAATGTATCGAAATACGGTATGACAAGTATGATTATAACTTTGGAAATATAGCAGCTACTGCCATTATTTTGTAACCATTATTTAAAGGACAGGAGCCATTACTCGGTAGTGCATGTGTCGCTGACGCTGTAATCGCCCGTAGCACGACGTATTCGGAACTAAATTTAGCATCGCGCACTTTGTTTATTTAGTGATTACTCAGCAGTGCATTAACTGATTCGAATGGAAGTCGTCGCATTCGACTGAACACGCAATGTTACAGTAATACATAAAACTCGTACCTGTGTGTAATTAAAAGTTGTAAAATTTAAAAAAAAGGTTTAGATTTGCAGAAATTTGACGAATACTCGACTATGACGCCACCACGTGCGATAGGTTACAAAAATAGAGCGTAATAGCTCAGGTAGCAAGATAAACAGATCCCGGCCCTCGATGACGCAGTCTTTACAAAAATTTCACAAGCTTTGTTATTTTAGAAATTTTGAATAAATGCTGCGTTCTATTGCTTGCTAGGGTTCTAATGAAAACCATCACGATATACTTCATCATATTTAAAAATAAAAAGCATCGTATCTAGGTAAAATTGAACCGGTTGAAACTATTCGCCTGTGTTATTAGAACCAACTCCATTCCAGCAAATACTACGTTACGAGCGGTCGACTGGTCAGGCCAACCTTGTTATTATAGGATACCGACGGCAACTGGTGGTGCGTCGCTTTAGGCAGTTAGAGGGGTCAATATGATTGGTCGATCTGCTATGACGGTATTGCTTGATGATAGGGTATTTCATGGTACTCGGTTTTGCTTGCTACCGCTCTAAAAATTGATAGCGAATAATTTTTTGTAAAATTTATGAGACAAACAAAGTGCTCTTCCTGTGGTAAGAGATTGTAGTAGTGTCTGGAGTAGTCATTATAGGTGTGAACTGGAGTAACAAAACAAAAACAAGGAAATATCTGTTTTGGCGTCCAATACTTCGAAACATTCGAAGATTAGTCTCAATAGCTCTTTAAATTTGGTTAGGAAAATAACGTTAAAATAATCTTATGGGTATGATTTTGACTATCTAAACTTTCAGTTCGTTGGGCAGAATATGTTGCCAGGAACATCACTCTGAAATGGCAGGTGGACTAAAATTTTGACGGATTGGTGGCCACGTACTGGGAAATGAAGCGTCGGGCGCCCACCAGCTCGTTGGCTCGACGACATCGTAAAGGTTAGGTCAGTAGGTCAGAACCGAGATGAGTGGCGTACAAGAAGAGAGACCTATGCTCATCATCATCATCATCACCATCTCAGCCGTAGGACGTCCACTGCTGGACATAGGCCTATGCTCAGCAGTGGTATATTACGGACTGAAAATGATGATGAAGTTTTATTTTAATGGCTGACAGGCTAGGTGCTTGACCACAGCTCACTTGATGTTGAGTGACGCTGTGGTCGAAGATGGTAAACACCTAGGCTGGAATAGAACTGGCTCTCAAATGAGGCTGCCGGAATACATAGATGCTTGGCGGCAGATTTTCAACTTGAGGATGGTAACTAGCCAGCCGAGTACTAGAACCATGCTATGGTTTCCTCACGATGTTTTTCTTCACCGGCAGCTCAAGCTTATTGTTGGGGTTTGAACCCACGCCCTTCGGCATGCGAACCGACCACGCTAACCACTGAGCTATCATCGCTACAATAGTTTGTACATGTATTCACGTACGTCCACTGTATACAGATATAAAGCTCTGTATTTTGATCCATCGCTTCTAACATGTAAATACACGGCCAGCTTCGCTCCAATTAGCTTGGATACGCACGTGCTGCGGTCACTAGTGATGTGGCTGCCTCCACTATACATGAGTACGACAAAATGGCGTATCGTTAGTCCGCGGGTTAATAGAGAACGGTTTTAACACAAAGGTAAATTACGTTATGGAATGACAGGAGCGACAATTAATTTAAAGTGTTCTATTAACGGGATTACCCAACCGAACTTTAATGAAGTTAATGTACTAATTATTTAATTTTGGGGATTTTTTTATGGTTAATCGACAGATCATAATGTATCTATGCGCAACTTTCTATTATTATTATTTATTACAAGCCGGAATAGAACTATTATTTAAAAAAAAAAATACTGTTGACAGGTTAAGTGCTTGACCACAACTCACGTTACCACGTCCCGTTCCATACCTGGAATGGTAATGGCTCTCAGTCGAGGCTGTCAGAACACACTGTTAAGGTACTTGGCGATAGATTTTCAACTTGAGGGTAGCCAGTCGAGAACTAGAAAGTACCCTACTACCATACTATGATTTCCTCACGATGTTTTCCTTCAACGATTATACATTTTGTGTGTTCGGATTATCGAGGCAACTGTTTACAATTATGATACTGCATAACAAACAAAACTGAAATGAATGAGTATATATAATAAACTGAAATATAAAAAACTAAATACTTACAAACGAAAGTAGCTCGGTGAATTGCATCAGAACTACATAGAAGCGCTAGTAACTAGTAACGGTCTCATTTATTCCGTTAACGCCGATAACGACATTGTCTGAGATCTTAACAATACAAACTGGGACAAAAAGAGCAAACCTTTTGTTCCCAAAGAACAATAAGTGCGATGAAAATGCTCTACTGGACACGTTAACGATTTTGCTGGACGTTGTTTGAAAAGTATGAGTAGAATTCACTAAAGAGACTCTTTCTTAGTTCAAGCCAATAGAACATTTATAATAACTATTACAGTGAAACTTGGTTAAGTGGGACCTGCATAAGTGAGAAGCCTCCATAAATGAAACTCTTGTTGAGGTCCCAACACTTTGGCATTGAATTATCTCTGTTAGATCTGTGGGATGAAGCAAACCTCTATATCTGGGATTCGCTCTTTCAATTTTATCGTCATTGTTTTCTCTATAACTTGTACTCAGCTGGCTACCACCATCATATAAAAAATTTGTAGCCAAGCACTTAACAGTGTGTTTCAACAGCCTCATTTATAAGCCAGTTCCATTCCAGACTAGATATGCCTACAATCATCGATCACGCCGTCAATTAACATCAGGTGAGCTGTGGCGAAATACCTAGCCAATCTATGAAAAAAACCTATTCGGATTAATGACGCGTTCTGATATCTATTATATAGACATCTTTGTTTAATTTCAGAATGTATGTATATATTTTGAAATAAAACAAAGATTTGTATACTTGAAAGTAATACAAATTTTAATAATAGGACCTTGAATAAGTTCTCGCTGTTGCTTGAAAGATGGCAGTAGCAGTACCCGTTCGTGGATTTTCGAATGGTAACACACATGCAAGGCAGTAGTGTATCTAACTTTAAATTTCAGTGTATGGTAATTCACTTTAATGTAAACAAAGTGATTTTTTCATAGTTCTGAAAATGTCTACTTTTGTGCCAAATAAAGTGTGTTTGCGGGGAATTTTGTTGCACAACTTTATTCAAAAGAAATCTGCAGCTAAAGCACATAGAATTCTTATTGAAACCTATGGTGACAATGCTTTGTTGGATATGACATGCAGACTCTGGTTTCGACGCTTCAAATATAATGATTTTGAACTTTAGGAGAAAGAACGTTCCGGCGCACCAAAAAGTTGAAGACGAAAAGTTGAAGGAATTACTCGATCAAGACCGATGTCAAACGCTAGCAGAACTTGGAAAAACTTTACAAGTAGATGAGTAACTGTTTCAAAACATTTATATAACAATTTTTAAATTAACAAAAAAATAAACCATTCGAAATTCCACGAACGGGGTACTGCTACTGCCATCTTTGAAGAAACAGCGAGAACTTATTCAAGGTCCAATGTTTTTTGAGATATTATCAATGTCACATATTTTCTTTTCTATAATGTTGAAGCCGGGATGCAAAAAAAATCAGAGAAACGAACGAAATGGTGTAACAACGCACGGTGTCCAAAAAGTTGACGATTCATACGTGTAGCCTAAACTAACAACCTAAAATCTAACCTAACCTAAAACTGCGTGACACTGGGATGTTCTGTGGCAGGTGATTGCGCGAGCAGGATATATATATATATTCGTTCGAATTATATAGGCGTTCGAAATATAGAGGCTCTACTGTAGAGGTATTTAATAGTTAGGTTAAGCTGTAGAAATAAAATCGAACACACGCACTAATTAAGACTCGTAAATGAAATCAAAGGTCAAGGTGGGGAAGAATGTGTACAAGGTCTAAGTAGAAAAAATCATATTTCTGCACGCTAAGAACAAATTAAAACTAATTACTGTATTTACTTCGTAAATTTTAGAGACTTGCCTGTTTGACTGCCGATCGGAATGTCCTGGGTTCAAATCTCACGGCACTTATCTCTTTTTTTAGTGGTTGACATGCTTGATGTTTGACTAGACCTCAGCTCAGTGGCGGTGTGGTCGAAGATGGTAAACACACCTAGCTTGGAAGTGTCTCTCAAATGAGACTGCCGGAACACATTGTTTGATGTTTGGCGACAGATTTTCAAGTTAAGGGTGGCTAGCTAGTCGAGTACTATAACCGACCACCACGCTATGGTTTCCTCACGATTTTTCCCTTCACCGGCAGCTCAAGCTCATTGTTTGGGTTTGCACCCACGCTCTTAGGCGTGTGAACCGACCGCGCTAACTACTGAGTTATCATCGCTACAAAATTCCGTTTCACAACAATACTATTAGAAATAAAGAAAGTTCTTCAAGACAAAGTCAGCAACATGTATTTTTATATCTTCACCTATAAAATTAAATCATCATCATCATCATATATTTATCATACCCCACTGCTGGACATAGGTCTCTCACACGTTACTTACCCCAATCTTCGGTTTCTGGCTTTGTTCTAGAGTGGAGAGCACGAATCGGTAAACGTAGTATAGGACGCCCTGAAACTAGACGGAGTGACGATATACCTAAGACAGCTCACAGTGGCTGAAAGCGAATAATTACACGGAGCAGACAAATTCCTCTCTCAAAAGTAAAATACCTTTCAAATAATATCCTTAATTGTTAGAAAGTTTATAATACTTGGTAATTGTTACCATCCTATCAACATGTCGAATTGAATCATTTCATTTGTTTACTGAAACAATACTATTGAACTTATTGGGAACGGTTCCAGAGTGGTCGAGTCGTAAGCTCGTTCTTCCCGCCACAATTACTTGTCAGTTACCTCTCTAAAATGGACGGAACTTGCTATTGTTCTTGATAAATTTGAATGGGAACGAGTGAATCTTTTATCTAAAGATATAATACAATATTAATAGGTAATAGACAGCCCTGTTGGCTTATTGGTTGTAATCATCTATAAGAGCTGTAGAACGTGGGTTCGATTCACACCCAGGGCAACCATTTAATGATATAAACTATATTTGTTTGTTGTCTGAGTATTCTGTATGTATTTCTAAATAAAAAAAGTATTTAAGTATTCTATCAATCTTCCATAGTACAAGCTTTCCATAGTATCAGCCGAGTACTAGAAAGTATTCATTACCAAGTTATGGTTTCCTCGTGATATTTTCCTTCACCAACAGCTCAAGTTCATTGTTGGGGTTCGATTCTACGCCCTTCGGCGTTTGAAGCGACTGCGCTCACAGAGCTATCATTGCTACAAAATCATAAAGAAGATACTGAAGATATAACTGAGCAGTTGGCTCATTTGATAATATGTGATAATAACTAATGGTGTATTTCACGAATCCTACAGCTACTACAGCTGCTTACTTGCACCATAGACAATAACGATAATCTTTGCTTACTCTCATAAAGTGAGTATATATTATGTACATATACATATATCTGCAGATATTCCAGTGATTCTCATTAAGCTGACGCTGGCTGTCGCCATTTCAGCAGAATGCTCTCGCGGTTGAGGCGCTTTGTTTGCTAAATGGCTAGATTGACTTTTGTTAAAACCAACACTGACCTAGAAATAATGTTTAAATTCAGTTCTAATGGAAAGTTCCAAATGAATTCCAATACTTCATTAAATAATGATTAAGCATATTTCTTTTAAGATTAATGAAGTGTTTTCAACTAACTGTGTTTTCAGGTAACTTATTTTTATTTTGCCGGTTCCAGTCCTCATTCAATACAATACAAGTAACTTTATTGCTTCGTGTAAAAAATACAATAATATTGGTAACCCTGCCTGCAGCTAAACTAAGAAATAGGTAAATGGTATACAAAAATTATGTTTCGCCTATTATATAGTAGTGTGTGTGTGTATGTGTGAGTGCGTATGAGTGTGTGTGTGTGTGAGAGCGTGTGTGTTTGTGTGGGTGTGGTTGTGTGTGAGTGTGGGAGCGTGAGTGTGGGAGCGTGAGTGAGCGAGCGAGTGTGTGTATGTGAATGTAATTGTGCGGGTTTTTGTTGAATCGAGAGATCGGATCAATCTATGTTAGAATGAGCTTTTTCGATCGATCCCTTATCTATACCCAATAAAAATGGATAGCAAACATTGTAAATGTTGAGAGCGTTCGTTTTTGAACAGAGGTCGATCCAAAAATAATTTAGAACAGGATTAGTGCCTTATGACGGATAGATTACATTTTCGGATTGATATCCTTATATGTGGACCGATTAATGTAACGCTTTTTGCTAAAATTCGATTGAAACTCCATTAAAAATCATCAAAAATTGATTGAGGTCGCTTGTTGGGATTATCCAGAAACTCTAGTTGCAGAACAAACATCTATGTTCGACACATCAATGATTGGCTTGGATACGAATCAATCTCTACAGCTCGGGAAGTAGACTTCCAAATAAGCTAGGAAAGCGATCAAACCCCAGATTATGAAATAGTAGACACAATAATTGAATCCGGATTATTTCTAGTTCCACATTCAAATCTTCTTACTAAGTATCAAGAGAATTCGATTGAAAATATTAAGCTACCAAGTTTCAAACAGTTTCAAACAGTAGCGTAGCTACAAAGGCTCCTGTGCAAAAAAAATGAGGGGTAGAGAGATATCTAAATGGTCAGTTTTTTTCAAGTAAATTTCTTTTACATTAGCATCAAAACTTTTTAGTAAAATTGGCAACGCTATACAAATAGCAGAAATAATTTAGGGGCATCAGTTTGAATTTATTTTAACGATGGCATACTTATAAATGCATTGCTACCTGTTATTTATCTAATCTACCTAATACCGTTAAACGAGCAATTCTTGTATATATGTATATATATATATATTCTGAATCTCGGAAACGGCTCCAATGATTTTCATGTAATTTATTATGTGAGGGTTTCGGGGGCGATAAATCGATCTAGCTAGGTTTCATTTTTAGAAAAAGGCAATGGAAAAACTGAGCAAAGCTCGGTCATCCAGGTACTATATCTTAAAGGTGGTACAAATTATAGTTCGGCTTGCTTGGTGGTGAAGGTCCGACAGGGTACTCAAGCTTGAAGGCTCAGGTGTACAATCAATCACGTGTTCTTCCTCCTCCTTTTGGCGAGGTAAGGATCTGACTTGAAGCATTTAGTTCCGAAGTTGGACGCTAAAGAACACTGAGGGTGCGTTTTATGACGCCTGGCTTCTCAGACGGAGCTTAGCACACTCTGGAACTCGATGGCCGCTTCTAGGCATTGTGATACTCGGCGAAGGTCTCATTTCTCTGTCATTTTCGCCGTCTATCTCCTCCTTTTCCTTTTCCAGGCCAGGCAGGAGGAGGTCTCTAGGGAATGCGCCCCAGCGCACGACATCGCCTTGCCCCTCTAAGCCACTGGTTTCAAATACCTAATGTGTATTAACGTAAATTTATTCAGGGTACTTGGCAACATCCGGAGGACGTATTAAACTTACCATAGAATATTTGAGGGAACTGGAATTATATTTTGTGCTGTACAAGTACGTAGAACACAAAACGTATTATCCATATATTAGTGTCTCTATGAGTAAGAGAAAATTCAAACTGTAACATTAGGGTAAGTTCGATCCATGTTTAAGCATGGAATAAAAAGAGGTACTTTTAGGCTTATTATTGTGATTACTAAGATATCTTTTTTATGGCTGTAACAGAGACGTATCTAATAAAGATACAAACTAAAGATATAATTCACTGATATATATTAAAAATACATATAGGACCAGTTTAGAATTTTTCATACACCGAGCAAAGCTCGATGGCCTGGGTACTTGGTAGTTACAGCCACCACGTGTTGACGAGGGGGCTAAATGCACTGCATCGCAGCAGATGCGCTTGATATGATACGAATGGGCTACACTGGACATTCGTCGGATGTTTGCCAGCGTGCAGCGATTAATGTCCGGACATTATTTGCACTATCAATATAAACTGCACTCAGTTGGCACTGGGCTCTGGCTTTTGTGATAAGAGACTGTTTTTGTTTTGGCTAATAGTGGGTGATTACATTTTTTATTAGGGTTCATAGTGAGTTTCAATAGGAGTTATATATTGAGTATTCAAAAGATATATTTTTAGTGTTTTTTTATGGTGTTAAGGCTAATTTTTTGACCACAGCTCACTTGATGTTAAATGACAGTGTGTTCGAAGATAGTAAACACACATAGCCTGGAATGGAAATGGCTCTCAAATGAGGCTGCCGGAACCCACCATTAGATGCTCAACGCCGGTTTTTTTACTTGAAGTTAAAAAACTAGTAGTTGAGTGTATTTCCACTTAAAAATTATAAAATAACTAAAACTAAAATTCAACATAAACTTAAAATCTAAATAAATCAAAAATATTCAATTAAAATAACCACAAGTATCCTCTTCTCGCTGCGGTAACCAGTTACCGTCATGTGTTTCGCCTCTACACGAGGCATCCTCAGGACGTGTTGACTCTTCGAGTGCTTTGCCGAGAATGAGTGAATTGCATATTTTTATTACTCGCACGCATTTACACGCACTTAAAATCTACCTACCTACATTTTAAAAAATCACAAATATTTTATAACGGCTAGACCGATTTGAATATTTTAATTTTGCGTCGTTCTCCTGAATACCGTGGTGGTTTAGCAAAACAGAAAGTTATAATAATCACAAAGGAACAGCCATACAATAGAAATTTTAATTTTATATGAGAATTGCCAGTTCGAATTACTTTCAATAGATGGCGTTTGGAGCGGAGCTATCGTCTTACAGCTGCATCATGTTTAACTGTCCATTACGTGTGGTTCTGTAAAATCTATTAAATTTGAAAAGTTTGTTCGTTTCTAACCAATTTTAGGTCATACGAAGTTCACCGGATCCTCTAGTCGCTTAATAAATGATATTTATGATAACATATTGGTTGTAAAAAAAGCATGAACCGCAATTTCATGCAAATTAACACCAAGGAGTCAAATTAATGACATCGCAAATAATTGAAGCATGAAGAAATCGATAGTATGCTTTAAAACCAAGTGCGTTGATCTCAGTCAGGAAACCAAATACCTAGCTGAAATGGAACTAGAAAAATACAAACAAAGAAACACAAATAAACAAACTGATACAAATATAAAATATTAATTATTTATAAGGCGGTTACAATTTCTTTATTTAAGTTCAATTCCGTTGCCGTGGTGATGCCGGCGTAAGAATAGTACCCCACCCTCTCTACCTGTGGTTGCCGTAAGAGTCGGCTAAGGGATGTAATCCGGAAGATGGGTAGCAGCGACTTCCTTGAACAATCACACCTAACTGCGTTCGCCAACCCGCCTGCCAAAAGTGGCGAGTATTGGCAAAACCCCCAGGGAGGAGGCCTATGTCCAGCAGTGGACGTCCTATGGCTGATCATGATGATGAAGTTCAATTCATCAGTCACACGGATATCTGATACATCAGATATCTTTTTCTAATGCCGAATCTTTGCTGGACATGGCACCATTGGGTCCCAAAGTCTAAACAACCCAGATAAAAGTGGTATGACAAGCTAAGCTCTCACAACAAGCAGGAGACTCCCAAAGCCGAAAACCGTGCAGTCTCAAGGGAGGGAGACCTTTGTCCAACTGTAGGGTAAAGTAAGCTGATTATAATACTTGACCTGACCTATGATGTTTTTTCATGCTACGCTTTCTAGCGTACAGTTACCTGGTCGAGGAAAATATTTCGGTTCGAACAAGCCTCTCCGTCAACGTAAATCGAATCCGACTGTTTATTTTCCATCATTTGCGATCAGATGTGCCTTCGAAGGTATCCAAATAGACGGTTATTCGTCAGAACATCACAGAGAGATAACTACAAACTATAGAAAACTAGTAAAGTAACTAGTAAGCTAGTAGACTAGTAGACTAGTAGACTGGCAGACTAATAGACTGGTAGACTAGTAGACTAGTAGACAAGTAGACAAGTAGACAAGTAGACAAGTAGACTAATAGACTAGTAGACTAGTAAACTAATAGACTAGTAGACTGGTAGACTGCTAGACTGCTAGACTGGTAGACTGGTAGACTGGTAGACTGGTAGACTAGTAAACTAGTAAACTAGTAGACTAGTAGATTAGTAGATAAGTAGACTAGTAGACCAGTTGATTAGTAGACCAGTAGACTAGTAGATAAGTAGAATAATAGACTAGTAGATTTAGATTGCATTGTTGATACTTATTAAACATCCATCGTAATTTTTATGTCTACGCCGTAGTACAGTCTACGTTGTAGTGCTATCTGTGTAGGCGTATCCAGGAGTTGTTAAGTAACTAAAATTATTTTCAATTTTATCAATAACTATTTATTTATAATATGAATAATATTAAAAATTTATATCTATGGTCTTGCAATAAAAAAAGTGGAAGGACCTACATAGTTATGACGAATGTTTTTCCCAAGACTCCAGGATTCATGGACAGCGCGCAGCCTTACCCACCGAGCTTTCGCAAGACATAACTACCATACGTAGACTACGCAGTTACTATTATCTAATTTGGGACCACGCGCGACTACCATGTAATTTTTGGTGCGCGTGATTTGGGTGTCCGTATTTTTGTGTTTGCTCAGGATAATTAGGTCAACCACCTATTTTTTATTATTATTTGTAACGACAATCGCGTACTGAGCCCCTGTATCAATATTGCTGATATTCAAAATTTCACGGTGTATACGTACCTTTAGATGCTTGTTTAAAGTTACATATACATCTGCCATATTCAGTACTTGTTTACTTGAGGACGGACCAGTCCGAATGCGTCCTATCACGGGGACAGTTACCCTGATTGAAGGGATTTACCGATATGGCCACGCTTGGAATATTTCTTCGCATAAAATATGAAAACTGCAATCGGGCTTTACTACATTTCTTTTTCAACCCACGATTACTGATAGCGCTGGTTTTTTATTTATCTATGTTCAGTTGTCAGTAATATTTACTTTTTTTATGTTAAAAGTGATGAAATGAACAAGATGCTCTCCTGATGGTAAAAGATAACGCCTGTCCATGAACATTGCAGTGATATACAGAACTATGAGTAGCGAAACAAAGTCCAGGGCATTTTTGTTATTATTATACTTTGAGACTTTCGATGGTTAGTCTCAACAGCCCTGTAATTTCTTTAGCTGCAGTACCCCTTCAAACCGGAACACAGTAATGTTTACACACTACTGCTTGGCGGCAGAATATCTGGTGCTGCGGTGATACCTACCTAGACGACCTCCTGCTAAAAAGATTTACCACCGAGTAACGATTACTAACTAAATGCTTGGCGGTAGATTTTTAACCCTACCATGCTATGGTTTCCTCACGATATTTTCCTTCACTGGAAATTTAAGCTCATTAGGATTTGAACCCTTGCCTTTGGGCGAGTTATTCAACCGCACCAACCACTGAGCTATCATCACCCCAAAAAAACGCTCTTATTATTCCTGTTAGAGAAAATAATATTACTATTATAAAACCAGATTGTTACTACATAATAAAGTCGACTGAGTATTTCCATTCAATTACAACAACTCGTGTCAAACATTTCAAAGTGAAATACTTTCAAGACGAAAAGAAAAATCTCCGTTAAAAGCTTCGTTACGCACAAAACAAATAAAGATAATCAGACAGCAGAAAAACAAACATAGTTCAGAAGTTAAAGCACTTTAGCACAAAAGATAAAGGTCACATCGCCAACAGAAACACTTAAAACCAACAATAATAAGAGCAATTACTCGAAACACCCAAATTCGCTCCGCGCCGCCACGTTAAATAAATAAGCCCGTGCGACGTCTGAAGAACTAAGATAACAACCTAGTGGGTAGAGATGGAACGTCCTCCGGCTAAAATTAAACAACTTTGCCGGAAAGGGCCAATCCACTTTCTACAGAACTAGCTATAAGGAGAGATGCTCCGTCCAATTGATGGCTACATTTTTAACCACAATAAATAATAATCCGAATCCGAATCAGTCCTGTTTTTCTAAACTGTCCACTGCTGGGCGCGGGCCTCTTCTCATTGTGAGAAGGGTAAGGCCATAATCCACCACACTGGCCAAGTGCGGGTTAGTAGACTTCACACGCCTTTTATTTTTTTAAGAACTCACTAAGGTGTAGGCTTCCTTAACTCACTAAGGTGTAGGTCTGATGTCAGCGGTAATACGCACATAACTTAGAAAAGTCAGAAGTGCATACCGTGGAATTCGAACTTAAGACTTCCAAAATGGACGGTCTACCATCTAGAATGTCAAAACTTTCAACTGCCAAAAATAATAATATACGTAATTAATCGGTAATTATATGGAATGGATAGTTAAAGTACGTGATCCCTATTTTGTAACGGTCCCTCTTTTGTCTTTGTGTGTCTGTCTGTTCTTACATTTTCCTCCCCTTTTCTTATTATTTTCAGTGGTTATGAGTAACGCCATTAAAAGTCAAAACTAATGTCGACTACATTAATATAACTACAGAGTTGCTATCAATTTCATTTAGTTACGTTAAATGGTTCAAAGAATTTGTAAATAACAAATTTTGCATCCGGCCTAAATATTCAAACCTCTACACTACCCATAACAACTATAGACTTTGCACCCGAAACGGCAAACTAAGTTAGCGACTTAATTGACGTCGTCCCGCCTCGGAAACTTGAGAATATTAATATTTGTCAAGGGCGGGCAGAATAAATATATTTCACAGTAATAAAATCGTTTACGCGAATTCCAGTTATGCGGACAACTTTGCATCAAAGGCTAAAAGTATTTATTGGTTTGTGAAAATTACTGGATGCGAAGGAATAATTAGATTCTATTTTAGGAATTCTATAAATAGTCATGGCCCAGTTTAACGCAGGGAAGCAGTGCTTACTGCTTGTAATATTAATGTTCGTATTTTGGTCATTTCGCTTATTTTTGCTCATCAAATCCACTTACTTACAATAAGTGAGTGCAAAATTCATTATTCAATTTCTGTTCCAAACAAGCAGATTTCTACTATGTTATTAATTATTATACGCGCACATGCAGTGATAAATAAATAAATATATATCCTAGGAAATTTCACTCAACGCTATCTAGCCCTAAACTAAGTAAAGCTTCGACTATGGCAACCAGACAACTAATAGAAAACAAATTTACTTTGTTTTTGGAAATACTTATAATACATACAGAACACCCATCACAGAATAAACATTTATGGGCGTCACACAAATATTTGTCCTGAGTGGAAATCAAACATACACCCTACAAGATCTTGAAGCAGATACACTAACGAATAAGCTAACAGAGCAGGTAATAAATCTAGTTTTATGTAATAGTAATGAGACTAACAAGACGCTCTCTTGACGGTAAGAGATAACGCCTGTCCATGACCATTGCAGCGATACACAGAACTTTGAGTGACAAAACAAGGTCTAGGGCATCGCTGCTAACAGCCCAGTAATTTCGCTAGCTGTAGTACCTGTAAACGGAAATACAGTAATGTTTTTACACTACTGCTTGACGGCAGAATATCTGATATTGCGGTGGTACCTACCTAGACGACCTCCTAATAGGGATCTACCACCAAGTTTTATGTGTAGTTACTGTTATTTTTTACTTATTTAACTATGATAACTCTATCTATATTCTACCTCCAAAGCTTATGACTTGTAACATTGGTGTTACCAATTAAATACCTATTGTATCGTGTAGCCTGGAAGTAATCACTTTCAGGCGATAAAGCCACCTCTGTACTGCCGCATACTAAGTAATGAGTACCAGAGCAGAGAAATGACCCCGGAACTTTGTTTTGTTATTCAAAGTTCTGTTTACCACTGCAATGGTTATAGGCAAGCGTTATCTCTTACCATCAGGTGAGCGTCTTGTTCATTTTATTACTCGTACATAAAAAACACTGCAATATACAGTTTTTTTTTTATATTGCGTTTAACTTCGGTGTACGTTAAAGTTATTTTTATTCACTAACTTTTTGACATTTTGAAATGATATTACATAATTTGACTTGTGACTTTAGTTTTATCAAAAAACAAAAAAATATTGATAAGACTTTAAAATTTACGTAAGCAAATTCTGAAAAACCATTGTAATTTCAATTCAGTCCTCAATCGAACCCAAGATCTCTTCCCTCGCCTTGCCAACCACGTTCTATACGCACACCTCTCTAATGATATCTTTGAGAGATGTAATTATATCAGTTCACACAGCATTGCTCAAAGATCACAATCAACATACACCACCGAGACATGAATTTGATATATTCGGTTAACATTGGAGCGTAATTTCGATCGAATCTAATTGACGCACTGAATCGTACTCGGAACATCCGACCGCGGTTTGAGGAATCTTGATACGTAGATAATTATGTGCACTGATTTGTATGTTTCTCTGCACTAAGGTTGCATCAACTGTAGCCAGCTCACAGTGCCAGATGAAGCCAAATGTCTCCTCAATACAAAAAATACAAAATATTTTATTATTACAAAAATTTTGTCCATTTAAATGTATAACCTTCTCTGCTGTTTTAGCGTATAGCTGTAGTTCATCAGCAATTTCCTCCAACACTAAACTAGGTACTAGTTAAGTAACAATAAATAATAGTTATATTAAAAATAATAGCTATATACGCTAACGTTATTGCTCAATGCCAGGTGTGTGTGTGTGTATGTGTGTATGGTGGTTATGCTTGCCGTGGTGGTGCCGGCGTAAGAATAGTGCCCCACCTTCTCTACCCGTGGTTGCCATAAGAGTCGGCTATGGGATGTAATCCGGAAGATGGGCAGCAGCGTCTTCCTTGAACAATCACACCTAACTGCGCTCGCCAACCCGCCTGCCAAGCGTGGCGAGTATTGGCAAAACCCCCCCAGGAGGAGGCCTATGTCCAGCGGTAGACGGTCTATGGCTGATGATGTGATGATGTGTGTGTATATATATGTGTGTGTGTGTGTTTGTGTGTGTGTGAACCCACACCCTACATCTTTTAAAGTAGACATACTACCAATGAGCCAACAGGGCTGTTGGAAAAGCATAAACAGTTTACTTATAAAGACAGATTATAAGTTTATTCTACCAAAAAACCCCAAAAAAGAAGTAATGCAAACTGAAGCATGTTGTCCCATTATTTGATGGCCATAAAGCTTCACTATAACGATGGCGCACCTGGGCCCGCTAATCGTAATTAATTTGTTCCCCTCTTTAATTCCCTGCAGTGCCTTACGGAGTACTCCTCGGGGGGTGCTTGGACACCTCCTTTCTTCCGTCAGTTATGCTTTAATAAATTTATTCTGTCGTTTATATCCAAAAAGTGTTACTAAGGAGGTGCGAATAAAAATAACCTTATTCCATTGTTATATAATTATGTATGGTGTAATTAATAAAAAATATATACGCTATTGAGGCTGAAGAGTATTTTAAATGTAACACTAATAAGACGAACTAGACGCTTTCCTGATGGTAAGAGATAACGCCTGTCCATGACAATTGCAGCGATACACAGAACTTTGAATAACAAAACAAAGTACAAGGCATCGCTGATTTGGCGCTCATTACTTTGAGACTTTCGATGGTTAGCCTCAGAAGCACAGTCATTTTGCTAGCTTCATTCAGTACCCTTCAAACCGGTAGTGTGTAAACGCAGTAATGTTTACACACTACTGCTTGGCGGCAGGATATCGGATACAGCGGACGTACCAAGCTCAACGACTTCCTGCTAAGGAAATCTACCACCAAGTATTCTTCGTCTGAGCCAATCCAGCCCGATCTTTGCTTTTCGCTATACTCCGTATATCGTCACTCCGTCGAGTCTCAGGGCGTTCTACGCTCCGTTTACCAATTCGCAGTCTCCACTCTAGAGCACGTCTACCCCAGCGGTTATCGGTTCTGAAATAGATATGACCAAATGCCACTTCAGCTTGCTAATACGCTAAGCTATGTTTGTGACTTTAGTTCTCTGGCGAATGTAATTTTACTGTATTATGTTACTTGTAATACCAATATTTTATTGTAGTGCAATTCGCTCGCAGGTACTTTCCATTTGATTCGAATATTACTTACGTAACAGGCAGTAGAACATCTTGATACAAACACGGAACTTTTACTAGTAACGATTATGTTTAATATAAATATAAATTTGACTATAGATATCTTTAGCAGGAGGTCGTTTAACTTGGTACGTCCGCAGTACCTGATATTCTGCCGCCAAGCAGTACTGTGTTCTGGTTTGAAGGGCTTCCTTCATATACAGGGTTAAAATTACGCTTCTGTGCGCATTTTTTATATAAAAAAATAGTGGTAATAACTTCTAAGTACTAATAACGTTAAAGTTTTCTTTTAATATAAAAGTAATGAGATGAACGAGACGTTCTCCTGATGGTAAACGATAACGCATATCCATAACCATTGCATATTATACTTATTAGAATATTATAATTTGACATTGTAGTTAGATCTTGACATCATATTTGTATCTGACATTGCAGTTTAAATTTAAATTTGACATTGTATTTGAACCTGATATTTCATTTCTATTTGATAATGTATTTAATTTTGACATAATATTTGAATTTTACATTTTATTTTATTTTGAACTTACATGCTTTTTATATTTCGACCGTAGCAATTAACATTGTCGGATCTACATTTTTGCTTTTTTCATTTCATTACATTAAAGGTCTTAGAATATGTCTAAAAATGCCCCCGAAAATTATCAAATTCGATTAAAAGACTTAATTGTTTTACCATTAGGTTGATTTTAGGAATTTAATAATTTTCGGGGGCATTTTTAGACATATTCTAAGGCCTTTAATGCAATGAAATGAAAATAGCAAAAATGTAGATCCGACAATGTTAATTGCTACGGTCGATTTTCTTATTAATTAATGCATGAGTCTGTGACATAAATGTAATTGTGTAACGTTTTTATGTCAATAAATAAATAACAATAATAATTGAGACTCTCGCTAGACGGTTGGGCCAAGGGTCAGATCCAAAAGGCAGTAATCCTTGACACTGCGCGCATTGTTATGAGGTTCCTCACTCTGCAGCCCTAACCACCGGCAGCTTGAGCCCTGCCCCGCTGCCGGCGGCACACTAGTTTTTAAGTTTTTTATATTATTTATGTGTTTTATATATTTATATATTTATATTTAATGTAAAAAAATTAAAAATTAAGTAATTAAATAAATAAATGAGAATAATAATAATTGCAACGACATACAGAGCTTTGAGTAACAAAACCAAAATTCCAGGGCATCGCTGCTTTTACGCATTTGAGACATTAAATGGTTAGTCTAAACAGTGCTGCAGTACCCTTCAAACCTGAACACAATAATTTTTACACGCTACTGCTTCGCGGCAGAATATCTGGTACTGCGGTGGTACATCCCTAGACGACCTCCTGGTAAGAAGATCTACTCTAAATTGCTCCTCCGTAGCTCTGAAGAAGCTCACCTACTGCCAGTGTTTACAATACGACTCCGTTATTACGCTCGAGTTGTTCTTTAAAATATGAATTGCTTTGAATGGTTTCTGATTAAATCGAGCAGCCTTTCGGGAACTAATTTTCCTGTGTCCCTAAAGTTTGAAAATTGGTTGGCGGGTCTGCACTGGTTTTAATTTCCCTCTTGTCATGCGTAAAAGTTAAAATTGAAAAAGTCGGGCTTTGATTTTTTTTGCGGGAAAAATATTAAATGTTTGGTAATTTGATTGGTTTCTGTTAATAGGTTTGCTGTATTCACCCGCCTAAGTAATAATGGCGGCAGAGCTTAATTACACTGACAGACGGATCCATTGTATTACGTATTGTATATTTTTTATTTGAAATTTCGTTCACAGGGATCTGTGTTTTGGCAACAACTTTGAAAACTTCTTTTAGGGGTTTTAGCGCTAATGTGAAAGTACCATGCCGTTAGACTGGTTGCTAAGACGCCTTGAATTTTGATTTGTTACTCAGAATCCTAAAAAGAGCGTTTTGTTTGTGTCATTCCTTTTTTACAAAAAATAAAACACATTACCAGACATAGTGATGGCACTTAGAAAAAAGCGTAAGAATTGAAAGCCGAACTGATAAATAATCATCACAGCATATCGCAGTCCAATGCTGGCTGCCCTGTTAGCTTAAACAAAGGGGTGAAGGGCGTGGGTTCAATTCCCGTATGTCACATATGTTAAACATTTAACATATGTGACGATAAATGTTTATTCTGTGTCTGGGTGTTCTGTATGTAATATAAGTATGTATTTACAAAAAAGTATTTAAGTGTTCTGTCAGCTGCCTGGTTCCCATAGTGTAAGCTTTGCTTAGTTTGGGGCTAGATGGCGCTGTGTAAAATGTCCTCCAATATTTATTTATTTAATACTGGACATAGGCTGTTCCCTGGTCAGACCACTCCCAATTTTAGATTGATAGATAAGTCTTTATTATTCACACCAAGATTAACGAAACAGAAGTACAACAATCGGTGGCATTATCGCTTAGAGCGATCTCTTCTAGGCAACCGTTGTATGGGTAGGACTCGGTAAAACGACGGGGTTTGCTAATTAAGGAAACACATAATATTTACATACATAGGTTTTACTTGGTGATAGATTTCCTTAGCAGGAGGTCGTCTAGGTAGGTACCACCGCAGTACCAGATATTCTGCCGCCAAGCAGTAGTGTGTAAACGTTACTGTGTTCCGGTTTGAAGGGTGCTGCAGCTAGCAAAATTACAGGGCTATTGAGACTAACCATCTAGTCTTAAAGTAATGAACGCCAAGGCAGCGATGCCCTGAACTTTGTGTTAGTACTCAAAGTTCTGTGTATTGCTGCAATGGTCATGAACAGGCGTTGTCTCTTAACATCAGGAGAGTTAGTGTTACATAATAAAAAACCTACATTCATCATATACATCATCCGCTTATAGAATATTATTCCGAGATTACAAGGTACCCTTAATCTAGGTCATAAAATAGGGAAAATTTCATAACGGATAGAACTATTGAATTTTGGTACTTACACATGGATCATTAATTTCTAAATCCAATTCTAAAGTCAAAAGAGTCGCGGGCGCAAGCTAGTGTAGGTACTATATGTTTTAAAAATGAGACAAAAACTCCATTACTCATTTTATTTCTACTTCGAGATCAAATCAAGCGGATTCCGCGAAACCTTAATATTGTCGTCGTCTTGTAATAAGTTTTTCTTCGATTCCGATTATCTGTAAAATATTAATAGCTCATAAATTTTATTCCAAAGGTAAAAGATTTGATCGTTCCTTAGAAAGACCGCTCTAAGAGGAAGCCGTCTAAATTGGAAATGTATAAAACATGACTACAAAACGTCGAAGCGCGCGGTAAAGGTACTTCAAGAAAAATCCTCCAACTTACTCCTAGATACCTTCAGCTATGAATCTATGTTTAAATGTGATAAATTATTTAATAGTAAATCAGGAAATCGTTTAGTCCAACGCAGTACCAGATATTCTTCCGCTGAGCAGTATTATGTAAACATTACTGTATTCCAGTTTGAAGAGTACTGCAGCTAGCGAAATTCACACATTTACGTTGGTTAATACGGCAAAGGGTGTGGTCTTAAGCTCCAGCAATGAGCTTGAGCTGCCGGTGAAGGAAAACATCATGAGAAAACCATAACAAGCTCTTGATTCGGTGGAGCGGCGAGCTGTTCGACTTATTGGTGATGAAAAAAAACTTTTAAGCCTTGAACACCGCCGGAAGGTAGCAAGTCTGTCAATTTTCTACAGAATTCATTTCGGAGAATGTGCTACTGAGCTGTATGACCTTGTACTTCCATCCCCCTTTTACTACAAGACAAGTAGAAAGACGGCCCACTACCATCCATACATAGTGGAATTTCCTTGGGTACGTACCAAACGTTTTGACTCCACGTTTCTCATCCGTACGGCCAAGGAATGGAACAAGCTGCCGGCTTCCTTGTTTCCTGAGAGATATAACCTAGATCTTTTCAAGCCCAGAGTGAATAGGTATCTTCTAAGTCTGCGTGCTTTATCTTCGACCACATCATCGCTTACCATCAGGCGAGTTGGTGGTCAAACGCGGACTTATCCAAATAAAAAATTAAAAAAACTTGCTGATAGGGTATTTTCTAGTATTCGGCTGGCTAGCTACCACCCTCAAGTTGAAAACCAAGCATCTAACGGTGTGTTCCGGCAGCCTCACTTGAGAGCCAGTACCATTCCAGGTTAGGTGTGTTTTAGCATCTTTGACCACACCGTCACATAACATCAGGTGAGTCTCACTTAACAATCACAAAAAAACTAAAGCCTTCGTCACTGCATCGTATCTAAGCAGTACCTATGTGACACGTTGACACAGAAGCCGCAGGAAACAGGCGATAGATGGCGTCCCTGAGTATTAGCTCTATCTGCTTGGGTTTATACAAGGCTGCTAACATAAATTACTGGTAACTGCGTGTCTTGTTTCTTAGAACGGCGATTTGCGACGCTTTGTTTAAGATTAAAAACATTTGTGTTGTAATTTAGCCAGTTTGTCGTTGTTTTTACTGTTTATTTTCGTTTTGTGAATATAATCACTTAATATTTTATAAGAATCTGTTTAAGTATGATATTAATATTATTAACTAGCTTATGCCCACGGTTTCGCTTGGATATATGTATGATTGAAATAATGCTCTTAGCTTGAGTATTCATAGAAGCTAAAAGGTTGGAACGGAGACCTAAGCTTTATATAAGAAGCTTTAATGTTGAATGTCATATAAACTTTCAACGATTAATCTAACTATTTATAACTATATACCTATACATAGATATCTAACTAGAACCGGGTGTATGAAATTTCGCGCTTCTTACTTTGAAATGATGGGTTTCCATACAACCGTTCATCCTTTATTTTACCACTTATATCTGTACATTTCAAATATCAAATATAATAGAACACGTTACACACAGCGCCATCTGACCCCAAACTAAGCAGATCTTGTGTGATGGAAGTCAGACAACTGATAGAATACATAAATACTTTTTTTTTGTAAATACATACTTATAATACATACAGAACACCCAGACACAGAACAAACATTTGTTTATACCATATAATGTTTTGTCCTTGGCGGGAACCGAACCCACGCCCTACAGCTCAGGCAGACATACTCCCAATGAGCCAACAGGGCTGTGTAATAAATCTCTAATTTGAAAGCTGTATCGTTGAGAATATAATTTTTTGTACACCAACGCGGTTTTAATTGAAATTATTTTTTTGTTTATAGTAAAAACAATTGAAACCGTAAAAACATATCTCAGTATAATTGACACAATCGTGTTCTTATCTTATTTCCAGCTTATCTCGATGTCAATCCAAACCAGTTGATCTTTTGTTCAAATATCAAACGTAAAAGTGAAATACGTTCCGGATCACACATTTTCACACAAAGGGCTGGCAGATAACAACTACGAGTTATCTTGCCGAAGGCTACGTGACCTACAGTTATAAATAAATAAATATATAAATATTGTAGGACACATTACACACAGCGCCATCTGATCCCAAACTAAGCAGAGCTTGTGTGATGGAAGTCAGATAACTGATAGAATACATGAATACTTTTTTTTTGTAAATACATACTTATAATACATACAGAACACCCAGTTATAACAGTACGCAACATACAGTTATGTTGCGTACGTTTGTAAAAAAATGTTTGTTTTTCCTTTGTCGCCTGTTGGGAGCGGGGTTATAGCTGACTATGAAACTGTTGTTATATTAAAATAAAAAAATTGCTATTCGCGAGTTAGACTCGCGCTTTGAAAGTTTCGAACAACCCTATATTATACGTATTTGATGTATATTATATGCCTTTTTTTGGTTCAGTTTTTTTTTTACTGTAGATAGGCTTGCGTTTGATCGCCATCTCGCCTGATGTTAAGCAAAGATGCGGTCTATGGTGGAGCACGCTCGCCCAGAACTGACTTACTCGCGACTTGAAGGCACCCAGATTGTATCTATCAGGGAACACCCACTCAGGCAGTAAATTCTATTGTTTAGCGGTTCGCATAATGAAAGTAAATTCAAACTGTTTAGTTCGATTTTTTGGAATATCTACCATGTAGCGGTTCCGCTTTTTAAAACTACTGGCTGTCGGGACTTTTACAACAAAAAATTTAGTTTTCCAAAAGAACTCAAATTTGCTACAATATACAGAAATTATATTTGCTCTAGACAAAATAATTTATTTAAGTCTCATCCAAGTTTCTTAGGGTCCAGGGTAAGGGGGATAGTTCCAGAGATTAGCGCGTTCAAGCAAACAAACTTTTCCGCTGTATTGTATTGTAGTATAGATAAGTATAGACGATACCGTCGACAGCAATCATTTATTGCGTTTAAACGTGCTGGCATTGCTTCTTAGTACTGAAGAACAAAAATAGGAAACAACATTTCTTATCTACATTTCATACCATGCCTACATGTCAAATCACTTGACTTTCGCCTGGCTTTTGCACTAAATCGGATTCCCTGCAGGGAGCTGTCGACGTCACACCGGTCACGAATTGTTTTCATCTATGTATGTCAAAGCGAAAATGTCTATTATTCAAGAGTGAGCTCTGTAGAGCTTGAATTTTGTTAGACAAAAGTGGCAAGAATACACTTAGACAACAGTGGCGAGAATACACTTAACCAAAAATGGCGAGAATACACTTAGTCTATAATGGCATGAATAAACTTAGACAAAAGTGGTGAGAATACACTTAAACAAAACTGGCGAGAATACATTTAAAGACAAAAGTGGCGAGAATACAGTTAGACAACAGTGGTCAGAATACACTTAAACGACAGTGGTGAGAATACACTATAGGATAGTTTGGTCGATAGTTTACCCGTTGCTAACAAAATAAACTTTATAGCATGTAGTTTTGAAGTTCCGGCAGCCTAATATGCAGACTCTCTGGCTAGAAGCCAGTCTGGAGGTCCTGGGTTAGAATCCACAAAGAGCACCTTTGTTTGTCTTTTCTAAGTTATGTGCGTATAGCTGATGATTTGAAACGGTGAAGGAAAACATCATAAAGAAACCAAAATGTCCGAGCTCTTAAAAAAAGTTTCTCATAGATATCTGCAATCTACCAGCCCATACTTGGCCAATGTGATGTACTACGGCCTTACCGTTCTCACATTGAGAAGAGGCCCATGCCCAGCAATGGGACAGTTTATGAAAACAGGTCTAATTCGAGTAAAATAATTATGTTCGTATGTATACATTCCTAAGTATTTATGAAAAAATTACATAACATTAAAATATTCAGGTTACATTGCAAAGTCACGGGGATGTTTCCAGCGTTATGACTTTGTATTTATTATTGGAAAAATATCTCTTTGTTTTGTTGGAAAAATAATTCTGAATACAATATTTTCATTTTCTTTTGATACGCCGCTTATTGATCCCGGTTCAGTCAGCTGAACGAAAGTTGACATGCTCAGAGAGGATGTACTCAGGAAGTTTTATTTATCTACTTTAAAATATAAAAAGCAATGAACTACAAAATGCGTACAGCGCGTCCTTGAACTTAACGAAGAAAAAGCAAGGGTAATTGCCGTATGAACCACTTTTAATTACAAATAGATTTACGTTTGACTGCCATCTCGTCTGATGTTAAGCGAAGATGTGATCAACGATGGAGCAGTCGTACTTTGAGAAAACCGATTCACTTGAGACTTAAAGGTCAGATTGTATTTATTAAGTATATTTATAAACATTTCGATGGTTAGCGATTCATACGATAAAAGTGGAATCGAACCGATTAGTTAGAGTTTTTAGAAAATCTACCATGAAATGGTGTTGTTTTTTAAAGCTCCTGGATGTCGGATAGTAGAATGGGCAGCATAGAATTAGGTCAGGCAGATCTGAAACGCACTCTCCAAAGTTTATCCGATAGAAAAACAACAGGCAAGCTCTATCGTAACAATGATAAAATATAGAAACGTTTAACATAGTAACTTTGAATATAGTGCAAAAGCCAAAGTATACTAAAAACAAAATAGGTACTAAATGTATTGGGTGAATACGACTCGGATTTGCGCTAAGAGACCATATTTTTTTTCCCTTTTTTACCTAACCTTTTTTTGAAGTCGGTTAAAAAAGGAGGAGATTCTAAATTCGGTTGTATTTTTTTAAAATCATAGATACTGATTTGAATTTATTATATTTAAATGTACAGAAACATGCAGTCCTTAGGATTTTTTATGGTGACACGGTAGGTGTTTGACCACAGCTCATCTGATGTTAAGTAACGATGTGATCGATGATGGTAAATGAACTTCGTCTGAAATTCTGAAATTCGGGCTGCTGGAACACACCGTTAGATGCTTGGCGGCAGATTTTCAACTTGAGGGTGGTAGCTATCCAGCAGAGTACAAGAAAGTACCTATCACCATGTAATAATAATATAATGTTTATATTAAGTCTATCATTAGAGTCCGAGGGAGCAGTACTTACGAATTTAAATTGAGCCCTTTTCGCATAAATAAATAAATAAAAATATCGTAGCACATTACACACAGCGCCATCTGACCCCAAACTAAGCAAAACTTGTACTAGTGCAGTCAAATGACTGATAGAATACATATAATTTTTTTTTGTAAATACTTACAGAACACCCAGACACAGAACAAACATTTCGTTTATAGGTACCATAAAATGTTTGCCCTAAATGAGAATCGAACCCCCGCTCTAAAGCTCTTAAGGCAAGTATTCTACCAATAAGCCAACAGGGCTTTCAAATAATAATAACATGTGCTTTGTTCATTTTGGTTTTTTGTTTTTATCTAGTTTTAGTTTTTTTTTCGTTCACATACTTGATCAATCATTGCCCCTCCCTAACTCCAACCCTGGTGCTCCGACAGGGCTCCAGTTATCAATATTACTGACTAGCGGTCTGTGAAATTGCAGAGAGACGTGGTCGACGCCATGACGGATTAGGACCGGGTAACTCTCGATACTAAATTTGTTATATCGACTTTTCAGTGTCAAAGTTCAAAATTTTTATAAAAATAACCGCAAACTTACCCGTATTTTAAGCAATAGGTAATAATAAGTAATGATTGAACCAAAAGTAGCATTTGTTAAATTGAATTTATGTTTTTGTTTAACCTACCTATTATATATTTTTACAATTCAAAGATTTTATAAAGCAGAGGTTAATTGACAAAGCCTACTATAAGGTGGCTCATTACGTGGAAGACAGGAATATATGATTGTAGTACCTTCTCTCTGCACTTGCATCCCCCTGGCTAAGTGACAATTGTAGTAAGCATAATGTATTAATATCTATAACTATAAACTGTATATACTGTAACCTAATATGAAAAGAAAGATACACAAAAAAAATGCCTTGCTGAGTTTCTTGCCGGAGTCTTCTCAGTGCATTACGAGCCGGTGGTAGATTCAAAAATGTAACTTAACGTTCATAAGTGCCTTACCAGGGCCTAAACTGAATAAATGACTTTTTAATTTGATTTGATTTGTAAGATTAAAAAAAGCCATACAGTAAACATCACCACTATAAGCATTTGTTCTCCGTCCTGCAAGAAGTAACTTATGTTTTTTAGCTAAATTGCATATTAATTTATGCTTCAAGTCTGTAATGTAATACCCATTATAGGAAAGTATCAGTGTAAAGTGTCAATTAGGATCAATACTATCAGAATTGCTTTGATCAGTACCTCAATGAATTATTTAGAGGGAAGCCCCTCTGGTGTAGTAATTGAAATGCGGAGGTCCCGCGGACCGATCTCCCAGACCCTGCGTTACGGTATCTTGGATCACTGAATAGTAAAACTACAGAGGAACAGTTCCAAAATTCAACTTTTTATTGCTAACTAAAGTTAAATAAAACAGCGATAGATTTAATTGGAAAATCTATGAAGAATGTTTCATTTTTATTCAATTAAACTTTACAATAACAAATGACATTTAAACGTTTCAGTTTACGCATTTGACTTAAACATCCTATCCTACTTCCTATTAATATTATAAATGTGAATGTTTATGAGGATGGATGGATATTGGATATACGGATGCTTGTTACTCTTTCACGCAAAAACGGCCGAATGGATTTAGGGCAAATTTCGTACACATTATAGTTCATGGCCTGGATTAACATATAAGATACTTTTTATAAAGCAAACAGATTTTTTTTTTGTGTTAAATTCTACTCGGACTTTGTCGCGGATAACAGCTAGTAGTTTTATAATTGAAAATATAAAAACAGTATTAGTACGAAAAACCTTGTTGCTATCTAACGTCAATCACTTAATGGTGTATTCTGACATCTCATCAGTTGACATAGAGTAGCCAGTCTAACAAATATTCTTACCATATAACTATCACTGTAGGACCCTTAGCAGGAGGTCGTCCTGGTAGGTATCACTGCAGTACCAGATGTTCTGCTGCCAAGCAGTAGTGTGTAAACATTGCTGTGGTCCGGTTTGAAGGGTACTGCAGCTAGCGAAACTACAGGGCTGTTGAGATTAACCATCAATAGTCTAAAAGTAATAACCGCCAAATCACCGATGCCATAGACTTTGTTTTGCTACTCAAAGTTCTGTGTATCGCTGTAATGATGAACATGCGTTATTTCTTACCGTCATGAGAGCGTTTCGAACGTCTCTTTACTTAAGCATAAAAAAATCTGATGTAAAGTGTTACTAGTCACTAGCTAGCCGAGTACAATTATTGCAAGTACATCGCTACGCTAGCAATAACCGAAACTAAATCTCTGATAGCTCCTACTCTGTACACAAACCCTGCATAACGATCTCCCAGACCCTCCTCTTCGATGCTAATAGTTGACACCTTGTGTAAATCTGGCCGCTTTTATGCCTCCGCATTTAGTTTGGCGCTAGTTGATTTTGGTGTTAGACCTAAATTCGAAAATTGTGTTAGTTGTTAGGTTGTAGCTCAGATATTTATTAGGATCTCTGTTTTATTACGTATACGCCTTGTTGCTTTAGCCACAAACGATAAGTATGTTATTTGATTTGGCTATATAAAAAAATGTAGACAACTTTTCCTGGAACAAACGGAAGTCCGTTTTAATCCTACTAATATTATAAGTGTGAAAGTTTGTATGTTTGGATGTTTGGATGTTTGGATGCTTGGATGTTTGTTACTCAATCACGCAAAAACGATAGAATGGAATTACGTGGTTTTTATATCAGAAAATTTTCCTGTAGAATTATTAAAAAACAAATCACTGGTCGTATCCACTTAAAATTTGGTATAGATGTGTCTTATGAGAAATTATTCAGAGATAAAAGGTAACATTTGTCTTAATCTAATAATAAAATAGCGCAAGTTTCAAGACTATTGCTTATGTGTTACTTACGCGTATTTCATTTCTCGCTTCTAAAGTTAACGCCGACAAAGTAAGTAAGTAAGCTAGTATGATAATTAAAACAGACATTCAGTTATGAAGATTTTAGTGGACTGGTAGAATCACAACTTAGGTAGTAAACAGAAAATTTCTCAACTAACAAAATGTGGAATGAATGGAATGTGGAGCTCCAACGGAAATTCATAGGACACCGTCACTGGAGATTTTTAAGCGTAGGGTCAGGCTTTACTAACTTAAGTAGCAATTTTTGTTTTTTATCTGTCTGTCAGAATCCAAACAAACAAACCAAAGAATCACTACAAATGAATATCTTGCAACCATACTAGTGCCGTCTGTATTTCACCGCAAACGGAGCAAACTTTGTCCTACTTGGTTTTCTAAATTGCATAGAAGTGCTTCCAGCGAAAGCTTGCATGGACGTGGAAGGATCACAAGATTCTGTCTTAGATTATTCTATTTATCTTTTGTCAAACTGATTGCTTTTCTTTATATAGCAAACTACTGGAACTACAAAGTTACCTGAAACGGCAGGAATAACCCAAAACGAGGTCTCAATATTCATCTTATTATTTAGATAATTGTGAAGAACTTTCACAGAGAGACCAACACTTTTATATTTAATTTTTACGATTAAATTACAGAAGAAAAGCAGATAGAGTTTTTACATCAAACATAGTGAAGTCATTCTGCTAGCTTTGTGTGCGTGACCCCGCGCACATAGCCATCCGCCTCAAAACTCGTACGTCTGTTAAAGCTATGATGCCATTCGATAGTGTTTAGGTTTTGTGTTCCAAGTTGTAAATAGAAAAGTAAATTATTGATATTTGTCAAAATAATTAAACTTATCTGTTAAAAGATATTGAAATGCACTACTGGATATGTATATGACTGAATGGATACAATCTGGGTACTTTCAAGTCACGAGTGAACTGCTATTTTCTAGGCAAGCGTGCTCCATCGTTGACCGTATCTTCATTGACCATAAGTGAAATAGCAGTCAAATGCAAGCCAATTTATAATAAAAAATTATTCCTTTTAAAAAGATCATTTTAGTAACGCGATTTATAATTAAAAACGTTTTTGTGATTTGAACAGCCATTTTATAAAAGTAAGTTATAATAAGAATTCTAAATAATTTCGTTTACCAGCTCAATCACTTCGCCAAAATCAACATTCCAAAAATCCACTCCATCCTTTTGAAGCCGGCGGTTGAAAATCAGCCACAGTCAGCCGTTAAATAGGGGTATCTGCGCCGAACACACCCGCAGTGTCAACCCTAAGATGTTTATTAACTCGGAGATTATTTGTAACAACCCTATTGGAGTGGATTCCTAACGGGCTCGGTTGTTTTGGTGTGGTCGAAACGAAAGCTGATTTCGGTTTGTTGACCGACTTTGATGAATGTACGCTTACAAAGCCGAAGTAATTTTTAAACCAAGTTGGAAAAAACAAAATCTAAGATATATATCGAATATATTGTATAATTTGAATCGTGCGTATTTTATGAACTATCTGATGGGATACCTTTTCTCATTATGATAAAGGTAAAGCTTTATTTCACCAAGTGCGGGTTGGTAGGCTTCATACATCTTCTTGATTTTTGGACGAAGATTCTTGGATGTATAGAGATTTCCTCATAATATTTTCCTTCAACGTTTGAATCCAGCGTAACATTTTTTTTAGTAACGTCATTTATTCATACGAAACAAAAATATAATAATTTTTCATCAAAACATAGTAAGATCGTCCTGGGTGGGAATCGAACCCACGCCCTACAGCTCTTAAAGCAAATAAACTACCGATGAACCCACACATACCATATATGACAACATTGCAACTCCTATTTTTAGGTAGTCGTGCAAAAGTACTCGAGTTTTGTTGAGTATTCTGCACTCGTAACTGAGTACTTATTCCTCAGACATCAGTGTGGTAACTGATTACGCCAGCTCTTGCATCCTTTGTCAATTTGTACTTCGTAAATGAAATCCCCGCCTCATTACGGGTTGCTACTTCAGGAATGCTGCTTTGAATGAAACAAAGCTTTTAGTACAATCAAGTAATAAAGTGCATTGAGATTAAATGAAATATTTTATTCTTTTTTTATGGATGACGTGCTAGGTGGTTGACCACAGTTCACCTGATGTTAGATGACAGTGTAGTCAAAGATAGTAAACACACCTAGACTGGAATTGAACTGTCTCTCAATCAAAGATGCCGGAACACACCGTTAAATGGTTGTATGGTTCAACTTGAAAGTACCCTACCACCATGCTATGGTATCCTCAAGATATTTTCCTTCACCGGCACGACAAACTTTTTATTGAGCTTTGAACCCACGCCCTTTAGTGCGTGAACTGACCACTCTAACCATTGAACTATCATCGCTACAAAGTATTTCAATATTTTCAAGTTATGTGTAACATTGTGAGAATTAGTTTAAAAAAAAATGTTTTTTTTTTTTAAATTATAGATAGGCTTACGTTTGTCCGCCATCTCACCTGATGTTAAGTGATGATGCGGTCTAAGATGGAGCACGCTTGCCTAGAAGATACCGATTCACTCTCGACTTGAAGACACCCAGATTATATCCATCGGGGAACACCCACTCGGGCAGCGCATTCCACTGTCTAGCAGTCCGCACAATGAACGTCGAATCAAATCGTTTAGTTCGAGTTTTTGGAACATCTACCATGAAACGATGTCGCTTTTTTGAGCTTCTGGCTGTCCGATGGAAAAATGGACATGGGGGAATCAGACCATGTAGTTCTGAAGCACACTCTCCGAAATGAATCCGATAAAAAATCGACAAACTAGCAACTTTGCGACGATGTTCTAGGCTCTGTAATTTAACCTGAACAATGGAGTCGTCGCAGATGAGCCTCTTGGCACGCTTCTCAATAGACTCCAACGCCTCTAGGTGGTATTTAGCGGATCCATCCCAAAGGTGCGAGCAGTACTCTATGCACGAACGAACTTGTGCTTGGTACAGTGAGAGCAATTGTTCTTCGTTAGCCTTAGCGGTTAGCTTCGAACTATTGTCAAATTCATTGTCAAATTATTTACGCTTGCCATTGTTAAGTAAAAGCAATGAAATAAACGAGTAGCTCTCCTGATGGTAAGAGATAACGCTTGTCCATGACCATTGCAGCGATACACAGAAATTTGAGTGATAAACCAAGGTCTAGGGCATCGCTGCTTTGGCGCTAAATACTTTGAGACATTCGACTTTTCAAATGGACTTCAAACTGCTTGGTGGCATAATATTTGTTACTGCGGTGGTACCTACCTATATGACCTTCTGCTAAGGAGATCTATCGCCAAGTAAAATATAGAAGTATATATAAGTGTATGCATAAAAAAAACACAGAGATGTACCTAATAATCGTCGGTAGAGAGTCACTAAATACACCCTTGTATTTCTTCGCTGGCTATAGGTTAATCACGAGGATTTGCGCGGTTCCGGACTGCAATAACTGCGAATGAGTGTTGTCCCCACGTAATGCGCAGTTATGAAACGCTCAGCTATCCGCCTACTTTTAGTCAAGTTTTTACGAAATTGCTTCTGTTCACAGCATGTTTAAGAAACCAGCTAAATGCAAATCGGTTTCAAGCATTGACCACAAAAAAAATTACACTGCTTCAAATGTGATTAGGAAACTAACTTTTACTCGGTTGTAGATCTCCTTAGCAGTAGGTCGTCTAGGTAGGTACCACCGCAGTACCAGATATTCTGCCACCAAGCAGTAGTGTGTAAACATTACTGTGTTCCGGTTTGAAGGGTACTGCAGCTAGCGAAATTACTGGGCTGTTGAGACTAACCATCTATTGTCTCAAAGTAATGAGTCACAAAGCAGCGATGCACTGGACTTTGTTTTGCTATAGACTCATAGTTTTGTGTATCGCTGCAATGGTCATGGACAGGTGTTATCTCTTACCATCAGGGGAGTGTCTCGTTCATATCATTACAATTACAGAAAAATTAAAAAAAAAACCTTAGAGGTACTGTGTAGTACTCGGCTGGCTAGCTACTACCCTCAAATTGACGTAGCGGTGTACTCAGGCAGCCTTATTTGAGTGCCAGTTCCCATTCCAAGGTAGTTGCGGTTATTATCTACAATAACGTTACTTGAAAAAATTAGTACCGGGAATGAGAACTGATCTCAGTTTAAAAATTGGTTTATACTTCCATTTTCATTTTTGGTCAAATAATTAAATGTTAAATAAATTGTTCTATTTGAGTTAGCCCAGTTGTATTAAAAAAATTGTATGTCCACTAGGACAGTGCTTTTCGTGGAAGACCCACCTCGGTGACCCAAACTCACCCTGCCACGATGACGATGTGCTCGAACACGACTCGACATGCTCGACTTCGGAGACCTAATGGGCATCGGACGGACCCACGTCTAGACGCCCGTGGATGTGGTGATCCTGACGTGGTAGTGGTAAACAATTGTACGAGGTTATAGGCCCAGTTTGTTTTGTTTTGCAGTTACAACGTGCCTGGTACTAGCTAGTATTCATCATAGATGATCAGCCATATGACGTCCACTGCTGGACATAGGCCTCCTCCTGGGGGGGTTTTGCCAATACTCGCCACGCTTGGCAGGCGGGTTGGCGAGCGCAGTTAGGTGTGATTGTTCAAGGAAGACGCTGCCGTCCATCTTCCAGATTACATCCCTTAGCCGACTCTTACGGCAACCACGAGTAGAGAGGTGGGGTACTATTCTAACGCCGGCACCACCACGGCAAATAGAGTATAGAGTATAAATAGAGTATAGAATATAGAGAAGCTAGTATTATAGAAATCTTTAATTGGCCTTAATCTGAGGTATTGATTTCATAGTATTTAAGAGCTGCAGATTCTATTTAATAAATGAAATAAAGTATAAAATTCAAAATGGTTCTCTGCAAAATTAACTCTGCACAGTCTGATATCATTTCGAAAATCCTACTGTTTGTGAATTATTGTTTAATAGTTTGCGCAAAGTTTCCGCACATTCCATAGCATTGTGTATACGAAGACAACGTTTCAATTCACGTAGATAGTTGCCGGAGCTGACATAGTTGCGTGCTCTGCTAACCTTGTGATATTTTCAACTTGGAGTCGGGACAAAACGTGCATTAGGTATTTTACTCCAGCTAAACTTAAGGTATTTGTATCGGCTAAAAATTCAGACTAATTTCTACGTTATTGATTGTTATTTTTGAAAGAAAGATTTCTTTGGTCGCTGGGATTATTGTAAAGACATGAGCACTTTATTATCAAATCAAATCATCATCATTATTTCAACTGTAGGACGTCCACTGCTGGACATAGGCCTTTCCATTGAATTCCATAAAGACCGGTTGGAAGCGGCTCGCATCCTTTAGTCAGTCATTATTAGGTCGGCTATCTACGTGGTCTCCAGAACTTGGCAGCCCCATCGTGCTATGTGCCCTGCCCACTGCCACTTTAACTTGCTAATCTGTTGGGCTATGTCAGCTATGTATAATCTGTTAACTTGCTAACTTTAGTACGTCTACAGATTTCCTCATTTCTGATTCAGTCTCGCAGGGAAACTCCGATCATAGCTGTAGCTCATTGTGCTATTTTGCCAAGAAGGCACATAGAGACCACGTTTCAGCGCCATAAGTCCTCACTAGTCGAAAATTTCAGATTATGGTAATCTTATCATTTTTTTTTTTTGTTTTTTTAGGGTTTCTTATCTTATAAAGAAAATAGAAAGCCATATAGGATCACTTCGTTATCCTTGCGTCTGTCTGTCGGCCAAGTTCATTTTTCTCTCATCACGAATGCGTGGAGGTATGAAGTTGAATTTATCTAATTTATCAAACACTCAAGTCTTTTATGCCTTGAAGCTGTGAAAAAATCAAATTTCTACGGCCGTTTATGCCACATATTTTAACACTCACAAGGGAATCAAAACCTATAAGGTAACTTTCCGTTGGCCTAGAATTGTGAAATTTGGCAAGAAGCAATGTCTTATAGCACAAACAAATATAGGAAGGATAAATTCGATTAATCCGATTTTGTAGCGATGATGGTTCAGTGGTTAGCGCGGTAGGTTCGCATGCCGAAGGGCGTGGGTTCAAACCCCAATAATGAGCTTGAGCTGCCGGTGAAGGAAAACATTGTGAGGAAACCATAGCGTGGTGGTAGGGTACTTTCTAGTACTCGGCTGGCTAGCTACCACCCTCAAGTTGAAAATCTGTCGCCAAGCATCTCAAAAAAACTCAAAACTCAAAGTGCTTTATTTCCTTTAGACCTTACAGGACTCTTGGACACGTCACACTTCACAAATTATAAACATACTTAAAACTAGGAAATAATGTGATCACTTTGATCTTTCGTTCACTTCAATCTTTTTGAGGTAAAGTAAAGAAGCGAACAAGGAACCTTTACCTTGTTAGATTGTTAGTTTTCGAGTTGGTCATACATCTAACGGTGTGTTCCGGCAGCCTCACTTGAGAGCCAGTTCCATTCCAGGCTAGGTGTGCTTTACCATCTTCGACCACACCGTCACTTAACATCAGGTGAGCTGTGGTTAAACACCAAGCCTGTCAGCCATTAAAAAAAAAACGAAATATGCAAATTTGTAGTTACTTCAAAAAATATTTGCTCTTGTACATTTATTTGCAGTTGGTAAACTGACTGGCTGACTTATGTTAATGTATGGGACAACATTTTTCAACGGCAAAGTTAATTTTGTCTCTCAATCCAATTTATCTTTTCGTTACAGCTATGTTCGGTGCTTTCTGGTTCCCGTGATGGAAGAACTATTTACATACTAAGTTTGTACCGAACCCTTGGTTCGCGAGACCGACTCGCACTTGGCCAGGTTTTATCTCTAAGGCACAGTCAAAGTTGTACAAAGTAATTCAAGGTAGAGTCCAGTCGTGTTCCAGTAAAGTAGCGATAACTTAACCGCAAGCCCTGATGAAGTTTTGGAAGTATGAAAAATTAAATAAATAAAATAAATATTTAAGTACAATTCGCACACCGCCAAAATTAACAAAGCATTAAGGGAACCAAATATATGATAGAATACTTTTTTGTATCTACTTATAATACATACAAAACAACCATACCAGAACAAAAATATTTATGTTCGCCACACAAATGTTAGTCCCGAGTGTTAGATTTAGTAGCTTATAAAATTTCTACACATAAACACTCAAATAAACACTAGTTATGGAAAATAATAAACTTTTAAACTATTACTTTTTTTTATTTATTTAATATTTAGTTTACGATACATATAAAAACAAGTACTTAAGCAGTAACAGGGAAAGAAATCATATATTATTAAGTTTTTCCTTAATTTTTTTATTGTAACTATCCTTAAAAAGTACACACGAAGGTAAAAATAATATCAAACAAAGTTTTCATACAAAATTCTACGTAAAAATAAGCTCAAAATTTTACCTCCTCTGCTAGAGGAAAACCTTTTGTACGTCCACTGGCGCAATACGGGGCGCCTATTATCAAGTTGAACCAACTTACTGCTTATCTTAGTTAAAACTGTCAAGTGCGTGTCGTATGACGAACTCGGCAGGGTTTTCTGGATATGTTAAAGATAAAAACAATTATCATTGTGTACATATTTATATGTATATATGTACGTATATTATTAATTATGTATAATTTATGATATATGCCATTTATTTATTAAGTAGCAATGTTTGATGTATTTATACATTTTATTAAAACTTGTTTTTTTGTTGTTTTTTATATATTTTAATGCGTGCCTACAACTTTATTTAATTTACTATGGGATGAACTGGTAGAAACTTACTTAGATTACTGGGGACTGTAACCAATAAAACCATAAAACTTTCCACTAGGTTGAAGTATTTGTAAAATTATCAACTATTTTTCAAACTATTGTCAACTATTTTTCAAACTGAAAAGTCAAAATTCGAAATAAATGCATTAGGAAGGATCTATAAGAGACTTTGAGACCTAAGAGACCATGTTTTATGACTTTGACAATTATTTAAAAATAAAAGATTATTGTATTAATTCCCAATTCTATTTTTTTGTTGACATTTAGTCATATTGGCATATGTTATATTTGACATATCATATGTTGTCATTTCATTATATTGACATGTGTTATGATTTTGACATATTTAAACATAAATGAAAAATGAATTAAAACTTTGGTGTTATCAACAAAATATTTGTATTTAGATGCCCAACAGTGGGTTAAAGTAGAGTGGACATCTTGAATCTTTATATTTTAATATAAGTAACAGTCTTGAATGAATATCTAATTTAGGGAAAGAATTGGCAAAGAAAATTTCCAAAAATTTAAATACTAATAAAAAAAAATAGTTAAATATAAATTCAAAGTCAGATCCAAATACAATGTCAAATTCAAATATTCTAACAATTAATTACAAGTCAATTTAAAATAATAAAATAAAATTAAAATAAATAAATGTCAAAATATTATACAAAAAGAAAAACACGTCACAAACAAAACAAAAAAAAAAGAACACTGACTTTAAGACACTGTATCTCCTCGGCGAGATGAACCTTGCCCGAACGTACCCAACACACTGGCGGCGTTCCCACGCTGTATAGCCAAAGAAATTTGCTGTGTTAGAAACCAACCTGACCTGGGGTCGCGGCCTTTCTCTCTGAGCCGCCTCCCCAGGTCTTGAACAAACTTCCTGGCTTCGAGACCCCATGGTCCAGCAGTCTCAACAGCAAACGGCACAAAATCATACGCCGACTCCAGGCAGGCATATTTGGAATGTTTGCCTCTGGCAGCCGCCTCAGCACCCGCACCAGCATTTTGGGTGGTAGCGGGGAGGTGGCCGGATGCAAATGTACTTACACACGTGGCATCCCAAATGAGGCAACGTCCTCGCTGCCACGGAACCAACGTAAGACCGTCGGGCCGCTTACCATCTGACCGAGACAACCCTGAATTTATGTAAAAAGTAATTAGAACTTATAATAATAAATAATGATAATTCAAAGAATAAAAAAATGATTTAATCTGTCTTCTAGTTGCGAGTGAATCGATTTATTCGCACTACTTCGCATACGAATATATGTATAAGATAATTATGATCTTTGTTTATTTACAATGAGTTTCATGGCGGTCAAATGCAATCATAAAAAACAGGGCGGGATACTAAAACACAAACTCGTACCAATTTGCCTATGTAAGCAAGCTATATCTTATAGACTCTTAATACAAAAAAGATGATATACACATCAAAAGACAAAGAAAAAACCGATATATTTATTTAAATACCGAACCCTAAAAACTAACGTCAGTATTATGTTAAACAAACTTCAATATTAAGTTGAAGCTCTTACTTTTATGTAGAAGTTCAGTTTGTTTGGAGTGTATTCCATGTATGCAGTGGAACTACGGTGGAACCTTTTACATCTAAAGCGATGTCACTAGTTAGTCGCAGTATTTTGCTACTTTAGACTGAGACCCTGCCACAAGTAACTATATGTCATCGAGTACCTAACCTAACCTACATATATCTGTGTATAGGTGCTTTAAGGAACTTTTTTAAAAAATAAAACCAGTGTTGCCAGATCATAAGTTCTAGATTAGATTGATAGGAAACTATTTATTTTTGTTTTTATTATCTCTACATTTTTTTAAGAACATGTACAAGAAACAAAAATTCCTTATGAGCCATAAGTGGCGGTCTTATCGCTAAAGCAGTCATTTTCAAGCAATATGGAATGTAAAATTAATATTACTAATTGAGAATAGACGGGATATGTTGCAACATGTTTTAATAGTAAAAATTTAAATGTTTTTTTTTTATAGCTGACATGCTTGGTGTTTGACCACAACTCACCTGATGTTAAATGACGGTGTGGTCGAAGATGGCAAAAGCACACCTAGCCTGGAATGAAACTGGCTCTCATAAATTATAATATTATAAAATACAAGTAGTACATGAAATATATGTGTGTATACATAATATATATAAACAAGTTAAAGTATTAATTATGCAGTCTAACAAAATTAAGTTCAAAAATCTAAATTATACCCATACCATAGGTATACACATAAACTAGTACTTTAACCCTAGTTAAGACTTAAATTTCCTCTTCCCATATTGTAGAAAAAAAAAAAAAATTGTATAAATTCAAGTTAATAAAGGTCACGGACACCGGTGTCTGTGGAGTGTAATTTTCTAAATAAAAAAAAAATCTAAATTGTCATCATATCATCTTGGATGATTAGTTAGTATAGTTTAAATTTAATAAATAATAATAATAATATTAAAACAATAGACAATATTTTATTTATGACATAAAACAAATTTCAATTTAAAATCCAATTTTCAATTGATGAATGATCATAAATATTTATATTAAAATCTAGTTACATAGTTTACTGTAAACAAATTTTGCACTAATCCATATTTATAAGTATTATAATAGCATATATTTTTTTAAATGTCATAACAATCTTAAGTTTTTATGCAAGTACAGTTTTTATACAACTGTAAAGTATTATATAACCTTTTCGTTTCTCAGTAAAGTATTGTAAATATATTTTAAGAGCAAAAGCTTTTACGCTCAGAAACGGTCGGGTGTCTCGCCATTGTGAAAAAGAATAAAAGATACTTTCATCATAGATTTACATCACAAGGTTCCGTATCGAAAAAATACAGGCCAAGTGCTTGTTAGACTCGCGCACCGAGGGTTCCGTACAAACTTGTAGGTATGTAAATAGTTCGCCCATCACGAACTATGAAAGCACCATACATTGACATAGGTCGCGTTCAATTTACCAACTGCAAACAAATCGCAAATTTTTTGTGATTTAACAACAAATTTACAGTTTTTGGGTTTTTCCTTTTATTTACACTGCGTCTTGTCTTTGACGTGAAAGTTTTTTTACAGCTCCAAAAGATTGTAAATATAAGTATTTGTTTGGGTCCTAGCTTGATGGACCGATGGTAATGAAATACGAGTGGACTGTAACACTGGTTTATTGAGTATAATATGAATGAGAATATAAATTAGAATAAAGATGCGCTCGAGGCACTCGGTATATGTTGAGTGGTAGGATTGGGCGCCCCCCGCGCGCCCCTCTCACTCCTACTGTGGTGCCGGCATAACGTCGATATTCCAACAGTACTTGACATTAATTACAAGTTGATACCTTCACGCATTCCTGAAATAAAGGGTCTTTACAGAAAGATAACGAAGTGATCTTGTAAGGGTTTCTTTTTCATTTGAGGTACGGAACCATAAAAATAATTTCACCATAACTGTGATAAACTAGAGCTAGTACTAATAAAGTGCCATCTACGTGTAATATTTTTAGCAACTGGCTGAAGTAGCTGAACGTAGAGCAACTAATCTTGTTCCTGTCGCTGTCATTTCCATTTCCATGTCCATGAAAGTGACAAGGGATAGAGTAAGACAGAATAAACCAAACTAGAAAAGCAAACCATAGGCACCTTGAACTAATAGAATCTTAAAAAGCTTTAAATATTTTTTGAAAATAACATTTAAATTTTCATAAGATAAATTTGAATCATATTAAGGAGCATGTTGAAGGTCCATCGACCCTATCGACCAGCGGAACCCTACCTATCTCAGCACATACGTAAAAAGGTGTAGCGTGCAAAATCCCGAATTGTCACTTTTATCTTGGGACAGTGGTCCAATCATTTGGTCCAGTGAACGGGTTAATTAATGAAATCTATTAACTTCTCCACTCCTCAGGGAATCTCGCAGCAGAGATGATTACAGATATATAACATTGGTCAAACGACAAAATGGAATATCAGTGTCAGTATTAAGAGCTTAATAGCAGGCGTTATTTTTAATTTGTCTTTTACTGTTCTACCCACCGTGGTACTTTGTTACTCTTGATAGTTTATAATTTAGTAAGTGCATCAACTTAGTCCCATCGGTAAAAGCTTCTACTCGTGCAAGATCCACTAGTAATATTTTACCCACTAATACTTATTACATACTATAGATTTATATTACAATGTTTACTTATAAGGTTTAATTGAACAAACCTCGTTTTAGTAAATAAACTGCATTTGTAAAATATATATATTCTATGTGATATAATGATTGGGCGTCTGTGTGATTGTTTTGCTATTTTTTCTTAAGAGTAGTTTTGTGTTTCTTTGCTTTGCTCTATAAATACGTCCAATTATTTCTCCAACCAGTCTAGTACGCGAGCTGTAATTAAAATAATTCCACTCGCTAAAATAAGATAGAAGTATCAATAATACAGTTTTGTTTTATTTTCATGTGGGAAAAGAATTTCGTCCAAGGCGCATGTTAGGGGGCGGGAGTTACGAGTTCGTTCCTTTCAAGATCTTGGTGCCCTCCGTCTGGCATAGAAGCAGGCTACTGACAGTGTCGATGTTAGTCAAATGTATGTTTTGTGTTCTGTATGTATTTACAAAAAAAGTATATAAGTATTCTATCAATTGTTTAGCTCCAATAGTACAAGCTTTGCTTAGTTTATCCTATAATATTTATAAGTGTTTATAGTATGGACATTGGACAGTCCTACACAACCTGGCTATACCCCTCCCTTGTCCCTCACCTTATCATTACTAAAAAAAGACGGCGGTATCGGTTGGTTTGTTATTTATTTAACCATCAATTTAATACTGAGAATAATGATTAAGGTAGAATTAGTAGGTTGGGGGCCGTTCAAGAGTTACGTAAGGACTAAAAGGAGGATACATTGCTTATTTTTAATGGTATGTCATTTAGGGAGGGCGTAAATGGTGAATGGCGGAAGCATTGCTGTAAACACAGTATAGGGAAGGGAGAAGCTTGTTTAATTTCGCTGACATACAATATTACAAATTTTTTTTCTCGAACAACCATTTTTAGACGGAATGGGAACACAGAAAGAGGCCCATGAATCCTACACCTATTTCGTAAGGGTTGAAGCAACGCGATAATCCATCCATACCATTGTATGCCGAGAAGTTTCGTTTGATCTTCAATAGCAATAGTGGCGAATCTGTTCATTTCATTATTCCGTGTTTTCTGTGAACTTTTTTGCTCAGTCATCTCATCCGATCTGGACGGCATCCAACTGTGTGTAACTGATTTTTGTGCGAGTTTCAGTTTATGACTTGTAAATCAAAATTACTTTAGGATTTTTCGCTTATCAAAAATGTTGGTTTAATTGATTAAAGTAAAATCTAACTACAGACTACTTAATGTTACTTATAGTAACGCAATTACTTACAGTATACGACAAGCTATCCTACAGCCATGCTATGATTGTACATTCTAGCATTGAAATTTCAGTCAATATTCTTATTCGGAATGGGAGCGATGAGTCCTGCACTGACGTCCCGCTTAGAGTGAAACTGACGTTCCGCTTGGAGTGTAACTTACATTTGAAAGTTTTTGTCATTTCTAGTTTTATATCTGTAGTTTTCTAACTAGTATTATTTCTATTTAACATTATTTAGGTATTGCTCATATTTTATTAATATATTATTTTGATGTCAAATTATTTATAAGTACATTTTTCTTAATACAAAATTATAATCTATTTTCATTAAAATTTAAAACATGCATTATCAGGAAAAACTAAACTAAAATCGAAATTTAGGTATTAGGTATTTTATTTTAATTTTGACATAAGATATTTTTTTTTTTGTTTGTTTATTTGATTTTGAAAATATCCTTTTAAATGTTTACAAGCACAGCGCTATCACTCGTAAGATTTGTACGCCTAACCGGCACGACATTATTCAGCCACGTTAAATTGACAACTGTAACATCTTTTAAGCACATATTGTATTTGATTTCTTGTGTTGTGTACAAATAAATTCTTTACCTTTAGTTTCGGTGTCTCTATGATGACAGAACGGAAGCTATAAGTGCAAATAAATACTTAGAAATGTTATACTTAGCTTCTGCCAGTAATTGATCTTTACTTTTCAAGATAACAATTATTATTTCATTTAAAATTATAATCCTAATTAAATAACGACTTAATAACTCACAAATTATTTCTATAGTGACTTTTTAAAATTACAATAATAATGCACCTAGATATGCATAGTTTTGGAATGTGATAAAGATCTGTAAAATATATATTGAAATTAAATAATGATTAATTAATTAAATATTTGTTGACAGCTAAGTTTTCACAGCTCACTAGGTGTTATATGACGGCGTGGTCGAAGATGGTAAAGCACGCTTAGCCTGTAATGGAACTGCTATTGTGGACACTGTCGGGACACAATATTTGGTGCTTGGCTTCAGATTTTCAACTTGAGGGTTGTAGCTAGCCAGCCAAGTTCTAGACAGTATTTTACCACGCTATGGTTTCCTCACGATGGTTTTCTATACTAGTAGGTCAAGCTCATTGTTGGGGTTTGAACTTACGGCCTTCGGCGTGTCTTCACACGCTAACCAGTGAGCTATCGTCGCTACATAAAGTTAGGTTCGACCTCATTGTAAAGGTGTAAACGCACTGCGCTGGTTTCGTTGATGTTGGTACATCGATGCGCTGTATAAATATTCATGGCAGACGCCGGCGCGCCGTGCATGCTAACGTGACAGCTTAAACGTTTTAACACGCCCAAGTTAAAAGCTTCAGAGTAAAGCAATAACCATTAATATGCCTTGTATGTTTGACGACAATGAGTCACTTTATGATTCCGTTGCAATTATTCCGGTATTTTTAATGTTTCGGCCATGAATGGGAGGTTTTATATGCATGGTTCATTTAGAGATAGCATTTTGCAAATGGAAACTAAGAAGAAAATGTATTCTTTTCTAAGTTTCAATCACGACAATATATTTTTTTTTATGGTTGACAGGCTAGTTTTTGGCCACAGCTCACCTTTTGTTAAGTGACCATGTGGTTGAAGTTGGTACACACACCTACCCTGGAATGGAACTGGCTCTCAATTGAGGCTACAGGAACACACGGTTAGATGCTTAGCGTTCAATCAATTGTAGATTTTGTCAATCATGAAAATAAAAAGTTACAAATACATAGATAACTGCCACGTTTATTTTTCGTCACACGGGAAAAATGATGAAGTTCCAGCCTCCCTCTCCCCGCTTCAGCTTACAGTTCAATATCCTGTGTTATAAGTAAAGGGGAGTATATCGCGTACCTACGAGTACTACATTTAACCTTTACACACATTTTTGTTGGAACGTCCAAAACTGACATTTTTTTTTACTAGGCTTGTGTTTGATCGCCATCTCATCTTATGTTAAGTGAAGATGTCTACGATGTAGCACGCTTTCCTAGAAGACCGTTTCGCTCTCGACAAACTCCCAGATTGTACCTATCAAGGAATACTCGGGAAGCGTATTCCACGCTTTAGCCGTTCGAACAATGAAAGTGGAATAAAATCGATTCGTACGCCTCTTGGAACGTCAACTATGAAATGACTGCGATTTTTGGAACTTTTGGCCGTCCGATAGAAAAAATGGCATGGAGGAATTAGAGCATACAGATCTAAAGCACACTTTGACAAATAAATCCGATAAAAAACCGATAAACTAGCAAGTCTGCGACGATGTTCAGGGATATGTAGATTAGTTTGAACGAGAGAGTCGTTGCAGATGAGTCTCTTGGCGCGTTTCTCAATTGACTCCAACGCTTCCAGCTGGTACGTGGCGGATCCATCCCAAAGGTACGGTCCCGAATTACTGTTCTTGCTACAGAACAAGAAAATAATTAGAAAGACGACCCATTGCCACATACATCGTGAATATTCCTGCACCTGCTTTTTAGGATTCCGTACCCAAAGGGTAAAAACGGGACCCTATTACTAAGACTTCGCTGTCTGTCTGTTCGTCCGTCTGTCTGTCACCAGGCTGTATCTCAAGAACCGCGATAGCTAGACAGTTGAAATTTTCACTAATTATGTATTTCTGTTGCCGCTATAACAACAAATACTAAAAACAAAATAAAATAAATATTTAATCCCATACAACAAACGCGATTTTTTTGCCTTTTTCATAGTCCGAGTCCGACTCGCACTTGGCCGGTTTTTTCTTATTTCTGGTTGACAAGCTTTGTTTGACTTGATGTTAAGAGACGGTGTGGTTGAAGTTGGTTAATACGTCTAACCTGAAATAAAATTGGCTCTCAAGTGAGGCTACCGGAACACACAGATGCTTGGAGGCTGATTTTCACTTGAGGGTGAGGGTGGTAGTTAGCTCGTCGAATACTAGAAAGTACCCTACCACCATGCTATACTTTTTTACCACGACTTTTGCTTGATTGCTGCCGTGCTCAAACAAAAAGGCAGCTAAGTGTATATCACAGATAATTATTATACCTCTTTGTCGTTTAGCAAACAAATAATTTGCATTAAGAAAATATTGCGATTATAAATTGAGATATAAACTATCCCATCTCTCAAGTTGGATCAAACTGCACACAGTGTGCAAGATTTGGTTAGAATCGGTTCAGTGGTTGAGGAGCTTATCACGGACAAACAACGTGACACGAAATTTTTATATATATCTAAAGAAGATATAATCTTTAGAACGATGTTTATTTGAGCTTAACATTGAAACACAGATCCAATTTAAAAAAAAACACATTTTTTTGAAATTATAAGATTTGGTTTGTGAAAAACAAGGCGTTTATCCAATGAGAGATTTTTTTTATCAAAATAAAAACCTCCTTCAAAGTAAGTTTTGCTATCAAAATTTGACCTACAAAAAAGAATATAATAGCTTCTTATTGGAATACACCACGCTTAATTAAATAAAAATATATTAAATTTAAATCACTCATTTCTGGTCTTCATATACTTTTACCGTAGTTTAAATTAATTAAATAATAGAGCGTCTTGTTCGTCTCATCACTAAAAAATAATTTTAAAAACATTAATAGCGCCATCTCTGTATAAAGTATAATAATGAGCTTAGACATTTATTTTCATGTAATAGATACAATGTACATCAGTTCCATAAGAACATTGTCAATAAAATTTATTTAGTTCGTCGTCGTAAAAGACAACTAAAATTATCAAACCAAGATTCAAAAGTAATTACATTTGGTGATGAAAAAGGGGCTAAATTCTTTCTCACCACGGGCGGTGCGGTGGCTCCTGGAAATTCTCGGTATTAAATAATATTTTTGCGGGTGCGGGGAAAGACGGAGAGAAACTGAAGGCCAGGGTTCGTGTTCCTTGTAAGAAATTATGTAGACTGTACATACCAATCCAGCGTCCAGAGGTCGGAGTGGGCGGCGCGGCCAGCGCAGCGCGCGCAGGTCCACAATTCCTCACAAACTATAGGCACAGTTTCCGTGATCCGTATTTCTCACTCGCGAGTAGGGTTAGGTCCCTTTTTGGAAGGTCTCGCGAACTGATTGACGTTATTTTCGAAGCGTCGTGCGGTGTCGATGCGGCGGTGGTTAGACACGTGGAAGAACTGTCTTTGCGAGGTTGCGTCTCGCTAACTAGCGGCGGGTGGCGCCACACTCGCATTTCCGAGCGTGAATTGACATGTTTGCAGTCTAACACAATTTAAAAAAGAACCAAAATTATAACATATAGTTGACAACATATTTGTTTATTATTGTAAAAAAGATTTGTCTTAATAAATATTATAATAATAATTTGCTCAGCAAATCGTTTTTAAATACCTTGAATGAGTTAGTAGTTTTAACATCCGAGGGTATTTTGTTATAAAGGTGTGCCGTAATAAGTTCGGATCTTTGTCAAGACAACGAAACTAGCAGATGGCATGGGCTTAGACCGTTCCCCTGCCACGACCGGCTCACTAGGACTCCCCAAAATGTATGTATAGGCTATAATATAAATAAATAAAACATCAGCAGCGAAGTACAAAACATCTCTGATCCGACTAACAGCAATATTAGCTCAGCATTGTGACATAATGCAATTGATAGCTAACATAGACACTAAACTTAAGCGTTGGACTCGAGACACGCTCACAAGTGTCACTTGTGCCTAATAGGGTATACGACGAATAAATAAAAACGTGACATGAACAATTTTCCGTGACAATGCACGAGCGCTCGCGTGACTCACGTACTAAAGGATAAGCGCGATGATTCGCCCATTTCACCCGCTATTTGTTGTGCTTTATCCCTCAGGCACGACAATGTGACGACGTACTGCACTGACGGTACGTGGAATACAACGTTTTAAGAAATACCTGGACATAGCCTTACTTAGTGGCAGTCGTCTACCGCATTACCAGATATTCTGCCGCCAAGCAATAGTGTGTGAACATTACTGTAGTCCAGTTTGAAGGGACTGTAGCTACCGAAATTACAGGGCTATAGAGAATAACAATCGAATGTCTTAAAGGAATGAGCTCCGAAGCAGCGATACCCAGGCTTTGTTTTGTTACTCAAACTTCTGTGTATCGCTGTAATGGTTATGGACATACGTTAGCTTCTACCATCAGGATAGCGTCTCATTCATCTTAGTACTTTCACATAAAAAAATGTTTTTTTGGCGCTACAAACTTTGTGGATCGTGGCCTCCTTAAAAATCTTCTCCCATTTCATTGTCTCTGACCTTTCTTAAAGGTGATTTTTAGTTCAACCTGAACATACTTACCCTTAAAAATAGATAACAATAATACTGTTAACACGTGATATCCCCTTAAACTTTGTATGTTATAATAAATTTTTTGTTTGTACAAATATAAATATAAAAGGCGCCATATTTAGCCTTGCGGCATGCTAAAAATTTTGTGGTTACTTACTGACCATATTTAAATAAAATACATACAGTCGAACATAGAACCTCCTCCCTTTTTGAAGTCGGTTAATAAAAGACATTTTCAAAATATTTAGTACCAATTAAAAGTAAATTAATTATTCTCTTGTTTTTTTTCTAATAGATCAATCTCTTGAACAACTCAAAAATAAACGATGCGGTGAATCAGTGATCGGAAAATTATATACAGCATACAAAAACAGAAAAAAAAAATTGAATACTTAGACTTAAACTACTGCCAAACATACTTTAAATTAAAATTAATTGTCTCAGATGTTTAATAAAATCGTGTTAGCGTAAAAAAATATGGGTAATTTTCAATGACAAATATTATTTATAATTATATTTATTTTGTCAGGATTAATTGCCAAATCAATACTCGAAATGACTAAATCAAGTAACACAAGAGAGTCTGAGAAGAGAATTATGCTAATTCTAAAATAGTGTTTAAATAAAGTGTTTATTGTTTACTTTTCTTTAAAATATTTTATTAGATCCCAGAAATAAATGTAATTTCTACACAAAAGATTACATGTAACATCAATATTAAAAAATATTACTACACTAATTGTTTCATATACCTAATATGGTTCCCTTGATTTATGTGTTATAATTTATTTGCATACATATGTTTTTTAAACCACCACATCACTAACACATCTTTTGTAGTTCTAAGATCTATTGTACACTAGATATGTTCAATGTTATTTATTAATAATAAAGATATTTTGGAATTGACTTGAGTGTATAAGGTTTTTTCAATAGTACACAGGGTAGGTTCACACAACTCACCTGAATTTAACTGACGGTGTGGTCAAAAGTAATAAACACCTGGACCATCACCACTTATGGACCTCTGTTTTATATTTGACAGGCTAGGTGATTGACCACAACTCACCTGATGTTAAGTATTGGTGTGGTCGAAGATGGTAAACACACGTAGCTTAAAATGGACCCTGCTCTCAAGTGAGGCTACCGTAACACACCGTTAGGTGCTTGACGGTTTAAAGGTGGTAGCTAGCCAGCCGAGTAGAAAGTACTCTACCACTATACTGTAAATTTCCTCACCATGTTTTGTTTCACCAGCAGCTCAAGCTCATTGTTGGGGTTTGAAACAACGCCCTTCACCATGTGATCCGACCGCTGACTGAGGTAGGACACTGAGGTATCATCGCTACATTCTAGTCTGGAATTCAGTTAAAAATAAAGATTTGTTCTTGTTTGTGTGTGTAAGCAGCTTTACGCAAGTTCTCTCGAACCTGAACTTCTGTTTTACCCTGGGCGAGAACATTGTGCACGTATCAGATAAATGAGACACGGGGGCGTCTGATAACAACGGGGTCTATATCCCTTAAAAGTGCCGTCTGGGGCTTCAAGAAACTCGACGTAGCAAGTTCGAGCCTTAATTGTGGTTATCTTTCATTCTTCTCTTGTATTCAGCAAAGAATTGTGTGGTCTCGAAAATGGACTAAAACCGGATAACACTGTTTTTTAGCGACATAATATTATAGGTAGGCAAGTATTCTCTTTGTTAGAAATACAAGGGCAACAATTCTTTAGTTACATAAAGAAGTGCTTAGCAAGATAAGATTTTTTTCTCCCGTTGAAATATTATACCTAACCTTGTTTAATGCTATGTACATACTCTAAGAATTCAATATGACAAAATAAAACCTATTTAACTAATAACTAGACAGGTGTCACACCGTCATTTAACATCAAGTGAGCTGTGGTCAAACATCTAGCTTGTCAACTATAAAAAATAAGTGTAACCAGAAGTGTTACAACTATTTTCTATTGGACGGCCGGAAGCTGAAAAAGTGACATCGTTTCATGGTTGAAGTTCCAAAAACCCGTACGAAACGATTTGATTCCACTTTTATTGTTCGAACGACTAAAGCGTGGAATACGTTACCCGAGTGGGTGTTCCCTGATAGATACAATCTGGGTGTCTTCAAGTCGCGAGTAAATCGGTTTCTTCTAGGCTAGCGTGCTCCATCGTAGACCGCATCTTCACTTAACATCAGATGAGATGGCGATCAAACGCAAGCCTATTCATCGTTTAAAAAAAATGGCGCCCAACATGGGTCACATAAACGTAAATTTTTAAAAAACATTTAATATGAAATCTTCGATGTTGCAGTTTGACTTTGATGTTGGACGTCCTATGGCTGATGATGTAACATCAGCCATAGGACGTCCACTGCTGGACATAGGCCTCTTCCTGGGGGGATATTGCCAATACTCGCCACGCTTGGCAGGCGGGATGGCGAGCGCAGTTAGGTGTGATTGTTCAAGGAAGACACTGCTGGCCATCTTCCGGATTACATCTCTTAGCCGACTCTTACGGCAACCACGGGTAGAGAGGGTGGGGTACAACTCTTACGCCGGCACCACCACAGCATTTTTTTTAAAATTATTACAAGCTTTTTAATCGCCACGTTTGCAAATCTTGCAAATTAGAACCACTTTCTATAATAATCCTTCGGATATACCTATATATTGCTCGTTGGAATTTGACGTGTTGGTTCAGTTCCAATGACAATGCGTGACAATGGTAAGCATGACCTGACACTACACCCAGGATTGGCTCCAGACGAAGGAACTCCTCAACTGTCGACAGCAAAGATGAAAATTTGTATAGACATTTAATTTTGATTGACCGTTTTTAGTTGCAACATTACCTGTCTGCTACACATATAAAAAAATCTTGTTTAAACATAATAAAAGTTTCTATTCTAGTTAGATATGTTTTTTCATATTGTCGCTATGCTCAAATGATATTTTATCTCAGAAGTACCTACTATTAAAATATAACGTCTATTCTGGATTGTGGCAAAGTTCACTGTATTTTTTTTGCGGGAATGTGTTCCATTACTTAGGTGCTAGTTCCCTGATAGCGAGCGCCACTAATTCCAATATATCTGCAGGAACTGTGCTTAAAATTTATAGTCGTGTGAGATCGCGGCTTAAGGTAACACTTCACTAGGATTCGATGGTACGCGACAATACTTGGTGGTAGATTTCCTTAGAACAAGGTATATTATTACGACTGCAGCGAGAATAGAATATATGCTTGACCTGTATGTATGTATGTACCTATATTAACTTAACACTTAAGTCAAGACGTATATACTTCTAAGCTTTTCCCGATAGTCGGGTTATTGTTTTTTTTTTAACTTTTTCGCTTATAAGGAAGTGATTTAAAAAAGCTTATTTTAGTTAAGAATGGTTCAAGTTTTAGCAAGTTTTTTTATAATTATGATAATAAATATCATCACAACGGGAAATATCGCGAGCAATATTTTTTATTCTATGCATAAAAGTCTTTATTCCTTTACTTAATTTTTTTGTAAAATTGTATAATATATTTTACTTGTCGTGGTGCGTCTTAACCTTAAGCGTGCTTCCGTCGGTGCTAAATAGCCGCTGAAAGATATATGGAGTTTTTAAAACAAAATTACACTTAGCGGTATGATTGTGGGTTTCAAGTTGGGAAATGTTATGGGGATTTTTTGATCGTGGACCTGTTGCACGGCAAAGTACGGTGAGCATGATTTTTGGTCAACGCATGGAAGCTATTTTACCTTTTTCAAACTGGTTCTATACTAGCTAAAAGAGTAAAGGAGTTTGTATAAGGCTGGCGGGAGAAAACCTCCACATAGAGTGACGGTTTTTTTTTTTCTTTTCGGCTACTGCCGCTTTCTTATTAGGGGCAACTTTGCCCTCAATATTGAGGGAGTGAACAGTTACAGAAATTATGAAATGATGCTGTTTACTGAAGACTACTAAAGCCGAATACTATTTGAAACAATATTTTTTTCTGAAGTAACATACCTGCCCTGCCTTGACTGCCCTGTTAGCTTATATGTAGCATATCTGCTTGAAGAGCTGTAGGGTGTGGGTTCTATTCACACCAGAACAAAGATTTGTGTGACTAACATTTTTTGTTCTGTATCTGGGTGTTTTGTATGTAATATAAGTATGTGTTTACAAAAAAGTTTCTATATCAGTTGCCTGGTTCTCTTAGTACAAGTTTTACTTAGTTTGGGGTGAGATGGCGCTGTGCAATAACCGAAGATATATGTTTATTTATTTGTTAACTTGTTTGTTCGGAAGTAAGCGAGCGTTCAAGTAGCGAAGAAATATCAATACAATGCGGAACGTAGTATTTAATGATGGGGGCATAAAGGGATGGTCTATGGAGAGTCTTAAGGGTTGTTATTAAAGAACAAACAACCAGTATAATTATCATATAAAATACATTACTCACAGATACTTCTTCAATAATTGACTGGATCGTTCGTTGCCAAATTGGTCTGTAGAAAATAAATACACAATTTTTTTTATATCTGTCTTATCAATTGAAGTGTTCATTTTGTATTAATAAGGTATACGCTGTAAGCTAATTTTTAGTTGTTCGAAGATAATAAGATAGTATGTATCAAACTAGTGTAAGCAAAGACATTAAAAGTAAAGATATTCTTTCGAACAATATTCACTTTCACAGCACACATCTTTAAAAATAACATTTTGGTCTCTGGTGTCAATTTTCTACTTAACATGATATTGTAAATGAACCATAATAATTAAAATCGTTGTAAAACTATAACATGTTATTTTGCAAAGATTTTTCTGTTAATTGACAAGCTAAAAACACGATATATAGAAATTCACCCAATACTTTTACTGCTTAAAATAGTGTATATTTGACATATTTTATCTTTTTTCTTAAAAGTAACATAAGTTAAGTAAAAAACTCATGAAACGAGCATATAATTCAATATCCCTTTCTAAGAAAACATTTTTTGTAGACCAATTACTTTCATCATCATCATCAGCCATAGGACGTCCACTGCTGGACATAGGTCCAGCATAGTCCCTCCTGGGGAGGGGTTTCGCCAATACTCGCCACGCTTGGTAGGCGGGTTGGCGAGCGCAGTTAGGTGTGATTGTTCAAGGAAGACGCTGCTGCCCATCTTCCGGATTACATCCCTTAGCCGACTTACGGCAAGGCACGGGTAGAGAAGGGGTACAATTCTTATGCCGGCACCACCACGGCAATTGCTTTACTCTTAATCAATTTAATTAGATTTGCGAGTTACGTTTGCGTACTTCCGAGCAACAATACGGTCAAGTGGTAGATTCTATTTTAATCCTTATTCTTTTAAGATTAGGGAATAGGGTATGGCCGGAGCGGACGCGGCTTTTTTTTGAGAGAGTCTGTTCTTGACGCTTTGGGGCAAATTTTCTAATTAACAATATTGCATAATCTTGTCCTAGCTTTGTTCCAGTTCTTTAAAGTACAATGACCACTCACCAACGCAGTTGACATACAACTACATATACATTGAAGATTCCACTTGCACACTCCACTGAAATTGTAACAACTGTTGAAAATATTCCGATCGTACTACCCATAGAGCGTGCTGTGGACAAAATTGTCTTTTCCCGCTTGTAAACGTGACAAACCTAGTAAATATAATAAGGATACGTCTGTCACGTTTTCGTAAATAGATATCTCAGCTGATGACGTGACTCGCGAGGCAGAGGGGCGGGAGTCACAACAAACTCTGACAAGATCTGACGATAATGGACTGGATCCTGGATATTACTGGAGTGATAATGGATAATGGATCCTTCTCTCTCTCAGTTTTACTTTGTTTTGCTTTGAAATGTATCAGTCTCTGTTTGCGTCCTCGATTCTGCATTCTGCATACTTAGGCCACTTTTCGGGGCGTTGTAATTCATAGATTGCTCTGCGGAATTAGAAGAGCATCGCCTTTTTTTCCTTAGTGAAATCCTTAATGGATACCACCGGCTCCGGAGGAAGCGTCATGGTTATATGGGACTCTCCGCCAAAATGCCGGTCTATATATCCACTAAAAACCCCGGGATGTTTTTGCTTGACGCCTACGTGTCAAGGCTACAGAAATGCTTTCGCACTCGTCCGTGGCCCCGACGGCACTGACCACGACCCTTCCATATTAGGGATAGAGCTGAAGAGCCTTTCCTTGAGGGCCGCGCAGAAACACCACGCGCGCCACCTCAGGGGCTAATCTTGTCGGGTGATAGACTCCCCCAAGTGTCCCCAAGGACCCAAGGTTCATGTTATGGTGGTTGGAGGAAGGCCAAATGTTGGTTGGTTGAATCCTCTTCCGAAACTCGGCTCTCCGGTGGTACGTCATTGATACTTCGCCGTTTTCTTCTGGAACATAACCTGTTCACAGAAGGAAACTGCCGCTTCCCACGATCTCTCCCTTCCGAGCATTGAAGGTGTCAACGCTAAAAGCTACATCAACACAGTAGCCATAAGATCACTTTCGATGCCTATTGTTCAATCACTGGTTGTAGAAAGTAAAAGAGAAACGTTATATTAAATATAAGAAGCTGTTAAGCTACATGTTTTACTGCTTTTACTCCAAAATAGCTCCACGTATGTCAAAGACGGACTTCAACTAGCAAGCAAGACAAAGGTACAAAATTACTCTATGAAGTCTTCAATTACATATTCCATGACATGCTCCCAGCCAGATGAAGTTTCACATGTTCAGAATACAATTTACTCGGTTTCGTGCACACGTTCAATGGAAACGTAACTTAGGAACAGCCAAGACATCAGATGTATCTCACTGGAATGGTTGTATGAGTTGTTTAAGTGTCGCCACTAATGTAACCGAAATAGGTTTAGTTACATAAGGCGTAGCTTAAAAAAAGAATCTTTTAACTTTTTTTTTATGTAATAGTAATGAGACGAACGAAATGCTACCTTAGTGGTAAGAGATTACGTCTGTTCATGACCATTGCACTGATACACAGATCCCAGAGTGACAAAACAAGGCCTAAAAAAATACATAAAATATTTTCTCAAAACGTAAACATGACAGGTCAGCTCATGTGCGTACTTACGCTCATACTTGCTATTTATCACAAAATGCATTCTAAGTCTCCAGTTACTTGTGATGTTCCATGGTTCAAAAGGTAACTGCGAAGAGGTAGCTAAGGCCCGTATATGTGCGACCTCCCGCGGCGTGCAATAACAAAAGGAGCCTAGGGCGAAAATGATGTAAAACTCACACGTTAGTGAATTTTCAGTATGAGTAAAGGACACTAAGGTTATAATGAAAGTTCTTTGTTCTACGTGGTGTATGCAGTTGAAAGAGCATTAACTCAAAGTGACGAGTATTTCAGAGAATAATTAGGTGCTATAAGTCTATGCTATAGTCTTTTTGTAGCGATGATAGCTCAGTGGTTAGCGCGGTCGGTTCGCATGCCGAAGGGCGTGGGTTCACACCCCAACGATGAGCTTGAGCTGCCGGTGAAGGAAAACATCGTGAGGAAACCATAGCGTGGTGTTAGGGTACTTTCTAGTACTCGGCTGGCTAGTTACCACCCTCAAGTTGAAAATCTGCCGCCAAGCATCTAACGGTGTGTTTCGGTACCCTCACTTGAGAGCCAGTTCTATTCCAGGCTAGGTGTGCTTTACCATCTTCGACCACACCGTCACTTAACATCAGGTGAGTTGTGGTCAAACACCTAGCCTGTCAGTCATAAAAAAAAACTTTATTCGTTAATCGCTATCTCTTCTCATATGTAAATGTATATCTATGGGTATATATTTATGTCTATGAGTAATATTCTCTGAGGTATATTTTTGCACTATTGTTTTATAATATATGTAGATGGGTATGTATGTAGGTATGTATTTTATATATTATGTTTAAAATGTTTTTTTACTTTATTTTAATTCTCTTGTCAACACCGCCCTTAACTCAGTAGAATCCTCTCCAAGGTCACCTGGAAGAGATCGCTCTTAGCAATAAGGCCGCCAATTGTTCCACTAGTGTTAAATTTATGTTGTTTTAATTGTCTATAATTGGTCTGAGCAATAAAGAGTTACATTATTATCATTATTTTACTATGAAAACTGACGTGGTTTTGACAAATTTTTGTTTTACTCATGCGGGATTACTCACGTTTAATTATATCGGATACTCCGACTATAGCTTCGGTCATGTTCGGTGGCCTTCATCGTGGAAACAAAGCTGAGTACAACGCGCCCACGCGCGCCATTGCTTGCGGTGCGAAGTAAGACGAGGCCGCGCATAACTCCACTTACTCTGAATTGATTTTGATATAACTAAAACTGAATGTGGCTTAGGGTATCAAAAACACGTCAGTTTTCATAATAAAATGAATAATACAAGTAGACAGATAGGTACATCTAAATATATGTAAATAGACTACCGAATTAATTCTATTCTAAGTGGCACTTAGCTCCCGGTCGCACTTATTCCAGAATACTGATTCCAAGAAAATCATAATTAGCACGCTACACCTCGAGTTGCGGCGAAATGTTTCAAATAAAATAGCTGTATAATAATTGCTAGTTACGTAAGCGTCTGTCATCACGCAAGTAATTACCAAACCGTTTTGGAAAGCTTTTATATTATACTAGCTTACGCCCGCGACTTCGTACGCGCTGACTTTAGAATTGAGTACAAAGATAAATTATATATTGTATAGAATTAATCAAAATCCTTTCTTAGCGGATGCCTACGTCATAACATCTACCTGCATGCCAAATTTCAGCCCGATCCGTCCAATGGTTTGGGCTGTGCGTTGATAGATCACTATGTCAGTCAGTCAGTCAGTCAATCAGTCAGTCAGTCAGTCAGTTGTCAGTCAGTCAGTCAGTCAGTCAATCAGTCACCTTTGAGTTATATATATTTAGATAGACTAGCTGCGCCCCGCGGTGCTATTTTACTTTTTGACATTTTATCGTATTGACATATTTTATATTTGACATAGTATTATATTGGCATTTTCATTTTATTGACATATATTATGTTATTATATGTTATATTTAAATCACTTCATCAGCCATAGGACGTCCACTGCTGGACAAAGGCCTCCTCCTAGGGAGGGGTTTTGCCAATACTCGCCACGCTTGGAAGGCGGGTTGGCGAGCGCAGTTAGGTATGATTGTTCAAGGAAGACGCTGCTGCCCATCTTCCGTATTACATCCCTTAGCCGACTCTTACGGCAACCACGGGTAGAGAGGGTGGGGTACAATTCTTATGCCGGCACCACCACGGCAAATATTTAAATATGAATGGAAAAATAACCTGTAACTTTGGTGTTATCAATAAAACATTTGTATTTGTTACCCGCAAATTTTTTTGTGAGCTTCAGCTACCTCCATACCAAATAACATCAAAATTGGTCTATCAAGTATATAACAATAAATCAAGTAAAAATAACTTCTAATTTTTAAATCGCCAGACCACTATATCACAAGTCGCTAGGTTATAATTATGTTCCAACATACAAGTTATAATAGTTAATACCAAAGAAATATTGATAAGCACTTACCAAAAGTTATGTATTATTCTCAGAACTAAATTAATAATAAGCATTTGAATATTAAACTTACAACGGAGAAGAAGATTCTGAGAAATAAAAATTTACAGATGAGCTAAAAGCAGTATGGTTGCACGTTCTTATACCTATTACACAAAACAGCCTATATTGTCGGTGACTTACTTTTCACTTAATTAGGACTTCATCCATACTTGCATACTTTAATATTACAAATGAGAAAGAACCCGTCTGTCCGTTCCATTTTCACGTTAGATGAGGCCTTGAAATAGGACACAGGCTACCTTTTTTTGCGAAAATAAATATTGGAGGGTTAAAATAGGGGACGAATGTTTGTATAGGGAATAAATAATTTCTCAAGTAAGAAATAAAAAATCATTATATATTTACTTTTGGTAAGAAATCAAGTTCGTTTCCGAGTTTTTGACTAATCAAATTAGAAACAATCATTAAAAAAAGTAAAAACACATCAGCACTAAAAAGCGAAAAATAAACTTAATAAAAAAATGTAATTCAAAGGATAGAAATGTGTAACAATTCTCTTTTACAGGTTTCCAATTTCGTTTAAAATAACTTATCTATGTAAATACTAAATTATGACAAAATCTTAAATAATAATCGAAAAACTTTACTTCTGTGAACTGCCCTCCTACCTAATTAAAGTATTATTCGAGAAATACCTATAACAACATTATTTTACTTCCCAATTATGTAGTATTTAGTATTCACAAATTATGATGATTTATTTACAAAATTACAGTGAAAATTATTGTGTAAGCCTCTTAACTATCATATTATTATACCTGCTAGGTACCTACTGATCTGTTTGATGTAAATATAACATTAAAAAAATGTTGAGAGTGAAGCCAACAGAATAATACAGTTAGTAGCATTCGGAAAACTACGTCAAGTTTTCTCGTCACACATCCCAAAAAGTCTCAAAACAAAAGTCTTTAACCAGTCATGACCTACGGAGCCTAAACGTGAACTCACAGCGGGAATGGTCCGTAAGTTCAAAGTCACATCGAGCTATGGAATGAGCTATGGTTGGCATTTCTCAAAGGGATCGTATCCGGAACAAATTAATTCGTCAGAGAACTAAAGGCGTATTAGCAAGTGGCAGTGGGCTGGACAGTGAACATACCTGTTGCAACACCGATAACTGCTGGGATAGACGTGTTCTGGAGTGGAGACCGCGAATTGGCAAAATAGAGTAGGACGCCCTGAGACTCAATGGAGTGACGATATACGTAGAACAGCAGTTGGTGAATGAAAGCGAAAAGCCGAAGATTGGGCTGAGTGGCGTGTCTTGGGAGATGCCTATGTCCAGTAGTCGACTTCGATAGGCTTCGATGATAATGAAATAGTTAAAAGTGATCACATTTAACTTTCTAACCACTTCCCCGACATGCCTGATTTTGAATCCAGAGCAAGAACCCATACCGTTCTCACCCGCCGTTCTGCTTTGTTCTTCATAATACCTTGTAATCTAGGATTGACTGAGAATAATAATTCTCAAACTCAGACTACAATAAAATCCCGAGATTACAAATTTCGGTTCGCAACGATTTAAACACGGTTCTACAAAATAAATTCTCTGCTTACACAGACATCGGCGAAGCTTAGGGTGCGGCCGCACCGTGCAACTTAAGGCTCTGTCACACTAAAAGAAGAGAAGGTGCGGTGTGAAATCGATCAGAGAGCGACAGGCAAACTGTTTAAATTTATGAAACGTTTTAGTTTGAATCTCAAATCTGCTTCTGTTTTTTACCGCTTTCACATATCTATACAATATATCTCTAAGACAATTCATCAAAACATCAATTTTATTTAGATGCTTGGCGGCAGATTTTTCCGCCAGCCGAGTACTAGAAAGTACCCTACCACCATGCTTTGGTTTCCTCACGAAGTTTTCCTTCACCGGCAGCTCATTGTTGAGATTTGAACCCACGCCTTTCGGCATGCAAACCGACCACGCTAACCACTGAGCTATCATCGCTACATAAAACATGTATATAAAACTAAATGACCCAAAATACTTGGTGAGAGATGCAATGCATGGCACAACATTTTATAGCAATGATAGCTTAATGGTTTGTGCAGTCGGTTCACACGACAAACGGCGTGGGTTCAAATCCTAACAATAAGCTTGAAGAAAAACGTCGCGAAGAAACCATAGTATGGTGGTGGTGTAGTTTCTAGTACTCAGCTGGCTAGCTACTTCAAGTTGAAAATCTGCCGCCAAGCACCTAAAAGTGTTTTCCGACAGCCTCATTTTAGACCCAATACCATTTCAGGCTAGGTGTGTTTACCATCTCCGACCACACCGTCAGTTAACATCAGATGAGCTGTGGTCAAAACTCTAGCCTGTAAATATAAAAAAAATAAGAACTGTAGAACTAAAAAAGTCCTGCTACGTTCGCTCAGTATTCCAGCTAAGTGCATTTTTACCTTAAGTTCAACATCATCTAATTGAGGACAAGTTCAATTGAATTTTAAATGAGAAATTTACAAAGTCTTTGTATTACTCGATCATTTTCAAATAGCATAGAGTTTGAAACAAATATTAAACAATAAATTATGCATCGCTGTCAGCGAGATTAAATGCTTGTAGAGCTCAAAGTTTTATTACAACTCAAATAAATGTACTTCAAATTACGCTCAACAAAAACCAAAGGTCGTAGGATCATCGATGCAAAGAAATAAACTAAAAAGACTGAACAGAACTTGAAAAATATGATACTTTAATATTAATTCAATAATATATTTTTTCATTCGATTCGGGACCTAAACTTCATACACTATTCGTTCTTGTTGTGTTATTTTACTTCAGAGGTTATACATATAGATAATAACATTAACTTAACGCTTCGTGTAAAACAAGTTTCTTGTTCAAATAACACTGTTATAAAATCAATATTTTTAACATATCTAAAAAAATTATAATTGAAAAGATCAAAAAAAAGTTTAATGGAGAATGCACAAACAGGACAACACCATACCGACAAACCGCGACTCCAGAAAATTGACCCTTCAAATACCTACCAAAAATGAAGAAACTAAAAATTACTGAAGAATTTTAGGAAACATTATTGTTTTATTATGGAAGCTGGCTTCAAGGAGTTAAAGGGAATACAACGCGCGCATGGCCTCGCTGTGGAGACAGCGGTTAGTGCGCGTGCGTGGGGGTCGGAGTGACTTAAGTGCAGTCCACATGCTGGCTTTACGTGCAAGATGACTCGTGGTGCGAAGCAAGACTAGGCCGCACGCGTGATGTACTTTGCTTTGTCTCCTTGAAGAGGGCCACTGGGTGTGGCCGAAACTATAGTCAGAATATCCGATATACTTAAACGTGAGTAATCCCACATAAATAAAACAAAAATGTGTAAAAACCACGTCAGTTTCTATAGCAAAATTTTAGGAAACCTAAAAAAGTTTGTATGTTATCTGACACAGTAATTGGTAAACGTGTCACATAATGTAGCTATTCATCAGTAAGTACAATAGTAGAACCAGCAAAAAAGTCTCCAAAGACTTGGCGGCGGCAACGCGGATTGTATTCATTAGCGCGATTGCATCAACTCGTTTTTGTACGAGTGTTGAATGCAAGTAGCGCCACAGTTAAATCAGAACTTGATAGATGTAAAGTACATTTCGCTTTGATTTACAAATATTTTGCAGAAAATCAAAACGTGGAGAGAAATGTTAGGAACTGCAGTAATGTAGGTTCCTACCAGACTTGTAATTCGTAATTGCAAATAAATAATCAGTATCAGCACTGTATACTACAGGCATATCGCTTAACTGAGTAGGTTCCTGCGGTAGTAGAGCGGTGCGGGAGGGATGTTTTCGTTTCGATAAATGACGCGGGACTTCAGTCGGGCATTGATATCGCTGTCGTCGACACGTGTTATTTGGACATGTCGCTTTAAGCAAAACTCACACGAGACTTGCAACCGAAGATGAGACCTCCGTTCAGGGCTGAAACTTATCAAGTTTATAAATACTTTATTTGACACACCAAAAAAAACTGACATTACATTTAAAGGAGTGTTAGCACCCAAACAAGACATCACATAACATCAGATGAACTGTGGTCAAACGCCTTGCCTATTAACCGTAAAAAAATATTATATAACTAAGATTTTGTACTATTGTAATAATCGGATGGAGAAAAACCAGAACATTTTAAAAATATATTTTAATTAAATAAGTTTATTTTGTCATTGGAGTATCTACCCAGCTGTGCCAGCAAAACGTTAATTGTCTTACTGTTCAATGAATCTCCTGTAACGCTTCTATGTTGATTGAATGGAATGCAAGTTTCGCGTAAATGAACAGCAAAGTTTACACTTGGATTCTGTTTATAAGAACATCTACAATTTTCTTTTCTCGTGTTTAATCCAATGTTCCTTTTGTCCATAAAATCATGTTAATTTAAAATACCTAAAACCTAGCCGTGTTTTTTTAAATGTAAATTTATACTTGTCGTAAGTCATCATTATATTGGCGTACTAAGATTTTAAAAGCTTAAAGCGCTATCCGTTATTTAGCTATACCTACGCCTCAAGCTTGTAATTTTTTTATATAATGAAGATATATGTATTTAAATACGTCCTTAGAACTTCCTTATCTATATACGCTTATATTACCAAGCTTTTGTCTAAAAAAAAAATTGTGAGGCAAATGGATACAAGGATAGAGGAACAAACAGGATAATTTAACTGCTTATGTATTAACTGAATATAACTGGTTGTTTAAGTGGACGGAAGGAGGGAAGCAATTGCCCAGCCCAGTGAGATGATAAAGTGAAACAAATCATTTTAAATTTTAATAATCTTAGCTAAAAGCTCTGTGAGGGCTCGCGTAGTTTTTCTAACGGGTATTAAATAATTTTAAAGACAGTAATTGTTATTTTACAACCTGATTCTAGTGTTGTCATCTAGTATTAAGTAGATTAATTACGATGTATTTGAGTATTGAGTGATTACGATGTCAACTCTTTAGTTTTCTAACAGATGGCGTTAGTAGTACGATAACATTCAATGAATACAAAAACGTTAGTTTTTTTTTTTCTTAAATGGTTCTAATTGTTTTTTTTTAACAGATAACACAACTAAATATGCTGTTAAATTACTATGTTAAAGCACAAATCTATAGGCGTGATAGTTTTTCAGTAGAGTGTACCACAAAAATGCTCAGGTTGTGGGATAGTGTTAGGGCTCGCTTCGCTCACCCTGGTTAATTATAAGAAGCATTATAAAATGTAAGTTTTTATTAAATTTAACTCACGATTACATTGAGCGATGTGAAAGGTCGAACCATCAATTATATATAAAACATTTTGATATTATTACTCGATCCAAATTTTCGTGCAAACATTTCGCTTAGTTAGAGTTACAGCTTCGTTAGACTTTGTTTTGCTAAAGTATCAAATTTACCAACAAAACCTCTACAGATGTACCTTTAGTGAGGAAGTACGTTTGCATAACTGTTGGGATCACTGATTTCCATCTTTAGTTTACTTATCATAAATTTGACTGCCTTATAGAGCAATTAGATATTTCTGTTTACTAAACTGTAATGTTGATGCCCAACCAGAAATATAGTTAAATTTAATGAAGCTCGAATTATGTTTTTAAAAACTAATTTATTTAAAATACAAATTAAAATGAATTATAATTAACGTGCACGATGCACTGTCGTTAAAACTAGAGTGAGTAAAACTACTTAACCTACTGCCTCGATCGGCGCTCTTATCTTAAGGAATGCGTCCACGACGCCGGGCGGCCAACGCTAAGTCAGCGGTCCTATGTTTATACGCGATGTATAACCACAGGGTCCGATGGCATAACGCCTTCCTCCCTAACTTCGAAGTTTTCGGTTGGATTATTTCGGATCCGAAAACTTCGAATCGGGTAATACTTCTTTACTAAGACTGTAATAACTGCGATACCGAGTATCGCAAATAATACGACTGTGCCCACACTTAGTCTGTCCAAAACGATGACACCTTCATTATTCACGTCACTTTCACTTTGTTTTAACATGGTTGTCAAATGTTGAAGATTCGTCAATTCCACATTGTCCAGGATCACTAGGTTCGTCTCTGGGAAGGTTGTCCTTGGTGTTATTTCCGGCAGGTCGATGACCGGCAGGGCCGGCAGGTGTAGATCTCGAGCTATTCCCAAATGTCTCCTGAGCTTCCTGCCTTCTACTTGTAGCTCGCATTCGTCGTCTAACGTAACCACGTATGTGCCCTGTACGGTGCGGTGAGTGCTGTCTCCGTCGCAAGTTTGTGTCAAGATGGTGCTGGATTTGGTGTACAACATCCATCTGTCGCGTTGTATGTTCTCGACTTTGACGTTTTGAATGTCGACGACGATAGGCGTACAGCTCGATGTGTTTCGGGTGAACGTGACTAGGTTGACCACGCACTCGTCTCTGACGAAGGGCGACGTGTCTTCTTCTTCACACAGGAATAGGAGTTCATCTGCTTCCTTGCAGGGGGCATGCAACGATACTGTTTTCGACCCTTTCACAAGGAGGAATGGGAATTTTGGTAAGATGATGGAGATTTGGTTTAGGGTGTTGGTTGTCGGCAACGGCAAAACTTTATAGTATGTATAAGTGTTATCATCTACAAGGGGTATTTCTAAAATGAATGTTATCTGATTTCCTTTTACATATATTTTAGGCTTTATACTATGTTCTATTTTAACTAAGTTCTCTAGGCTAGCCGAAAATACAAGGTTATAATTTTGCCTTTCAATATTTTCTAAAATCGTTAATAATTCATCGGTATTTATAACCGATTGGTGAAGCATTCCTAGTTTACTGAATGCAATTACATTTTCAAGTTCACTTATCTTAGTGTACAGCGTTTGAAAATTATGTAGAAACAGTGTATAAATGTTATATATTTTTAACAATCCTTGTTCTCTGTAAGTTTCATTTAGTCTTTGCCTAATGCTAGTAATAGCCTTATCGATTTGAATAAAATTTAATTGGGTATTATTAGTAGTGTCGACTAACGTTTCCAACATTTCAGCGATAACCGTGAATCTTTGAGTGATAGCATTTTGCTGCGTTTTTACGTTATTAATAAGCGCGTCGTATCTTAAAGCATCGTCACCGTCCAAATTTCCCGTAATCAACTTTATGATCGAGCCGAGAGGGTTAATAAGGCCGCGTTTGTGTCTTTTGGGAGGCAATATTTCGCTCAGTTTTTCTGTAGCCAGATCTTTAATAAAATCGGTTTGCGTTTTAATCTGAATTACTGCATTGAAGACGTCTTCCTTTTCCGAATGTTCTCTCATGTATTTGTTCAAGTTCATGTACCTATTTGTATTAAACTCCAAATCTTGCCGAATTAAGCTAAGGTCTAGAATTTTTATTAGGGTCCATTGGTTGGTGCTGATCTTCGCTTGACCTTCTTTTATCGGGAGGATCCCTGGGTTGTGAGTGATCCTTTGAAGTACTAGGCCCTGGCATGTTGTCATCGCCATGAGCACGCCCAGGTACCTGTGAAGGACGTTTAATGTCTTTTACTGCCGTTCTAGTCTCTCGTCCTCTTACATTGATTGGGACAGTATTTCTACTTATTTCTCCTATCACCTCTGCCTTTTGGTATCGAGGTTTATCTTTACTCCTTCTTACGTTGACTCCTTTTATAAATACCTTGTCGTCTTGTTCTATGTCAAACTTCCTTTCACCTCCACGCTTTTGTCTAACCTTTTCTTTAACGCCTATTATTTTGTTCGTCAAATATTCATATAGATATTTTGTACGTTTTCTGTGCTCTTGGACCATTTTTTGAGTATAATCTTTTTGATAATCCACGTTGAACGGGTTGTTTGCGTCTGTATGACCGAAAACTATTTCAAACGGGGCCATACCTGTGGTACTATGGATCGTGTGGTTGTAAGCCATAAGTGCGTACGTCATTACTGACGCGGCATCAGTGACCTTATGTTCATATTTGGCCAATCTATATATTTCGATTAGTGTCGAGTGGAATCGCTCGACTATTCCCATCGAATTTGGGTTGTGCGGGGTTCCTATGTGCAAGTTAATTTTGTAAAGCTGTAAGGTTTCCTTCAGTAGCGTGTTATTGAACTCAGCGCCAGCGTCGGCGCTTATTCTATGTGGTACTCCGTATATAGCGAAGTATTTGATTAACGCTCTGATCACCTCGGGAGTTGTTTTAGATTTAATTTCAATTGCCTGTCCGATCTTACTAAAAGCATCTATGATGGTCAAATAAGTTTTGCTATCGATACTAAATATATCGATGAATAGTTCTTCGAAAGGTTTGGTCTGCGTCTGGGTCAATTGTAATTCCGGTTTTAGTGGGTTCCGATCATATTTCATGGCCTTGCAGCTGTCGCAGCTGTTTATTACTGTTGCTACCGTAATTTCCATGTTGGGCCAGTAGTAAGTACGCCTGATTCTCGTCAGTGTTTCCTTTTGACCTCGGTGGCAAGTTTTTCCTTCATGGTGCTTCTGGACTATGTCCTTCTGTTCGTCTTCTTTCTCCACGTATACGACTCTTTCCGTGCATTCTAGTATTTTAACTGTGTCTTTCTTAAAAAGGGCGATTGTTGCTTCCGCGAATTGTTTCCGGTGAGCCTTGTCTTCAAAGTATATGAAATACTTCGTTTTCGGATTTATATATTCTTTTAAGAATTTCTTGACTAGGTCTGGTCTGTCTACCGGTAAGTGTACTTCACGGATCTTCTGTTTCGGTCTTGAGATATCTTTAGTAGAGATTTCATTTCTGAACCAGGTATGAACCAATATTTGATTTGGCTTTGTATCTATTGCTTCATTTAAGATGGGTATTCCTGATGTGTCAGTCTCATAAGTAGAATGTTCGGTCGAGCCTAGAGAGGCTGTCAGTGTATCACTGCTCGGTGATGGTATTGAGTAGGGAGATTTCGGTTCCCGTGACGATGGTATCGAAATTATACTGTCGGTTCTCGACGATATAGTTACAGTACTTTCGTCCTCAATATTACGTGCAGCTAGGTCTTCTTTCAACAGCCGTATGTTTTTCATGACCTCGTCTATATCTTCTTGCAACTGGTCTTCTCCTACGTTCACTATCATAGATTCGTCTTCGCTTAATGCATTTACCTTTATTCTAGATAAAGCGTCAGCGACAACGTTTTGTTTTCCGTTCTTGTATACGATGTCATAGTCGAACTCTGCTAGTCTGAGTTTCCAGCGTGTTAACTTGCTGTTCGGTTCTTTCATACTGTTCAGCCAAGCTAAGGGGCGATGGTCGGTATAGATGGTGAACCGTCTACCGTAGAGATAGGGTCTGAAGTGTTTCACAGCCCAGACTATGGCTAGTAGTTCTTTTTCCACAGTACTATATCTTGTTTCGGCATCGTTCAGCGTTCGGCTGGCGTATGCGATTGGTTTGTCGTTTCCTAAAGTGCCTTGTGATAGTACGGCTCCTATTGCAAAGTCCGAGGCGTCCGTGGTGAGTATAAACGGTTTTTCAAAGTCCGGGAATTGTAGAATCGGGGCATTTACTAGTAGTTCTTTGCACCTCTCGAAAGCTGCTATGTACTCGTTGGTTAATTCAATTTTTTGTCGTTTCTTCAAGCAACTGGTGAGCGGACGCGTGATTTTTGCAAAGTCCTTGATGAATTTTCTGTAGTATCCGACCAGACCGAGAAAGCTCTTGATCTCGGTTGCTGTCCTTGGAATGGGGAAGTTCAGCACTGTGTGGATTTTGTCATCGTTTGGTTTTAGGCCATCTTTGGTTATCATGTGGCCTAAGTACAAAACTTCTTTTCTGAAGAATTCGCACTTATCCAGGGTCACTTTTAGATTGGTGGCCCTGAGGCGGTCAAACACCTTTCGCAGCTTGTCTATATGTTCCTGTAGGCTAGACGAATAGATTATTATATCATCAAGATAAACAAGACAATGAATGCCCTGTAATCCTCTCAATACATTATCCATCGTCCTCTGGAACGTGGCAGGAGCAGTCTTCAATCCAAATGGCATTCGGGTAAACTCGTAATGTCCTGATTGGGTTGAAAATGCTGTCTTTTGCCGGTCTTCTTCTCTCACCTCTAGCTGGTGATACCCGCTGGCGAGGTCGATTGTGCTGAAGTAAGTAGCCTTACCCAGCTTGTCGAATAGTTCCGTGATGTTCGGAAGTGGGTATTTATCATCAGTGGTTATCTCATTTAGCCTTCGGTAGTCAATGACCATTCTGTATTTTACTTCGCCTGAGGCGTCGGCCTTCTTTGGCACCAGGTGGACCGGTGCGCTCCAGGGGGAATGTGATTCCCTAATGACATCGTTCTTTATCAGCTTTTCGACTTGTTTCTGTATCTCCGCATTATAGACCGGTGGTTGTCGGTACGGTCTAATGTAGATAGGGTCCTCATTTTTGGTTCTTATTTCGTGCTTCACTCCACTTGAAAAGGAGAGCGGGATTTCTTCGCAGTGGAATATATCTCTATGTCCATAGCACAACTCTTCTACACTCTTCCTTTCTTCTCCGTTCATATGTTCTAGTCTCAACTTCTGCAAGTTCTTCTTCAGCAGCTTGTCGATGTCGTGCTTGCCGTTCATCGTGTTGACTGGAACTTCTTCTTTCTCATAGGGGACTGCTTCTATTGGCTCTTCGAATGTTACGGTTACTTGTTGATCCGAAGCATTCTGGATCACTGTGTGAGCGTAAGAGTTGTAGCAGGTTACTAATGCGCTTGGCATTCTTACATCTGGACCAAAATCGATGTAGTCCAGTACTGCTTCTCCATCTTGCATGTTGGTGGGTACTGCTACTCGTGTCTCCGTCCTTGGCTCCAAAGTTATTTCATGTGGAGGGCTGTACATAATGGGTATTTCTGTATGCGGCGTAATGAGGGCTTGGTTGCCCATATCAACTTTTGCCCTTAATTGTTTTAATAGGTCTGAACCTATAAGGCCGTCATATCTTCTGTCGACGTCATAGACGTAGAACTTGTGTTGGCCGCCACACCTGAATATATCAAGCATGGGTATCAGAATCGTCTCGTTGTGCTGGCTACGGGCGTGCGTGCTTACGACCTCAAACGGTTCATAGCATAGATAGTTCGTGAAGAACCTTTCGACCAGTGCGGTACTGACAAATAATCTCATACTGCCAGTGTCTATCATAAAGTAGCTGTCTATCTCCGGTATATATATGTGCGGTAATTTATATAGCGCGTTACAATTTATTTGTACTATTTCTCTGGTGGCGTCGAGGCCTGTGTCGTAAAATTTTGGTCACATTCAATGTAATTACACAATACATTGTCCTCTTCTTGGGAAGCGTTGTATTCGTAGTCGTAATATTGGTAGTCGTCAGTAGATTCGATGTTCTCTTCTGGGTAGTAGTAGTCTGCGTCATACGTCTCGGGTACTTCTAGCGCGTTCTGTCGTAGCGGGCGCGCTGTGCGCATTGATACGTCCGTGTTCTCAAACGGTTCTCTTCTTGTGAACGGGGATGGCCTTGACTGTTGTGGGATACCGAATTTAAATTGTTGCTGCGGCTGCTGGGGCTGCGGCGGCATTAATTGGGGCCTAAAGCCTTGCTGTGGTATTCTGAATTTAAAGTTTTGTCCTTGGGGCATTCCATATTTGAAATTTGGTTGCGGCGAGTTAAATCGAAATCCGGTGGGCTGCTGGACTGGTAGATTCGGGCGAAACACTTGATCTAAAACCTTGTTGGGTTGGAGCGCCAAACCTATGTGGCTGGCTGGGCATGGTGTATGGTCTGTAACCTTGACCATGGGGTATGCCAAATTTAAAGTTCGTATTTGGTGTATTTATTTGGGGCAACGCGGGGCGCGGCTGTGATGGGGCGCTGGAGCGCGTCTGTTTTCTTAAGTTATATTGGTTCAAGAAGTTGACTTCTTCTGTAACGATCGCTAGGGCTAACTCAAGGTTGGTACAGCCTTTCAGACGGACTATACGTATGAGGTCCTCTGGTAAATTATATAAGAAGACATTTAGACACAAATTGTTATAGACAATCATTTTGGCCGCTTTGACTCCCTCGTCTGGTATTAAGTTAACCTTGGCAAATAAGGTTGATCGCGTGTGTTGGATACGGTGACAGAAGTCAATGTAAGATTCGTTTTGTTTGATTTTTAATTGCTCTAACTCAATCGCTATACACTCCTCCGACCTAGGATCGCCGAAATGCTGTATAAGAATTTCTTTAAGGCTTTCGAATGTGACTATATCCTCTCGCTCGCTCAACAAGTTTGCGGCTCTTCCGCCGAGCCGGCTGGTAACAGCATGGAACACATATTGTTGCTGTGCAGGCGGACATGCAGGGGACGCGTAAGACTTTACTATGTATGTCGCCTTTTTAAGGAATAGATTCAATAGCCCCTCATCTCCGTCGAATTTAGGTATTAAACAAAGGAGGTCCTTTGGGATCATTCGAATTTGTTCCATTTTACTTACTTACTTAATTACTTAAATATCGAGTTACCTAAATTAAATTGCTAGTTACACTTACTTAAACAAGATATTTAATAGACACAATTTTAGTTGTCCGCTACGAATTAAACTACTTAATAGACACGATTTAGTTGTCCGCTAAGGAAATCAAATAACTTAATTTACGCAACTATGCCGACAACCGGAATAGATAAAATGGTGAGGAAAATGTGAAAAGGTCTACTCACATTACCGCCATTCCCATCCTCCAGTCTAGGTCGACTCCGGGCTTGATCTTCTTTAACAAAAATTTTTTTTGGTGGTCGTCTCGTGCTCGGCGCTGGCGGCGCTGCGTTGGCTGGAACCTCCGGTTTTCCGCGAATCTGAGGATTTTTACGGAATGGCACAGCCTATAACGCGCACGAGATCCTACCGGCTGCGCCAGTTAAATTTAATGAAGCTCGATTTATGTTTTTAAAAACTAATTTATTTAAAATACAAATTAAAATGAATTATAATTAACGTGCACGATGCACTGTCGTTAAAACTAGAGTGAGTAAAACTACTTAACCTACTGCCTCGATCGGCGCTCTTATCTTAAGGAATGCGTCCACGACGCCGGGCGGCCAACGCTAAGTCAGCGGTCCTATGTTTATACGCGATGTATAACCACAGGGTCCGATGGCATAACGATATAGATACTTGTTTATATTTATATTATAAAAGTATGTAAATATTATTTAATCAGTTACCTGGTTTTCATAGTACAAGCTTTGCTCAGTTTAGGGGTCGTGAAATGTTCACCGATATCTATTTATTATTTGTTGCTGATTATTTAATACTCGTAGGTACTAGCTTTATCCTGAAGTTTTACTAAACATTTTATCAGTTAACCTTGAACATTTTCTGAAATAAACAATACACAAAAACTTTTTGTTAACAAGCAATTTGTTTTCCTAATTTTTTATGCCGTTTCCTAATCTGCATCTACTTCTACTTGTGAAGAAATAACCGACATTTATAATCTTAGCAAGATTATTTTTTTCACAGCTCACCTAAAGTTAAGTAAAGGTGTGGTCTAAGATCATAATAGTAAGATCGCAAACCTAGCCTAGAATAAAACTAGCTCTCAAGTGAGTCTACTGGGACACTCCGCTAGGTGCTTGGCAGTAGATTATTAACTTGGAAGCCAGTTGCCGAGTACTAGAAAGTATCATTATACAATGGTTTCCTCGCGATGTTTTCCTTCAGTGCCAGCTCAAGGTCATTGTTAGGATTAAAACTGACGCCCTTCGGTGTGTGAAAATACCACGCACACCAATGAGCTGACATCGTTACAAAATTTCTAAATTTACATAATAATAAAGATAAATTAAAAACATGAGATTGACTGAAAAATATAGTAACTTTTAGTACTTAGTGCTAGATTTACTTTCTGAGTAGGAGGTCGTCTAGGTAGGTACCACCGCAGCACCAGATATTCTGCCTCTAAGCAATACTATGTGAACATTACTATGTTCTGGTTTGAAGGGTACTGCCGCCAACGAAATTACGGAGCTGTTGAGACTAACTATCGAAAGTTTCAAAGTAATGAGCGCCAAGGCAGCGATACCCTGGACTTTGTTTTGGTTCTCAAGGTTCTGTGTACCGCTGCAATGGTCATGTACATACGTTATCTCTTACCATCTTGAGAGTTTATCGTTATTCTCAATTTAATTTCAATTACATTAAAAAACCTACGATAATAATGAAAATTCACGTAAACGCACCAAACGCGCCATATTCAATGTCTACTGCTAAGTTATCTATGACAATTCATAACGACTTGTATAAATTCGCATTGTATTTCAAGTTTTATTTCAAAAGTTATGAGCTCATATTGCAGTAATATTATTTTCCATTATATTAAAACGTCTCAGTTTAGTTTAGAAGCGCCCTGGGTATACTGGCTATTTATTAAACATTGCCAACAATATGACCTTATTAGAGTGAAATAGGTATTCTCATAAAACACGTTTGTTTGCGTGACAGCCAGGCTTTATGGCCTTGTTTGGGCCGATTTGATAAGGTATTCGGCCTCTTTTTACGAAACTCGGAAAATCCGATGTATTGGTTGACTGTTGAAGGTGGAAAATTTCTTTTTCTTGTGGATAATATTGAGCACGTGATAGAGAACGTTAATTGAGTGAACGTTAAGTTGTTTCTTAAATGTACATATCTTGTGGATAATATTGAGCACGTGATAGAGAACGTTAATTGAGTGAACGTTAAGTTGTTTCTTAAATGTACATATATAGGTTCAGTTCCATTCCAGGCTAGGTGTGCTTTACCATCTTCGACCACACCGTCACTTAACATCAGGTGAGCTGTGGTCCAACAACTAGCTTGACAGCCATAAAAAAAACTATAACTCTTTTGGTTACAAATAAGGACGAAGATTTATTTAAACCTGATACAATCATATTAGTAATGATGTGTAACAATTTATAATTATTCGTCTTTAAATATGAGTTATATTTTTTTTAATTAGTAAACAGACATGTCTGTTAAATATGTACATTTGTTATGTAAAAGTAATGAGACGAATGAGATGCTTTCCTGATGGTAAAAGATAACAGAACTTGAGTAGTATAATAAAGTCCAGGGCATCGCTGCTCTGGCGCTCATTATTGTAAGACTTTCGAAGGTTAGTCTCAACAGCCCAGTAATTTCGCTACCTGCAGTACCTTTTAAACTAGAACACAGTAATGTTTTCACACTAATCCTTGGCGAGAGAATATCTGGTACTGCGACTATACCTACCTCCTGCTAAGATTATCTACAACAAGTAAAGTTACTAAAATACGTATCAGTAAATATATCTCCTAAACGTCGTAGCGTTAATAACTCAATAGTTGATAGGCAAAGGGTTCAAATTCCGAGAATAAGCTTGAGCTACTAACAACCATGAAATGTTTGTTGAAAGGTACTTTCTAGTAAAATATTTATGAAATTTTGTAGACAAAGTCAGTTTAAATACAATTTCAAGTCTGTAAACGAGCCGAAATCGGTCAAGTGATTTTAATATTATAAGAGAGCGAGGTCATAGTTCGGATGAATAACTAGTGTATTATGGTCTAACTATAAGATAAAATGGGATAGTTAGGAACCAAATGCACATATTTTTATTTTACTTATGCGGGATTACTCACGTTTAATTTTATCGGATGTGGCCGAAACTATAGTCGAAAACTCCAACTAAAATTTCGGCCACATCCAGTGGCCTTCATAATGGAGACAAAGCTAAGTACAACGCGCGCGCGGCCTCATCTTGCTCCGCACACTGAAGAAAGATGAAGACGCCGAAGAACACTGAAGGACGACGGATATGGCTAAACTATAGTCCGAGTTTCAGATATAAATAAACGTGAGTAATCCCGCATAAGTAAAACAAACATGTGTGAAAACCACGTCAGTTTCCATAGTCAAATGCACTTACTTGTTTCAATATATTAAAAAGAATAATATGAAAAACCTAATTGCTGTAGTTACCTATTGAAGTAATTTACGACTTGCATGAGCACAAGTGTATTCAAACAAAGGAAACGCCAAGTAATTCTCTTCCCATACTTAGTTTCACAAGAACAAAAACTCAGTGTAAAGCAAGATTCATCCTCGAAACTGCATTTCAAAGACAAATAATTGCGTGAGAATTTCTAAGAGAGAATACGAAATTTATTGCGGACTCAGCAAAAATATCGAAGATGGTAAATGCTAACGACTGTGGTGAAGCACAAAGAGGATTTAATCATTTCTGGTTTTTATCTCTATCTACATTAAAATGTACTAACTTGTTATTGTTTTTTTTTTGTATACACTCAATGTTCTTTATGCCTTTCTCACCCACAACAAGCGTTTATGTAACAAAGAAGTTTGTTTTATATCTTACCAAATGTATGTTTTATTTATAAGTATACAAGTATTACAACGTATTATTATTGGAAATAATTTATAATTTAATTTATATAATAATGTATTTACCTGAAAAGTGTACGGGACATATTTTGTAATTTTACATGTTGTGTACAAAAGCTTTATTATCTAAGATTTTAAATTAAATTATTATATGTTTTAGTTGTTTTTTATGGTGTTTGGTCATAATTCACCTGATATTAAGTGACAGTGTGGTCAAAGATGGTAAACACACCTAGCCTGGAATGAAACAGGCTCTCAAGTAAGGCTGCCGGAACACATCGTTAGGTCCTTAGCGGCAGATTTTCAACTTGAGGGTGGTAGCTAATATACAATACCCTACCACCGTGCTTTTGTTTCTTCACGATGTTTTCCTTTACCGGTAGATCAAGTTCATTGTTGCGATTGAAACCACTGAGTCGTTCGTCTGATTACATACATATTAAAAAAAAAGGGTAATACAGATTACATGTAAATTGTCCGACTAAAATCTCTATCTATTTTACAATCATATAACTAAACACCTCTTTAAAAATTCTGAGTAAGTACTGTATTATGCAAAATAATATTAGTTTAATCTAGCTAATCAGCCCAAGTTAATCTCATTAGAGACTTTTAGGTGACCTGTGAGTAGGCACCAAGGTTGCACGCGACAAGTGAAGAGCTTGAAGTAGACGCAATTTGAAATTTCTTTAAATTTTTGGTTGCATGAATAATTTAAAATTTACTTGCAAAGTTTTCATTTGCTCTGTGTAAATTAAAATTACCTATGGGATTAAGGTTTTAAGAGAACTTACTTTATATACGACGATTTTATGGTACGAAGTAATGCTACAAACTAGAAATTGTTGAAAGGGTTATTAAAATTTGTTTAACGACAACTTTTATTAATAAAATGCTATCAATTTAATTGAGAGAGAATGAGTTTGGAGGAAAACATCGTAAGGAAACCATAGCATGGTGTAGTATTACTATCTGTTCTGTGGCATGGTGGTAGGAAACTTACTAATACACGGGTTGCTAGCTACCACCCTCAAGTCAAAAATCTACTGATAAGCACCTAATGGTGTGTTCCGGCAGCCTCACTTGAGAGCCAGATCCATCCCAGGCTAGGTCTGACAATCCGAGCAAAAAACGATACAAATTTCTGTCAATTTCACTTTCAATTTGTGCTCATCAGTGGCGCATTTTTGGTACATTTTGGCCTCGAAAATTTGAGAAAAATGGTTTTTGCAAATTTTCATGCACTCGTAACACCAAAAACGTTATCGTCCGCACGTAACGTATCGTTATTCGTACGTGTGGTCCGCACTTGACCACAAACTCGCCGGATGGTAAGCGATGATGTGATCGAAAATGAAGCATACAGACTTAGCAGATACCTACTCACTCTAACCTTGAAAAATCTCTCCGGAAACAAGGAAGCCAACAGCTTGTTCCTTTCCTTGGCCGTAGTATAATAAGAACCATAGAATCAAAACGTTTGGTACCCAAGGAAATTCCACCATTTATGATAGCGGGCCGTCTGTCTACTTGTCCTGTAGTAAAAAGAGGATGGGAGTACAATGTCGTACAGCTCAGAAGCACATTATCCGAAATGTTTGTCCTGAATGTTTCTGGTGACTCTTGTTATCATTTGCACTACAGTCTGCTGAGTGGCTCCAAAGCTAAGCGTGGGTACAGGACTCGTAAAACTTTTATAGTGTAAAATGCTTCTTAAAGAATTTCCACATTCACTTAATAAAAAGGCAAAGTTGTGGAGTTTTAATGTGTCGGCACAAACACAGTTAAGATTCTTTAGTTATTAACAGTTTGACTTTAATTTTATGTGTCATAAACTCGGATCAAGAAGTTCAGACGTTACATCGACTTTGACAACTTGAAGCCAGTTCTAAGTTGTGCTTGAAGACTTGACAGTGATTGGCGGCATGAAGGCTTTGTTTTTTTTTTCTTTTTTGAAATCGCACTTTGTACATGTGACTAATGTATATCTACATTATTTATCTGCATGCTACTGTATATTTGTATTTTGTATGTATATGTATATTTTGTATATTTATTGTATGTATTTTTAATTTATAGTAAGTATGTTTTTCTGTTTGTATATATTATAAATATATAAATATTTTTTATTTACTTTTTTTTTCTTTTTCTCTATTTCTCTGTCATTTTATATAATTATTATTATTTACTTTTTTACACCAACTTAAATATATATTCTGTTAATTTCCATCCTAAGGTTGTCTGGAAGAAATCGCTCTAGACGATAAGGCTGCCCTTGTACACCATTTATTTCTTATTTCTATGTTGTATTTTTGTTTTGTTACTTTCTTTCTCTTTTTTATGTTTTTAATTTTTGTACCTTATAATATGTTTGGTGTATAATAAAGTTGTATTGTATTGTATAAAAGATTAACTGATAGTATTTTATGTGTATCAATTAGGCACTTTCCCGCTCTCTTGGTGGTAAGAGATAACGCCTGTCCATGACCATTGCAGCGATACACAGAACTTTGTGTAGTCAAACAAAGTCCAGGGCGTTGTGTTCCAGTTTGTAGGGTACTGCAGCTAGCGAACGGCAGTTGAGTCTAACCATCGCAAGCCTCAAGTAATGAGCGCCAAAGCAGCGGGGCTCTGCACTTTGTTTTGTTAATCAAAATTCTGTGTATCGCTGCAATAGTCATGAACTTTTTTATCATCAAGAGAGCGACTCGTTCGTCTCACTATATTTTCAATTTTAAAAAAACTTTAGAAAAGTACCGATAGTACCAAACGCTTCGTACCAAGTATTTATTTACGTAATAGCCTGTTAAGGGTATAGGCTATCTCCATTCCAAATTTCATCCAAATTCATCAGCGTGAAGTAAAAACAAACATAATAATATACACATCCAAACAAACATACAAATTGTATAGTGTACAAAATGCTGCCTTATGAAAATTGACGTGGTTTTGTGAAACTCATGCGAGAAGTACTCACGTTTAATTACGTCAAATATTCCGACATTATTTTCATCCACATCCGGTGACCTTCTTCAAGGAGACAAAGCTGAGTACAACATGCTTTGCTTTATTACAAAAAGTATAAAGTTAGTAATCACCATTGATCTAAAGTAAGCACACATAAGTAGAACAAAAAAGCTACCCTGTGTAAATTAACACTGTATTTGCAATATAATTCGTTTGAACAAATTATATTATATATTATAACATTCGTTCTGTAACAGAAAATTCTGTTACAGAACATAACAGGTACATAAAAGCGTAGAAGCACTATCAGTTATCCTGTAAGTAATAATAGAATACTTAGGTACTTAGTACTGGGATAGCTGTCATGATAAATGTGTACTCTCTGCTTTGTGCTCTCTCGAAAAATATTCCACGTAGTGTTAGTAAATATTCTAAACTCTAAAGAACTGAATTCTGTCATTTCCTTTGGATTTTTCTAAAATAAATTCTGTAACCCAATCTGTTAAAGAATACTTTATTTTATTTTTATGGTTGACAAGCTCATAGTCTACAGCTCACCTGATGTTAAGTGACGGTGTGGTCGAAGATGGTAAAGCACAGCCTAGGAATGGAATTGGCTCTCAAGATCTGTCGGAATACACCGTTAGGTTCTTGGCGGCAGATTTTCAACTTGAGATTGGTAGCTAGCCAGCCGATTATAGAAAATACCCTACTAATATGCTATGGTTTCCTCTTAATGTTTTCCTTCGCCACCAGCTCAAGCTCATTGTTGGGGCTTGAACCTGACATTGTTGAAAATGTCCAGTGCTAGTCTTCCGGTAAGCCCTCTTATCAACAACAACACACCAATAAATATATGACAAAAAAAAAAAAAGTTGTCTTGTCCCAAAATGAATAATCAAAACCGCCGAAGTGCGAGTCGGACTCGCGCACGAAGGGTTCCGTACCATTACTTATAAAAACGGCAAAAAAATCATGTATAGGAGCCCCACTTAAATATTTATTTTATTCTGTTTTTTAGTATTTGTTGTTATAGCGGCAACAGAATTACATCATCTGTGAACATTTCAACCGTCTTACTATCACGGTTCATGAGATACAGCCTGGTGACAGACGTACAGCGGAGTCTTAGTTATAGGGTCCCGTTTTACCCTTTGGGTACGGAACCCTAATAAATGAACATAGAAATGGCTACGATGTAGCACGCTTGTCTAGAAGAAAAGACAAACAAAGTTAAATAGTACTAGAAGACAGGACCAGTTTTATCTCTAACGAACTGCGTAATGAATACCCAACGAAGTAATGTCTAAGCATTACAATCGCTAAATTGTTGGTTATTGTCCTTGCAAGCTTTTTAGATTCAGCCGTCGTCAACTGAAATCGAATTAAAAATCAAGAAGGATTGTCTCAGAAGTAACGGTCCGCGAAACTTAGAAGCGGCCCAATTCATCGAGAATACCAATTTCGCTGCGACCACGGACCTCATTCCCTGAAATTTGGTCGCAAAACGTCTGAGACAACAAAGAGAATTAGACCGCAAGAAAAATAAATGCGGCGAAACAACCGAGCATACAAAATTAGAGCTGAAAACGCGACCTCGAGCGGCGTAAGGCATGAGTTGTCGGAATTTTAAATTATGATTATATTCCGAGTCTCCGCGATGTCATCATCGCCTGCTCTGGGACGGAATGAAAAGCTGACAGTTAACTACTGCAGTTCCTTTCGTACTTGAATACCCTTCCTTTTCTTACTTCTCAAGTTTAAAAACTTTAAATTAAACATAATAATGCACAAGAAAATAATAATCATATGACTTTTTTTTTAGGCTGTGGTGGTGCCGGCGTCAGAATAGTATACCACCCTCTCTACCCGTGGTTGCCGTAAGAGTCGGCTAAGGGATGTAATACGGAAGATGGGCAGCAGCGTCTTCCTTGAACAATCACACCTAACTGCGCTTACCAACCCGCCTCCAAGTGTGGCGAGTATTGGCAAAACCACCCGGGAGGAGGCCTATGTCCAGCAGCAGACGTCCTATGGCTGATGATGTGTGATGTGATGTGTGATTATGACTTTGAAGTATGGCGGGTAAAGAAGCAATAGAAGCCAAAATACAATATTTTTTTTAAATTGTCTTTTTGTTTTTCTGCCAACTAGGTTGATAAACTAGGTGTTTGATCAGCTCACCTGTTGTTAAGTGTCCGTCATCCCGCTATTTATACATTAAAAAAAATACATTTATTATTATGTTTTTTTGGCTTCGTTTGACGATGGAGCACTCTTGCCTAGAAGAATCCGATTCACTCGCGACTTGAAGGCACCCAGGTTGTACCTATTGTAACACCCACTCGTACAGACTTCTTATTCTTATTCGAAATGGGGGCGATGAGTCCTGCACTGACGTCCCGCTTGAGGTGTATTCTGCATTCCTCCTACCAGGGTCTATCTGCACCAACTCAGCTCCTTGAAATATCGGAGCGAGGCTCCGGTATGCTGGCATAGTAGCTCCAGTGGATAAGATGGTGTTGAAAGTGATGACACAGAGTCAGCGCTTTGCGGTGATGTGGATGAAGGAGAAGTTGCCTCATGCAATCTAGTAGCAACCCTTGTTTCTACTGCGGCTTCACAGTGCCACAACACGTGCTCTACAGTTTCGTTCTACTGAAGGCAGACACGGCAGAGCGGACTATTCGTGGCTCCCAGTTTTTACAAGTGACTATTCAAATTGCAATGACCGGTTATGAAGCCTAATAAAAAACGAAGGTCCTGTCGTTGCAACTTCAGTAGTTTGTTAGTAATCTTCTTATTAAGATTTTCGTATATACTTTTATGTAGACTGATAAATGGCGTAGACTTAAAATAGGTACTTAATTGGTACCCATTTCACATAAATTTGGTACGGAACCCTAACAAATCTAGATTAGGACACATCTTAAGCAGATAGCATAGAAAAAGATCGTCTTATTCTAGTAACGGATGATAACAACACCGCAAGTATATCTAACCCTAAGTGTTCTTCTACCAATAAGATCTAAACTTTCCCCTCGTGTAAGGCGTGACCGAAACCTAATAACAGATGGGACCAACGCAACGTCCTACTTTCTTTCTTATTAGTATTAGTCGTTATTAATTGTAATGAGCTTTGGAAGATTATTGTGCCAAAATAATTACATTGTTTTCCTTGTTGATGTCACTAGAAGCTTATGTTGTCTGGCAGAGATTACTATCACGTTTTTCCGGAAGCGTGAAGATTTTATTGTTTTCAATAATATCGTTATGCTTATTGTGTGGTCGCGTAAATGAGTATCAGATGTAGTTAAATTAAATTTATCTGAATCTCGGAAACGGCTCCAACGATTTTCATGAAATTTAGTATGCAGGGGGTTTCGGGGGCTATAAATCGATTTAGCTGGGTTAAATTTTTAGAAAACGTCGTTTTATTCGTGTTTTAAGCCGAGCAAAGCTCGGTCATCCAGGTACTATATATTATATTAGTTATCTAGTTTCCATAATACAAGTTTTGCTTTGTTTGGTGCTAGACGGGGCTGTTTGAAATGTCCAACATTTATTTATTTCAATGGACCATGCTTCTTACGAATGCTTGGAAACTTGAAACGCAAGCATGTGGAATAACCAAGTAGGAGACACTCGCCCGTTTGAAATCCAATCGTGTTTCATTCCACTGGTTTAAAATGTTTAAATAGACTTTCCTATTGAAAAGTCTATGCATTTTCTTAACAGATGAATGCCTTGTATACTCTTAGCCGATTCAGGCAAGATAAAACGAATAATGACGAATATCTTATAATGTATGTATTTAGAATTATTGTGCTTACTTGGCCAATTGTTTCATTTCATTCGAAACTGAATGATCCAGTAAACTTTTAAAACAGTAAATTGATTTGAAATTAAAATACGATTTTAAATGTAATAGAAATCAATGTTCAAATTAATTACAGTTTTGCACTTGAAAATTGGCACAAAGCAAGAACGTACTAAGGCCGAAAAAAAATTTTATACAAGGCTGGCAATTCCTATACAAAATATTTCATTTTCCCAAACGACCCCAATATCCTGAACAAAATTAAAAAAAATTAAACCGGTCAAGGCATTTTCAAGAATTTGCGAGACTTACGCACGGAAAATAATAATTTATATATTATAGTTTTAACACATAGATATCAAGATACATTTTCATGCATTAAATTCTGTACACGCTAAGATTTGGTTGATTTATAGCTATTAAATACATTTTTTTTTTATAAGCATCAAAGGAAGGATTATGTTTTTAGCAGTCGATGAATATACATAATTATTTTTTATGTCTGTGTGTTCCACCGTGGCGTCGAAACTCTTCATCCGATTTTGCTGAATGAGTAATCGATTCGTTATCATGCTCTAAGTGACATAAACCTATTGTTATTTTACCGAAATCAGTCAGTGTCCGACCTCAACAGACTCTAGTAATTCTGTGCGTGTAAAACTAAAAAGATAGAGATAAAAAAATTAGAGATTTCAGATATAAATGTAAGGAATAAAATAGAAATCGCAAACTCTTAGTTTAAGGCTAGCAATGTCAATTTTTTTGTAGACATTTCTAACGTTATAAAAGAAAATCAAAACGAATTGCAACGGTTTTATTTCATGGTGCATTTTTACATTTTATAATTAATTCATCTCCTTTTGCAAAAAACTTCATCTACTGAAATAAAAGAAAACAAAGGAAAATATTTATAAGAATTTTATTGAGCTCTTAGTGAAAAAAACAAGATGCATTGAAACGGGTGGTTTTTCTCAATAATTGTTCGAACAATAACACGACACTTTGCAAAAGTTCGTTTAATACATACGAACAATACATAGTTTCGTATGTTTGTTCCTAGTAAACAAATCACAAAAGGTTGTAAAATAATATTATTACTTAGAATATTTATAAATTTGGTGAAATTGATGGATTGTTTTTCCAGACCCAGTGCTAAGAAAAATTACTATAGAAAATTTCAGATTAAGGCTTGAATTCCCTTTTATTTTTATTTTTTGTGGACACATCATCGTTTACCATCAGGGTAGTTGGTTGTCAAACATACGTGTCAAACACAAAAGTCTGCTAACTTACCCTTCTTACAATGGGAAGAGACCTGCGCCCAGCATTGGGACAGCTTATGGACAGGACTAATTCGGAAAATACAATTATTCATCAAATAGCGACGCGTGGACCGCTCACCCGGATTTCCACCAAAATAAATAAAAGTATTTTCGTAGACAGCCGTGTAAAAAAATTCAATAAACATTTTATCTCGGTTATTACAGCTTACTGGCGGGAGCGTTAACGTGCACCCACTGGAGGCTTTGGGAAGCCCACAACTGCTCTGTGAAGAAACTCGTTATTTTTTAATTAAATAAAACCGACCGAGTGTGAATCGGACTTGCGCGCCGAAGGTTCCGTGCGACAATACAATTATTAATTCTTTAGAAAAAGAAAAAACTAGATCTATTTTAAATCGCTGATTCATTTCATTAAGTCCCTACTGGAAAACTGTACTACACTAGACTGGTCTTAACATTTGTTTTGTTTTATCCATGAACATATGTATATACAACGTTCTATATAATTATATATTTTATAAAATACAATTTATGTGACCTTTTCTTTTTATTATTTGCAAAATCCACTATAACAGCTATACTCTGTGTTCCGCGGAACCCTAGGGTTCCGCGATACCTCTGTAGGGGTTCCGCAAGAATTTAGAAAAAAAAAACAAAACACCTCTATCTGGTCGAACGTTTTGACTCCGCGGCCGCGCGTAGTAATAATTAGTAACTGTTACATTGTACTTTTATTATGCTTATTAATAAAGAATACACTTTTAAAAACTATTGTTTTATTGTAGGGTTCCATCAAGTATTTTGCTTCCCAAAAGGGTTCCGTCACCAAAAATTTTTGAGAACCACTGCACAATATAATAAACAATTTTGTTTAAAAAATAACGTTTCTAAGAGAGAGACAAAAAGATATAGAACGAACATACAAAATGAGCGAATTTATTTATATAGTTATTATGCATTATGTAAGCATTGAGATTTTTTTACAGAATAAAGGTGTTTTCTTGTTTGAGTTTCATGCAAATACAAATACAAATACAAATATTTTATTGATAACACCAATGTTACAAGTCAATGTTAGAGGCAATAGGGAAGAATTAAAAAAAAAGTAATAAATGAATATTTTAAAGCAAGAATAGAGCTCCATTACTCATTGCGGGCACGGAACCCTAAAAACTTCTGCTTATAGCTGTGAACATCGAACAACTGCACGAATACATCGTGTCGCCTTATCAGGGCGAGTCCAATCCTGGCCACTCTTAAGTGGTTATCGAATGGTCCCAGCGACCTTTCTGGATTAGGGCAGAATAGATTCAGCGGCCATTGTGTTCCGTAACCGATCTGTGTTATTCCGCCGAGGTCCGGACGGAATGGTGTAACGTTGCCGCAGGGCCCTGGACCTTAGGACGTAGTACATAACGTTTCCACAAACTTTTATAAAGCTTGCATAAGGTAGTTGCAGCCACCGTTGAAAATCATTGTGTCAATGTCAAAAACTTTATCGGGCCAGTGATTTTCTAATAGAAAATAACAAATATTAGTTTTCTACAAGAGTGCTATATATGCCCCTATGTTTGTATGTGTGTATGTATCTGCTTGTGTATGTTTCTGAGTTTTTTATTTCAACAAAACTTTTAAATGCCTGAACCGATTTAGAATCCTTACATTATTTTGAGTGACACTGGCCATGTAATTTTTGTGCTTACCATCTTCGACCACAGGTGAGCTGTGGTCAAACATATATTTTTCATAAATTAAACTATATTTTTAACGCGATATTAATCTGCCACCATACTTTAAGTAAATTGATAACAAAAACGAAGAGTTCAACAACTGACTTGTTAGTAAGCTGTACCAAACTTCTAGAACGTCGTGTTTCGGTGGTTTTTCAATTTGTACGCGTGGATTTGTGCCCTGTTACGGGGGTTAAGCTGCTTTTAGTGATGTACCTACTCCGAACAGTGCCCTTGTATTGTACTGTTATGTGAAACTATTTAGGGGATTGTATTTCAAATATATGATTGGTCTACGAGTGAAACAAAATTAAATTACTGAGTCAGCACTTTTTATGGCAACAAAAATACAATGCTTTCGTCAGGGCAAGAGATAAGGCCTGTTTTTGATTGACTATTTTAGCGGTTCCCTAGACAAAAGTCACTCTAGAAAATAATCAGGGCAGGCAATGGAAAATGGATCCATTTATATTATAACGGACTCAAACTGTTACTTAGAGGGTAAGGATTGTCTAAGATCGAGTTGTGTGAATAATAATAGAAGTTGAAATTAATTCTTAGTGTTTTCCTAAACATTTTTTTTTATGGCTGACAGGCTATGTGTTTGACCACTACTCACCTGATGTTAAATGATGGTCGAAGATGGTAAAGCACACCTAGACTGAAATATAACTAGCTCTCAAGTAAGGCTGCCGGAACACACCGTTAGATGCTTGGCGGCAGATTTTCAACTTGAGGGTGGTAGCTAGCCAGCCGAGTACTAGAAAGTACCCTACCACCACGCTATGGTTTCCTCACGATGTTTTCCTTCACCGGCAACTCAAGCTCATTGTTGGAGTTTGAAGCCACGCCCTTCGGCATGCGAACCGGCCGCGCTAACCACTGAGCTATCATCTCTACAAAAACATGTCATAGGTAGTAGAGCATTCCGTTGTTTAACAACAAACCTTTTACTTCGAAACAGCTGTTCTAATCTGTCGTTTTCATTTAGTTCTAAAACGTATAAAACAACACTTTATAATTTGTTGAACATGTCAACATTTGTGCCGAACAATGCATTTTTGCGGGGAATTTCACTTCAATGTTTTAATATAAACAGAAGTGCTGCGGAAAGTCATCGTATTTTAGTAGAAGTTTATGGTGAACATGCTCTTGAAGAGTAGAAGTGTCAAAAGGGGTTTGCACATTTTAAAATTTCGATTTGGAGCACAAAGAGCAACCTGTAGGTACTACTTACCAAAATATCTGAAGATAAGGTGGAGGCTTTACTTAACGCAGACTCATGTCAAACTTCAAGAATTAAATAGCTAAATTTGCTGTAAGTAACAACAAAATACTGTACTACTTAAAATAAGGTTATTCACACAGCACCAACTGGTCCCAAACTAAGAAAATATTAAACTATGGGAACCAAATAACTGATTGTTTGTTTTGTTACTTTGAGTAACAAAACAAAGTCCAGGGCAGCTTTGGCGCTCATAAATAAATATCATAGGACACGTTACGCACAGCGCCATCTGACCCCAAACTAAGAAGAGCTTGTGTGATGGAAGTTAGATAATTGATGGAATACATAAATACTTATTTTTTTTAAATACATACTTACAATACATACAGAACACCCAGACACAGAACAAACATTTTTTTTATAACATAAAATGTTTGTTCTTGACGGGAATCGAACCCACGGCAGACATACTACCAATAAGCCAACTGGGCTGTCATCATTACTTTGAGACTTTCGATGTTTAGTCTAAAAAGCCCTGTAATTCCCGCTAGCAGCAGTAAGTACCCATCAAAACAGAACACAGTAATATTTGCACACTACCTGTTGGCAGCAGAATATCTGGTACTGCGGTATCTACCTAGACAACCTCCTACTAAGAAGATTTCCCACCAAGTAAAAAAGGCTAATAGCCTCCCAAGTACAGCTTATATGACTTAGTAACTTCAAAAAACTCCGTGCTTAAAACTTATAAATACCATAAACAAAACATACATACAAGAAGCCACATTACACGGCATTCGTAGCCCATGTGTCCCACAAATGGACACTATCCGACCTCGGGGACGAATAAAAATAATATACACGAGGATTAAGTTAATCCTATGATGAATGGGGGTCGAAACATAGATGTATGAGTGGATGCGCCGTTAGTGCTGTGGGTAATAGCCGGCATAATTTATCTTCATATTTTGAAAGCATTAGGGTTCACATTTGTTAGAGAAGTAATGCAACATGATTATTAATATCTCTTGTGCTTGGGCCGGATATAAGAGCCAGGTGAAGGGGCAAAATAGACAGATACATTCTTTATTGCCCACACCAAATATAAATACCAAATACGATAGAAAAAATAAACTTGAATGCTAACAAACTTTTAATTTAGTCACACAAATGTTTGTCCTGTGTGGGAATCAAACCCACGCCCTACAGCTCTTAAAACAGATACAAAACGAAATGAGCTAACAGGACAGTCAAAACCAATTAAATGTGATTAAACTAGTCATGAAAATTTAAGAAACATAGAAAATTGTTTTTGCTTTAATATTCATAAATATAAAGATATTAGTATAGGTTTTTACCTACCTGTATTATTATAATACAGTAGATCTGGCTAAGGCCTGTCTCTCACTAGGCTATTGATAAGCGATACGATTTTTGCACACATCATCGGTTGCTCGTCAATAGCCACCACGCAATTCGTTGATAACAAAATAATCAAATCAAAAACAATTTTATTTTCTGAATAGATTTGTACATAGTGTGTCTGGCCGACGCGACATGTTAACAAAACACTGGTGTTTGATTGACTCAACGTAGAAATACCGCTAGCATGCTTTGTACACAAACATCCATACCTAGCAAAATTTGTTGCACACCGGCGAATGTATTTTCATTCGCCGTTGCACACGCTCAATTTAATAATTTTACATTCTACATAATATAATTCCACCCTGCCCATTCTACTATCGGACAGCCAGAAGCTCCAACAAGCAACACCGCTTCAAGGTCAATATTCCAAAAACTTGAACTAAACGGTTCGAATCTACCTTTATTTTACGAACCGCTAAACAATGGAATTTGCTGCCCGAGTAGGTGTTCCCTGATAGATACAATCTGGGTGCCTTCAAATCGCAAGTAAATCGGTTTCTTCTAAGCGAGCGTGCTCCACCGTAGACCGCATCATCACTTAAAACCAGGTCTACCTGCTGTGTTGCCAACTAAATACAACCCAGGGTTGTTTAATAAAAACGTGAATAAGTACTTACTTCATAGGCAAGCGCGCTCCTCCTTCGGCCACGTTGTTGCTTTCCATTAGATGAGATTGAGCGAACACATGTCTAACTTGTTGTAAGAAAACTAGAAACAGTACGAGCTTACACAGAGAAGCAACGAAGTCTATAAAATACGCGCGCGCGCACACACACAAGGGATTCGAGAGAAATGGAGTAGAGCGGGCATGACGACGACGACAGAGAGCGTCACGCCGTTTGCCGTCACGGCATACAAGTGGGTTTTACTGCCAAGGCGCACCAATAGATGTTTCATACCAAGAAAAATAATATTAGATGAAAAAAACCGAACAGCAAATTCGGATGCGATATACATATATTATGGATCGCATCTTAGTCGCGTATCGTATGAATGTCTTTGTGGAAGACAGGCCTTACTCTCACTGCGTATTTAGTTAAGTTTTCGGAGCCCCAACTGCGAAGCTGCGTAAGTAAGATAGAAAATAGCTCCTTACGTGAACTTAGCTTGTGCGCTCAATAATTCAAGGACGCCCAAGTGGGGCGTAATCATTATTTCATACGAGGACACATCGCAGAAGCGATCCTTGAGGAAATTGTGGGGAGAAATTAGTGATTAAATCTTGCTTTAAAATGTGGGTGTTACGTCAACAATTCGCACCCTACTACTTTACTCGCGTTTCTAGTACGAAGACTAAAAGGACATTATTAATAAGCTTGCTCTACCTGTCTGTTACCTCATGATCGAATAAGATGATTAAGATGGTAAACACAGTTAGCCTGGAATTGAACTGGTTCTCAAGTGAGACTTCCGGGACACACAGAGGGTGTTAACTAGCTAGCCGTCACCTGGCATGCTATGGTTTCCTCACGATGATTTCCTTCACCGGCAACTCAAGCTCATTGTTGGAGTTTGAACCCACGCCTTCCAACGTGTCATCCGACCGCGTGAGCTATCATCGCTACCAAATAATAACGCTAATATTACTATAGCTGATTATGACAATTCGTTTCGGATCATTCCAGTTTTTATAAAGCGTCTCATTGTTAGACCTCTTCTTAATGTGACAAGGTGAGGCCATAGTTCAGTATGCCGGCTAAATACGGGTTGACCAATTCCATACTCTCAGGTATGAAGGTTTCCTCACGTTTCAATTTAGCAGCATAATGCAAGTAACATAGAAATTGCAGATGAGTGAATTCGTAACTAGGACCTCCAGATTGAAAACCAGATAGTTTCTCAATTAGGCTGCAATAGTTTGTTCATAAATTAACAGTAACAATTAGTTAACGTGGTAGATTTTTGAAAAGTGCATTCGTTGGTAATGAATTAATCAAGGACGGAAGAAAATGTGAGAACATAAAATGTTGTGGAATTAAATTTGATAAGCAAGCGAGCCAAATTCGCTCACATCACTACTTCCCATCTGTGTAAAATATGTATTGAGATGTTGCATGAGAGGTGTTAGATGTTAATTAAAGTTAACCCTGTACGCAATTTAATGAGTTAGAAATATTTTACTTGGTCCAACAGGCCACGAGTCACAACCACATGCATTGTGTTAACCCGGTCAGTTCGGTCTCAAGAACCCTCGCACGTAACAAGGGTCTCTGTGACCGGTCGAGTAACTCGACACAATGCAGTCATGGGATTCAGTGATCTGGTAGACAGTAATTCCTTCGCTGTTTACATGACACGCTTCTGGTTTCAACTATATAGACTTAACAATTTTTTCCTACCCTAGTTATTTTTTTAACCCTAGTTAAGATTTAAACTTCTTCTTCCCATATTGTAAAAAAAATTGTTTAAAATCCAATTTAACAAAGGTCACGGATCCCGGTGTCTGTGGAGTATAATTTAAAAATAAATAAATAAAAAAGCCGTTTTTTTTATTATTTGCTTTTATTTTTAAGACACAAAAATTCCAAAATCGTGTGTAAAAAATATTTTCACATTACAAAAAGCTCGTTTCGTAGTAGTTCTGTCTCGGGAACTGAAAGACGTGGGTTCAATTCGTGCCCAGGACTAACATTTATGTGCCGAACATACATATATGTATGAATTTACAACAAAAAAAGTATTTAAGTATACTTTCACCCTTTTGGTTTTGAGCTTTGCTTAGTTTAGGACTAGATGACGCTGTGTAAAATGTCGACGAAAATGACACTTTTTATGAAAAAAATGTGTATGTTTTCACTCACAATATTCGAATTTAGGAGAGTTATTTTTTTTTGCGAAAATACTTTCGTGAATTTGCTGCCCGAGTGAGTGTGGGCACAAAGTACGAGCCAGCGCGGGAATCACTACCGCTATCTTCCTTCGCCCTAATTCGTAGACTAACCTTTTAGCACCATACATATACGATAGGAGCTCTAAGAAGCGACACCGCTTCATGGTCGATATTCCAAAACGAACTAAACGGTTCGAATCTACCTTCATTGTGCGAACCGCTAGAGAACGGAATTTGTTTCCCGAGTGGGTAATTGGGTATTCTCCAATAAATACAATCAGGGTGCCTTCAATTCGCGAGTGAATCAGTTTCTTCTAGGCGAGCGTGCTCCACCGAAGACTTCATCTTCGCTTATCATCAGGCGACTTGGCGGTCAAACGCAAGCCTATAACATATATTTAAAAAAAAACTAATAAATCAACAATCATTCATAGATTCACAACTGTACGTAAATGTCAAATATCAACACAATTATTTTGATACGAGATAAATCTCTCGTATATACAGCACCAATCTTTCTATAAATAGACAACAGGGACTGAATTTGTGCACATCTTTCGGCGAGCGGACCCCCGTAACTCCTGAGACAGATTCACGAGTTTTCAAATGGCCGATTTAGCTGTTGTTGCGATTTAGTTGGGTCGTGTGTTAGGCTTTTGTGTATTATTGTTATGGAATAGCAGTTTTATAGCAAGTTCATTTATTTTCTAATCTAATAAAAAATATGTAACCCGACTGCCATTAAAATAGCTTTAGTTAAATAACTTTTTAAACAAATTTGTTATTTAAATTTAAACATATAACTTATGTATACATTTGTAATCCTCTTTTAATTGCCTTTATTTAAATACCCTACTTGATAAGTTTTTTTTTTTAAATATTTATTAACGTATTACAGTTTCGCGCTAAAAATCCATCAAATAAAAAAAAGATTTTTTTTAATTTCCTCTTGGTAAGTTTTAAAAGAAATCAATAGGTGTTGAACGACAGTACACTTGATCGACGATGGTAACACGTATTGAGATGAACAAATGCTATCTCGTTCACTTGACGGTATATCAATAACTCTTGCAGATGTACCCAGAGCTTTGAACACCAAAACCAAGTCCACGGTATCTCTGTATTGACGCTTGTTATAGAACATTCTATTAAGAGTATCATTAGCCCTGTATTTTTTATGTAAAATTTATGAGACGAACCAGATGCTTTCCTGACGGTAAGAGATATGGCCATTGCTGTGATATACAGAACATTGGAGTAACAAAACAAAGTCAGGAGCTATCGCTGTTTTGGCACTCAATACTTTGAGATTTTCGACAGTTAAATCTCAACAACCCAGTAAATTCGCTAGCTGCAGTACCCTTCAAACCGGAACACTAACACACTACTGCTTGGCGCCAGAATATCTGATACTGCGGTGGTACCTAGACGACCACCAAACCTAAATAAAAAACCAAAAAAGAACAGGGTGATGTTTAAACGCTACTAATTGGAGGTAGAATTTTTGATTGTAAGATCAGTCTGTTTTTCTATCTAATCAAAAGAGACATACAAAAAAAAAAATGAATTACGTCTTTCTAAGCCAGAAATTATTTATGGAGTTTCAAAACTGCTTCATTTCCCAGTTCGTTTGGGTTCCTACGGAGCTACGAACATAAACAGTCTCAATAATATCTATCGGAAACTTCGTACAACATAACATTTCAATTAAACTGGCCAACAACAAACTGCTAGAAGCGGGCGGAAGCGTCAGCCCGTGTTTGGGGTCAATACAAACAGAACTGTTAAACTCATACCGAGGATCAGGAGCAAAGTGTAGTGGTGGCTGCGAAGCCACTCCGTACTGAATTATCACTAATTTCCTCACAAGACGTTATAGTTTAATAACTTTTTTAATGTGAGAGTAATGAGACGAACATGACTCTCTTCTACAGGTATGAAATAACGCATGTCCATGACCATTGCAGCGAAACAAATACAAAATACAAATATTTTATTGATAACACCAATGTTACAAGTCGATTCCGTAATATAATTTTAAATATATCATTAAAATAGTTTTAAAACATTAATTACATATCAATGAATAAAAAACTAAATGTCAAAATGAAGTACCTACATATGTCCATGTAAAAACATGTCAATATAAAAATACTACCAATATAAAAATGACAAAGTATAATTAAATTTAAAATAACCCTACGCAATTAACCAAACATAGCTACCGCAAGGAAACTGGCTTTCAAATGAAAAAAAACCGCGTTAAAATCGGTCCATACGTTTGAGAGCTACGATGCCACAGACAGACACACATACAGATAGACATTATCGACGTCAAACTTATAACACCCCTCCTTTTGCGTCGGGGGTTAAGAAATATGTCAATATACAAAAAGTATCGCCATATAATAAAATGTCAAAAAAAATCATAATTACTTACTAGTAAAATAATCATCTTTTATTTTGAAATACTCGTCAATGTCATAAACACAGAGCTTTAAGTAACGACACAAATTCCAGGGCATCGCTGCTTTTGCGCTCATTACCTACAAGGTGGTATCGTGGATCTACTAATCTTTGTCTTTTGTCTCTGTTAGAAATTTATTTTACCCATTTACCTACAGAGCAACTTTTTTTTACTGTTGACGGGTTAGGTGTTAGGCGCCTCACCTGATGTTAGATGACGGTGTGGTCGAAGATAATGAACACGCTTGGCTTGGAATGGAACAGACCCTCAAAACTAATTTTAATCCAAGGCATATTTTTGGACGATTAATGTAAAGGTGTTGGCCGAAGATGGTAAAGCACACGGAGCCAGTAATAAAGAAAACAATTTTATCGAAGGACATTTCTTGCAGTGCCGCCGATTCCAAATCTAAGTAAAGCTTTTACTATGGAAACCACATAGACTACTTACATAATTTGAGTTTGATTCTGTATTTACTAGCCAATAAGAAGATAGTCCATGCTTGATGTTTGTATGTTCACACCCGTAACACGAAACTCAACGCGAACTATATGTAACTTTATACTGTATGCCATAGAATTTCACTGGAGAGGTTGTACCAGCCGTTATTAGACTGAGTAAAGTAACGTTCGATAGGAACTAATTAATTAATAGTATCACAGGGCAAGGTAAACGTAGTTTTGGTCGTAAACAGTGAGATGGGTCGATGGGCGTTTCGGGTCTTGGGGCGTACTTTTTTCCGGTCCTTCTTCTATAACAAACTATTTTTTGTAATAATTCATTTTTCTCTCATAATAGTTTGCTTTTATATTGTCTGTACGATGTTTTTAGTATTGTTCCGTTTTGTTCCCAACTGCATCTCTCTTTTTTTGTCTGCGATAATAAATAATACATTATATTTTCTATTCGGTCCCCAAGACACAAACCTCGGGATTCAATGATTACCTTTTTATACTCTGAATTGTAATGTCAAATACCACCTCTAGATGTACTAAGACAATTGTATTTTTTTTTTTCTCTTTATACTGTACTCTTTCTGGGAATTAAATTTATTTTTATCTTTATTGTAATAGTAACATTATAAAAAAAAATAAAAAAAACCATTTGAATAAATGGTTGGATATTTTTTTTCTTTATTTTTGACATTGCTCTTTGTGCATCCTTTGTGTAATTTTAAAGTTGACAAACTATGTGTTTAACAGCTCACATCATCACATATCACTCACATATCATCAGCCATAGGTCGTCCACTGCTGGACACATAGGCCTCCTCCTAGGGGGGTTTTGCCAATACTCGCCACGCTGGGCAGGCGGGTTGGCGAGCGCAGTTAGGTGTGATTGTTCAAGTAAGACGCTGCTGCCCATCTTCCGGATTACATCCCTTAGCCGACTCTTACGACAACCACGGGTAGAGAGGGTGGGGTACTATTCTTACGCCCGCACCACCACGGCTCAACAACTCAGCTGATGTTACATGGCATTGTGGTCGAAGATGGTGAACACGCGTGGCTTGAAATGAAACTGACTATCAAGGGATGCTATCGGAACACACTACACAGTAAAATTTCACAAGCTCGAGCTTACCTACTGTTGGAGTTTGAACCCACGCCCTTCGGCGTGTAAACCGACCACCTTAACAACTATCGTCGCTTTTTTTTCTTAAAAGTAAGCCAAGCCCTGCCTTAGTTTCTCAAAATTTGTTAACCGGATAAAGCGAAACGTTATCCCTTTGCTACCGTCATCCCTCGCAAAACTAAAGATAAACATCGGAAAGACTTTATTAGCCGAGATAGCTGTTAGGCACACGGCGTCTTCTCAAGGGGATACTTGTTATAAATTAAGAAGACCCCCACTCGTTCCGGCCTTATCTTTATTAGGGTCCCAGCTACTCGTGAAATTAAGTAATCACATAACACGCTAGAGAAATTGATTGAGATTTTGTTAGGAAAAATTACCGTTGTTCCTATGTGATAAGCTTCGGATTTAATGGAGACGTACTTCCTTATATCGGGGTAGGGTGTTTTAAGTCAAGCGGAGGTATAACCCGAAATTAAAATAGTACTTTGATTCCATGTCAACATTCTGTGTAGTCTCTAGTTTGATACGTCAAGACGAATACGTCCATCGTTTTAGTCTTTATCAACATTTTATTTAATGTAATGCTAATGAAATGTATGTATGTAATAATAATGAATGTAGTAGTAGGGCTGCTAGTTCTGGAGTGGAGACCACGGACCGGCAAGCGCAGCGTAAGACTGCCACTCACAAGGTGGGCAGACGACCGCAGGAACGCGCTGGATGCGAGCCGCTTCCAACCGGTCTTTATGCAAATGAATGGGAGAGGCCTATGTCCAGCAGTGGACGTCCTGCGGCTGATGATGATGACGATGAATAGTAATGAGATGAACGAGACGCTCTCCTGATGCTAAGCGATAACGCATGTTCATTTCCATTGCAGCGATATACAGAACTTTGAGTAGTAAAACAAAGAAGTACAGTGCATTAATAAGGAGATCAACCACCAAAGGAATATTTACTATCGTAACTGTGTTCATGTGAAATTTGTAAATCTTTTTGTCAGAATTAAAAGAATGAATCAGCTAAAAGCCAATAACAGTATCAATTATTATTGTTTTAAAGTCTATAATGTTCATTTTTTGTATGTGCAAGTTTCGGCAATAATTATTTTCTCTCAATATATAATTTATATCGTCGTACCGAAAACTTTTAGTACTTATTTCTAGTAGAAAATGTTGAAGTATAAATATTTTTACTACTAAAAGTATTTAAGTATAGGTTATTTAGATTATGTAAATATGTTGAAGAAGTTTGTACCGAAACTTGCAAGTTGTGTGTACGTGAGGCGTTTATCGTCAGCTTCTTTGAAAGTATAATAGTTTGTAAGCTAACCGAGTTGAGAACTTGATACGGACACCTATTTTCTGAAAGTTTTCTTGTTTGTATCGAGTCTGGTTACTAAAAACAACTACTTATTGTGATTAGACAATTTATAATAATAAAAATGCCTTATAAGTGAAATGTGTCTGTGGGTGTTCGCCGATAGATACAATCTGGGTGTCTTCAAGTCGCGAATGAATCTGGTTCTTCCAGGCAAGCGTGCTTCATCGTAGATCACTTCTACTCGAAGGAGTTTTTAGCGTTAGCATTTGAAGTAATATTTTTTTAAAAAGTCAAAAGTTATATTTACGTACCTATAAAAACGCAAACTGAAATAGCTTAAAGTCACCTTAAAAGAAAAAAAAACTTTTTTTAAAGTCTTGGTTGACTCGAAAATATAGCTGTTAGCGATAAGCCCGCCACTTGTGGCACTAGCTAATAAGATTTTTTTGTTTTCTGTGTGCATTCATCTTTCATATTTCTGGTGTGCACATTTTTATTGTTAGACATTTTTTTTTTTATAAATTTTATTTTTTCTTGAGACTAAAATGTGTGGTGTTTAATTAATGTATTTGTTTACTTAGATATTTTTTTTGTATTTAGCTACATACGAGTCCTAGTAACCTGAAATAAATATGTATTATTATAAAGAGTTTCCGTCTATCTATATATATAAACACGAAAACTCATCACCCGAACTGAAAATGAACTACGGGCTAAAGGAACGAATTCTTTACACATTCTCAATTAACTTTTCTATTTTTAAAATTAATTTGAAATTTTAAAAAAATATATCAATTTTTAAATTTAATAGTGAGCAGTAAACTTCGAAAAGCTGCCGGTTTCTGCTACTGACGCGTTCGACTAATTTAATCATACCGAAGTACAATTGCGTACCATTCACACGACTAATTAAATTAATTGAAATTTTACACTCCCTTTTAATTTATTACTATTGAACGTAGTTAATAAAAGGTTCGCAGATGGGTCGTGCAAAAACGACTGTAGAGATTCAATTGAATCGAGATCCAGTTGAACCATTACTCATTTACGGACAACTCGAACCGCCTGCTCGGTTCCCAGATATTTTTAGATAGATTAACATTACAGATGTAGGTACGAACGATAAACATTTGGTGATAAACATATTAAGCCCAGTTATTAGCTCTAAAAAGCGACGCCGCTTCATGGTTTAAATTCCAAAGACTTAATCTAAACAGTGCGATTCCAGCTTCATCGTACGAACCGCTTAACAATGGAAATTGCTGCTTGAGTAGATGTTCGCTGGTAGATACAATCTGGATGCCTTAACGTTGCGAGAGAAACGATTTTTTCTATGCAAGGGTGCACCGTCGTAGACCGCACCTTCGTTTAACATCAAGCGAGATGAAGGTCAAACGCAAGCCTATTTATTATGAAAAAAGCAATTGTCATCAGTAGGTCTCTGTACGATCTGTTATTATCACTTCAATTAGACCACAAAAAATCATTTGCACAACATGAACAAAAAATTTAAAGTTAGCGAGTAAAAACAGAGCCGACATTAAATGAATACGACAGAAATTTCGGTACAACACAACGTTTTATGCAAATTATGCAACTATTGTGTTGCTGATTTATTCCATACATACGGCTTGCTAGACATTACTTAAAACGCTCGTAAAAACTGGCCTAGATTACACGACCACCACTTTTATGACGTAAACGTCCGCAATGTTCTGTTAGTATTGTTGTTTCTTGTTTCTGCTTCCGAATGCTTACACTGGAGAAATTGCAATTGTAGAAAAGCCTTATACTACATACTCAGCAATTCAACCCAGCAAGCAGCAGCTTTGCTGGGTTAGTAGTAATGGACTTGACCATTTATAGAGAACAAGCGACCCGTCCCGGCTTTGCACGGGTGCAATGTAGATGCTAATGTGGTGCATATGCTTATATTATACATAGTACCTGGATGACCGAGCTTCGCTCTGCTGAAAACATGGATAAAACGACGTTTTCTAAAAATGAAACCTAGCTAGGTCAATTTATCGCCCTCGATACCCCGATACTAAATTTCATGAAAATCTTTCGAGCCATTTCCGAGATTCAGATCATATATATATATATATAATTATATACATATATACAAGAATTGCTTGTTTAAAGGTAGGTATTAGATTAGATAAACCTTTCTCTTTAGTCACTCTATTGATGGAAACCGCATTAAAATCCGTTGCGTAGTTTAAAACATCTAAGCGTACAGACGGCGGAAGGCGACTTTGTTTTATACTATGTAGAGATGTTTAAAAATTTTACTAGATGGTAGATCTCGTATACTTGGCAAGGTGGTTACACATAAACCTATTTAGAAATAAAAAATAAAACCCTTGGTGGAAGGTTTTCAACCATAGTGGTAGCTAGCCAGCCAGATTAGAATCTGTTTATAAACCAATTTAGAAATAAAAAAAGTCCGAATCTGTTTATCTGGTAGATGTGAAACTAAATGTCTGAGAACCTTATCAAGAAAATTATTTGCTTCTAATTCCATTGGCACTATAAAAATAATTTTCTCCCGAGAAATCCTTTTCTCCTTGTACCGTAATTAGTTCTATTTGAGTTATTAGATACTCGCTTAATTAATGATATTGCTGGGTCTGAATACCACAAACATCAGTATAAATATATTCAATGAACAAGTGTTAGTTATTACTTCATGTTTTCTAGAAAAATGGAGCCGCGAACATGGCATATTTTTTTAAATCCGATATTCGGATACTTACATAGATTTTTCTTATGGTAGGTGCCAACTAGTGCAGTTTGGTAGCCGCAAGCCTTTAGTATTGATAGATTTCTAGAGGACGCTTATTGGTAGATTTCCTGAGCAGGAGGTCGTCTAGGTAGCTACCACCGTAGTACCAGATATTCTGTCGCTATGCAGTAGTATGTAAACATTACTGTGTTCCAGCTTGAAGGGTACTGCAGCTAGCGAAATTACAGGGCTATTGAGACTAACCATCTAGTCTCAAAGTAATGAGCGCCAAGCCACCGATGCCCTGTACTTTGTTTTACTACTCAAAGTTTTGTGTACCACTGCAATGGTCATGAACATGCATTATCTTATACCATCAGGAGAGCATCCTCATCGTCGTTTCACTTTTACATTAAAATTAAAGATTTTATTTTTGCATTAAAATTGTAAATGCGTAAATTAAAATTTCAGCAAGCACAGAGGTTCGAGACGCACTTGATTCTTACCGTAGCTGTTGGACCATTGAAAAAATAGCAAAACAGCAAGAAATATAACTAGAGAAACTGTTTTGTTCTGCAGCGGAGCAACCATGGCTAAAATAATAATAGTAGTAAGAAATATAGAAGACTGCTGGTTATTAGGGCTGCCGTATCAAGAACAACTGTCATTTGGATTTTTGAATCCAAACATTAGGTTTCATCGAGACGTTATTGTATTGTATTGTATTTAATTTACATTCCATTGGAACATCTTTTTTTTTTTTTTTTTTTTTTAATCTTTATTTTTTGGGGACTTCTGTCAACACTGACATGTCAGTCCCATCGTTCTATAACTATTATACTATCTAATATCCTAATTAAATCATCCAAGTAATATCTCTGCTTAGGATGAGGCTAGCAGATGCTTAAGCATTTTAAAAACCCGCTCCGCGGCCTCCGACGTCGGAGCCGCTAGGATGTGGATGAACACACCCATATCATATCGGCCCAACCCCAGGTCCCGCATCAGCAAGTCTCTTTCATTTTTGTTCCGGACACATTCCATCAGCAAGTGATAGGCGTCATCTACTGATCCACAGAATTCGCAATCAGGTGATTCTTCTTTTTTCATCAAGAAGCCAAAACTCTTGGATGGAATATGCCCAGATCTTATCCTATGTGCCAAAACAATCATTTGTCTGTTCAGCCTGGTTTCAACAAACCAAGGTATTCGAGGAGGCTCACTCTGAATTGCTGAGTACCAAATGCCTTTATATTTACTACTTTCCTTAAAATATTCTACGTAATTAGTGCGGCACTTTCTTCTTATTTTAAAAAGCACTTCCGTATAATACGGTTTAACATCTATGTAAATTCCCTCTGTCACTGCTAATTTGGCCAGTCTGTCAGCCTCCTCGTTACCTTTAATCCCTACGTGTGATGGAACCCACTGCAACTTCAGCTCTTTTTCCTCCTTAGCTAGAGTGTCTATCTTTTTCAGTACTTCGTATGCTACAGGCACACCTCTGACACCAGAAGCGCATCGTGTTAAGTGCTGCAAAGCACTTTTGCTGTCTGTCAGTATGACCACATATCTACCGCCCGAACTAGCAATGGAGTCAAGAGATTTGGAGATTGCAATGAGTTCCATCGTCATAATTGATAGATCCGCCCGTGTTTTGTACATGGCTATACTGCCATCTCTGAGGTTACAATACGCCGCCCCAAGACCATTTGCATTTTTTGATCCATCTGTGTAGTACCTAGCATAACCCAGATATTTAGTGTTAATTTCTTTAATAATTTCAAACTTTAGAGACGTTCCTTCGTGACTTCTTTTAGACCCAGAAACACATTCTAAATTATGTTCTATTACACCATTTAGTTTAACGTAACTCATCCAGATAGGCAATGAATACATTTCAAAATTATTAGTAGAATGGACGTCGATATCCTTGCACTCATTAGCTGCAAAGACCAACAACGGCTTTTTCCTAGTTCGCCAATAAGGTAAGTTTAACCGTTCCTGTAGTTCCTGCACAAGTTGAATGGTTTGATTATTATTGCAGGCTAGACTTTTAAGATAAAATTTATATGCAAGATACAATCTTCTTAGGTGCAATGGTGTAACACAGACTTCACTCTCCATTACGTGGATCGGGGTGGTTCTAATAAAGCCTCCTATAATTCTCAGAGCCTGATTTTGTATCTTATTCAATTTATATATATGCTCCTTCGCGCTGCTGTCATACAGGAAGCAACTATAATCCATCCTACTTCTCACTAATGAGATATAAAGAGTTCGTAAATATTTCGGATGAACTCCCCACGAGGGACCTGCTAGTACTTTAAACATATTTAAATGTCTTCTTGTTTTTTTTTCCAATTCTTTAATATGTTTGTTCCACCGCAAAGATTGGTCAAGCCACATTCCTAAATATTTCATATCAGTTACGGAGTCTATTGATTTATTTTTGATTTTGAGTTTTATGGTATTACATTTACGCCCCCTACTAAATAACAGTAATTTAGTTTTACTGTCCGAAAGTTCTAAACCGATTTCATTAAGTTTGTTTATTATAGAATCTAGTGCCCTCTGTAGATGAAATTCACAATAATTTAGATTTTTACTACTAAGATAGAAGACAAAGTCATCAGCGTATTGAGATATGGATATTACATTTGCTATGTCACCACAAAGCTTGTGTGTTGTTATGTTGAAAAGCAGTGGGGCTAAAGGGTCACCTTGTGCAATTCCTTTGTTCGTCCATCGACTGAACATTGTATTACTATTTTGATCCACTTTTATTTGAAGGCACCTCGAGCTTAAAAAATTCCAAATATAATTACAGATGCTAGTACCTACACTGAGTTCATCAAGAATACTTACTAATTTATCAATTAAAACATTATTGTAAGCGTTTTCAACATCAAGGAAGCAAGCTGCAGTAGGTTGGTCAAGCGAAAACCCTATTTGTATGCTTGTGACCAATCGAGCAAGCGAGTCCAGACAGGACTGGCCTCTCCTAAAGCCAGTTGCATATGAAGGCAATACTCTGTTTCTTTCTATATACCATTCAAGTCTTTTTCCTATCATATTATGAAAAGTTTTGCATAGGCACGAAATAAGTGATATAGGACGTAACTTCGGCTCTTGGTTATTGCTATTATTATTATTGTTTATCTTAGGTATGGGAACTATTGTTATAGTCCGCCATTGTTGTGGAATACTACCAGATGTATAAATAGTGTTAAAAAGATAAATTAAATATTCCTTACCCACACGTGGCAAGTGGTATAACATAGAATACGTAATTCCATCACTACCCGGAGCAGTGTCTTTTTTTTTCAAGCAGTTTTCTAGTTCATGTAACGTAAAAGGGAGTTGTAACAATTCATTCTTAGACGTTATATGAGGTTTATTGTTTAAAACCGAGTCCGGTGCCAGACTACATAGCAACTCTTTTTGTTTGGCCTCGGACGGATAATATTTGGACTGGCGACATCCCTTGTACCAGCGCATCTTACTCCACATCTCTGACACTGATGTTGTTTCATTGATGCTGCTACAAAAATTTTGCCAGCTATTAATTTTAGCCTTTCTTATTAAATCATGTGCATATAACGTCTTTTCTTCTAGTATATTAAGATTGTTAGGAGTAGGGTTCCTTCTAAACGAACTAAGAGCTAGTCTTCGTTGGGCCACTGCTTCGGATAATGAAGGATCCCAATATTGCTTAGGTTTAAATTTAGCGGTAGGGTTTGTACATATTTTTATAACCGGAATATTTTTATCTATAGATAAAAATATCTGTTCTTGCAGGTAGTTATACAGTTGTTGTACATTCGTATAGTTGTTATAATCTACGCTAGAAAATGAATTTATCAGTTCATCCCCGTAAGCTTGCCAATTGGCTTTTTTAATGTTTCTTTTACTGATGAATTCCAAATAATCTCTATATGTCAGAGTAGTTTTAATAATAAAGTGATCACTTTTAAGGTTTTCATTTAGAACTTTCCAGTCTAACATTACTGCTATGTCAGATGAGGCAAAAGTTATATCCGGGGATGATCTCTGTATACTGCCACTGACTAGCCTCATTCGAGTGATGTCCCCGTTGTTGAGCGAGATAAACCCATTTTCCAGCGAAGAATCTAGCAATTGTGTACCTCTGGTATCTGTCTTATAAGACCAGTTTGTATGATGCCCGTTAAAGTCACCAGCTACCAAAGTGTTTCTAGTGCTAATTGAAAATAGCATATCCCAATCATTAATACACGTCTTTACTGGTTGAGTGCAGTATATGGATATGATATTCTCTAAGAAATTACAATTTAAAATTTTGATATGTAAGACTTCTATCCCTAAATTTCTTAAATTAGTTTTACACACATAGGAACGAATTGATTTGTGAACAATAATTGCAACCCCTCCCCAAGAGTCCTTCCTATCTTTTCTGTATACACTATAGCCATTAATATTTACGATATCATCACTATTTAGCCAAGTCTCTGACAATATTGCTATATGTACCTTTTCCTGGGTTAATAATGGTTCAAGATCAATCAATTTGGGCTTAAGGCTTTGTGCGTTCCACTGGATTATATTGATTGCAATGTCTTTATTTCGTGTATTATCCATTATGCATATTAAAAAGCTTTTTTAGCAAATCTCCTTCTGCAAACATATTCATCACAAAAGACTTAATTTCAGATAAGAACATCTTCACTGTCAACATAATTTTTTTTTCCAGATTCTCTTCCGAAAAAAAAATTTCTTTAATTTTTTCAAAAATATTTTTCCACTCAAACTTCCACTCCGTCTTCTTATGCCTTTTCTCTTTCTCCACATGTCTAGCTTCGTTCAAAGATTCGTTATATTTAGTTATGTCTTCCATTTCCAAATCTATGCCAGTTGTTACAGCTTCTTTGTAAGTCTTTTTCTTGCTGACATTTCTTTGGCTACTTTTATTTTTTTCGTTCCAAGTCGTAGGAATAATGACAGAAACAGCCCCCTCCTCTTCCTCTATATCTTCTATGTCAAAATCTGGCCACACCACTTTCGAGGTTGTTGCTGCAGTTGAGGTTCCCGATTGATCAGTTAGTCCGTTTTTTGATCTACTTGTCGGTAGCACAGGATAATCCACGGTATATGGTTGCTGTATACCAGCAAATCTAATGGCTTTTTTAACTTCCAGGTATATATTCAGCGCTTTCTTGTACGTTGTATTTTGTTCGCTCATTATAGTTCTTATTTTTTTTTCTTTCAGAAAGAATGGACAATTTTTATCTAATGCCATGTGAGGTCCCTTGCAATGGAGACACTTAAATATACTAATCTCACAGTTTTCGTGCTCGTTTCCACATTTTGGACAAAGAATCCTTTTACGAGGACAAAATTTCTTCGAATGTCCAAAACTCCAGCAGCCTGAACACTGTGTCACAGGAAACACGAACCGATCTACTTTGAACCTACAACCATACGCATATACATATTCTGGGCAAACGGGGTCTTTGAAACAAAGCCTAATAGTTTCACTATTTACCCACTTCCCGTCGAAATTCATGCGTTTTAATCTTCTTGAAGTAATGATATCTACAGAGCTGCTGAAACATGTTAAAATTTCCTGTTCGCTCATTTCTATATCAACGCCTTTAATTAAACCATATGATAAATTTCCTTCATCAGTAAATTGAATTCTAATATCTAAATGTACTATTTTCGAACAATTTATAAGTTTCTCTGCATGCTTCTTGTCATGAAATTGGACAAAAACCTTGAAGGGGCTTTTATACTTTATTCTAGTGACATTTGTAATATTTTCATCTCTCAACAACTTTGCAAGGGCCATTTGCTTCGGTAGCGGATTTATTGAAGATAAGCTTACTTCGCAATATGTTTCTGCATCGTCTATATTTTCTGATAACGTACCTTGAGCATGGACGCTTACCTGAGATAACACAGGATCCTTTCTCATTGTTTTTTTCTTAGGACGATCGACTGGAATAAAAGCCTCTTCACCACTTTCATCGCTTTTCTCGATAGGTCTAGAACGTTTCTCGACATTTCTATCGACAGTTCTCGTCTCTAAATCCATTTCATCACTCCAATTATGTTTACTTAGCTGCCCACATTCTATTTCAACATCACTTGTATCGGTTGGTAAATCCACAGACCCAGGTTTGATTATTTCATTGTTGTATGTAGCCATTGCTACTAGCGGTATTAACCGCGCGTATCGACGTTACTTTATTTTTATCCGTCAGATAAGTAAGTACACTCCACTCGCAACGTGCGCTCGTGACGGAATCCGTCGCGCGACTGCATTGGAACATCAAGAACACTTGGACATGTCAGGTAACAGAAAAATCAACAAATAAATAATTAATAAAATATTAAATAAGCTGCTGTAAAGAGGCATTGTCATTATTTTACACTATTTTTACTTACAATTAAAATAGTACTAATACTAATAATAATTAATTACGAGTATATCTGACGAGATAGACGATATACTGTTATTTCAATCGTTTATTCTTTTCTTAAATCATACATACGAGACCATCTTCATTTGCGAATTTTCCGATTTTTCTTTCCCCGAACACTTTATACGGACCCCTAATAAGATAAAAACAACGAAATCGATCCAATCACGGATTTCTCTCTTTGCGGGTAAAGTCGTTCACAAGTTCCCACTTACCAACGAATACCATTCAATATCTAATCAAATCATGTATTATTCTCATATAATAATTTATACGCTAACTTTATGGCCACAATCTATACGACGACGTTCATATCAGTAGTGAGATCGGTGCAGTCAGTACTTATGACCTCATTAAGTTAGTGACGTCCGAACAGTTGTTAAACGTGGGCTACACTAGTTTAAGTAAGTAGACAGTACAACTATAGATGAAAATATATATGTATGTACTCATAACTTAATAACATCTAGTGGTCCCGCTTTTTTACAGAATCCATGTTAGATAGTGCTACAGCTTTCCCAGATCTTAAAATGCCAATACACACACAAACAAGTAATTTAACCTTAGATTAAGATTAATGTTGGTTCCCCATCCCTGTACTATAAATAAAATTAAATGATAAAATAATAATAATATTGTAACTAAAAAATGTACAAAGGTCACCGAAGTATCTGCGGTAAGATGATTTCTTAAATCCCACTAATATCATAACTGTGAAAGTTTGGATGGATGGATGGACGGACGGATGTTTGTTTGTTACTCCATCACGCCAGAACGACTGAACGGATCTGGATGAAACTTTGATTGTAGATACTTTAGGCCCTGGAATAAAACATAGGATACTTTTCATCATCGTCATCATCCATCAACTCGCGGGTTAAACTAGTTAAATATAATGTGCAAACTTAGTCGTGTCCCAATGGCAATTATTCAAATAATAGTGTAAATGTATCCCCAGCTTGCAGTGAGAACTAGTTGATAGGAAGCTAGGCTTAGGGTAGCTAGAGTTGGGCTTCAGCCATTTAACAGCTCAGAGAGGAAAACAATGGTGAGTAACCCACGTGGTAGTAGGAGTAAGCGGATGTGGTATTGAGCATTATTGATACAGCATGCCGCTATCCTGAGAGGAACGGAGACGCAGCGCTGTGGGCTCCAGTGTGTTCCAATAGAGCTCTGGGACTCCTCTGTCCAGCACCAAGGAAGTCCACCAGAATTTGTTGGATACAATCTCAGATACCTCGACTGTGCCTTAACGTAATCAATATTTGGCAGATTTCAGAAATCTCCAACAAAAAAAAAGTATAATAACATAAAAGCTGTGATAAGACGAGGCCGCACGCGCGTTGTACTCTGCTTCGACTCCTTGAAAAAAGTCACCCGATGTGATCGAAACTATATTCGAAGTATACGACATAATTAAAAAACATGAGTAATCAACAAAAGTATTTATTGACGCTGTTTTATCTTAGTAAACTACAAAGCGTTTACTTGGTTTAATCACAAACTGTATAATAGTATAATTTAATATACAATATAGTAGCGATAAGCCCGTCGCTTTGAAACATCGTATCAATTAAACATGTTGAACAAGAGAGCCTGATTCATTGCACTCGAACAACTGTTTTGCAAACTATTCTGGAACTAATGCCACTACAACGAGCTCGGCTTTGTGTTGTTTATTGGCATATTTCAACTTGTACAGTTGTTTTACAATTGTACAGCAATAGTAGAATATGGCACACTAGTTTTAGAATTCCGTACCATAAAGCGATCTAATGGGACTCTATTTTAGATGTCCTGCCACAAATTAGAGCGCGTAGTTATTATTGTGGTCAGATTTTAAGCAAAATTAAAGGCCTGGTGAGACTTGCCGTCAAATGGTATAAAGTAAAAAACCGCCTACTGACAACAAAAGACAATAGACAACATTTTCTTTGTGACAAAAAGTCATAAATTTATTGAAACTAACCACTGAAAATAATATATATATATATATATATTCGTATATATAATAGTAACGAGCGCCAAAGCAGAGATGCCCAATGGGTTTATTTAAAACATTGTTACACCATCCTTCAAGTTGAGGCCGATTTTGACAGACATTCCTACCTCTCAGCTATTCGTTGTTTTTTTTAAATTAAGTATGATGTTAGAGACAAGTCCAAGACCATTTCAGCGATACACAGAAATTTGAGTAGCAAAACAAAGTCCAGGGCATCGCTGCTTTGGCGCTCATTACTTTGAGACATTACCATAGACATAAGTTACAAGTCATATTTCCAAACATGTCCAAAATAATATTTCAAAATAAATATGACATGTCGATATAAAAATATGTTAATAGTTATTTTTATTTAATTATTTTTTAGTTTTAATTAATCGTCAAAGTCATAAAACATGGTCTCTTGTAGCCTAGATCTCAGCTTGGTCCTGAACCACATGCTGGCGCAGTGCATCGGAAATGCAAGCGAGCAAGTAATCCTTTACCTTGTAATTTTATATATCCTATTTTTATATTATTAATAATAAAATAAGCTCTTCTGAAAACCTTTCACAAAATCGTTACACAACATCGATCGATTTAAAAATAAGTCTGAAAATATTTTTTTAATAACTGCGCTGTCTTCATTTGTGGTCGTTGACAGGTTTATTGTCAGCAGTACAGTAAAATTTAATGAATATAAAGTGAAAACGCCTTAATGAGATTAAGTCTGATTTAGTTGTCGTATTATAAATGCCCTGATCCCGCTAGCCGGGGCAGGCTGGCAGGTCGTGTTTATGAAACGCGCTACAATGGGAGAAAATCACGGATTAACTCGTCTTTTACGCACTATAGCTGCAGTAAGGTGGACCACGCGCTTTATTTGGCCCGGACCAGAACACACATTTATCATCACATAGATGTTTGTCCTGGTAGTAATTGAACCCACGCCCTACAGGTCTTGAAGCAGATATACTACTAAATTAGCTAACAGAGCATTCAATATACGAATTAAAATGGTATGTCCACGATTTTACTCTGAGTCACTTGACGCATCTAAACTATAGGTTTCTAACCTGTAGTTTAGTGTAGATGCTGGCATCTACTTTGGTCAAAAGCTGGGTATTGCCATCTAGCGGACAATATTGCCAACATTATGGCCACATTGCCCTCCTCTGATCGACTCTTAGATTACTTAAGTTGTTTTTTTTTTCAAAACTTTTAAATAGTGTAATTTCTAAGATATTTTTTTAAGTTGTTATTTGTACGAGTATGTTATAATTTTAATAAGTTTTTGTTAATAAAACATTTAACCTATTGTTATTTACTTAGGTGATGAATTTCTGGAAATTCATCTTCTTTTTTATGGTTGACAGGTTTGGTGTTTGACCACAGCTCATCTCAAATTAAGTGACGGTAAACACGCCTAGCCTGCAATGGAAGTGGCTCTCAAGTGAGGCTGCCGAAACTCAACGTTAGATGCATGGCGGCAAATTTTCTACTTGAGAGTGGTAGCTAGCTAGCCAAGTACTAAAAAGTACCCTACCACCATGCTATGGTTTCCTCACGATATTTTCCTTCACCGGCAACTCAAGCTCATTATTGAAGTTTGAACCCACGCCCTTCTACTTTCTAACCAGCCATGCTAACCACTGAGCTATGATCGCTACAAACAACATACAACATCTAACATTTTCAATTGAAAATCCCATCAAGCTTAGTAATGTTACAATCTGCTTCAGCAAATATTAAATTAATAGTTAAACTGGACACAGACAGACAGCTCCCACTTCGAAATCTCGGCGTGAAAATAGAATTTCATTCGCAATACAAGTACGAGCATAGCATTCACTCTCACAAGACTTAGGCTGAGAATAAACGAGCTTGCCCTGTGACACGTGAAGTGACAGCCAACTGTGACAATATGTCTACAGGATTTGATTTTGACGATACAAAATAAGGATTTATATTCCAGGTTATATAATAAGTATAAATAGATAGATAGGAAAAACTTTTTGTTTTACTCGTGCGAGATTCATCATCATCATCATCTCAGCCGTATGACGTCCACTGCTGGACATAGGCCTCCCCCATGGCTATGTCGGCTACTTTAGTTCGTCTACGGATCTCCTCATTTCTGATTCGATCTCGTAGGGAAACTCCGAGCATAGCCCTCTCCATAGCTCGTTGTGCGACTTTGAGCTTATCAAGAGATCATCGTGCGAGATTACTCACGTCAAATTATATCGGAAATTCCGACTATAGTTGACATTCTTCTTTTAATTAGTGGTAGGTCTCCTTTGCAGGATGTCGCTAAGTGTTATCGCGCTCTAAGAATGTCTAGCGTCAAGCAGTAGTGAGTAAACATTGCTGTGACAAACTAGTTCATTAACCCTACATCAAGATTAATTTAACTAACTTCCCTCTTCATGTATTGCATTAAAAAAATTGTAATTCAAAGTTGTCCAAGGTCACGGAACTTATCGTCCTTGGAGTGTATATTTTAAATAGAAAAAAACATTGCTGTGCTTCTTTTTGAAAGGTATTGTGTTAGTTACAGATACTTTCTAATGTCTCTAGAGCTAAAAAGCAGTACCAGAGGGCGCAACGCTCGAGGGTTTGTGACATAATTTAAAGTTCTGGATGTCGCTGTATCTAACTTTTAAACTTTCACGATTTGAACACATAATTATGAGGGTAAATGAGGGTAGGAGATCATAACACCCTCATGTTTCTCCGAGACGACCGGCATTCTCCAGTCAGCTCTTGACCACGGCTATTGTAACATGGCCGAAATTAAACTAATTTGTAATATTTCAAGCGCGATTACGGCCCTACATTTTGATTGTTATGAAATGATTTAAGATTCTAACGTTTTGTGCACGTCTGTTACTGCAGTCTATCATTAGTTTATTGTTGTGTTAGGTAAGGTCTCATTTAGCGGAGCAAAAATATGGTGCTTACGCAAGTTCATGCGTGCCATACTTTGAATTTAACTTAAAAAATAGGCCCAATAAAAACAAACTTCTTGACCATAAAAAGAGTTATTTATTGATTTTCATGTGTATTTCAGTTTGATAGATAATTCTAAATTACGATTTCACTTTCACGAAGTTACGAGGGAACATAGGGATGGACAGACATAAATTAATACAAATCAAAATCATAACTTTCCTTTTATAGCTTCGCAACAATTGCGTTTGAATTGCTATAAGTCAATGCCACTTTAACTTTCCGTAATAAATATAATTATCTGTGTAATAATTAATAGCAGACGTCATTTCTTACCCATAACAGATATCTTGACAGATAAGGTGTTTGTCCTCAGCTCAACATCAAAATCACCCACAACATTCGTTATCCCACTGCTGGCCTTTCTCTTGTTATGTCATCTGCCTCGTGTGCCAATCTGATCCAAGTTCGACCCGCAACGGTGGCGCTATCGTCTCCCAATCTTGCGGCTGGACGACCAACGCTCCACTTACCTTGCCTAGGCTACCACTACCACTCTGTAGCAACCTTCCTCTAGCTGTCATCACTTCGCCGAGCAACCTCCTTAGCTCACTTGATGTTAATTGCCGATGTCGAAAATATTAAAGCACACCTAGCTTGGAGTGGAATTGACTCTTAAGTGAGGCGGCCGGAGCGCACCGTAAGGCGCTTGACGGCAGATTTTCAACTTGAGTGTGGTAGCTAGCTAGCCGAGTACATGATAATACCTAACCACCACGCTATGGTTTCCACGCGATGTTTTCCATCATCAGCAACTCAATCTCATTGTTGGGGTTTCAATCCACACCCTTTGGCGAATTATCCGACCTCGTGAATTATTATTGCTACTTAATTAAAACATTAATAAGTTACTATATAAAAAAAGAGGTCAGTAGATCTAATTCAGCTTTAAATTAAATGGATTAGCAGTTTTGCTTACGTTGACGCTTCCCTACTGTTACTCCCCAGCACAAAGCCGGAACGAAGCAATATTTACTCCTATTTACCCAGTTAGCTCGCGATTTTGATTAAATATGGGCCGAGGAATAATTTAGCTTTGTTTACTTGCTTAGTAGGGTGATAAGTTAATTCTGCAGCAATTACAATTATTGCAAAATTTATATTAAGGCGACTATGCAAAGAATATACCCTTGGAAACCATTTCCCAATGTTTGTAGAACAATTTTACATTTTTTTTTTTTTTTTAATTCGGATAAGTCCGCGTTTGACCACTAACTCGCCTGATAGCAAGCGATGATGTAGTCGAAGATAAAGCACGCAGACTTAGAAGATACCTATTCACTCTGGCCTTGAAAAGATCTAGGTTATATCTCTCAGGAAACAAGGAAGCCGGCAGCTTGTTCCATTCCTTGGCCGTACGGATGAGAAACGTAGAGTCAAAACGTTTGGTAGGTATCCAAGGAAATTCGTAAGTGATTTGTATGTATGGATGGTAGTGGGCCGTCTTTCTACTTGTCCTGTAGTAAAAGGGGGATGGAAGTACAAGGTCGTACAGCTCAGTAGCACATTCTCCGAAATGAATTCTGTAGAAAATTGACAGACCTGCTACCTTCCGGCGGTGTTCAAGGCTTAAAAGGTTTACTTGGTGGTAGATCTTCTCCTCGGTGGTAGGTCGTCTAGGGAGGTACCACCGCAGTACCAGATATTCTGCCGCCAAGCAGTAGTGTGAAAACATTACTGTATTCCGGTTTGAAGAGTATACTGCAGCTAGTGAAATTATTATTGACTATCCATCGAAAGTTTCTCGTCTCGTTTTCCTCCAGCGGTGCCCTGGACTTTGTTTTCGTACTCAAAGTTTCGTATATTGTTACATTGATCCTGGATATGTATTATCTCTTACCATTCGGAGAGCGTCTAGATCGTGTCATTACTATTACATTAACAAACACAAGCTGATCTTTTTCAGTTTTTCTTTTCCACTTTTTTTGTTTACTGACCTAAAAACCTGGTTTTAAAAAAAATGGTTGACAGGCTATGTGTTTACCACAGCTCACCTGATGTTAAATGACGGTGTGGTCGAAGGTGGTAAATATACATAGTCTGGAATGGAACTGGTTATCGAGTGAGGCTGCCAGAATACGCCCTTAAGTGCTTAGCGGCAAAATTTTATCTTGAGGATGGTAGCTAGCCAGTCGAGTACTAGAAAGTACCCTACCACCACGCAAAGAGCTTGTATTCTACACCTAACCTCTAATCGAGTATTAAAACTTTCCGGTTACAGATCTCTCCTTCAATTCCCGCGAATTGCTATTTCAATTCAGCACCGCGAGCTAATTCCGAACCCGCCGTGTGCCGCCGTCGCTCGCAACCAGCCGGAAAATTGTATTGTTCCTATTACCTGCTTATTCCACGGTATCACGCGAAGCAGAAAGCTTAAGAAAGAGAGCTGTAGGATAAAATGACTTCATAGTTTTCCCATTGAATGAATAAATTGATCATGCGAAGCTTTATATGCGAGAAGGAGAGAGATAACAAAGGTAGATTTTAACGTAGAATGTGATTTGTTAGGAAATCCGTTTCTTCAGCGTGACACAATGATTTTATTGGTCTGTGAAATTAGGTGGTATAGATACTTGGTGGCAAATAACGGTGTATTTCAGCAGCCTCACTTGAGAGCCAGTTCTATTCCAGCCTAGTTGTGTTTATCATCTTCGACCACACCGTCCATTAACATCAGGTGAGCTGTGATCTAAACACCTAACCTGTCAATCATAAAAAGAACCGGAAGACAGTAATGTTTACTCACTACTGCTTAGCGGCATAATATCTGGCATTGTGCCTGTACCTAGACGACTACCTTTTTTTTAATTATAGATAGGCTTACGTTTGACCGCCATCTCACCTGATGTTAAGTGATGATGCGGTCTAAGATGGAGCACGCTTGCCTAGAAGATACCGATTCACTCTCAACTTGAAGACACCCAGATTATACCCATCAGGGAACACCCACTCAGGCAGTGCATTCCACTGTCTAGCAGTCCGCACAATGAACGTGGAATCAAATCGTTTAGTTCGAGTTTTTGGAACATCTACCATGAAACGATGTCGCTTTTTTGAGCTTCTGGCTGTCCGATAGAAAAAACGAAGCCAAAACCTACAAAAGAGTTAACCAAGTAAACTTATTCGAAATAAAATAATCCGAATAATCAACCTTATCCGAAATAAACATTGTCTCTTAAGCTATGTTGAACTATATTGCAATGAAACGATTAATAACTAGGGTCGTAATTGAGCACTAGTTAGTACGCCCCCTGGCGCAACGAAATAACACTTCCACCGCGATGGAACACGCAGGATCATATATACATATATATGTAATACACTTATTAATTGCTCAATTCTCATTACGTGTGCCTCTACAGGGAGGGATGACTAAAATCAGTAACTACTAATTTCTTCTTGTATGTAATTTCTTCTGATTTGTAACGATGTTAGCTCAGTGGTTAGCGCGTTCAAACCCCAACAACGAGCTTGAGCTGACGGTGAAGGAAAACAACGTGAGGAAACCATAGCATGGTGGTAGAGTACTTTCTAGCTGGCTAGCTGAAAACCAACCGCCATGCACCTAACGGTGTGTTCCGGCAGCCTTGTTTGAGAGCCAGTTTCATTCCAGGCTAGGTTTCGTTACCATCTTCGACTACACCGTCACTTAACATCAGGTGAGGTTTGATCAAACACCTAGCTTGTCAACTATTTAAAAACGTGTGTGTGTGTGTGTGTATGCTTGTTACTTCTTCACTCTGTAATGGCTTAACGCAGCGGTCGCCAACCTTTTGGCAGGCAAGGACCACGTAATGGCAAAATAAGGTAAAGGCGAGCCGCTCTTGTTCTTAAACAGATTATAAAAGGTTGCTAATATTATACCCGTACCGATATATTCTTCTAGGTACCGCACAAACGCTTATGTATCTATTTTATTAATATTTAAACTTTCGTTTGACAGCTATCTCATCTGATTTTAAACAAAACTGCTGTGTGCGATAAGCCACCCTCATATTTTTACAAAAATATTTCCGTCTAAACGCTAAATTTAGTACAACCAGCCGTGACGAGTTCGCCGCGACCTGTCGCTCCTAAGCGCTTCCTAGCGCTGCCGATTCACCCCAGTCTTTATATAACCTTTATATAACGTTACCATCTTCTCATCGAGGAAATATGTAAATTTAATGAACAAAATTAATTTCATCGCCCGAATAATGGCGGATAATGGCACCTCTCGACGCCCTCTTTCGAGATATAATTTCGTCAACGACCATCGTGAAGTTTACGAGCCTTTCAATATAATATTACGTACTTAATTAATTAATTTCACTGAGACACTTTCACGCAAGTTTAATAACTGCTCAAAGGAGACGATGGCCCGTGAACTGCTTCGGACTTTACACCTGCACTTATAGTTTATATATAATTTTGTTCGCAAACTTTATTGGATTCACCTTCTAACATTAGGACTTAAATGATTGTCTTGAAAATGTCTGTAAAATAAACGTAAGTAAGCTTAACTGTTTGCTAGGATACATACTGTAATCGTTACATTCATTTAGCTTCAATCTATTATAATATTATTTTAAACTTATTGTTAATGTACATTTATACTTAGTGTTAGATATCCATGTTAATTTAAACTTATTGTATAAAATGTATACATTTATACTTAGTGTTAGATCTCCATGTTGTTTTAAGCTTATTGTATAAAATGTACATATTTATACTTAGTGTTAGATCTCCATGTTATTTTAAACTTATTGTATAAAATGTATACATTTATACTTAGTGTTAGGTCTCCATGTTATTTTAAACGTATTGTATAAAATGTATACATTTATACTTAGTGTTAGATCTCCATGTTGTTTTAAGCTTATTGTATAAAATGTACATATTTATACTTAGTGTTAGATCTCCATGTTATTTTAAACTTATTGTATAAAATGTATACATTTATACTTAGTGTTAGGTCTCCATGTTATTTTAAACGTATTGTATAAAATGTACACATTTATACTTAGTGTTAGATAGGGGGTAATCTAAATAGGTACCACCGCAGTACCAGGTATTCCGCCGCTGAAAGTAGTATGAAAACACGAATGACTCAAAGTAATGAGCACCAAAGTAGCGATGCGCTAGACTTTATTTTGTTACTCAAAGTTCTGGTTATCGCTGCAAAGATCCTGGATATGCATTATCTCTTACCATTAGAAGAGCGTATCGTTCTTCATTTACAAAAACAAAACTCATATTATACAAATTCTTACAACGACGCATTTACAATACTGTGACGTCCACATAAAAAAAAACGCTTTCCTCTGAAATTATCGGCGTCCGAGACAGCTTAAAAGTCTCACTCAAATCCAAAACAAATCGGGAATCTAACCCGTGACTTCTGGCCTTCAAAACAGACACGTTATCCCTAGGCCCTCGGGCAAAAACATATGGTAAACTATCTAAACTGGTTAGGTGTTATCAAGTAGATTACTTTTAGGTTACTAATTGGTAAGTTGGCAACACTCTACAAACAACAGAAATAATTCAGAGGAATTTCCTACAACTTTAATTTGGCTTTAACTGAGTTGCCATAATTACAGTGCAAAGTTGCATGTTGCAGCCTGTTATATTTATATCTTAAAGGTGGGAGAAATTAGCAAGTTCGGCTGACTTGCTGGAGAGGATCAACAGGCACCACACGACATCTTAGCCTCAGAGGGCGCCGAATACCCCTCTTCATATTCTCCCCGCAAATAAATGATCTAATAACATCAATTAAATAAATAATGTCTAACAATTATATTATACTGGCCGATAATAAAATGATTTTCATCCAAGCTCATTATCAAAATGACAGCACGGAAAGTCCATTCATGCGAGCTTCCTGTTTGCCGCGGACGGAACCATTGTGATTATGACAAATGCCTCATTTACATTAATGTTTTCCGATATAAAAGGCTCTATTGTTATAATTTGTGGAATGGGCGTGGATTCATTGAAAGTGATCGAGATGAGAAATTAAACGCTTCTTCGTTGGAAACGCATTTTACGAGCTTGATGAGTTCATGAAAATTGATTTATTTATGAACAATCGTTTTCATCACATCATCAGCCATAGGACGTCCACTGCTGGAAATCACGGCACCACGGCATTCTTTTTCATATATTCACGATATTGACTAATCTATTTTTTTTTTGTTTGCTGGTAGGTCTTGTCAGCAGGAGGTCGTCTAGGTAGTGTAGGTAGGTACTTCCGCAGTATCAGGCATTCTGCCGTCAAGCATTAGTATAAAAACATTACTATATTCCTAAAGGGTACTGAAGCTGGAGAAATTACAGGTCTATTGAAACTAACCAACGAAAGTCTCAAAGTAAAAAGTGCAAAAGCAGCAATGCCCTGGACTTTGTGTTGTTACTCAAAGTTCTGTGTATCGCTGCAATGGTCATGGAAATACGTTATCTCTTACGATCAGAAGAGCGTCTCATATAAATAGAATTCCAGGTTACTTACGGATTAATTATTATTTAATGAAGTATTTACTATCCCATAATTATATAAAATTTAAATTGTATTGAGTTAATATTATAACTCCATACTCCATATATTACCACCTTGCTTTTGCTTAACTTACCTTGAATCTATTACAACCTTACTTCTGCTTAACTTACCTGAAATCTATTACCACCTTGCTTTTGTTTAACTTAGCTTGAATATATTATCTTGCTTCTGCTTAACTTACCTTGAATCTGTTACCACCTTAATTTTGCTTAAGTAACCTTCAATCTATTACCACCTTGTTTTTGCTTAACTTACCTTGAATCTTTTACCACCTTGTTTTTGCTTAACTTAGCTTGATTCTATTATTACCTTGCTTCTGCTTAGCTTACCTTAAATCAATTACCGCCTTGCTGTTGCGCAATTTACCTTGAATCTATTATTACCTTACTTTTGCTTAAGTTACGTTGAATCTATTATTACTCTGCTTCTGCTTAACTTACCTTGGATCTATTACCACCTTGTTGTTGCTTAACTTACCTTGAATCTATTACCACCTTGCTTTGCTTAACTTACCTTGAATGTATTACCCGCCTTGATTTTGCTTAACTTACCTAAAATCAATTACCACCTTGCTTTTGCTTAACTTACCTTGAATCATGCTATCTTTTAAAAGAAAACATAGCACGGTAACACAATCAAAGAAACATTTTAACGATTCTCAAGAAGTAAGTCGTAATAAATTTAATTTTCCTATATTGACCTAAGCGCTTTACACTCGAGCAGCGTTCTAGTTATTTGAGCACAATATAATGTATTTGTATTAATGAGAGCTTTACGATTGTTTACTCTGGCTGGAAGTTGAAAGGTCGTAGGAAGTAGGTACCATTTACTTAATTGGCTGCTTGAGTTTATTTGAATCGCTATGTTTCGAGCTACGGATTCTGAAAGCATTTTCGTTCCTGGTAATCAGTTGTTGTTGTGACGATAAAATATTTGAAAAGCAAGTACTAGGTACAATAAATGGTTAGCGCGGTCGGTTCACATGCCGAAGGGCACGGGTTCAAAACCTTACAATGAGCTTGAGCTGCCGGTGAAGTAAACTATAGTGGTGGTATGGTACGTCTATGTACTGTGGTTTATTATTATGGTATTATGGTTTATTATTATTATTATTCAACAGCCTTACTTCAGAGCTTATTCCATTCCAGGCTAGGTGTGTTTTTACCATCTTCGACCAAACCGTCAGTTAACATCAGGTGAGCTTTGGTTAAACACCAAGCCTATCAACGATTAAAAAACATTTCTATAAAGAAATATTCTAGGATCTATATGTAAGTCCAAATACGAGTGGCTGATTGTGGCCGACTTTTGAACAAAAACTGATGCATCCGATTCAAAAATTGAGTCTCGGGACGCAAGACTTGCAGATTAGTTACATAAAAAGTCCCAGATTTGTCCATAAGCTTATTTCTCCCGATAAAAGCAGACAGTTCCGTGACATCCAATAAAGAGCGGCTACATTTTTATGGACCATTCAGTGGGTCGCCCTTTCTGAATTCTTCAACTTTGGCTTTAATCTTTCGTATAGTATTGCCAGCTCTAAGGGCAAACTTTGCCGATCTTTTATACCCGGGCCTTGGGGTGGGTATTTATGACAGGTTTTCGTAGAGATTCGTGCCATTTGTAGATACAAGTAACTCGTAAAATGATGTTATAGTCTTCTTATTTTAAGTTAATCATCATCATCATCAACCTATCTAAATCCACAGCTGGAAATAGGCCTCTCTCAAGACACGCCACGCAGTCTGATCTTCGGCTTTTTGCTTCTATCCACAGACAGCTGTCCTACGTATATCGTCACTCCAGTCTTAGGGCGTCCTACATTACGTTTGTCAATTCGCGGTCTCTACTCTAGAACACCTCTAACCCAGCGGATATACGCTGAGCTATGTATGTAACTTTAGTTCTCTGGCGAATTACTTCGTTCCGGATGCGATTCCTTAGAGAACTGCCAAGCATAGCTCTTTCCATACCTCACTAAGCGCCTAAGTTAATATATACTAGCAAAAAGCGGAGCTTTAGTTTAGCTCGCGTAGTTTTTCTAACGGGTAATAATAATTTTTAAACGAGTAATAAATTATTATAAAACCTCCAAGTTGGGAACACTGATTACGCCTGATTCTAGGATGTCATCTAGTATTAAATACATTAACTACGATGTATTTGAGTATTGAGTTTAGTTCTGTTGCAGCGATGTTAGCTCTTTGGTTTTCTAACAGATGGCGTTAGTAGTACAATAATATTCTGTCCAATGAATACAAAATATTGCTCATTTCTTTTAATGGTTATATTTTTTTTTTACAGGTAACACATCTAAATATGAATTTATAATACTATGTCAAAGCACAAATCAATAGGCGTGATAGTTTTTCAGTAAAGTGTGCCACAAAAATGCTCAGGTTGTGGAATAGTGTTAGGTTAGTAATTATAGTGTTATAATATATTTTAGTATTAGCGACGCCCTGGACTTTGTTTTGTTGCTTAAAATTCTGGGTACCGCTGCAATTGTCGTGAATAGTAATCGCTTACTATCAGGAGAGCGTTACGTTCATCTCATTACTATTACATTAAATAATCTACAGCTAACATTTTTCGAAAAGTTCACCGTCGTCTTGTTAGTTTTTTCTTTTCTTTTTAATATTAGATAGGCTTGCGTTTCACCATCATCTCGCCTTTTTAAAGCTCCTGGCTGTCCGATAAAAGAATTGGCAGGATGGAATTAGGCCATGCAGATCTGAACCGCACTCTCCAAAGTGTATCTGATAGGCAACTGACAGACATGCAAGTTTGCATCGATGTTCAAGGCTTTGGAAGTTTAATTATGGAGCTATAAGTTTGAGAAACTATGTAACTCGGTATGTAAATAAAGGCTATAAGTTGGCAGCATTTCACACAGTCACCCCCATTAAAAGGCATGCGACCACAAGTTCAAGAGAAAATTAAATTATGAGGCCAAGATGAAGTTGTCAAACCGAGTTTATTAAACAAGAAGTGAGGGATCTCCGATAAAAGTTGCCCGGAAAGGCCACAGATAGCGTTGGCACTGAGAAATGATAAATTGGAGAAGTTCCCTCATTCAATACGATCCATTGTGTCTTTCCCAACGTTATTTATTGCTATACACCGAACCTCTACAGCTTATCTGTTACTGGCTTTTGCTGCTTTCAGCGTGAAACTGGCGGTGCAATTGTGTTTGGTTGGTGTCGATGTACCAATAAATTCTTATAGGAATTTGTCAAAAAAAATATTTATGACAATTTATATTCTTATCCAAGATATACAGTATTTTGTTGTGGTTAATGAATTTTGAGTATAGATCGCGAATCGGCCAACGTAGCGTAGGATGCCCTGAGACTCGATGGAGTGACGTTAGCTGTGATAGCTGGCGGTGGCTGGAAGTGAAAAGCTAAAGATCAAGCTGAGTGGCTGATGCTAAATTATGATGAGTATCTATTAGACACCAGTCAGTGCGATGTCATTTTGCATGTGTAGTTATAGTAAATCAGCAAGGATAATTAAAAAAAAAAAAATATTATTTTTCTCAAAATTCTTTGGCCGTAGTTTATTCTTTTACAAATGTTTTTTTTTTGACAAAAATTGTTAGTAAAAATAGCTCTTGCAATAATCTGCAAGAGCTATTTTTGTCACCTCATAATGCGTACATGATACTTTTATGATGAAAGAAATAAGCTGTCAATGAAATAAAATTTCCTCAGGAAACCATAGCATGATGATAGGGTACTTTCTAGTACTTGGCTAGCTAACTACCACTATCAAGTTGAAAATCTGCCGCCAAGCACCTAACGGTGTGTTCTAGCAGCCTCACTTGAGAACCAGTTCTATTCCATGGCTAAGTGTGCTTTACCATCTTCGACCACACTGTCACTTAACACCAGATGAGCTGTGGTCGAACACGGAGCTTATCAACTACAAAAAGGGTCAAGTTTGAAATTGCCAATGCAAAGTGGTGACTTGACTACAAAAGTATACCACTTTTCCACATCGACAAACGTAATTCAACACTTCATGAATAAAACACCACTATTTTTATAAATAAATACCCGAAAAAACAGAAGTTTTGGAAAATAATATAATGGGGCTACACGAACTTTCCGCGTTCCCGCTAAAACTCCATTGGCATATTCGCAAATCGAAAGTAATAAAAAAAAAAAAAGGGATTATCTTTTTATTCCGCTGCTATCTTCGAAGTGAACATAATCCCCGCGCTTCTGCAACTTCGCCATTACCATGTACCAAACAAAACGTTGCAATATGCACACAGGAGTATCTCAAAGGCGCGAAAGACAATACGTATCACAAACTTGAGGCAAGCGAAGTGAGAGCGCTTGCTCGGAGCACCAGGAATGCAAACACCGGAGGTAAAACGAGCGATGCTACCACCTGTATTATGAAAACATCTTAAAACCAACAAATCTTTTAGCAAATCTAAACTCTAAGCTTATGGATTTATAGTACTAGGTTCAATGAATGGTTGCAAAGGTCGGATGCTCATATTCGCGAAGCAGGAATGCGACAGTGCCACGTAGTTCCGCGATATGCTAAGCAAAAGCCAAGTAAACAAATTGGAAGTGACACTTGAAAGGAGCTCGGATAAAATGTTCTAAAAGAGAATAATGGAAGGACATTTTTATGGGATGTGTTACGCACGCCATGGTTGGTTTTGGTATGAAATTAAATGCTACATTTTGCTACTGTGTTCAGGAGTCGAGAATTAACATTTACTGAATATAAAAGGAAACTAGCGAACATAGCTTTGTTACAAATAAAAGTAATGAAACGAACGAGACGTTCTCGTGATGGTAAGGAGAACTACTTACTTGCGTGCCTAATTTGATCAAGTAAGAATTTATCTAAAAATAAATAAACACACATAAAGCGAGGTCGGGGAATTTCGTAGTCAAACGTATTTCTTTGGCGATCCAGCGGAGGAACGCCACCAGTTTAATAGATACTTTTGATGCTTGATCGGTAGATTTTTATTATAATAAATAACATGTTATATTAATATTTTGACAATTCACGTAATTAACTATTTTTAGTGGATGGAGGTGTTCGTTTAAATTTGATGTTTACTTGGTGAAAGATCTTTTTAGTAGAAGATCGTCAATATAGGTATTCTGTAGTACCAACAATTCTGTCGCCAAGCAGTTGTGTGTAAACATTACTGGGTTCTGATTCGAAGGGTGTTGCAGCAAGCGAAATTACAGGGCTGTAGAGACTAACCATCAAACGTCTCAAAGTAATGAGCGCCAAAGCAGCGATGTCCTGGACTTTGTTTAGCTACTCAAAGCTCTGTGTATCGGTGCAGTGGTCATGGACAGTCATTATCTCTTACCAATAGGTTCGTCTCATTACTTTTACATAAAAATTAAATTGCATTAATTTTCCTAATTATGTATTTAAATTAGTTAACTTTTCTATTTGAATAAAAAGACCAAAGAAATGTTCTCCTGGTGTTAAAAGACTACAAAAGTACCTGACTATTGCAGCAGTAATCTAAACTTAAAGTAACAAAACAAAGTCTAGAACCTCGCTTTTTCGGCGCCCATTACTTTGAGATTTAAAATTAATAAGTACTCTTGAAACACTCACTACAAAATTTCAAGTAAGTCTATTTATTAATGACCAAAAGGCAAACAGGTCACAGTCTCAAAGCTCTTGTACCAACACAACCCTTGAACTGATTTAGTTCATATTTAAACTTCATGTAAGTAGAAATAGTATTTATATTTGTCCAGAAACTTATCTGTGCACCAACACTGCCCTGATTGGCTGCCCTGTTAGCCCTGGTGACCACACCGTCACCTAACAGGTGATATATGGTCAAACACCTAGCCTGTCAATCTTAAAAATAAAAGTTCTGTATCTAAGTATTCTTTATCACTATTACATATATACATATTATAAAACATCGCGGCATCTGTCTGTCAGTCTATGTATCTGGTCGCGATAAACTTTAAAAGTACTGAACATGTTATCATGTGAGCTTCGCCAATAGATAGAGTGATTCAATAGAAAAGTTGAAGTATATCATTTGTCATGGTTTTTTGTTAATAGGTTGAAATATGATGATAATTCTTGGAAGTATCAGAAAAAGTCATGCCAACTGGGAGCTTTAATCGAAAACGCTGCCTAATCCCTTTGAGATAGCTCTAAAGCTTCGTGTAAGCCCATGCGCTACTATAAGTGTGTACTTACAAAAAAATATGTAATCTTTTAGCTATTTGGTTCCCATAGTACAAGGTTTGCTTAGTTTCGGCCTAGATGGCGCTGTGTGAAATGTCCTCCAATATTTATTTATAACAGTTTGCTATAATTTAACCATAAGTTCGTACTCCATACTTCAGCCTTCATAAGAGTGACGGTTAGTTTAAGTTCTAAATTAAACTTTCAGTCGATTCTCCCGCAGTGAAGTAGCTGTAACAATATTCGCAGTTTTCATAGCACAAACAAGTTCCTGGGAGCAAACAAGAAGCTTCCTGGTTCACATCAAGATTCCGGCTTGTTTAGCGAACTCTGCGAACTTCCAGCCAGATTTATTCATGACTTGGCCAAATATTTGATTGATTACTATGTCTCAAGCAATCCTCGCCGCTCGATCAATGTACGCCACTTCATCGAGAAAAAAGGCGCTTGTACAAACTCCCCCGAGTGATGTGGCTGTTTTTAGAATACAAAATGAAGCTGATGAAGGCGTTTGTTTATAAGTTTTTTCTTCGAGATTATTAGCTACTGAATACCCTTCATCGGTAATCTCGTTCGGGAATGATAGTCAATATCTTTAAAAGCCCATTCAATACTTTAGAAAGAGTTGCAGCGCAGACCTCGCGAGAGAGCCCGTTCTACTGGAAAAAAGTTGCAGTAAATCGATTTCTAAAAATTGATTTTCAGTAAAAGATGCGCCATGCAAGTTTGACCTCAAATACTTAGTACTTCCCTAGTGTATTGCTCTTATGAAATATAAAGTAGTTTTTTTTTTTCCTCTGATCGTGAACAAAGTATCATAATCAGTAAAGTGATCATAAATATCACACTAATCCCACTAATATTATAAATGTGAAAGTTTGGATGGATGGATGGATGTTTGTTACTCAATCACGCCAGAACGGCTAAACGGATCTGGATGAAATTTTGCATGTAGATACATAAGAGCCTGGAATAAAACATAGGATACTTTTCATCATCATCATCTATCACCACGCAGGTAAAACCGCCGGGCGCAGCTAGTATATTATAAAGGCGAAAGTTGTGAGTGTGTGTGTTTGTATATTTGTTTCTTCTTTACGCTCAAACGGCTGAACCAATTTTTATGAAATTTGGTATGGAGGAGCTGACAACATAGATTAACATATAGGTTACTTTTTATCCCGAAAAATATAGCTAGTAACACCGCGAGGTGCAGCTAGTAGACAATAGTAGCAATATTTTAACATTTTTACTAAGGGAACAGACGTGGTTATGACATAATTTTGATTTACTTATGTGTGATTACTCACGTTTAATTGGTGGTTAGTAAGGTTCCAGAGCGCACACCGGCGCAATTATACTACTACATAAGTTTCGTAGCGATGATAGCTTAGTGGTTGGCGTCGTCGGTTCTCACGCCGAAGGGCGTGGGGTCAAATCCCAACAATGTGCTTGAGCTGCCGGTGAAGGCAAACATCGTGAGGAAACCATAGCGTGGTGGTAGGATGGTAGGTAGGATGTTTTGTAATACTCGACTGGCTAGCTACCACCATGTTGAAAATCTGTAGTCAAGCTCCTAACGGTGTGTCCCGGCACCCTCACTTGAGAGCCAGTTCCATTCCAGGCTAGGTGTATTTACCATCTTCGACCTCATCGTCACTTAACATCAGATGAGCTGTGGTCAAACACCTAGCTTGTCAACAATTAAAAAAAACATAAAGAGAGGTAAAACTTAGAACTGCTTTACTGTCAGCTCACTGTACGTACCCACCGTCGAAGGAAGGAAGCGTCGCAGCTAGCTACAGCAGATAGGTACTCCAGTGAATTGAAGTGCAGGTAAGTTAACGTGATCTATATTCAAGTTTCCATTCAGGGGGCTGTCGGTAGATTCGACGGAATTATGTTAGCGCAAGCTTTGAAATTTTCAAACAGCGAGGTTTGACTCCAAGACATCTTAACAAGTGTCTTACTGCGACTTTCCCTGCGTTATGGATAAAACGTTGTGCCTAACAACTCTTAGACAGAAAAAAGTAGATTTTTATGGGCCGTGTAGGCAACACTGATGACGGTTGACAAGACAGCAATTCGAGACCGATAATTTTATAGTATAACCCGACCCTCAACAGTGCGTATCTGTCCCTTATAGTCAGATAGCTGACGTAGCTTAATTTTAATAACCTTTTCGTAGCATAAAAGTAAGTCAGCACTAAAGTGCGCGATATCGGATCGGCAATATGCCTTGCTAAGTTTCTTGCCAGAGTCTTCTCAGTTGAAGTGTAATTACGAGCCGGTGGTAGATTCAAACATGTAACTTAACGTTCATAAGTGCCTTACCAGGGTCTAAACTGAACATATGACTTTTTGATTTTGATTTTGCAATCACAAAACTTAAATGGAGTTTGACAGAACATGTCGCCAGGCAGAGTGATGGTAGGTGGACTAAAGTGTTGGCGGATTGGTGGCTGCGAACTGGTAAGCGGAGCGTTGGCCGTCCACCAGCTCGTTTTGTAGACAACATAATAAAAATTGCGGTTCGTATTTGGACAAGATTGGCACAGGACCTGGACGAGTGGCATACAAGAAGAGAAGTCTGTGCTCAGCAGTGGGCGATTACAGGCTGATGATGATGAGTATCTAGTTAAGTTACTCTCATAGTTTTTTTTTGTATGTAAAAGTAATGAGACGAACAAGATGCTCTCCTGAAATTGTCTCGTCTGTGTTTAATCAGTACAGTGTTTTCCCAATTGTGATTGTCTGGAAGATATTGCTTTTAGCGATAAGGCCTCCACCTGTGACTCTAGCTCATAAGGTGTTTTTGCCTAATAAAGAATTTTTATCTATCTATCTAAAGTGCAAAGTTATGCGCCAAAGCAGCGATGCCCTGGACTTTGTTTTGTTACTCAACATTCTGAGTACCGCTGCAATGGTGATAAATATACTTATTTTAAATTTATTAACATAAACAAAGTACATAAGTACCAATGCTTATACATTTATGTTTATTTATCTCGCTGAAATTTTTCGTGATAGGTATTTTTCCTCGGCCTTTGAGTCTTTATTGCGATATTCGAGAATGCTTTATTATATAAGAAATCAAATCACTAGCTATCACAAAGCCTTTAAGATTCTAAGAGTAAAGAAGACAGGAAAGACGACACAATTTTTTCGTGGAAGTAGTTAGTAGTACAGGCGTTGCTGACCGAAAACATCGCCCACGCGCGTCTTCAAGTTACACTTTTCCTGGATATTTTCCACTAGCCACGCTCCCTCATATTTCTACGGCTTAACTAAATCCGGCTGATACGTTATTTTTATATGCTCTCTAAGTCTCTTCCATTAGCGGTCGCCGTGATGTTGGTTTTTCACTTAGCTGTGATCTACGCCGCGGATTTTCATTAAAATGTGGCTGGTCATTCCGTTTTTATGTGTGTTTTATTATTAATAGCTTGCTTTAGCCTACTGACCCGCACATTTTAGTGTGGATCTAAGGCTGGGATTAGTAGCGTGTGTAAGGAGAACACTGCTTAAAATATTCACATATAAGTACACTGTCGTAAGTAGTTTAACACGGGTTTCTTATCGATAAACGACATTCGCTATGAAACAAATCAGATTTTAGTTGATTTCAAATAGGAGGTTATCAATATATATATTTTTTTACCTCAGAACTCCGTCATTTTTAAACTGATTTGGTATTTTTTTATTTCATATTATATGCTTTTAAATTAATTCACTTAAAATCGATTCCACTGAAGTTTTTGAGTAAAAAAACCAAATACATCGCGGCTTTGGCGTTCATTACTTTGTGTTATTCGATCGTTAGTCTCAACAGCCCTGGTTTTTCGCCAGCTGCAGAACCCTTCAAATGGGAACACAGTAATGTTAACACACTACTGCTTGGCTAAGGAGATCAAGTAAACTCAGTAACTCAGGTAAGTGTATGATATTACCACCAGGAAGGCGTCTTGTTCGTCTCATTACTTTTTACCATAAAAAAGTTAACATCTCTGTCAATCTGGCTAACGCTTGGTTCATCATTAGTAAAAAGGAAAGAAAAACACTAATGGTCGTTAACAGAGGTCGTTTATTCGGCCATTTTGGTGACTAGAGAGATTTTCCCATCGGGTCGCTTCTTGTTTTTGTTCTGCAGCTGTTTCTTCTCGTAGCCGTAGACTGAGTAGTACGGGAGCGGTAGTACCGTCGAAGATATCGGCATGAGGTCTGAAAATAAAGTGAATAAATAAATCTATATTTCACAAAAAACTGTATTTGCTTGAAGATGCAAAACTTTTATGATACCAACAAAATTGCTGATGGATTGCTATACGATTTAATGTTTTTAAACACATACCAATAATGCATACATAATCCTGAAATAACTAAAATAAAATTAAAAATGAGCCGTGGTGGTGCCGGCGTAAGAATAGTACCCCACCCTCTCTACCCGTGGTTGCCGTAAGAGTCGGTTAAGGGATGTAATCCGGAAGATGGGCAGCAGCGTATTCCTTGAACAATCACACCTAACTGCACTCGCCAACCCGCCTGCCAAGCGTGGCAAGTATTGGCAAAATCCACCCAGGAGGAGGCCTATGTCTAGCAGTGGACGTCCTATGGCTGATGATGTGTGATGTAATGTGAATATAAAATTTAATGTCTTAAATTAACACTGCTATTGAGCTATTCGATAGGTAAATTACTATTCGATATTAACACTTTTCAGATTTTCCTGCCGGTAAATCTATAGGTTAGGTTCGTTGCTGTGCCCGACAGTGTCCATATTTCACTAATTTACCATAAACTACTTTGTATTCACGACATTTGTAATGTATTGAAGCAATATAAATATCTTGAATCTTAAATGTGATGATGGTTGTAAAGTATTTTGTAAAGCTCTTAAAGTTAATTAAAACATTATTCAAAACATTTTAGTCAAATTATTCATTAAAACTACAATACAATTTCACTATAACGGCATCGTGTAACGACCGATAAAACTTTTGGTGACATGAGAAAACTTTAGAACCGCACTAAATTATAAAGGCGAGGGCACACTGCGCGGCGTTTTGCTTTGCGACGCAACAAAATATCAACACCTACAGACCTCTCCCACATGCTATAGACTAACAATATTTACACACTAAACTAACTTTTTAATAGCGATGATAATTCAGTGGTCAGCGCGGTGGATTCACACGCGTGAGTTTAAACCCCAACAATGAACTTGAGCTGCCGGTTAAGGAAAACATCATGAAGAAACCATAGCATAGTGGTAGGGTTTTCTCTAGTACTCGTCTGGCTAGCTATCACCCTCAAGTTGAAAATCCGCCGCCTAGCACCTAACGGTGTGGTCTGCAGCCTTAGTTGAAAGCTAGTACCATTTCAGGCTAGGTGTGCTTTATCATCTTCGACCACACCGTCACTTGACATCAGGTGACCTGTGGTAAAACACCTAGATTGTCAACCATACAAAAAACTCTTAACTCTTTTTTAGGGTTCCGTACCTCAAAAAGAAAAAAACGGAACCCTTATAGGATCACTCCGTCTGTCGTCCGTCTGTCTGTCTGTCAAGACCCTTTTTCTCAGGAACGCGTGGAGGCATCAAGCTGAAATTCATATCAAATACTCTAATCTATTGTCCCTTGGAGCTATAAAAATAAAACTTCTAAGCCAACGCAATCAAAAGATACATCCGTTGATGCTGCGTCTGTCTGTTTGTTTGTTCGCAAAAAACTTAAAAACTACTGAACGAATTATCACGCGAGTTTCACCAACAGATATAGTGATTAATGAACAAGGTTTTAAGTTGTCAGGTTTTGTGTAAATTGGTTGAAATATGATGATAATTGTTGGAAGTGTCGGATAAAATCAAGCCACCTGGGAGCTTTCATCGAAAACGCTGCTTAATCCTTATGATATATAACAAAATAATGCATGGTGAGATATTCCTCGTTTATAGATCTACAAAAAATATATCTACCTTTTATAGATAGTTTACTATACCCATTCACTTCCCGCCGGCTGTACGCTTAGATCTTTTAAACTACACGACGGATTTTAATGCGGTTTCCATCAATAGACAAAGTGATTCAAGAGAAAAGTTTATATGTATAATACATGCGTATGCACCACATTAGTGTCTATATTGCGCTCGTGCGAAGCTGGGGCGGGTCGCTAGTTTATGTATAAGTGATTGAATGAATGTACATAATATGTATGTATGTTGTAGCGCACAAAACGCACGGTGCGATTATTGGGTATAAATACTTCACGACAGCTCCAAAAATGTTTTGTCGCATCATACCACTTTCCTAATCTAACCATTGCCACATAAAACGGTATTTTATAATTAAACTTTGTTTACAAAAGTGCTTATTTGCCAACCAACAAAGTACTAACTCTAGTAGGAGGAGTGTTTGAAGAGGACAGGTAGACGGAGAAAACCAAAAATAAACGTTTAATGTGGAACTTTACTTGGCTTACTTTAATTAGTTTTATTATCATCCAAACAAAGATATGGTGGCTTAACTGCTGTGCTTGCTTGATCTTATATTGCAGACTAGCTCTAACGTGTATCCCTTACATATTGTAAGGTTTTGTGAAATAAATTTAAAGTACAAGAAAACTTTTAACAAAAAAAAAACAAGTTCATATGGTTTTCTCATGGATGCCATTGTCAGAACTGGGCCATTACACGGGAAGCACCAGCTTTCAAAGAAAAAAAGAATTATCAAAATCGGTTCACCAAGTCGAAAGTTATGATGTCATCATCATCGTCTTAGCTAAAGGACGTCCACTGCTGGACATAGGCCTCCCCCATTGACTTCCATAAGGACCGGTTGGAAGCGGCTCGCATCCATCGCGTTCCTGCGGTCTTTATTAGGTCGTCTGTCCACCTTGTGGGTGGACGTCCACACTACTACACTCCAGAAGTTTGCAGCCCCATCGGCCATCAGTTTTGCGTGCTATATGCCCTGCCCACTGCCACTTCAACTTACTAATCCGCTAGGCTATGTCGGTATGAGGTAACAAACATTTTCAAAAACAGTCAAATAGAGAACCTCCTCCTTTTTTGAAGTCGGTTTGTACTAGGATTTTTTGTAGATGATGATGGCAACATTATTGGGATTTTTGGGCGGGGTACACTCGACAATAACCGACATCAAATTCAGATATATGGTGATGGAATAATGAAATCTCGTGTTCTGATGATTCGGATATAATTTGGATTGATTTATGTTTATGATTGAAAATATATGACATACGCAAAATAGTGTTTATTATACAATATAATACGTCAAATCGTAAACGAGGTGTGCCAGTACATTAAATTTAAAAAAAAATACACGTACTACTTATGTTATCCAAGCCAAAAAATAATAATTTCTAAAATTTTTGTCAATTTGTCTGTTTGTTTGTGCGATTGCGCTCCTGATAAGGAGGTCTATCGACAAGTAAAAAAGTTACAAGAAAAATAAAAACATCTTATTGAAATGCTTAAAATATCTGCCTGACAATATATTAAATCTGGAATCACGCGAGAATTTAACAATTTCATTATATTTGAAAAAGGAATATCATTTTAAAAGCCAATTCACAGCATGTCATTATAATGTAGATTAAAACCAGTTTGACTTCCTCCTTCCGACCTCGCCTTATAAGTCCAAAAAATACAATTTAACTTGACCTCTGCGTCGGTCTGCGACTTAAGGTGGTTATTGTAAGCTGTATACATTATATTGCGTGCAGACTAAAGCACTTGGCCGTGGCCCAATACTCGACCACAAGGCTGACCAGTGGCAAGTTCTATTATAAATACGGCTACTATTGATAAAAAAATAGTTAACTCAGCGACATCGAGTGTCTCAAATGTCCAAGCATTAAAAACAATTTAAAAAAATCTTTAGGTACTTCACACACTCATGCTACTGACTCTTTTATTATGGTTGACAGGCTAGGTATTTTATTACAGCTCACCTGGTGTGTGATCGATGGTAAGCACACCTAGCCTGGAATGGAACTGGCTCTCAAGTGAGGCTGCCTGAACACACCGATAGATGCTTGGCGGCAGAATTTCAACTTGATGGTAGCTAACCAGCCGATTACTAAAAAATACCCTATCACCACACTATGATTTTCGTACGATGTTAACCTTCACCGACAGCTCAAAGCTCATTGTCGGGATTTGAACCCACGCCCTTCGGCGTGCGATTCCACCGCGCTATCACTGAACCATCATGGCTACAAATGTTTTCTCAAGCTCTTAATTTCTTTTTTAGAGTTGATTGACCTAAATACCTAAATAATTTGCCGTGTTGGTGCCGGCGTAAGAATTGTACCCCACCTTCTCTACCCGTGGTTGCCGTAAGAGTCGGCTAAGGGATGTAATCCGGAAGATGGGCAGCAGCGTCTTCCTTGAACAATCATACCTAACTGCGCTCGCCAACCCGCCTGCCAAGCGTGGCGAGTATTGGCAAAACCCCCCCAGGAGGAGGCCTGTGTCCAGCAGTGGACGTCCTATGGCTGATGATGTGACCTAAATACGTAGAAAAATATCTCTATCTAATATCAACGATTGCCACTAACAGCAAGAAAGTACATCTCAACTCGAGCCGAAATATAAAAGAAGTTGATTAAGAAGCGGAAGAAAAAAGGTTGATTCTAAAACAACTATCATTATTAGAATCTCAATGAATAGAAAATATAATTACTGGAGAAAATATTTAATCTCATACTGGAAAAAGTAGTTATCTATTCGTAGCAGAAAAAAAGCTATTAAGATTAAAAGGAGGACCTTCCGAGAAGTCTCAATAGTTTTTCTACAATTTGATTTTATCTTAGTGTTTATGGGAATTGAAAGAAAATAGACAAAAATAGGGAAGAACAAAAAAAATAAAAGGGTACCAATAATTACATTAGCACAAAGTGGGGGGAATGGTATCTGTGTGGTATGAAAAAGAAAAGACTTTAGACGGAAAGGTCAATGGCCATCACGTCATTGTTGCTTCTGTATCTGTACAGGGATATAAGCTTAGGCTCTACTGAGCTGATAGGAGGTCATTGTACTCATAATTATGAGCAACTTTTACTACGGGCAACATTCTGAAATCGTAAAAATATCAACTGCTTCTTTAAAAAAACTGTTCATAATTATCAGTATAATAACCGCTCAGTATACCCCAAACTAATAGCCCTGTATATTGATGATTTATCACATCATCAGCCATAGGACGTCCACTGCTGGACACAGGCCTCCTCCTGGGGAGGGGTTTTGCCAATACTCGCCACGCTTGACAGGCGGGTTGGCGAGCGCAGTTAGGTGTGATTGTTCAAAGAAGACGCTGCTGCCCATCTTCCAGACTACATACCTTAGCCGACTCTTACGGCAACCACGGGTAGAGAGGGTGGGGTATTATTCTTACGCCGGCACCACCACGACACACTATATCATGGGTGACACATATTGATGATCGTTAACATAAAACAAGCCCCACGCAAATCTATTTTAAGTTTTTGGTATAATATCAAGTTTCTTAACATTTACATTAAATATCGCCAATGCAACGAGACCCTGAACTTTGTTTTGTTACTTGAAATTGCTTATGTGGTCATGTGCAGGCGTCTCTTACCATCAGGAAAGCGAATCGTTTGTCTCGGTATTTCTTAACACTAAAAATGCTGCAAAATAATTTTTGATGAAACATTTTTCAATACTATACAACATTAAACAATAGACAACACTTTATTTGCGACATAACTACATGGATAAAAATCTTTAGGAAAAAATACAAAAAAAAAAAAATGTCACAAAGCGGCCTCAACTCATATTTTATTTGAACAGACTGGACGTTGGTAGCTACAACAGGCTGCTGTCCGACCCCTGTTCTGAAGTAGCCAGGGAGCTTTTCATTTGTGTGAGTCGCCTCAAGTGACCTTGATTTTTTAGTGTGTATGGAGGCAGGGGAGTAAATGTATGTATGAGAAAGTGTCTATACGTATGTGTTGTATGTAGGTATACTTTTTTTACTTGTAAAATATATTGCAGAAAATACGATGGGACTGCCGTGTGGATGTCACAAGAGTCCCCTAAATTAAGATTTAAAAAAAAAACCCATGTTTTATTATTTATACAAAGGTTAGGTACGTCATATTTCTATACATGTTTAAAAATAACATTTAAAATGTCAAAATGATTAATCATGTCAATATAGTGATATGTCAATATAATTAAATGTCTTCGTCTTCTTCATTTTGGCGTCACAGTTTGTGCATTTGCCAGTGTCGAGTATTTTAATATTTTCACATGTAACCATGAAAAATCAAGGTAAATGAGTCTTAAGTCACAGAAACTAATTCACGGCTGAGTCCTGTTACGCCTTAGTATAGTAGTAGCGACTTTAATATGTGCTTCGAGTTTTGAAAGCAATGCGAAAAGTCACGCAATTTTTATTTTTACCACTTTATGACGTTTTCCTTTACTTGCGCTTGTAATTAGACACTTGGTGGTAAGATTTCTTTAGCAGGAGGTCCGCTAGATAGGTACCACCGTTATACCAGATATTCTGCCGCGAAGCAGTAGTGTGTAAACATGTGGTCTGCAGCTAACGAAATTACAGGGCTGTTAAGAGTAACAATCGAAAGTAAAATCGAAAGTAACGAGCGCCAAAACAGCAATACCAAGGACTTTCTTCTGTTACTCAAAGTTTTGTCTATCGTAACTGCAATGGTCTTGGACAGGCGTTATCTTTTACCATCAGGAGAGCACCTAGTTTGTGTCATTACTTTTTATATTAAAAAAACTTTATAAATATTATTGATCAAACATTCAATGGACACGACCATTTCAGCGTTCCCACCAAAACTCAATTAAATGTCCTTTCCCAATTTTCACCATAATCCCCACTACGATCACACAAATACACCATGCACGGCCCAATGTCACACTAAAGCATTTGTGTGACATTGTGTCAAATAATTTGCAGAACTGAGCAATAAAAAGTTTTGAATAAGAACTAAATACTTTAATAACAGCATTTGCGCGCTGCCGACTGGGTCAGAGGTCTGGCGGAGTCATGGCTCCGGACACCGGCCTTGCGACAACCTCGTTTACATAATCTACGCGCTTGTAACACTAAACTGACTCTTCTAGAACTTTCTAGAACTCTCTGGAACTTTCTTCCGTGGAGAGGTCGTTTAGTTCAGCTTTTTAGTTTAGAAGAAAACTGCGGAAATTACTTATTTTTCTTTACAATTTACTCGTTCAAGTTGTTTTCGGTTCTTGAGATTGTTGTTGTCGTATGCTTATCATATTAAAAGGTTTTGTAGCGATGATAGCTCAGTGGTTAGCGCGGTCGGTTCGCATGCCGAAGGGCGTGGGTTCAAACCCCAACAATGAGCTTGAGCTGCCGGTGAAGGAAAACATCGTGAGGAAACTACAGCGTGGTAGTAGGATACTTTCTAGTACTCGGCTGGCTAGCTACCACCCTCAAGTTGAAAATCTGCCTCCAAGCATCAAACGGTGTGTTCCGGCAACCTCACTTGAGAGCCAGTTCTATTCCAGGCTAGGTGTGCTTTACCATCTTCGACCACACCGCTACTTAACATCAGGCGTGTTGTGGTCAAACTAGCCTATCAGCCGTTAAAAAAAAAGGTATAAAAACACTAGATGTTTTGATAAGGAGTCACTACATACATTTAGCTTTGTTGTTAGCACGGACGGTTCACTCTCCGAAAGACGTGGGTTCAAATCCCAACAATGAATTTGAGTTGCCAGTGAAGTAAAAAATCGTGAGAAATCCATAACGTGATGGTAAGATAATTTCTTGTACTCAGCTGGCTAGCTACTAACCTCACTTTGAAAATCTGCCGCCAAGCACCTAACGGTGTGTTCCGGCAGCCTTATTTGAGAGCCAGTTCCGTTCCAGGCTAGGTGTGTCTACCGTTTTCTACCACGCCGTCACTTAAGATATGGTGAACTGTGGTCAAACACCAAGACTGTAAAAAAAAAAAAAAATAGCACCCATACGAAGTCGAAGCCGAAGTCGTAGTGGCGTCTTCTTTGAACAATCACATTTAACTGCGCTCACCAACCCGCCTGCCAAGCGTGGCGAGTATTGGCAAAACCCTCCCAGGAGGAGGCCTATGTCCAGCAGTGGACGTTCTATGGCTGATGATGTGATGTGTGATGTGATACGAAGTCGAGGCGGATCGCTAGTAGATTAAGTTCTCAATATTGAATCAATTTAAAAAAAAAACCTTTTTTACATTTTTAAACGAAATTATATTCCTTGCAAAACATTCACATGTTGCAACTTTTTAATAGTAGCTCCCAAAAGACATTGAAACCGATAGGCAGTACGGTAAATTATTTCGAAAGTGCAAATTTTGACCCACACCATACCCATCCTTACATTTCTAATAATAAAGTCCAGTTTAGACTGTGCCTATTTAAACTGCATTTTGCGCATTTACGTACCAAGGTTGCGTAATACCACCTGTCACTGACGTGGAGTGCGATATTATAATGTAGAATTAATATCGAATACGTTTTAGGACTATGTCGCGTTTTAAAAAAATAACTTTTTGTTTGCGCTGCTAATGAAACCAAAATAAAATTTAGAACGACAAAGTTGTATGGGTTACAGCGTCATTACACCTATAGAGTTAATAGAGATAATAATCTATATAATAATAATGAACTTAGTAGATTTGATTGCATTATACATATATACGTATATATATTGTAAACATAAGCTGTTGCAAACAAGGAAATGCTCAAATGTCAAGTGTCTCTATAACATTTGCATAAATCGTTCGAACACGCCTTTATTTATAAATAAGTATAATCAAATTTATTTTTTATTATTATAAATGCGAAAGTGACTTTATCTTTCTGTTTGTTTGTTACCTATTCACGGCATAGCGGCTGAACCATCATTGACGAAACTTTATACGATGGCAGGATGCGGCGTTTTATATAAACATAAAATATCACTCGAAAAATATTCAGGGAAACTTGAAAATTGTGCACACTACTACGGGAAGTAATTAATATCATTATAAACAATCACTTAATTGAAAACTGTATTAGTTTATTAAATTACGTTAGAAAAAAAATTACATTAGTAAAAGTATTATTTTTTAGTGGTATTGCTAAGTATTCATTTAATAGCATACCTATGTACCTTTAACAATAAAAGTTAAACGTTTTTAAGAAGAGATGTTTTTGTTTATCTCTATCTACTTCACGGCTAAATGGCTAAACACATCCTGGTGAGATTACAAATCGGAATATCAGAACGGACTAAGAAAAAATAACACAAATGAATATTAAGACGCAAATCAATCAATTGTTAGAAAGATTTTTTGCTACGTTATGCTTGCAATAACATTATTTCAGATTCAATTAAAAAACATTAGTTTACTCCAGTTAAAGAACTTAGGGGTTAATATATGTAACTAAATTAGCATAAGTAAATTTCTGTACCTACCTATTAATTTCTCATATATTAGTATTAAAATAATATATGTTAATAAGAATATATTTAGGTAAGTACGCAACAACAGATATTTGTATTGTTTATTGTTTATTGTTTATTGATATTATTGGCCTTATAACAAATTCTGTTACACTAGGCAAGTCATAATTACAAAAAAAAAAAAAAAAAACATATCAATATAATAGCTAATAATAATAATAATACCTCATAAAATAAATCTAAATAATTATGTCAGTTTAAATTATAATGTCAATACATACACAAATCATAAATTACAATGTACTAACATCAAGTCACTTCATAAGAGAAAGAAGATTCTACAAGTTGCAATCTCATAAATTCGTTTAATGAATAAAAGGGATTAATTTCGCAGAACTTCTTAATCTTCCTTTTAAATTCATTTACAGGTAAACTCCTTATGCTGCATGGCAAATTATTAAACATGCAAATTTTATTCAGAATCCCTTGCTTTTCTATGTACATAATATTCTGTAATAAGATCCTGAGGTAAGAAACAAAAAAAATCTCACCCGGCTTCAAAACATTGTCATCGTCCCTCCTGTACAACATCCCCTGTGACCACGTGAACAAATATCCGAACAACACAAAAACCAAACAAAAATTCATCTTTTAAATGGCACGTAATTCGGGCCCACAGTGGAGCGAGCTGAGGTATATTTCACCTGTATTTATTTGACAGAGGCGCGCGTTCGCTAGCGCAGTCGAATAAAGTATCGAACGTATTGGTGACATTCTTATGATAGGCCCGGAGACGGCGGCTGGATTGCCATCTCTGGAAATAACTGTGCTTAAATCTACAGATAGATAGAGCTTGTAGCGATATAACTACAAGCTTACAAGTTTATTTATTATTATATATAACCTTGAAGCTCAGCGAGCTATGGAAACAGCTATGCTTGGTATTAGGGATCGTATCCGGAACGAAGTAATTCGTCAGAGAACTAAAGTCACAGACATAGCTCAGCGTATTAGCAAGCTGAAGTAGCAATAAGCTGGACATATCTGTCGCAGGACCGATAACCGCTGGGGTAGACAGGTTCTAGAGTGGAGACCGCGAATTAGCAAACGTAGCTTAGAACATAGGACACCCTGTGACTCGATGGAGTGACGATATACGTAAGACAGCTGGCGATGAATGGAAGCGAAAAGCCATAGATCGAGCTGAGTGGCGTATCTTGGGAGAGGCCTCTGTCCAGCATTGGACATCGATAGGCTGATGGTGTTAATGATGATAGCCCTAAAAACTTAATATGCATTAACGTATCTTAGTATTTGAAGCATTACAATTTGCATTAGGTAAACCCTTTATTGTTCACACCAAAGATATATATCAAATTCGATAGAAATCGATCTACTATTTTATTCTATTAAATTATTGGGGTTAAACTCATCTCAAGCTATCTGTAAATCAATGATTGGGGCAGACAAATTTGATTAAGAACTGATTTTTTTATTCAAATTTTAGTAATAATAATAATGCGTTTTAATTACTCTAGTTTTCTTAGGCACCTTAGGTACAAGCTTTTTAATTTAAGAATATGTTTTGTTTTTTTTTATTTAGGCAACAAGAACACTATACATAGTATTTCATCATGCAGTACAAAGTTGTTGCTGTAGTTGTTTTTATGTAAAAGCAATAAGTCTAATATAAGACTCTTCTCTTGGTAAAAGTAAACGCATATCCAGCGGTACACAGAATTTTGAGTAGCAAAACAAAGTTCAGGATATCGCTACTTGGCGCTCATTACTTTCGATATAGTAGATTGAGAAAAGTTCGTCTCTAAAATTTAGCGTTAGTTTCTTGAGAAAAACGTAATAGGCGAGTACTCGTATTGTTACCAAATTACGTACATATCTAAATCTATCAAATGATTTGACGAAGTTAAATAAGTAATAATTTAATGTTATTTTTTTATGTAGAGTAGGAATACATACTTATGACTAGTTGACTTTGTGAGCTAGATGCATTTCGGTTTAGTATAATATGTTTTTTTATTAAAAGCACACAGCACTAAACTGAAGTTCAATCATATAAACAGTGTGATAATAATACTATATAAAGTTAAATTATTATATAAATTACGATTCCTCCGATATTTATTATCTTTTTTTTACCAATTAGTTTCGGGTTATCTATTCCCTAAGCTACATAATCATTTTTACTTCCTAGAATATTATTTAATCTGGAACTTTTAACCATCAAAATAAATTCAAACTCTTTGTGGTCGTGAAACGTGAACTAAATTTGTTAAAAAAACTTTGTTTTCCAAGTATTTACTTTTGAATATTCAACTTTATCTACTAAAACTTAGGAGTAGGTATATTTATGTAATACCTACTCTTAAAAATAGATAAAAACTTTTCATTTTGCACACCAGAATTAAAAACAAACAATGTAAAGATAACAAAAGAACCTTATGAGTTAGTGCTACAAATGACAATCTTAACGCCAAAAGCGACCTCTTCAAGACATCCAGAAATTGAAAACAGATTAATGACTAAGACTAGACAAGAAATGAAGTAACACTATTTAATTATAAAAAAAATAAACTAACATAATGCTTACAGTAAGTAATCACATCAACACATCACATCATCAGCCATAGAACGTCCACTGCTGGACATAGGCCTCCTCGTGGGGAGGGTTTTGCCAATACTCGCCACGCTTGGCAGGCGGGTTGGCGAGCGCAGTAAGGTGTGATTGTTTAACGAAGACGCTGCTGCCCATCTTCCGGATTTCATCCCTTAGCCGACTCTTACAGCAACCACGGGTAGAAAGGGTGGGGTACAATTCTTACGCCGGCACCACCACGGCAGTAAGTAATATATTTCATATATAGGCAAAAAAAACCCAAAAAGTTTACCAAGAAGATGTAATGTCGGCGGACCTGCGACGTAACGTGCAGACACCGTTAAACACCTCATTCGAAATGACATCACCCTCCCCGCCTACGAGGCTGATATTCGAACTCGGAAATCTAATATGAATACGCTTTCTGTAAATACGTGTAGACGGAGGATACCGTTGCCTCGAACATCGAAAATAATGTCACACGGCCATCCAATAAAATCTACACACTGCGAGATGCATTCTATGTCTGCCAATACGGGGAATTTTATGAAAATATTCTATAAAATAAAATAGATGTACGTTAAACTATTGCAGGAGAAATACTGCTCTATAAAATGTTATATTCAATGAAATATACTCGAAATCAGACGGCGGAATTACTTTAAAACTTCTACGTGTATGAAAATTTTGAATCTTAAAAATGCAGGTTATATCGCGGGGTTTGTAATTAATAAATAGCATATTACAATAATGTAATTAGTATTACGATAATGTATATTGTAATTATGTGAAATTGATATGTTTACGAATAAATTGAAATTGAAATTACTATAGAAGTGATTGATTGATTAACTCTTTGTTGTCCGCAACAAAAATTATACAATACAGAAGAAAATAAATTAAAGTTAGTTATTAGGTACAATTGGCGACCTTATTGCTAAAAGCGACCTCTTCCAGGTAACCTTAGGATGAAAAGGATTAAAGGAAGAAAAAGACAAATGTGACAACACCGAGAATATACATAAATCTACATTCCAATAATAAAACATATCGTAATACATAGATTAGAATGACTAAAAATACATAAATATATAAAATTAATATTATTATCTCTACACAGTATAAAACAAAGTCGCTTCCCGCCATCTGTACGACTACGCAACGGAATTTATGCGGTGTCTATCAATAAACAGAGTATTTCAGGAGGAAGGTCTATAAATATATAATACATGCATATGCACCACATTAGGATCTACATTATACTCATGCGAAGCCGGGGTGGGTCGCTACTATTATATAAATACATAGTAAAAATTTGTTTAAAGATTGAAGTAATTACACACTTATTAATATATACCCGACTGCACAAGAAGAAGGGTAATATTTCAATAGTGCAAATGTCATGAAATTATACTTTTGTTCTTATACATAGGATAGAAATTTAAGTAAGCGACATAATTCAAACATGTAAAAGGATCTAGCTTAAACATTTCCAATGCTGTACTTATGTGCTATGATCATCTTCGTGACTAACGGAAATTCTAAATTGTATTTCGATCATAAAGAGGGCAACAAAAGAAGCAAATAAAATTACGAAATTATAGATGGCGTCACTAACGCTTAGACTGGTTTGATTTTGGTTTTATCTCTAAAGTAATAAAAACTACATCTGCTTTTTATACGTTTAGGCGAGAGTAAATCTACAGTTGTGACTACTAACTACTAAATTCAACAATAAAATGTCTGTATTTGCCAAACGTAGTAGTCGACTTTACTCCTTAGCAAGTGGTCGTCTAGGTAGGTACCACCGCAGTACCAGATATACTGCCCCCAAGCAGTAGTGTAACACTACTGTGTTCCGGTTTGAAGGGTACTGCAGCTAGCGAAATTGCAGGGCTGTTGAGACTAACCATCGAAAGTCTCAAAGTAATTACCAAAGCAGTGACGCCCTGGACTTTGTTTTGCTACTCAAAGTTCTGTGTATCGCTGCAATGGTCATGGACAGGCGTTATCTCTTACCATCAGGAGAGCGCCTCGTCCGCTTCATTACTATTACATTTAAAAAAAATGAGGATAATTCTCACAGCGCTAAAACTAATCAAATCTTGTACCAGATAACTGATACAATACTTTTAATGTACATAGTTTTAAAATACAAAAAAAAAAAACCACTAAGACACAGCACAAACATTCGTCACACAAACATAATAGTCACATAAACATCTACAAAAAAAAAGACAAATGGAGCTTAATTATTGTATTGCCTTTATTAGGATGACAGACAAGGTAAAAGACACTTTTGCACAAAAACTGTAAGACAAGCTTCCTTATACAGATGCGGATGAGATCAGAATGTTTTGATACATACACACAGCGTCACCAATTTAGTGGTTCAGGTGACGAAATAAAGGAACTAAAATGGATTCGTTAGGTTGGTATAATATGCCTATACGAAACAAATCTTTGCCAATTATTGTATCGTTTTTTTAAAAACAATTAAGAACTCTTTCGTACAACTAAAGCATAGAGATAATTCAATAACTCAAAGAGAGGATTTAGGTAAAATACGTGATATGCCAATAATAAGGAAAGATATATCTCAATACATATTTGACATTCTTTTACACACTTGACATTATTGTTATTATCAGACAGTGACATTTGTTTATTACAATACAATACAAAAAACATAAAAAAGAGAAAGAAAATAACAAAACAAAAATACAACATAGAAATAACAAATAAATGGTGTACAAGGGCGGCCTTATCGCATACATCGATTTCTTCCAGACAACCTTAGGATGGAATTTACTTCTATATTTTTTTAATAATTTTAGTAATAAAATTGTAATTTTGATATTGACATAATTATGTAGTTATATGGTCAATAAAGTATTCTATTCAATAATATAATATTATTGAAAACAAAATGAAAATAAAATTAATTAATGCAAAAGGCCATAAATGGGAATGGTTTCCAGAACCATGCCAAAGATAATTGCCATGTTGTATGGCAATTATCTTTTTCCCATAGAAATTTCGTCGTAAGTTGAATTTTTTAACCTAAAAATATATCAGGCAAGTAAACAAAATTGTGTATTTTGCTTTCCTGTGACTATCGTGATGGTCATGGTCACTAGAATAATCCCAATGAACTACCTACCTTAGGCACCGGAACTCCGTAACAATATAAACTTTTTTTTATGGTTAGGCTAAGTGTTTGACCACAGCTCACCTGATGTCCAATGAAAGTGGAATAGAACTGGCTCTTAAGTGAGGTTGCTGGAACACACCGTTAGATGCTTAGCGGCTAGCTGTGTTTGGGCTTGGTGGAATAAAGTTTGACCGCTATCTCGCCTCATGTTAAGCGCAGATTCATCGTTGGAGCACGCTTGCCTAAAAGGTTGGTGACATATTCAAGTTGTTCATAATGAAGAGTACAATGAACTTAATAGTAGGTATCCCTTTCTGTAACCCTGTATAAACAAATATACTATTCATAAATTTGTACACATAAGTTACAAACTTGTGTAAATTCGCGAATAGGTGTTATACAGCTGATTTCCACAGTGGTCATAAAATTAGAAAATTATAGCCCAGTGGTTAGTGCGGATGGCTCACACGTCGAAGGACGTGAGTAATAACCCCCATAATGAGCTTGAGCTACTGGTGAAGGAAAACATCGTGAGGAAACCATAGCGTGGTGGTAGGATACTTTCTAGTACTCGACTGGCTAGCTACCACTCTCAGGTTGAAAATCTGTTAACAGTCATTTAAGTGTCTCCCAGCCTCACTTGAGAGCCAGTTCCATTCCATGCTAGGTGTTTTTACCACCGACACTTAACATGAACTGTGGTCAAACACTTAGCCTGTCAAACATAATAAATTAACTGATAGTTTACCCACCACTCGTCAAAGATAGTCAAAAGAGTATTATTGTCAACAATGGAACTCTATATTTATGAATCTAAGCAAATAATATTGTCTTTTATAAAGGACAAAATCGTGCCGCTCTCGACCTTCTTGTCATGGAAAGGCTTAAAAGCCATCTACTTCGGCAATCCAACGTTGAGAGTTCGAAATTGGGTTAGAGAAACAGGGTTATGCACTTTATGTGTACCAAAAGGAAAGGGGGTTATTATACTCATTATCTTACTATGGAAATTGAAGTGCGACATTTAATACTTATTACTTATGCGAGATTACTTAAAAGAAGACGAGGCCGCGCGCGCGTTGTGCTCAGCTTTGTCTCCATGATGAAGATCACCGGATGTAGCCAAAACTATAGTCGGAGTATCCGATATAATTAAACGTGAGTAATCATGCATAAGTGAAACAAAAAACACTGGTATTGCGGAAATTTGCTAATTAGCGTCAGATGGAGAGTCGATAAAATATATAGTAAGGAATATTATTGTCTACTTTATACTAAAAACTACGATAGACAGAATAAAATACAAAATATATTATTTTTGTACTTTAACAGATTTCAAAAAAAGGAGGAGGCTCTCAAGATGTCAAAATATTTTTTATGAATGTTACTCGATTACTCGAAGACGGCTAGAATTATTTTTTTTTTAAATTCAAAAACAACTTTAAACACCAACAGATCAAAAATCTTCGTCTTCACTGCAGCAGACAATTTTTCATCATTGTATCTCACCAAACCCACTGGAGGTTATAACTCAGCCGCCCAGAGCTTCGCTCCAGTACTTCCATAAGCTTGCTAATCCACTGAACTATGTCGGTGACTTTGTTTCTCTGGCAAATTACTTCGTTCCGGATACCATCCTTTATAGAAACGCCGAGCATAGCTCTTTCCAAAGCTGAGCGACTTTGAACTTGTGGACTGTTCCAACTGTGAATGGTCATAACAGGTAAAAAGCACTCATAAAAAAAATTCCGAGATAAATGACCAAAAGATACCGTCGGTGTTTTTCGAAAGCTGTCCAGCATAGATAAATCCTTTTTAAATGCAAACCTAATAAAAAAAAGTTGCAGTGTCTAGTAAACGATTCCCTGTAGATTCAGGTGGTGTACATAAAACTCGGCACAGTAGCAACAGCCCGTTTCACCACCTACAGTTACCCGTTTCGCCGCATAGTTTGTTCACCGGGTACGTTATAACTTGTGAAACTTTTGGGTCGGAAAATTAACATGTTATGCCGTAAAATGTACGAAACATTAAATCTAAGCATAATGGCCACCTAGCCAGGCTTTCCGGGACAAATATCTTTTAAGCAAAGTTCCATGGACAAACTTTATTTGTGATCGATAGATAATATTTATAACATACGAATCAAATATTTCATGTGAAAATTTTACAACAATCTATAAACAAAATCCGCGTTATCTGATCGTAAGATATCTAATGTTCGAAGCTGGGTTTGATTCCGGGACTCATAAAGTGCTGTTTAATTTTTGTGTTACTACATGGCGCTGTTTGAAATAACCTAAAATATTTATTTATTTCGAATTGAGCCGTGTTACATTAACATGGTTGCGTTACATGTTTTGTGCTCGTAGGGAATAACACCACTGGATTATGTTTAAAAAAAAATGTCGGTGATTTCATTAACAGATATCGGGTTTTGCCAGCCCAGACACTTCTTGAGGAAAGGCCTGCAGCCAACATTGGATGTAAAAATGGCATTATAACCCATGAACAAGAAGTTTTTATTAACTAAAATAATACACAAACAACAATAAAACCTTAATTCGAGTGTAGCACACCGTACACAGAGCAGATACAAACAGATAAGTATTGTAATAATCACAACACCCGAAACATTCTGAATCGGTATCACGGCCCAAGTTGAAGTAACGCAAAACTCTCACATAATATTCGGGTATACAGGTGCAAATTACAGCCCGCGGGTACTAGGACCTTTGTATTACACATCGCGACCACCCCGCGATGAGCTCTCCTAATCCGCCTACGCCCAAACGCTGTCTCCTCTCTGTAAGGGAGCTAGGACCTAAATATATTGGCCGTGACTTCAATAACACCAGTGTCAAGGGAAATAACCCGACTGTCGCCCTCCGAATGGAGTATATTGCCGTGTGATAGTTACCAAACACTAATAGCTGAGACATTAAATTACGTGGATGGAGTCTTGGAACGGGACCCTCATTCCGACTCGATTCCTTGCTTAAACACTATCAATGTTAGAAAACATTGTAAAATACGTAGTAACGAGTCATACGGAACAGATAGATCGGTCGTTTTGGCAGAATAAATATGGGGCGCGCTGGTTGAATATGGATTTAATTCGGTGGCGTTAAAGCTTAGATTGGCGTGGACGGAGTCCGGAAGCGTGTTCTAGAATGTAATGAAAGGCGGACTAACATTTTTATAGGGGTTTGAACGACTCTCGGCGAGCGTTTTACATTTAAAGGAATCCTCATTCTATTACATGCGGCGGTACAGATCGCCGCTTACTGCGACGACCGTCTTCATTCACGGCGGCTGTTTGCACTCGATGTTTGCTTCTCGTGAATTCGGAAATAGCAGGAATAGCACCGTGAAGAGCTCACACAAATTTTTGCATTTTGTTATTTCAGCGCTACAGGTTTGATAAATATTGGGACGCTGTTGAGACGCTCGAGAATTCTATTAAGCTTAAAGAACCAAAAATGCGAATAAATTGAAAATAAAAACATCACATCGCGTTATATAGCCATAGCTCATCTGCTGTTATGTGAAGGTGTGGTTGAAGATGGTAAACACTCCTAGCCTGGGATGTAATTAGCTCTCAGTGAGGCTGCCGAAAAACACTGTTAAGCAACAGATTTTCAACTAGAGGGTATCGAGTACTAGAAAGTACCCTACCATTACGCTATGGTTTCCTTACGATTTCCTTCACCGGCAGCTCAAGCTCATTGTTGGGATTTGAACCCACGCACTTCGACGTGTGACCGACTAACCACTGGGCTATTATCGCTACATTAAGACCTCTCACACTTGTAGGAACACTGAAAATTAAAAGTTACTTGAAGTAAAATCAAGCGCAAAAAGCGTAGCAAAAGTTTTATTGTACTAAATTCCCATCAAAACATTATACGCAGTATTAAATATTACATAAGCTAACGCAACTGTGAACCAACGTTCACGCCAAAAACATTCCCCGATGACCAAAACTTATACCTAATTTGTGTTAGGCACAATAAGTTAGGCAACTAACGCTTTACGCTGTTATCTCTAGACTAATAGCACTTCGGGGAATACCGGGCCAGCCTCTTAGATTAGCTATATGTATAGTCTGGCAACTGGATTCGAACGGAGGCTGTAACTTCTATATTCTTAAAGCCTGCCAGATAACTTTAGCTGATTGTTACCCTAATTAAACCAGAGATATGGATACCAGATGATGACAGAGACTAAACTTTTTTTTTGTGTTTAAGTAATTAGAAGAACGAGACGCTCTTCTGATCGAAAGAGATAACGCCTATCCAAAACCATTACAGCGGTACACAGAACTTTGAGTAGTAAAATAAAGTCCAGAGCATCGCTGTTGAAATGAAATAATAAAGTAGACTACTTATTTTAAAAAAAGCGACACCGTTCCTCTAAGGCCAAACACGGCTAGGTCACATTGTTTTATTATGGAGTTTGGGTGTCTTCAGATGATGATGAATCCGGAAGGTAGATCATTAGGACTATTTTAGTAATTGTAAACATCATTTGATTGTTATATCGCCTAATGACGCTTGCCTAGAATAAACTAATTTACTCACGACTTGAGGGTACCTGGATTGTATCGGGGAACAAATTTCATTGGCAAATTCCATAGTCATAATCTGAAACACAGCATTTTACCTCCACACTCATGGTTAATGCTGTCGGTTCACACACCGGAGAGCGTGGGTTCTAACCCCAACAAACTTGAGCTGCCGGTGAAGGTAAACATCGTAAAGAAACCATAGCATGGTGGTAGGATAATTTCTAGTACTCGACTGGCTAACTACCACTCTCAAGTTGAAAACCTGTCGCCAAGCGCCTAACAGTGTGTTCCGAAAGCCTCTCTTGAAAGCCAGTTCCATTCCAGGCTAGATGTGTTTACCATCTTTGACCACACCGTCACAAAAACAATTATGAATATTTTATTGATAACACCAATGTTACAAGTCAATTCTGTACTATCATTACAATATATCTTTAAAAAGAATTTTAAAATACTGATTACATATCAATGATTAAAAAAACAAAACATCGAAATAATGTACAGTCAATGTATATTATATAAACATGTCAATATAAAAAAAAACTGTCAATACAATAAAATGTCCAAAAAAGTCATACTTAATTACTAGTAATTTAATAAACTTTTAGTTTGAAGTACTCGTAAATGTCAAAAAACAATGTCTCTGGCACTATCTTAACTTGGTTCTGAAGACCGCGGTGGCGCGGTGCATCCCGAATGGAAGCGGGTACGCGGTTGCAGACCGCGGGCCCCAGAATGTATACCGACCTCTACGACTTGACGAGCCGGTGCGACGGCGTTACTAGTTGATATTTCTTTTTATTGCCACAATGATATCAATGTTTATATGTGTCACTTAACATCAGATGAGCTGTGATCAAACACCTAGCCTGTCAACCATGAAAAAAATGTTCTCGAAAAAGAACATTAGAATCGTTTCCAAATCTAGAATTAAGAGGTCATATAAGCGTGCTCTATCCAAGCCTATAATTATCATTGATTAACATTGGGCAAAGTGTGGTTAAGCGCCAACCTAAATACTCGTATAATAGTCCTAGGTCAATATTATCATAATCCTCAACGGTTTTTCATTTACCCTTGCTGGCTATATAAAAACAATTTTTAATTCCATACATGGTTTACGATAACCTAAAATTGCTTATTAAGTTATACAATAAGCAAAAATGAAATAAGGGTTCAATTACCGCTAAGGCAAAGTTTTATCTATCATTATATAATAAGACGTGAGTTATCCCGCATAAGTAGAGCAAAAATATGTGTATCATAAGTTTTTTTAGTTATTTGCGTGGTGGTAGGGTACTTTCTAGTACTCGGCTGGATTATTGGCTCTATTGACATATTTTATATTGGCAGTATTATTATATTGACAATACTCTTATATTGACATGTTTATATACTTTGACATTTTGTTTTTATTTCATTGACATGTAATCAGTGTTCTAAATCTCAATGTAATGATATTACGGAATTGACTTGTAACATTGGTGTTATCAATAAAATATTTGTATTTGTATTTGGCTAGCTACCATCCTCAAGTTGAAAATCTGACGCCAAGCATCTAACGGTATGTTCCGGCAGCCTCCTGGAATGGTACTGGCTCTCACAGTACCATTCCAGGCTAGGTGTGCTTTACCATCTTCGACCACACCGTCACTTAACATCAGGTGGGTTGTGGTCAACCGCTATCTTCACGTGCGAGGCGCGCGGCGGCCCGCAGTGCGAAGCAAGACGAAGCCGCGCGCGCGTTGTCTCGGCTTTGTCCCCATGATGATGGCCACCGGATGTGGCCGAAACTATAGTCGGAGTTTCCGATAAAATTAAACGTGAGTAATCCCGCATAAATAATACAAAAATGTGTCAAAACCACGTCAGTTTCCATAATAAAATCTAGACTGTCAGCTATATTTTTTTTTTTTTAAATTATTTAACCAATTATCTGGTTATCATACAAGCTTAGCTTAGTTTGGGGATAGTGTAAATATATTCAATAATATATACATTTGTAATAAATCTAGAACCTATGGAAATGTCTGGAGACATGACCTAGTAAGTGTAATTAGACACGGCTTCGTCGCGGGATCAAAGGCAGTCAAGCCTGAGGCACTCATTTCTGTAGAAATACCCGCATCATGGCAGAGTCTCTCAAAGAATAGGTATTCACAAAATAGATTATAAATTGTATTATGTATGCGGGTAGTACAATTAAAAATCAAACAATTTGGCGCCCAACAAGGGACTGGATTTTGACCGAGTATTTAACCAGAATATGATTTTTTTATGGTTGACTGGCTAGCTGTTTGTCTATTGCTCATCTAATGTTTAGTGACGGGGTAAACGAAGATAGTAAACATAAAATCCTGAAATGAACGGGCTCTCAAACGACGCTGCCGGAACACACTGTTAACTGCTTGGCGGCAGTTTCTTTAACTTGAGGGTGATAGCTCGCTAGCTGGATACTTGAAAATACGCTACTGCCACGCTATGGTTTCCTCACGATGTTTTTCTTCACCGGCAGCTTAAACTCTATGTTGAGATTGAAACCGTGAATTATAGTCGTTACATTTTGAGCTCTATAATAGTGCACTCAAATTTCAGACGAATATTGTGTCACATAGGGTCACATTTAGCGGAGCAAAAATATGGCGACTATGTTTACTATTGACGCGTAATACTTCGAATTTTGGATGTTTCTCGTGTCACTTGAAAAATAAACAACTATACCTAATGCTGTCTAATAAAGTCCAAAAAAATGAAAATTACCAAGATTAACTATAATTCTAAATTAGCTTTCTACCTTTACTTAATACAGTCGTAATTAATGTTTTTTTTTTGTTTACAAGTTATATTCTACTTTATAAAAAGAAAAACGGAAATTGCTACAAGTCGGAGTATACTGTAAAATAAAACAAATATTTTAAGTCAATCAATTAAAAAATCTTGTTTGGCATAAAGGATAAAATATTCAGCGCCCAAAATGGAACAAGAAATCACCAATATTATACCAAAACTTTCCTTTAACGTCTACGTGACTTCATAATCTTCACCAGAACAAGCTGCAGCACTAACCAAATTCCTCTAAATTGTTCTACAAGATAACACTGTAGTACACAAAACTAGGTTAGCAATTCTAAAGATGTGTACGCCTCAGTCTAGTTTGTACTTCATTAGCGAATGTTCAACACGACAAGAGCGGGTAAAATGGGACCGACTTTAAGAACAAAGGTTAGTGCTGTGTGTTTTTCTTTATGCAGCTTCCCTTTGAATTGTTTGTAATGGGTTTAATTGTGTATGTTTACATGCATAAACGAACGTGGAAAATTGTTTTTTGTTTTAGATTTTTTTAATACGTCAGTATGTTTTTTATTTATTTTTAGTGAAAAGATTTCTACATAATCTATATACTAAGCGGCATGAACATATAAGTTATCGGAAAGAGTCTCTACAGCGGCGTTAGTAGGATCATATAAGATTTGGTTAGGCAGCGATGGGAACACGGGGAGTGAAGGAGAACGTTGATACGTTTTAAAAGGACATCTCAAATCTACACTTGGCTCGCAAGTCCTATGCATTGTACGTGTTTCTGTCATTGTCAACGCGATTGAATGAAAGAATGATCATCCGCATGGTGATGCCATTACGCTAAGAAGTTTAATAAAGTTATTTAAAATATAAATTGTCCCTGGCAGCGACCCAAGGCCCAAGAAGCTACCGGCTAACCAGAGGGTGCAAAACCTCCTTACAATGCTTACCGGATCAAGCATCAAAGCCTTTTGGATCTGATCCTTGACCCAAACGTCTAACGAGAGTCTTTTAAAATGTTGGTTGAGACTTTTCGCTATAAAAAATAATTTAAAAATACCGGCTCCATGACCCTTAGGCCAACTAAACGCACTGCTCCAATGAAACAGCGAGGTTTCGGAGTAAACGAAAATATCATCGATGTATATAATTTTTAGATGTTTATTGATTGTTTAAAAACCCCTCTACCGATTTCGATACAATTTAAATGGAAATACCTGGGAACCCATTGAAACAAAAAAAATAATCCTAATCGGTACCGGTTCTTCGAGTAATCGATGAACATAAATAAAATAAAAAAACGATGAATTGAGAACTTCCTCTTTTTTGAAGTCGGTTAAAAACCGTTTACCGTGACAACTATCGGCACAATGATAGTCAAGCTAGCATCCCACATCACGTGCCCCAATAAATAGACTTTTATTATAACTTTTAGTATATTTTTGTATTATTGTATTATGGATATCTTAAGCTGATACGCTGCATAGGTACTCTTAGTGAAAATCCATTTGCAAATATCAGCAGCGAAGATAAGAGACAAAAACCCATTCGGGAGCCGGCTGACACCGATTAGGCCATACGCAGTCCGATTTGGTCCTCACAAATGTATTTCCAATTTTTCCAACATAGAGAAACGTAATAGAGAGTATTTTGCGGGGTTCTTTTCTTATTTTTTACGAGCGCTTGTCGGCCGGTATTAGGTCGCCATGTGGCCATGAGGTCGGTTATTATTTTAGGGGAACGTCGGCAGGTTCTGCTTTATTTTGTTCTCCTAGTACACTGGAACAGCCAACGGGTTAATAAGAAAAAAATATACATTTATGAAGGTATTCTATTCGGAAAGAATAATTATTAATAGCTATTTGAAAGTTAGCTCATAAATAAATAGTTTTACCCAATGCAAATACCAAAGAAAAAACATCGCTTTTTTTATGTTAAAAGTAATACGATGAACGAGACGCTCTCCTAATGGTATAAGGTAATATCTGTCTATAACCATTGGAGCGATACACGGAACTTTTTGTTTGTTTGTATAAAAGTAATGAGAAAAACCAGACGCTCTCCTGATCGTAAGAGATCTACCACTAAGTAAATAGTGTATGGCGATTTATTAAGAATAGCAAACACTGTGTAAATGTCAGTGTGTTCCATGTCACAGAGTACCAAATTACAGAGCTGTTAAGACTCGAAAAAGTTAACTTTGTTTTGCTATTAGGAATTCTAGGTGTAGCTGCAATAATTACGAACATACATTATCTTACCGAGAGGATAATCTTATCCATCAGGAGAGCGTATCGTTCGTGTCATTACTTTTACTTGTTTTTTCGTGTTTTATTTCAGGGAGTGTGCGCAAGAGCTCCGTGACCTTTTCCCACCCTCTCCGTTCCACCACAGGTCAAACAGAAGAACGGCACACTATCATCCGTTCCTCGTGGACGTTCCCGGTGTTCGTACGCAGCGATTCCGCTCTTCTTTCTTGATGTGTCCAACCCGTGAATGGAACTCATTGCCGGCTTCTGTTTCCTATAAACTGCAGTTTGCTTTTAAGTCTAGAGTGAATAGATTTCTTCTAGATCAGCGAGACCTGTCTTCAGCCACACCATCGCTTTTCATCAGGCGAGTTGGTGGCCAAATGTAAATCTAATTAAAAAACATAATCATATACAAAACTGGCTAAGTGCGAGACGAACTCGCGCACGAAGGGTTCCGTAACCATTATCTATAAAAACCCACTTAAATATTTGTTTTATTTTAATTTAATTATTTATTTTGAAACTGAATATATAACTAAAAATTCTGTGAATATTTCGTCTACATCCTGTTGCCGTTATCAATATCGAGCAAAAACTAGCTTGTAGTATGGGAGCTCCCTTAAATATTTATTTTATTCTGTTTTTTAGTATTTGTTGTTATAGCGGTAACAGAAATACATCATCTGTGAAAAATTCAACTGTCTTACCATCACGGTTCGTGAAATACAGTCTGGTGACAGACGGATAGACAGAAGGACAGACAGACGGACAGACAGCGGAGTCTTAGTATTAGGGTCTCATTTTATCTTTTGGGTATGGAACCCTTAAAAAGAAGAAGAAAAGTTGCCACAGTGTCTTATCTAATAAAAAGGTTATTATTTTAAATTAGTGGCGTTGAAATGAAATATATAAAGTAATAGAAAAAGACAAGAGTGATAATAATAAATAATTAATCACACAACTGCTCGACACGAACTCGACAAAATGTATTTTGTTGGGAGCCGAAGTTTGTTAAGATTTTAAACCCTGCAATGAAAAAAGTAATCAAAATTCGTTTTCAAACTTGAATATTATGTACGTATCCATAAGGTTGTACAACGTTGACTTGTCAGTAAGAACGCAACGTGTACGGATTCCGAATCTTCCCTCAGGACTGCGCCGTATTCCTTACATTCAATAAAGTGAACTAACACTATGTGTTTAGGTGCTATGTATGTATGTATTAATAAAAAAAATAAGTATTCTATAAGTTATCTGGTTCCTATAGTACAAGCTTTGCTTAGTTTGGGGCTAGATGGCGCTGTGTGAAAATGTCCTAGGATGTTTATTTATTTATCAGAGTCGGATGTTTGCGGTAACAAATTTTATTTATATAAGCTGCTGCCCATTGCTTCGCTCACGTAGCTGAGTGATTTGCAATTCAAAGAAATCTATGCGCAATACCTATGATATTGAATATCAGACATAAAACCAGTGTATGCTGACCTACTTGCACTGTTGATGCCGCCATATCTGGATTTCTATAACTTCTAGTACACGTTTTTTTTTAATATCTTCATAACTTCATTTTTCCTTAACCGATTTCAATAAAACATATTATAATGTTGCACAGGACTTCACAAAACATATTTCAAAAAGTACACGTAAATTCAGCGCTTATTCTAAGCTTATAGCAAACAAGCAGACAGATATAAATTTAAAAACTATATATTATACATATATAGGGTGTATCGCTTTTATACGCCCTAAAAAATATAAAAATATATCTAACTAGCAACGGGCTAAGGCTTTCTCCATCATCATCATTTCAGCCGTAGGACGTCCACTGCTGGACATAGGCCTCCCTCATTGAATCCATAAAGATCGGTTAGAAGCGGCTCGCATCCAGCACGTTCCTCCGATGCGGCAAGCGCAGCGTTCGACGTCCACCCACAAGTTGGATAGACATTCCCGGCTTTGCACCGATGCAATTTATTTTATGCACTTGATTCAAAACATTGAATTTCTCTTCTTATACAAGAGTTTAACGAAAATGTAGTTCCTACAAACATATCTAAATGACAGTGAAAAGGTATCAAAATCCGTTACGTGGCTTAGAAGAAGTAACCGGAGAAACAGACAGAAGCGGCCAGCAAATTTGTTTTATTCTATTTAGAGATGTACAGAAATCTTTTCGTAACAATTTTATTATATGTAAAAATATCTCAACCTTTACTCGGGTCAGCGAATAACATTATAAAAAAATAGATGTTTTTTTTTTTAGGTTTTACAGCTGCAGAAAAACCACAGACAGAGCATAAATCGTTTCATTTAATCACAGAATCAAAAAGCTTTCAAAATAATTATAATAAAATAAAATCATTGCTAAATCAATCCCCAATTCAACAAGAATATAAAATAGTTAAGTGAAGAATATTCTAATTGCTTAGTCACGACTTACGCAAGTTAAAGTGTGTTAGCTACAACAGTAGTACCAGATATTCTGCCGCCAAGCAGTAGTGTGTAAACATTACATTCCGGTTAGAAGGGTAAAATTACAGGGCTGTTGAGACTAACTATCGAAAGTCTCAAAGTAGTAAGCGCCAAAGCAGCGATGCCCTGGACTTTATTATGCTACTGTGTATCGCTGCAATGGTCATGGACAGGCGTTATCTCTTACCATCAGGAGAGCATTTCGTTCGTCTCATTTCAATTCCCATTTTTTAAAAAAGTTTTGAAGTTTCAGCTGCTTAGTTGATACCACCTGGCTTGCAATCTGGAGGTCCTGGGTTCCAATCCTACGGCACGCACCTCTGTCTTTTCGAAGTTATGTGTGTATTGCTGATCACTTCAAACAATGTAGGAAAATATCGTGAAGAAACCTAAATATTCGAGAGTTCTTTGAAAAAAGTTCTCGATGCTCTGGAAAGTCTGCTAATCCTCACTGGGTCAGCGTGGTGGACTATGGCCTGACTCTTCTCACAGTGGGACAGTTTATAGAAACAGGTCTGATTCGAAATACGTAGATTACTTTTCGCACACGTTAGAATGAGACATAAAAAAATATAAGTAAATCCATAGGGCTTAACTTAGTTTCATAGATCAAAACTCAAGTTCGGCAAAATATAATATGGCAACCCTAGACGGGATAGGGTGGCGGCCCGTCCTATCTCTGATATTACAAACTCTGCGAAAGGTCGACGGTGATATTTAAATCAGAATAGGTCCGCGGGTTTGCCACGTTTTCAATATACTTCGGTGGCGCTTTATGAAATTTAGTTTTTTATGAGGTTAATGGAATTCCGCCGGGATTTCAACGGGGAAATTGCAGTTCCCTTTTTATAGTGATGGAATAGAGAGGAAATGTTGCTCTGAATTTATGCATGCGGTAAATATTTGACCATCTTTAAGGTTTCGAAAATATTATTTTTGTCACTTTCATTTAACATGATATAAAGAACCTGAATCAAGTTTTTGACAATGACTTTATTTACACATATTTGTTTAACTTATGCGAGATTACTCATGTTCAATTATCTCGGATACTCCGAGTAAACTTTCGGCAACATCCGGTGGCCTTCTTCAAGGAGTTAAAGTAGAGTACAACGCGCGTACGGCTTCGTCTTGTTTCGCACCGGATGTGGCCGAAACCATAGTCGGAGTATGCGACATAATTAAACGTGAGTAATCACGCATAAGTAAAACAAAAATATGTAAAAACCACGTCAGTTTCCGTTGTAAGTCATTTTATTGACTTGGTTTTATTTTGCCTGTCAAACTAGATAGGTGGGTTACAGAGATCTCACATAAAATTAACAAAAAAGTAAAAAAAATCAAAGCTAATGTCAAAAATAACAAAGAAATACAAATAGTAAAATGATTACTAAGACTAGATAATAAAATAATAAAGGTGCCTTAAAATAGTCTGTACTAGAAGGTGACACTAAACCTTGGCTTCGCTCACAGAGCTACAATCATAATAATATTGTAGGCAGTGAAGACAAAAACAAAACTTATTGCTCTAACCCTGAGTTTGTTAATATTAAGTTAGCATCATTATTAAGTCTGTGCATGTTTGCACAGACATGACTTTTGCACATTTTATGTATCCGAATTAAAGCCATCTATCAAAAACCCCATCATTTCTCAAATTTTAACAGGAGTTTTAGCGGGATCGCAAAAAAATTGTTGTCGCCTCGCACTATTTTCCAATGTTTTTATGTATTTTCAATTCTTAATATAAACATTTGACGTGTTTTACTCATAAAGAGCTGACTCATACATAAAGCCCGCGTGTGGAAAGGCAAAACTGGAACAGTCTTATTGTGTTGCTTCCAAAACTCCGTTCAAGCTTTTAGTAAAGTTGCCACTATTTCACTAGAGCATTACCGGAGTTAGACTTCACTTCTTACTTTGTGTGACTTTGACTGAGACTCAGACTTAATTCACTTGTTTGTCATTACATTCTTGAACATTTCAGGATACTTGACACTAGAAAAGTACACAAAGTGCGATATCAAAAACCAAGTTAGAATGGCTCGACATTAAACATTTTAAGTCAGAAAAGAAAATAAATCTAATAAGCAAATTAAAACAAAATAACAACAATAAAATTAAAATATTTCCCAGACGCAACAAAAATGGATAAACAATACTCAATTGCCACAAGTACGGCCTCAAGTGCAGATAGCGCTACAGTAAGAAACTGCAAGCTTTTCAAAGAAATAATTTTCCCATAGCCGCGAGATATGCGCATTGCGCGTAATAAAAGTTGGCCCTAGTTTTAATTGGTTACAAATAGAACAACTTTTATTCATCCCTCTGATATTTTTAAAACAATCGGAGTTAAGAAGAAGTATCATTGGACTAGAAAACAAAGATATAAATTTAAAAAGTCTTATCAAAGTTATAAATGTATTGTAATGTCTCAAAGTAATGAGCACCAAAACAGCGATTCCCTGGAATTTATTTTGTAATATAAGTTTTGGGTAACGCTGCAATGGTTATGGAAAGGCGTTATCTCTTACCATAAAGAAAGCATCTCGTTCGTCCCATTATTTTTACATATCACATCATCAGCCATAAGACGTCCACTGCTGGACATAGGCCTCCTCCTATGTTATTTTCAATATAAAATAATGCCAATGTCAGTACTAATATATACGGAATACCTAGATACAGAACCAACAAGGCTGTCTAAAGCACTGTGTAGGTGCCAATAGGTTTCTGCGGAAGATTTCTTAACCATTCTAAGTCGAATTACATAATCAAGATATTTTGCAACTCTACAAAAGGTATAAACATATGTTATCTGTTTATAATACTATAACAAAGAGGTGAACCTTTCTCACAAACATAAGATGTGAAATACGTAATAACATTACACGTACAAACGAGTGCATCCGCCATAAGAGACCTCGGGGTTTTCTCGGCCCATATCCATATTGTAAGATTACACATCGCTGGGATGATGGCATAGGAAGTTACAGATTTACAATCACGCATATTAAAAATCGACCTTCCGGATAAAAAAAGCAAATATACTAAAAAGCAACACCGCTTCATGATCAATATTCCAAAAACTCAAACTAAACGGTCCGATTCTACCTTCATTGTACGCGTTAAACGACAGAATTTGCTGCCCGAGTGTGTGTTCCTTGATAGATATAATCTGCTTGCTATCATGTCGCAAGTGAATCGGTTTAATCTAGGCGAGCGTGCTCCACCGTAGACCGCATCTTCGCTTAACATCAGGAGTTGGGAGTCAAACGCAAGCCTATTAGTAATAAAAAAAAAAAACAGACTGTTTTGTGACTTTATAGTTTTTATAATTTTGACGTGCAACATCTTTCAATTCGGTCAGTAAACGGTCCCTTACAAAAACCGAATGTAACGAAATATGTAGCAACACAATTACTTATAACTTTGGAAGTATAACAAATACCGGCATTATTTTAAGACACAAACTTTTTGCTAAAATTCATAATTGTGATCAGTACAAGTTGTAAAATTGTGTTGTTTTAACAGAAAACTGACAACTGCTTTATTATGACGTCACCGCGTGCGATACGTAACGTACCAAAATGGTGCTTAAGAACTCGGTTAACAAGAGAGAGATTCCGGCCCTCGACGACCCGCTTTAACCACGGTGGATATTTCACATACTCCGCTGAGGCTGCGTTCCTGATACAGCCTTTTGTTCCTATAAATAATATAGATGCTTCAAAAGCTACGGCTTACGGCAATCAGTGTTTAAAAGAAGACTTATGGTGATAAGCAATTTATATATCCTCCTAATCAGCCCTGTTTTTATAAGCTGTCCCACAGCTGGGCGCGGGCCTTTTCTCAATGTGAGAAGGGTAAGCAGAGTTCACACATCTTCAAGAACCTTTTTTTTAAGAACTCTCAGACATGTAGGTTTCCTCACGATGTTTTCCTTCACCGTTTAAAGTCATCGGCAATACGCACATAACTTAGAATAGACAGAGGCGCGTGCTGCTGGATTCGAACCCAGGACCTCCAGATTGGAAGCCAGACGGTCTCCCAACTAGGCTGTCGAACCTTCAAAGCATATGTAAACCGAACTAGTTTATAAGTATATACTTTTCTTTATCTCTGTTTGTTTTTTCAAAGTTCTTTATTTAACAGAAATAAATATACAGACATACAAACTAGAAACTGTCTAAGATTCGCACATAATAATTCAATGTTATGACAAAGACAGGCTAATTACATTGAAGTCAAGCCTTTTGAGCAGGATTCTTTATCTCTAATTGTGACTCTACATCTTCCCTACTCTGTGTCAGGTTGCCGCGATATCTTCCAATCTTATCTTATAATCGCGTACCGACGGTATAATGCGGGGGGATTTCCAGCGTTGAACGTTATGTTAGATTAACTCTAACTTACTTTTATGTACTGCTGTAATGGAACGTACTGTTGCCAGGGGAACGAGTATGCATAAGTTGTCTTGGCGATATCACAAAACAATTACTGTAAAGTATTATAATATTTCTTTCACACTTTTTATTGTAAGGGTAAGATTTTAATGATGAAATAATATTGTAATATTAACCCTGACTCCTAACTCGCAGAAACCCTGATAGCCTGGAAAAGCGAATGGTAATTGGTCAGGTCGACGGGAAAAGACCGCACGGTTGCTCACCTACCCGTTGGTCAGACCTAATGAAGGCGATTACTGGCCTGCCAGTTACTAAAGCTATTAAGACTGCCCACGACAGAAACACGTGGAAGAGCATACACTGAGTACATTTAAGACTAGACACGACCTTCAGCAAATCAAATCTAATCAAATCAATTATTCAGTTTAGGCCCTGGTAAGGCACTTATGAACGTTTAGTTACATTTTTGAATCTACCACCAGCTCGTAATTACACTTCAACTGAGAAGACACCGGCAAGAAACCCAGCAAGACATTTTTTTGTGGATCTTTCTTTTCATATTAAGTTACAGTTTATACAGTTTACAGTTATAATGAATACATTATGCTTACTACAGTTGTCACTTAGCCAGGGGGATGCAAGTGCAGAGAGAAGCTAATACAACCATATATTCCTGTCTTCCACGTAATGAGCCACCATATAGTGTGCTTTGTCAATTAACCTCTGCTTTATAAAATCTTTGGATTTATTATAGGACATTTTAGTTGCCTCAAGTTTTAGTTACAGCAATGAAGATTAAGAAGAACTAAAAAGAAGACTGCAATATAAAGTATTTTAGAAACAATTGCAATACGATACAAGAGAGACTGCTATGCCAGCGACCCAGAGCCGATACTTCAAGGAGCTGGGTTGGCTTGAGTAGACGCTGGTAGGAGGGTAGGGTGCACAATACACCCCAAGCGGGACGTCAGTGCAGGACTTATCGTCCCCATTCCGAATAAGAATGAGAACGATGAAGGAGAATTTACGATAAAAAACAGTTGATCGAGGATTCCAATCTTCAACTAAATAACTATCGTCGGTGATTTCACACAGCGCCATCTAGCCCCAAACTAAGCAAAGCTTATACTATGGGAACTAGATAACGGATAGTCTTCTTATCTATCCTTTTTTTAGGGTTCCGTACCCAAAGGGTAAAAACGGGACCCTATAAGTTGAAATCTTCACAATTATGTATTTCTGTTCACGCTATAACAACAAATACTAAAAACAAAATAAAATTAATATTTAATGGGGCTCCGATACAACTAACGCGATTTTTTTTACTTTTTCATAGATAATGGTACGGAACCCTTCGTGCGCGAGTCCGACTCGCACTTGGCCGGTTTTTTTATAAATACATACATTACATCCAGACACAACAAATATTTATCGTCTTAAATATTTGTTCTGGTGGGAATCGCACCCACGCCCTACAGCTCTCGAAGCAGATATTCTACCCCATGAGCTAACAGGGCAATCAAATCATGTCTTCATCGTAGCACTTGGTTTGCGTGTCATTGTCTTTTCGGAATTATGACATGCTAGTTACATCTGTGTTTTCCGTTATAAATTTTATCACATAACATATGTGTTGATCCAGTGTATAAGCTACATGCATTTTAAATTTCATCAAAGTCCTTACAGAAACAAAAAAAAATACATTCATAAAAACGACTAACTGTAAATTTTATTTTGTTACTTTAATTTGTTATTTCAATTGTAGAACTCGTCAAACCCATCAATTGTTATACCACTGATTTTTCGAAAAATTAAGCCTCCGCCTTATTTTGTGTAAAAAGTAATGAGATGAAAGAAGCGCTTTCCTGACGGTAAGAAATAATACATGCCCATGACCATTGCAGCGATACACAAAACTTTGATTAACAAAACAAAGTCGAAGGATTCGCTGCTTTAGCGCTCATTACTTTGGGACTTTCGATGGTTAGTCTCAACAGCTCTGTAATTTCACGAGCTAAAAACCGTAACACAATAACGTTTGCACACTACTGCTTGGCAGTATCATATCTGATACCTAGCTAGAATACCTCCTGCTAAAGTCATCTGCGATCAAGTCGATTTTAGTCCAAGCTTACTGATTTTATTTTAACTATGGTTATTTACCATTTAAATATCCATTTATATATTTTTCTAGGCTTTTTCTTCTAGGCTAGGTGTGCTTTGTCATTTTCGAACTCACCGTTACTTAACATGAGGTGAGCTGTAGTCAAACACTCAGCTGTCAAACAATAAACTCTTACAGCTACATTTTTTTTTATTCCAACGATCTGTAACACTCACAGCCACTGTAAGCTTTACTATGCCATTTATTTAAACGACGAGTCTCGTAAAGAAACATTGCTTTCTTAACGTCAACACATCTGTTACCGAAAAAAAAAAGAAACTTGTGAGACGAGTTTTAATGGGGACGCCGCAGTTTCAATATAATTTTTTTATATTTCAAAGCTTTGGCCATCAAAGTAACTTTTATTATGATTAAGTACAATGGCTCTTTGAACTTGTTCGTTTATTAGGCCATACGCAGTCCGATTTGGTCCTCACAAATGTATTTCCAATTTTTCCAACATAGAGAAACGTAATAGAGAGTATTTTGCGGGGTTCTTTTCTTATTTTTTACGAGCGCTTGTCGGCCGGTATTAGGTCGCCATGTGGCCATGAGGTCGGTTATTATTTTAGGGGAACGTCGGCAGGTTCTGCTTTATTTTGTTCTCCTAGTACACTGGAACAGCCAACGGGTTAATAAGAAAAAAATATACATTTATGAAGGTATTCTATTCGGAAAGAATAATTATTAATAGCTATTTGAAAGTTAGCTCATAAATAAATAGTTTTACCCAATGCAAATACCAAAGAAAAAACATCGCTTTTTTTATGTTAAAAGTAATACGATGAACGAGACGCTCTCCTAATGGTATAAGGTAATATCTGTCTATAACCATTGGAGCGATACACGGAACTTTTTGTTTGTTTGTATAAAAGTAATGAGAAAAACCAGACGCTCTCCTGATCGTAAGAGATCTACCACTAAGTAAATAGTGTATGGCGATTTATTAAGAATAGCAAACACTGTGTAAATGTCAGTGTGTTCCATGTCACAGAGTACCAAATTACAGAGCTGTTAAGACTCGAAAAAGTTAACTTTGTTTTGCTATTAGGAATTCTAGGTGTAGCTGCAATAATTACGAACATACATTATCTTACCGAGAGGATAATCTTATCCATCAGGAGAGCGTATCGTTCGTGTCATTACTTTTACTTGTTTTTTCGTGTTTTATTTCAGGGAGTGTGCGCAAGAGCTCCGTGACCTTTTCCCACCCTCTCCGTTCCACCACAGGTCAAACAGAAGAACGGCACACTATCATCCGTTCCTCGTGGACGTTCCCGGTGTTCGTACGCAGCGATTCCGCTCTTCTTTCTTGATGTGTCCAACCCGTGAATGGAACTCATTGCCGGCTTCTGTTTCCTATAAACTGCAGTTTGCTTTTAAGTCTAGAGTGAATAGATTTCTTCTAGATCAGCGAGACCTGTCTTCAGCCACACCATCGCTTTTCATCAGGCGAGTTGGTGGCCAAATGTAAATCTAATTAAAAAACATAATCATATACAAAACTGGCTAAGTGCGAGACGAACTCGCGCACGAAGGGTTCCGTAACCATTATCTATAAAAACCCACTTAAATATTTGTTTTATTTTAATTTAATTATTTATTTTGAAACTGAATATATAACTAAAAATTCTGTGAATATTTCGTCTACATCCTGTTGCCGTTATCAATATCGAGCAAAAACTAGCTTGTAGTATGGGAGCTCCCTTAAATATTTATTTTATTCTGTTTTTTAGTATTTGTTGTTATAGCGGTAACAGAAATACATCATCTGTGAAAAATTCAACTGTCTTACCATCACGGTTCGTGAAATACAGTCTGGTGACAGACGGATAGACAGAAGGACAGACAGACGGACAGACAGCGGAGTCTTAGTATTAGGGTCTCATTTTATCTTTTGGGTATGGAACCCTTAAAAAGAAGAAGAAAAGTTGCCACAGTGTCTTATCTAATAAAAAGGTTATTATTTTAAATTAGTGGCGTTGAAATGAAATATATAAAGTAATAGAAAAAGACAAGAGTGATAATAATAAATAATTAATCACACAACTGCTCGACACGAACTCGACAAAATGTATTTTGTTGGGAGCCGAAGTTTGTTAAGATTTTAAACCCTGCAATGAAAAAAGTAATCAAAATTCGTTTTCAAACTTGAATATTATGTACGTATCCATAAGGTTGTACAACGTTGACTTGTCAGTAAGAACGCAACGTGTACGGATTCCGAATCTTCCCTCAGGACTGCGCCGTATTCCTTACATTCAATAAAGTGAACTAACACTATGTGTTTAGGTGCTATGTATGTATGTATTAATAAAAAAAATAAGTATTCTATAAGTTATCTGGTTCCTATAGTACAAGCTTTGCTTAGTTTGGGGCTAGATGGCGCTGTGTGAAAATGTCCTAGGATGTTTATTTATTTATCAGAGTCGGATGTTTGCGGTAACAAATTTTATTTATATAAGCTGCTGCCCATTGCTTCGCTCACGTAGCTGAGTGATTTGCAATTCAAAGAAATCTATGCGCAATACCTATGATATTGAATATCAGACATAAAACCAGTGTATGCTGACCTACTTGCACTGTTGATGCCGCCATATCTGGATTTCTATAACTTCTAGTACACGTTTTTTTTTAATATCTTCATAACTTCATTTTTCCTTAACCGATTTCAATAAAACATATTATAATGTTGCACAGGACTTCACAAAACATATTTCAAAAAGTACACGTAAATTCAGCGCTTATTCTAAGCTTATAGCAAACAAGCAGACAGATATAAATTTAAAAACTATATATTATACATATATAGGGTGTATCGCTTTTATACGCCCTAAAAAATATAAAAATATATCTAACTAGCAACGGGCTAAGGCTTTCTCCATCATCATCATTTCAGCCGTAGGACGTCCACTGCTGGACATAGGCCTCCCTCATTGAATCCATAAAGATCGGTTAGAAGCGGCTCGCATCCAGCACGTTCCTCCGATGCGGCAAGCGCAGCGTTCGACGTCCACCCACAAGTTGGATAGACATTCCCGGCTTTGCACCGATGCAATTTATTTTATGCACTTGATTCAAAACATTGAATTTCTCTTCTTATACAAGAGTTTAACGAAAATGTAGTTCCTACAAACATATCTAAATGACAGTGAAAAGGTATCAAAATCCGTTACGTGGCTTAGAAGAAGTAACCGGAGAAACAGACAGAAGCGGCCAGCAAATTTGTTTTATTCTATTTAGAGATGTACAGAAATCTTTTCGTAACAATTTTATTATATGTAAAAATATCTCAACCTTTACTCGGGTCAGCGAATAACATTATAAAAAAATAGATGTTTTTTTTTTTAGGTTTTACAGCTGCAGAAAAACCACAGACAGAGCATAAATCGTTTCATTTAATCACAGAATCAAAAAGCTTTCAAAATAATTATAATAAAATAAAATCATTGCTAAATCAATCCCCAATTCAACAAGAATATAAAATAGTTAAGTGAAGAATATTCTAATTGCTTAGTCACGACTTACGCAAGTTAAAGTGTGTTAGCTACAACAGTAGTACCAGATATTCTGCCGCCAAGCAGTAGTGTGTAAACATTACATTCCGGTTAGAAGGGTAAAATTACAGGGCTGTTGAGACTAACTATCGAAAGTCTCAAAGTAGTAAGCGCCAAAGCAGCGATGCCCTGGACTTTATTATGCTACTGTGTATCGCTGCAATGGTCATGGACAGGCGTTATCTCTTACCATCAGGAGAGCATTTCGTTCGTCTCATTTCAATTCCCATTTTTTAAAAAAGTTTTGAAGTTTCAGCTGCTTAGTTGATACCACCTGGCTTGCAATCTGGAGGTCCTGGGTTCCAATCCTACGGCACGCACCTCTGTCTTTTCGAAGTTATGTGTGTATTGCTGATCACTTCAAACAATGTAGGAAAATATCGTGAAGAAACCTAAATATTCGAGAGTTCTTTGAAAAAAGTTCTCAATGCTCTGGAAAGTCTGCTAATCCTCACTGGGTCAGCGTGGTGGACTATGGCCTGACTCTTCTCACAGTGGGACAGTTTATAGAAACAGGTCTGATTCGAAATACGTAGGTTACTTTTCGCACATGTTAGAATGAGACATAAAAAAATATAAGTAAATCCATAGGGCTTAACTTAGTTTCATAGATCAAAACTCAAGTTCGGCAAAATATAATATGGCAACCCTAGACGGGATAGGGTGGCGGCCCGTCCTATCTCTGATATTACAAACTCTGCGAAAGGTCGACGGTGATATTTAAATCAGAATAGGTCCGCGGGTTTGCCACGTTTTCAATATACTTCGGTGGCGCTTTATGAAATTTAGTTTTTTATGAGGTTAATGGAATTCCGCCGGGATTTCAACGGGGAAATTGCAGTTCCCTTTTTATAGTGATGGAATAGAGAGGAAATGTTGCTCTGAATTTATGCATGCGGTAAATATTTGACCATCTTTAAGGTTTCGAAAATATTATTTTTGTCACTTTCATTTAACATGATATAAAGAACCTGAATCAAGTTTTTGACAATGACTTTATTTACATATCTTTGTTTAACTTATGTGGGATTACTCACGTTTAATTATCTCGGATACTCCGAGTAAACTTTCGGCAACATCCGGTGGCCTTCTTCAAGGAGTTAAAGTAGAGTACAACGCGCGTACGGCTTCGTCTTGTTTCGCACCGGATGTGGCCGAAACCATAGTCGGAGTATGCGATATAATTAAACGTGAGTAATCACGCATAAGTAAAACAAAAATATGTAAAAACCACGTCAGTTTCCGTTGTAAGTCATTTTATTGACTTGGTTTTATTTTGCCTGTCAAACTAGATAGGTGGGTTACAGAGATCTCACATAAAATTAACAAAAAAGTAAAAAAAATCAAAGCTAGTGTCAAAAATAACAAAGAAATACAAATAGTAAAATGATTACTAAGACTAGATAATAAAATAATAAAGGTGCCTTAAAATAGTCTGTACTAGAAGGTGACACTAAACCTTGGCTTCGCTCACAGAGCTACAATCATAATAATATTGTAGGCAGTGAAGACAAAAACAAAACTTATTGCTCTAACCCTGAGTTTGTTAATATTAAGTTAGCATCATTATTAAGTCTGTGCATGTTTGCACAGACATGACTTTTGCACATTTTATGTATCCGAATTAAAGCCATCTATCAAAAACCCCATCATTTCTCAAATTTTAACAGGAGTTTTAGCGGGATCGCAAAAAAATTGTTGTCGCCTCGCACTATTTTCCAATGTTTTTATGTATTTTCAATTCTTAATATAAACATTTGACGTGTTTTACTCATAAAGAGCTGACTCATACATAAAGCCCGCGTGTGGAAAGGCAAAACTGGAACAGTCTTATTGTGTTGCTTCCAAAACTCCGTTCAAGCTTTTAGTAAAGTTGCCACTATTTCACTAGAGCATTACCGGAGTTAGACTTCACTTCTTACTTTGTGTGACTTTGACTGTGACTCAGACTTAATTCACTTGTTTGTCATTACATTCTTGAACATTTCGGGATACTTGACACTAGAAAAGTACACAAAGTGTGATATCAAAAACCAAGTTAGAATGGCTCGACATTAAACATTTTAAGTCAGAAAAGAAAATAAAACTAATAAGCAAATTAAAACAAAATAACAACAATAAAATTAAAGTATTTCCCAGACGCAACAAAAATAGATAAACAATACTCAATTGCCACAAGTACGGCCTCAAGTGCAGATAGCGCTACAGTAAGAAACTGCAAGCTTTTCAAAGAAATAATTTTCCCATAGCCGCGAGATATGCGCATTGCGCGTAATAAAAGTTGGCCCTAGTTTTAATTGGTTACAAATAGAACAATTTTTATTCATCCCTCTGATATTTTTAAAACAATCGGAGTTAAGAAGAAGTATCATTGGACTAGAAAACAAAGATATAAATTTAAAAAGTCTTATCAAAGTTATAAATGTATTGTAATGTCTCAAAGTAATGAGCACCAAAACAGCGATGCCCTGGAATTTATTTTGTAATATAAGTTTTGGGTAACGCTGCAATGGTTATGGAAAGGCGTTATCTCTTACCATAAAGAAAGCATCTCGTTCGTCCCATTATTTTTACATATCACATCATCAGCCATAAGACGTCCACTGCTGGACATAGGCCTCCTCCTGGGTTATTTTCAATATCAAATAATGCCAATGTCAGTACTAATATATACGGAATACCTAGATACAGAACCAACAAGGCTGTCTAAAGCACTGTGTAGGTGCCAATAGGTTTCTGCGGAAGATTTCTTAACCATTCTAAGTCGAATTACATAATCAAGATATTTTGCAACTCTACAAAAGGTATAAACATATTTTATCTGTTTATAATACTATAACAAAGAGGTGAACCTTTCTCACAAACATAAGATGTGAAATACGTAATAACATTACACGTACAAACGAGTGCATCCGCCATAAGAGACCTCGGGGTTTTCTCGGCCCATATCCATATTGTAAGATTACACATCGCTGGGATGATGGAATAGGAAGTTACAGATTTACAATCACGCATATTAAAAATCGACCTTCCGGATAAAAAAAGCAAATATACTAAAAAGCAACACCGCTTCATGATCAATATTCCAAAAACTCAAACTAAACGGTCCGATTCTACCTTCATTGTACGCGTTAAACGACAGAATTTGCTGCCCGAGTGTGTGTTCCTTGATAGATATAATCTGCTTGCTATCATGTCGCAAGTGAATCGGTTTAATCTAGGCGAGCGTGCTCCACCGTAGACCGCATCTTCGCTTAACATCAGGAGTTGGGAGTCAAACGCAAGCCTATTAGTAATAAAAAAAAAAAACAGACTGTTTTGTGACTTTATAGTTTTTATAATTTTGACGTGCAACATCTTTCAATTCGGTCAGTAAACGGTCCCTTACAAAAACCGAATGTAACGAAATATGTAGCAACACAATTACTTATAACTTTGGAAGTATAACAAATACCGGCATTATTTTAAGACACAAACTTTTTGCTAAAATTCATAATTGTGATCAGTACAAGTTGTAAAATTGTGTTGTTTTAACAGAAAACTGACAACTGCTTTATTATGACGTCACCGCGTGCGATACGTAACGTACCAAAATGGTGCTTAAGAACTCGGTTAACAAGAGAGAGATTCCGGCCCTCGACGACCCGCTTTAACCACGGTGGATATTTCACATACTCCGCTGAGGCTGCGTTCCTGATACAGCCTTTTGTTCCTATAAATAATATAGATGCTTCAAAAGCTACGGCTTACGGCAATCAGTGTTTAAAAGAAGACTTATGGTGATAAGCAATTTATATATCCTCCTAATCAGCCCTGTTTTTATAAGCTGTCCCACAGCTGGGCGCGGGCCTTTTCTCAATGTGAGAAGGGTAAGCAGAGTTCACACATCTTCAAGAACCTTTTTTTTAAGAACTCTCAGACATGTAGGTTTCCTCACGATGTTTTCCTTCACCGTTTAAAGTCATCGGCAATACGCACATAACTTAGAATAGACAGAGGCGCGTGCTACTGGATTCGAACCCAGGACCTCCAGATTGGAAGCCAGACGGTCTCCCAACTAGGCTGTCGAACCTTCAAAGCATATATAAACCGAACTGGTTTATAAGTATATACTTTTCTTTATCTCTGTTTGTCTTTTCAAAGTTCTTTATTTAACCAAAATAAATATACAGACATACAAACTAGAAACTGTCTAAGATTCGCACATAATAATTTAATGTTATGACAAAGACAGGCTAATTACATTGAAGTCAAGCCTTTTGAGCAGGATTCTTTATCTCTAATTGTGACTCTACATCTTCCCTACTCTGTGTCAGGTTGCCGCGGTATCTTCCAATCTTATCTTATAATCGCGTACCGACGGTATAATGCGGGGGGATTTCCAGCGTTGAACGTTATGTTAGATTAACTCTAACTTACTTTTATGTACTGCTGTAATGGAACGTACTGTTGCCAGGGGAACGAGTATGCATAAGTTGTCTTGGCGATATCACAAAACAATTACTGTAAAGTAATATTTATTTCTTTCAGACTTTTTATTCTAAGGGTAAGATTTTAATGATGAAATAATATTGTAATATTAACCCTGACTCCTAACTCGCAGAAACCCTGATAGCCTGGAAAAGCGAATGGTAATTGGTCAGGTCGACGGGAAAAGACCGCACGGTTGCTCACCTACCCGTTGGTCAGACCTAATGAAGGCGATTACTGGCCTGCCAATTACTAAAGCTATTAAGACTGCCCACGACAGAAACACGTGGAAGAGCATACACTGAGTACATTTAAGACTAGACACGACCTTCAGCAAATCAAATCTAATCAAATCAATTATTCAGTTTAGGCCCTGGTAAGGCACTTATGAACGTTAAGTTACATTTTTGAATCTACCACCGGCTTGTATTTACACTTCAACTGAGAAGACTCCGGCAAGAAACCCAGCAAGACATTTTTTTGTGGATCTTTCTTTTCATATTAAGTTACAGTTTATACAGTTTACAGTTATAATGAATACATTATGCTTACTACAGTTGTCACTTAGCCAGGGGGATGCAAGTGCAGAGAGAAGCTAATACAACCATATATTCCTGTCTTCCACGTAATGAGCCACCATATAGTGTGCTTTGTCAATTAACCTCTGCTTTATAAAATCTTTGGATTTATTATAGGACATTTTAGTTGCCTCAAGTTTTAGTTACAGCAATGAAGATTAAGAAGAACTAAAAAGAAGACTGCAATATAAAGTATTTTAGAAACAATTGCAATACGATACAAGAGAGACTGCTATGCCAGCGACCCAGAGCCGATACTTCAAGGAGCTGGGTTGGCTTGAGTAGACGCTGGTAGGAGGGTAGGGTGCACAATACACCCCAAGCGGGACGTCAGTGCAGGACTTATCGTCCCCATTCCGAATAAGAATGAGAACGATGAAGGAGAATTTACGATAAAAAACAGTTGATCGAGGATTCCAATCTTCAACTAAATAACTATCGTCGGTGATTTCACACAGCGCCATCTAGCCCCAAACTAAGCAAAGCTTATACTATGGGAACTAGATAACGGATAGTCTTCTTATCTATCCTTTTTTTAGGGTTCCGTACCCAAAGGGTAAAAACGGGACCCTATAAGTTGAAATCTTCACAATTATGTATTTCTGTTCACGCTATAACAACAAATACTAAAAACAAAATAAAATTAATATTTAATGGGGCTCCGATACAACTAACGCGATTTTTTTAACTTTTTCATAGATAATGGTACGGAACCCTTCGTGCGCGAGTCCGACTCGCACTTGGCCGGTTTTTTTATAAATACATACATTACATCCAGACACAACAAATATTTATCGTCTTAAATATTTGTTCTGGTGGGAATCGCACCCACGCCCTACAGCTCTCGAAGCAGATATTATACCCCATGAGCTAACAGGGCTATCAAATCATGTCTTCATCGTAGCACTTGGTTTGCGTGTCATTGTCTTTTCGGAATTATGACATGCTAGTTACATCTGTGTTTTCCGTTATAAATTTTATCACATAACATATGTGTTGATCCAGTGTATAAGCTACATGCATTTTAAATTTCATCAAAGTCCTTACAGAAACAAAAAAAAATACATTCATAAAAACGACTAACTGTAAATTTTATTTTGTTACTTTAATTTGTTATTTCAATTGTAGAACTCGTCAAACCCATCAATTGTTATGCCACTGATTTTTCGAAAAATTAAGCCTCCGCCTTATTTTGTGTAAAAAGTAATGAGATGAAAGAAGCGCTTTCCTGACGGTAAGAAATAATACATGCCCATGACCATTGCAGCGATACACAAAACTTTGATTAACAAAACAAAGTCGAAGGATTCGCTGCTTTAGCGCTCATTACTTTGGGACTTTCGATGGTTAGTCTCAACAGCTCTGTAATTTCACGAGCTAAAAACCGTAACACAATAACGTTTGCACACTACTGCTTGGCAGTATCATATCTGATACCTAGCTAGAATACCTCCTGCTAAAGTCATCTGCGATCAAGTCGATTTTAGTCCAAGCTTACTGATTTTATTTTAACTATGGTTATTTACCATTTAAATATCCATTTATATATTTTTCTAGGCTTTTTCTTCTAGGCTAGGTGTGCTTTGTCATTTTCGAACTCACCGTTACTTAACATGAGGTGAGCTGTAGTCAAACACTCAGCTGTCAAACAATAAACTCTTACAGCTACATATTTTTTTATTCCAACGATCTGTAACACTCACAGCCACTGTAAGCTTTACTATGCCATTTATTTAAACGACGAGTCTCGTAAAGAAACATTGCTTTCTTAACGTCAACACATCTGTTACCGAAAAAAAAAAGAAACTTGTGAGACGAGTTTTAATGGGGACGCCGCAGTTTCAATATAATTTTTTTATATTTCAAAGCTTTGGCCATCAAAGTAACTTTTATTATGATTAAGTACAATGGCTCTTTGAACTTGTTCGTTTAACGGCGGATAAGTTATTTTGTTGTTGTTCTTTTATTGATATAGCCGTTCAAAAGTCGAGAATAATGAGCGTAGGGAGATTATTTTGTGTCTACTTTGTCTCTCTTCGGATTTTTCTAGTAGACGCCGCTGCAAGGCGGCCATCAACTTCAATAATTGACTTTTCCTTTACGTTCGTGTTCGCGGTTCACAGAATGAAACTCAAGTGAAAAAAAGACGTGCTATAATAATTATATTTCTATGGGACCAATCTGAAAGTACAATTTTTCAAATAAAAATAATTCAAATCGGTTTCTAAATGACGGAGTTCTGAAGTGAGGTCTCCGGTTATTTTTTAAATCGCTTAAGTCTATAATATAGGACATGTTACTAAGTGTTATTATTGAACTTTCTCAATTTTGAAACACATGATTATTAACTACTGAACAACATTTTCATTCAAAAATGGTTTATGAAGCGCTTGAAATCAGAAAACATCGCAATTTCAAACGGGAAGATGGATTTACGTACGATAATCTGTTGAGACTAATCATCAAAAGTCTCAAAGTAATGAGCACCAAAGCAGCGATGCGTTATCTCGTACAATCAAGAGAGCTTTATGTATAGAACAGAGCGAACATTAATCATACAAATGCGGCACCTAACGTTGTCAGCCATGAATAAAAGCGGTATATATAGCTCAGTAATTAGTGCGGACGCAAAAGGGCTTGGGTTTGAATCCCAACTATAAGCTTGAGCAGCCGGTGAAGGAAACCATGGCATCACATCATCAGCCATAGGACGTCCACTGCTGGACATAGGCCTCCTCCAGGGGGGTTTTGCCAATACTCGCCACGCGTGGCAGGCGGGTTGGCGAGCGCAGTTAGGTGTGATTGTTCAAGGAAAACTCTGCTGCCCATCTTCCGGATTACATCCCTTAGCCGACTCTTACGGCAACCACGGGTAGAGAGGGTGGGGTACTATTCTTACGCCGGCACCACCACGGCAAACCATGGCATGGAAGTGGGGTATTTTCTAATACTCAGCTGGATAGCTACCACCCTTAAATTGAAAATCTGCCGCCAAACACATAACGGTGCCTCACTTGAGAACTTGTATTTCTAAATTTATTATTTAATTGATTAATTGACTCAATATGACATTACATGATATTTTATGACATTTTAATTTTATTTGACTCTGTTATAAGATGAATAAATAATCTGAATCTAAACCAGTTCCATTCCATTTTATGTGTGTTTTACCACTTATCGACATGTTTTACCATTGTTTTACATAAAAAAATTAGTTTAAAAAATAAGTAAAAACTAAAATAGTTTGCAATAGCAAATCGCAGTAGTACGCCACATTATTGTGCGTTTCAAATAGCACTATACGCATTTTTTTCTTTTGCTCTGTACCCATCTTTCTTTTTAACAGGAGATATTTTGTGGTAAATCTTCTTAGCAAAAGGTCGTCTAGGTAAGTACCGCCGTAGTACCAGATATTTTGTTGCCAAGCAGTAATTTGTAAACATTACTGTGTCCCAGTTACCATAATACAATACAATCTTACTAAATATTATATTTAATATATCACACAAAAACAATTGCCTATCGATGGACAAAGATCTAGACACAAATTAGGTCATATCATTTTAATTCCTAGAGCACAATCATAATTGGACGTGATAAGCAACAGATATACACCTTAAAACATTAATTTTAACTCGAAGTGAAGTCTTATCCTGGTGGCAATGCTCCCAAATAGCAGAAAGATAATATTTGTAAGCGAGGAAGCTTTTGTGTCGGAAACCAAACAAATTTAGGATATCATAATTGGAAACGAATCTTGTTGTATGATGAGATTGGTACTCTGTTTTTATGGCTATCAAAACCAGGCTGTGATTTTTACAAAGGCTAGAGTTCGAATTATTTTTTTATGTGAATAAGTTGCGAACAAGAGTTGGGTCATCTGATAGTAAGTGGTCATCGCCACCCATGGATACCTACAATACCTGAGAATACCTTGTACTTACATAAGCCTTCATTTATTAAGTTTTGGATGGGCATTATGCTCGCAAAACAATAATGTTCACATGGTAGTTAAATGCCAGAACCTAATTTACACTGGTAGTTTGTACCTACATGTTTCTTATGTATTATATGGTTCAACAAAGAAATTTTAAAACAAAAAAAAAACAACAAATACCTGAGGCATTGACAGTGCATTGTTCTCACTCACAAAAACTCAAAACAAATTAAAACAAAACACATTAAAACTAAAAGCAAAATACAATTGAAAATTTTTAAAAAGAAAAACAACAACAAAAAAAACAATGTCAAATAGTAATACAATAACAAAAAAAAATTACAAATGTCATGAAATAAAAAATAATCAAATGTCCAAATTGTCATCCGAGCCTGGATTGGTTTTATTGCATCGGTCCCACCGGTCAGTTAAATTTTCATAATATATTTGGAAAGATGCAATGATTGACCTCCAGTTGTCAAATACAATGTCAAGTTCAGTGTTGGCGGCGAGGAGTGCATTGAAGTGGCGGCGGGCGCGAACTAAAAGCGACATAGATAGAGATATGGTTTACTGGTGGTAAACACACAAACTAAAGTTAAAAAAAAATAAGAAAAACTTCAAACTTACCTTCCTACCTCTACCTACATAGGTATATTATCTTTAGCTTAAATTGTATTAAAAAATAAAAATTAGGTTGACAAAGCTCGACCCCAGTGTCTGTGTTGACAAATTAAAAAAAACTATACGAAACAAGTTTTTCAGATTGTAACATTACTCTAGTTTATTATAATTGGATCTATTTTATTATCAGAAGTGATGCTCATAAATATAAAACAAAACTCCAGTTAAAGGTGATTTGCAAAATGTTTTATATTTAAGGAAAATTCTCATGCTCTTGTCCATTACAATGAAACATTGTTTATGTCCGATGTGATTTCCTCAGCCCGTTTGAGTAATGCCAGAACCCTCAAATTATGGTACCCAATGAGCATATTGAATGCTTGTAGATACGCCATGGCCTTAATAAATGGTATTAATCTAGTCCAAAAAATAATTCAAAAAGGTATTTTTAGTGATGATTCGATAAGGTTTTGTAGCGATGATAGGTCAGTAGTTAGCGTAGTTGGTTCACTCACCTAAGGTTATGAGTTCAAATCCTAACATATTGAGTTGCTGGTGAAGAAAAATAACCTGAGGAAACTATAACATTGTGGTAGGGTACTTTCTAGCCTTCTGCGGAATCTGCGGACTAGCTCCTAACGATGTGTTCTGGTAGCCTTTGAGAGCCGGTTCCATTCAAGGCAAGATGAGCATCATCTCCGAACACACCATCACTTAATATCAAAAAACCTGTAGTTAAACACCTTGTCTGTCACCATATAAAAACTTACGAATTGAAACGCCTAAAGTTATTTGATTAGCTAAATATTACAATCTTTTTTTTTTGTTTAAAATATAAAAAATTACTATGAAAATATTTCGTTTAACATTTCACACAGTACCAAACTAAATAAATATACAGATTTTCTTGAAAATAAATATAAATAGATGAACGAGATGATCTATATTTAGTAAAAGAAAACTTCCATCCATGAATATTGTAGCGGTCCACAGAACTAACAAAACAAAGTCCAGGATATCGCTGCTTTGGCGCTCAAACCTACTTTGAGTCATCCTCTGGTTAGTTTCAACAGCCCTGCAATTTTGCTAGCTACGGCACTCCTAAAACTGGAGCAAAGTAATGTTTACACACACTTGACGGAAGAATATCACGTAATACGGCGGTACCTACCTAACTTTTTGCTAAGGAGAAATACGTAGTACAAATATTTAATATCTATGTAATAAATATATGTTAGTTACGACATACCATTACCATTTTCTTTGCTGTTCAATATGTAAGACATGAATTTGATTTTTTTATTGACATATTATTATTAATTAATTAAATAAATAAGTATCTTAGGACATTTCACACTATGCACTAGCCCTAAGCCGAGCAAAGCTCAGTCATCCAGGTACTTGTTATATAATTTGACGAAATAAATATATGAAATACGCGCCTTAACCACGACGTATCTTTACATTAAAAAAATCATAGATGGTTATGTTACCTGAGCGAAGTTATAATGGCGTCCCGAGGGGGGCATAGATGCGTCGCGGCGCCATCAGACGAAACTCATTACACTGACCCTCCGCACGGCCCTCGCCCCACGATACAAAGGACGCATTTTACATGTAAACAGGTTTTTATTTTAATACCCATGTAAAATATAGAACGCGGTGTGGTTTTTAATGAGATGCAATCACTCAACCGTATATAGATATCGTGAGAAACCATGTCGTAGTACGGTACTCTCTAGTACTCGGCTGGCTAGCTACCACACTCCCAAACTTGAACTCTATTTTGGTGTTCTCTAATAGACACAAACTGAGTGCTTTCAAATCGCCATGAATCGCTTTTTTCTATGCAAGCTTCATCGTAGACCGCATCTTCCCTTAACATCAAGCGAGATGGCGGTCAAACGCAAGCATATTAAATCATAAAAAACCCCACAAGTTAAAAATCTACCGTCAATCATCTAACGATGTACTCCGGCAGCGACACTTGAAAGTCAGTTCCATTCCAGGCTAGGTGTGTTTACCATCTTCGACCACATCGTCACTTCACATCGAATGAGTTGTCGTCAAATACGTTACCTGTCTAAAAAAGTAATCAGTTCAATTATAAGTAATCAGTAATCAAAAATAACGTATGTCACAAAACATTTAAGAAAATTCTATTTTAAGGAAACGAAACTATTTAAGTAATTATTAAAATAAACGAATAATAACAAAATATTTGTAAATATATTTACTGTGGTTTCTCTTACACAAAATATGGCATTGAAGTTCTCGTAATGAATATTCTAAGGAGATACATAATTATGTGTATCCAATTAATTTGTCAATTAATTATTACTTTCAGATTCATGAGAGTAATTTTATTTTTTTACTATTGTTTTCGATACACAGCGAGGCAATGTATTGTACATTAATATTATATTATACATATGTGCAACGCTTCCTTGTTTCTTATGTTATTATACTGCTGCTTTAAACTATACTAGTTATAAATCTTTCAACTACACAAAAGAGAAACAATTATACTATATATACGCACTCGCACACACAAAAGGCAATTGAGAGCGTCACGCCGTTTGCCGTCACGGCATACGAGTCCGTTTTACTACAAAGGCGCGCCAATAAATATTTCACAATAAAAATAACATGACTAATGCTAAATTTATCATCTACCACAGTCCTAATTTCAAAGTAGCCTAACCGAAAAATATTATAAATAATCCGACCAAAATAAAGCAAAAATTCCAAAACGCCGATTCAATTTCCGTTCGCAAGTAATAACAGTTAAATGAGCGCACATAATCTGCCAGTAATTACAAAAGTTCTGCAACGTTTGCACCTCGGAACATTTGCTCTGCGCCTCTACAGAGCAAGTTTAATTAGTGACTACGCTGTCGTCTAAGAACTAGAGCCTCTAGACCTCCACTTTGTTGACGAAAATTTAAAAAAACGCATACAAACGAAAATCAACTTTACCTCGTTGTGTTAGAGCTAAGTTTCACTCAGTTTAGATGGGTAAAACTGAAGCAATTCATCAAATCGTAGTCACAATCACGGTCGAGCGGCTAGACGGTTGTTTGTGGGACGCGGTTAAGGCGCGAGCAGACGAGTTGAACCACAAAGACGAGAAAAAAAATATTCTGCGTTTGTAATGAGATTGTCATTTTGTTATGCTGTGACGTCGTTTGGTTCTGTGGGCAAGCCTGCTAGATATAGCTACAGAATAAATAAGAGTAGTGCTGCAGTTAACGGTAGTATACGTTACGACACCTTGAATGAACTTGATATTATAAAAATAGTTGAAAACAAGCATAATATTATGATTCGTCTAATGTTAAAGCAAACTCTTAAGTCTCAAGTACTCGTTAAGGACATATGCACCTTTAATAAAGCATACTTTTTTTATATTACATGCGCTACTAATATTATACTTGTGTAGTATACATATATGTATATTAGATTTATATGTTTAACTATGGAAATTGATTTGGTTGTGACACATTTTTATTTTACTTACGTTTGTGTTAGATACTCTAATTATAGTATCGTCCACATCCGGTGGCCTTCTTCAAGGAGACAAAGCAGAGTACAACGCGCGCGCGGCCTCGTCATGCTTCGCACTACGGGCCGCGGCGCGCATTGCACGTGAAGACAGCTGTTAATACGTGGGCGGGTGGGAGTGATTGGAGTGCGCTGGTGCGCTCTGTAGTGCGATTGTCGGTGTACAATAAAGTTGTATTCTAAATTACACACCAAGTTTATAATACTGTAAATGAAGCCAATATTCGTGGCTATAATTTGTATATGATTTGTTCGATCCTTACAAATAGGTTGAAACTTTATTGGCCGTTTCTTGTCTTGCAGCTAATTTTTGAATCGATATAAATTAAATGATTTTGCTGACGCGTAAGCACCGATGCCGTGCTAGAATATGACATTGAAAGTTTATATTTTTAGCAATGATAGCTCTGTGATCAATGCGGTGGGTTCACATGCCGAAGGGCATGAGTTCAAACCCTAACAATGAGCTTGAGCTGCCGGTAAAGGAAAACATCGTGAGGAAATCATAGCGTGGTTAGAGGGTAGCTTAGGGTAGATACTTTCTAGTACTCGACTGGCTAGATACCAGCCTCAAGATGAAAATCTGTTGCCAAGCACTTAACGGTGTGTTCCAGCAGCCTCGCTTGAAACCATCTTCAACCACACCGTCACTAAGCATCAGGTGAGCTGTGGTTAAGCACCCAGCCTGTCAAGCATATAAAAATATATATTGAGGGACGGACACCGTGTAAATCCGTAATGCGCTATTTATTTTATTTGTCTTTGGTACCTTTTTGATGTATAGTGACAAACAGAATTTAATTCTATACTTTTCTTGATAAAAAAAATGCACAACGATAACAAAGCTGAATGTCAAATTGCTTAGACCATATCTCCTTTGAATTCTCTCAATGCTACACTCGCTAGGAATATAGCGAATACTCGAGAGAATCGCAGGAATTTGCTGGAAATTATGTTGGCAACGTTCGTTAAGCACGGCACAAGAACAAACGCACACAAACATGTTTATTGTTTGCTAATACAGAGTTACAATAATGAGCAGCTAGAATAACATGACGTTGTTTGTGAAGATTCGCGAGGCACTTTGTACGCCGAAATATGATTATTTATGAAGCATTATAAGTTGAGATGTAGGAAAATTCATTCGTATGAAATTTGGACGGTGAACTAACTGCGAAATTGTTTTTACATAGTTTGTTTTTACGGTCGAAATGTATTTGGATCTGGGTCAAAGAACGTTGAACGTCGACGGTATTGCTTTTGCTTAGAGTTATTTATTGTTATCTGAATCCAAATGTCACGGTAAGGGCGTTAAAGGGTATTTGAAAGAGAAAACAACAATATTGCATCGCCTATTCTCAAAAAACGTATTAGTAAACGATATTTTTCCATCGTCGGGCCGGAATCTGCCAATGGCGTATATTTACGATGTCAATCTAGATGTCTGCCGACCCCGTCTTTCCAGGATTTACGGGCCGGGATAAAATATGCAAATTTGTTCCGAGTAGCACTTATTGAAATTGGCTGATTTACTTTAATCACATTATCTACAACCGTAAAAGGATTGGCCAAAGTTTTATGGCCTTCTGGGATCCATATTACGGGCTGTGAGAGGGTTCGACACATGAAAATGTACGCTCTATTCCCGCACAGCTTCCGCGGGAATAAAACATAAACAAAGGATTTCGAAAGCTTTCAACGATGCGGCGAAAATGGTATGTTTTACGTAATAAAGTTCCTGAGCTGGCCATAACTTGAGAATTACTCGCTCAAGTATTTTATGTTACATAAACTGGCTGAAGCACGAGAGGAACTTGATTCTGGTAGCTGTTAAACTATCTGTAGCTGAATTGATGCAATTATAAGGTTTTCACTATACTCTCCGAGTATCTGCTTCTCTAACTTTCCGAGGTAATCGAGTTAACGCAACTTAATATAAAATTCATTCCAAATTCATTTAAAATTTTAAGTAACATGTAGTTAAGACGCGTTGAAATTCTAAAATGATTTTGATCGTTAGTTATATTTTATAATGAGTATGATAGTAAAGGTCGCAGGTCTAACTTGGATAAGAGTAGCATAGGACTGGCGTGACTGGCGTGCAAGAAGAGAGGCATATGCTCCGCAGTGGGCGATTACGTGCTGAAAATGATGATGATGATAAAAGTTGCCGTGGTGGTGCCGGCGTAAGAATAGTACCCCACCCTCTCTACCCGCGATTGCCGTAAGAGTCGGCTAAGGGATGTAATCCGGAAGATGGGCAGCAGCGTTTTCCTTGAACAATCACACCTAACTGCGCTCGCCAACCCGCCTGCCAAGCGTGGCCAGTATTGGCAAAACCACCCCAGGAGGAGGTCTATGTCCAGCAGTGGACGATCTATGGCTGATGATGTAATGACAGTAGTCTAGTAGGGAGTTCTTCTGGCATGTAGTCTAGAGGCCCTGAGTTCGAATCCCACAGCACGCACTATCTTTTTCTAAGTTACGTGCATATTTCCGCTAAGTTTAAAATTGTGAAAGAAAACGTGAGGAGACCTGTATACCTAAATATTCTTGAAGATTTATAGAATCTGGCCTTGCTTTACCCTTACAATGAGACAAGACTAATCATTAGTGGGAGTTTTTAAAACCAAGCCGATCCGGTTAGTTCACAACTTGGACACTGAGTTTTATACTTCTATGTATTTATTATCCACCTAATAATGATTTTAGTTTCAAAAGAAATCCAAATAATTGGAATTGCTAATAAATGGCAAATGAACGCCGTCATAAAATATTTTTTGTAGCTATGGTATCTCAGTGGTTAAAGCATTCGGTTCACATGCCGAAAACCGTGGGTTCAAATCACAACAATGAGCTTGAGCTGTCGGTGAAGGAAAACATCGTGAGAAAACCATAGGATGGTATCGTATCGTGTGACCTTACACACAGCGCCATCTGACCCCAAACAAAGCAAAGCTGCTATGGCAGTCAAATAACTGATAGAATACATATATACTTTTTTTTCTACATACATACATACAGAACACCCACACATCACAAACATTTTGTTTATAACACAAAATGCTTGTCCTAATTAAAATAATTCAAAACTCAAAACTCAAAACTCAAAGTGCTTTATTTCCTTTTATAATTGGGAATAGAACCCACGCCCTACAGCTCTTAAGGTAGATATTCTACCAATGAACCAACAGGGCTGTCATAGAGTACTTTGTAGTACTAGACTAGCTACCACCGCAAAGCATCTTTAACGGTGTATTCCGACAGCCTCACTTATGTGCCAGTTTCATTTCAGGCTAAATGTGTTCGACCAAATCGTAACTGAATATCATGTAAGTTGTGGTCAAAAACCTAAAAAAAAAAACAAAAGTTGTGGTAAAAAGCCTGTCAAACTTAAAATATAATAATTAAATTAAATCATAATTCGCTTGTTAGATATACCGGGACGAATTGGGTATGTAGTTTGTTTATACAAACTATGTATCTTTGCTTTCAATATACCTTACTTTCAACATATATTTCTTTTCATCTACTGGGGTTAAAGAATAAAGAAAACCAGCTTTCTTGACGCAAAAAACCAAAGCTTAAAATCACAGTGGAACCAACCAAGCTTAACACAAGCTAGTATTTCCCAGTTTTTGCTAGAATTAAATAAAGTCGAATTTAACACTGGCTTAAGATTTCACTGCTGCATTTCCGCTGCTTTTTCCTGAAAACTGTTTTCGTGACTAGACGAAGTGACGACATATGCAATAAGGTGTTATGAGCATAAAAATAGCCGAGGCAAGTCAATGGAGCGTTGATCGATCGGTAGCTAGATGTGTCAACGATATCGTTTAAATCATAGATCGATCATGGACACAATTGATGCGGCAGATACTGTTTTTTTTTTAAACTGTCCTACTGCTTTACGCGTCCTCTTCTCATCGTGAGAAAGGAAAAACCATAGTCCACCAAGTGACAGATTTCATACATCTTCATATTTTTTTAGGAGCTTTCGGGTATGAAGGTTTCCTCACGATGCTTTTTGGTCGACAGGCTAGGTGTTTGTCCGTAGCTCACCTAATGTTAAATGACGGTGTGAATGAAGATGGTAAACACACCAAGCCAGGAATTGAACTGGCTCTTAAGTGAGGCTGCCGGAACAGACCATTAGATGCTTGGCAGATTTACAACTTGAGGGTGGTAGCTAGCCAGCCGAGTACTAGAAAGTACCCTACCACCACGCTATGGTTTCCTCACGATGTTTTCTTCACCGGCAGCTCAAGCTCATTGTGAAGGTGTGAACTCACGCCCTTCGACGTGTGAACCGATCGTGCTAACAACTGAACTGTCATCGTTACAAAACCGTTTAAAGTTAGCGGCAATACGCAAAAGACAGAGGTGCGTGCCGTGAGATTCAAACCCAAGACCTCCGGGTTGACAGCCAGACGGTCTCCCAAATAGACTGTGACGTGACAATACTTTCAAAAAAAGCGAATTGTAAGAACTGCTTGCTTATTACTTATTCATCAACATTATACAAGTCTGTCTTGAGATATAAAAGAGTATATTCAATTCCATTATTTTCACATATCGTCTAAAAATTTGGATAAAACCAGCTTGCGAGGTATAATTCGAAGTGACGGTTCGCTCTTTTGATTTCCCTTTGCATAAAATGACACGACTTGTGATACGATTTTCATTCTGAACATTTGCGATTGTGCTTCTGTAGAAAGTGCTCAAGGCTGTGGCTTACTAAACTTGACACTGTTAGTCAACAACACTATTTGCTATTTGTGTCGTAAGCTACGGCGCCGACTGTTCGTCACGTTTTCTTGTTTTTATAATGAAGGAAAGCATACGTGATTTTCTGTATATATACTCAAAAATATATATTTTATGGGATTAAATAACCGTCCTTCGACGGTTATTTAAAAATAAATTGAATAAAAATTAATTGTCTTTACTTCTAAAGACAATTAATTTTTAAAATCAAAATTTTGTTAAACATTTGAGAAAAATGTACTTAAACAAGCGAAGTCATTTGATGTTTATAAGTTGACATATCTTAAAATGGTTTTATAGTCAAATATATAAAATCAAGAATTAACGCATGAATGTAAAAGAAGTACTTTCTCTTTTTTTGTGATATCTTTTTAAATCCAAATACACGGAGAAAAGGCATTCGGTGAAACGTGCTTCAAACTAGCAGAGTAATTTATTAAACTGGTACAAATCTTAGTTAGTTTAATGTCATCTGCAATATTCTTAGTTTAATGTCATCTGCAATATCAAGGGTAGACAACAATGCCGACCTTTTAAGATTTTATTAACACGCCTTTTGAAGAATCCAATGTTGTGACTCCGCTGAAATATGGCATAAGGATCATTTCATAATTTGCAGACGTAGGTATGTATGATACAAAACATACAATAGTAGAATGAATATCCTACTCTACTAATATTATAAATGTGAAGGTTTGTGAGGATGGATGGATGGATCTTTGTTACTCTTTCACGCAAAAACTATTGAACGGTTTGGATGAAATTTAGCACACATACTTATGTATATATAGTTTAAAGCGAACACACTTTTTGTTAAATTCCACGCGGACTAATTCATGGGTACTATTTATATCAAGGTCAATAAGTATTTACCTTATAAATGTACAGTTAAATACTTGACCCTTAACCCTTTCACTGTAAAGTCATAAACACCGCCTTCACTCGACTATCTCCAAACATTTCCTTTCACCGCTCAATTCAAGTAATTTAGTGGGAATTTAATTAGAGGAAACTTGCCAACTTTTTGCCAAGTAGAGTGCATTACAACACAGTGGAGTAAGTAAATTAGGAAAGACAAGTTGTGAGATAAAAATGCAAGATTTATCTTGTGTTAATATCTTACAATTTTCAATTCATTTTTTTTATACAATTAACTTTCAGATCTTCATTATTAGCCTAGAAATGTATACTGTAGGAGATATATGTTTGTCCTAGCTGGGAATCGTACCCACTCCCTACAGCTCTTAAAGTAGATATAGGTACTACCAATGAGCCAACAGTGCTGTCATGATTTGCAAGTAGACTTGTTTAATTGTGGTCTCGGCGTAGATGCGTTCTACAATGAAGCACACATGTCTATAACTTCCTCCTTTTTTGAAGTCGGTTAAAAAGAAACCGATTCACTCGCGACTTGAAAACACCCAAATTATATCCATTGGGGACACCCAATCTGGCAGTAAATTCCATTGTTTACCGGTTAATATTTAGTTTCTTATTTTATTCTTACTATAGATCTTAGAGACTTTCTTTTCTGCGAAATACTGTGAGACGAAGGTGAGGAGGGATTAACGGTCGAGGTGTTGTTTGCCGCCAGCCTCTGCCAACTCTCATTACGATGTTTTCTAGCTAAAAGGCACTAACTTCACTCTACCAGAGTTTACTTCTCAGCTTTGAAATGTTTTAATAGTTAGTACAGGAAGTGGTGACGGGCTCAGAATCTCATTAAGTACGATCACATTCTTCGCTTTGGATTGTGTACAATGATAATTACCGGAACCAATTTTGAATGTATTACACAATGTTATTTTGTATGGTTGATTTATCTGGAAAAGTTGCAATACATAAAACTTAGTTTAGATTTTGACGTGTTAAAACGGGTCAAAGTCTTGATTTGTAACTCAAAGCGTATCTTTTCTTTTAACAATATAATATTGAAAATGAAAAGATTCGGTCAGTTCGCACGCCGAAGGGGAGGGTTCAAATCCCAGCTATAAGCTTGAGCTACCAGTGAAGAGACCATAGGTATTGTTTTAGGGTTGACACACTGACGGCACGCAAAATCAGGAAAGTAATGAAACTAAATAAAGTTGCAGTAATTCTAATAATCTGTTTTTATTAAGACAGAATAGGCAGCAATGGTAAAATTTTATTTAAAAAATCTAGCAACCAAGAAATAAGTTGAGCTTAGAATAAACTAGAAAGTAAAAAGTCTTGTTATTCTAAAACAGAACATGCATCTGTTGCCATAACTAACACGAAAACTGTAAAAGACAATAAAACAAAAGATAAATTTGTAACACAATTTCTTAGAATCTCATACTATTTTATAGTAGGGGCCAAAGCAAAAGCCTCATGCAAAAGGCAAATTTGTACATATTTGTTTGGAGGCGGATAGAGTCACAAGTTTCAAAGTCGATTACGCCACGTACAGGCGACTTAAATTCACTTTTGAATTCCTGCTCCTTACTTCAAAAGGAACTTTTATTTCTTAACTTGTGCGAGTCAACTCTCGTGACTTGTTACATTGAGCACGTTTGCAAGCTTGCGTTAGTCAACCAAGAACGCTTTTGCAAGATAATTCGTGTTTTCATATTGTTAGAGGCAAAGATTAGCGTGCAATACAGAATTATTTAATTATTTTTTTAATGGCTGACATTATAGGTGTTTGACCACAACTCACCTGATGTTAAGTGACGGTGTGGTCGAAGATGGTAAAGCACACCTAGCCTGGAATGGAACTGGCTCTCGAGTGAGGCTGCCGGAACACACCGTTAGATGCTTGGCGGCAGATTTTCGACTTGACGGGTGGTAGCTAGCCAGCCGAGTACTAGAAAGTACCCTATCACCACGCTATGGTTTCCTCACGATATTTTCCATCACCAGCAGCTTAAGGTCATTGTTGGGGTTTGAACCCACGCCCTTCGGCATGCGAACCGACCGCGCTAACCACTGAGCTATCCTCACTCAATTATTTATATTAGACATTTTTCATATCTCGTTTTCATATAAAATTAGTTTATTCAAGCTTTTAATATACCTAGCAACAATTCTTGTATTTGTGCTTTTATTTTTAAATCCTCAATAATATGCTATAAACGATTTATCTATTTTTCACGGGCACGTTGAAGTTATAGCGTATTTTGTTTTATCAGATTCCTAATTGATATTAGAGTGTCTCTACACTTTCATCGATTTAAGAGAAATTTATTTTTGTGTGGTAGAATGTACATATGTGATTAGTTTGTAAAGACATTTTATTTTTGTAATGAGACCAACAAGACACTGACACGTTGGCGCTCATTACTTTAAGACTTTCGATTGTTAGTCTCGACAGCGCTGTAATTTCGCTACCTTTCAAACCGGAACACAGTAATGTTTACACTAGTACTTCGCGTTAAAATGTATGGTACTGCGGTGATATCTACCTAGCAGGAGGTTATCCTCCTGCTAAGGGATCTCCCACCAAGTGAAACATTTAAATCGTAATAAAAAAGCGCTTAGATGTCTCAATCTTTTTTGTTAGTGTAAATAAAACAACAGCTAGTCACGTCCGCGCTGGAAGTTGAACTACCCTCGACATTTTTTCTGCGCCGATAAAATTCACCAAACCCGCAAATTACTAAATTTCAAACTTCCCACTCACCACTTAAAACATTAGTTTATTACACGGCCCCGCGTTGACGGAGTCCGAATTGTTCCTAAAACCTTATGAAAAAGCGTGTTGAAGTTCCCGAAATATAATGGCGGCTATATACACTCCGAGCGACGTCGTTCGGTAAATTTTTCTCATAAAAATGTTCCGTATAATGCCTCTCCTTAGTCGATGGGAAGAAATTTATTGTTGGTCGTAAAAAGTACATTGTGCGCGTAAACCGCGAGAATTTTCGGAGCTGGCACACACCGCCGTTCTCACGTCAACACTTCGTCTGGGAGCTTATACATTCGACCGCTGCAAAGTGGCGCAAATGAAAAGAGGCCTATTGATTGGTATGTTTCAATTTTCACTTACATTAAAATTTTTAAAATTAATTAAAATTCATTTATTTCAGGCCTTTTAACCCATAATATTAAAATTACAATCATTACAAAATAAAATGTCAAAAATACATAAATATAAATCATGTCAGAAATAATTAATTCAAAGTCAACAAAAATAACAATAAAATAAGATAATCAATTATATATTCTCTTCGACATTGGAACTGCAACATGCCTGTTGCAGCAATGCCGAAGGAAAGGGCAATCTAGTCTGTCGGCAATCATCATCAGGACGGTGTTGGAGCTGGCCCGCACTCTCCGCACCAAGGACGCGCCCCGTTTGCGCATAGTCGCGTGAAAGCAGTCAGTTCGTGCTTCCGCGAACATACCCGAGGCGCTGCAGTACCGGGGCAGCCCCATCACCGCCCTGAATGCGTTATTATATTGGACGCGGAGGGCGCTGCAGTCCTTATTTGTGTAATTAGCCCACAGGCTGCACGTATAGAGCGATGTACAATACGCTCGAAAGAGCGTAATTTTGACCAAACATTGCCCATTGTATCATTAGATCCCCAGAAACCAGATCTGAGCACCATCCGTGTTCGATCTGTACTCCCCACGTAGCCACGTAACGCTTCATCGCCACTAATATGTGTTTTTTATGATCGATAGGTCAGGTGTTTGACCACAGCTCACTTGTGGTCGAAGATGGTAAACACACCTAGCCCGGAATCAAACTGGCACTCAAGTGCCAGTTTGATTCCGGGCTCGATCTTTGATTTGCTCGGAACACATCATTAACATTTGCCTTTGACATTACCCTTCCATCATGCTATGATATCCTCACGATGTTTTCCTTTACTAGCAGCTCAAGCTCATTATTAAGGGTTTAACTTTGTCCCACGCTCTCCAATGTGTGAAATGACGGCGCTTATCACCTAGTTATGATAGCTACAAAAGCATTTTCCTGTGCAAGGTATTTTCGCATCTAGAGTAAACATGACAACAGCTATGTTTTTAGCGTTAGCTTGTTTTATTTTGGTTTTTATTTAACTTCAAGCAGAGTATTGTCAAACGCAAGCATATCGTCAGAATTATAAAGTGATCTGCAACATTCCAGTTTCACAAATTATTCCGCTGCCGAAAGGCGGACCCTTTTCAACCGACTACAAAAAAGGAAGATATTCCATATTCGACTGTATGTTTGTATTTTCTTTTATGTATGTTCACTGATTTCTGCGTCAATTGCCTAGAGTTAGACCTGATTTCAGCTTAAAATTGGTTTATATTTCCATTTTCATTGTTTTTTTTTTTTTTTTTTTTTTTTTTAATGATGTATCTGTTTGTTTTTAGATACCTCATTGTTATTACAATCTAGCCAAGTTGAGACTAATAAGTAATATTATTATAACTTAAATTGCTAAGTTGAGTAAATCTAAGAATGTGTCCATCAACACTTTTCTTACTGTCTCTATTAAGGGGAAGACACTTTTCATTAATTATTTGTCATAACAATTTTCATTGTTATGACAAATAATTGTTCTTCTTAAATTAGTTAGTAAATGTAAAAAAAAATTGCACGTCTCCTAGGATAAACTATTGTGCCAAAAAACTTGTATTTAAGACCTTCATGTACACAGTTTTAAGCAATAAAGATTATCTTATCCTGTCGTATTCCATAATATTTTTATTCCTTTTTTGTGAGAAGGTAAATCCACCGTCCACAATGATTACAAGCCAGGTGGGGTATAATACCTAGTAATATAATTATTCTAAATTTGGTTATAATTTGTAATAATATCTTTAATCTCTCTGCATCGTGCTCTATCTCCGCTAATTCTCATTACTTGAACATTGCTGTAAACTCCCAAAGTTGGGGTCCATTAATAATTCTTTTATAGCGTCTGAGAGCTTTGTAAAGAATATTTCTCTTAGCTAAGTTTACAATACTTTATCTTACACTAATTATCAGTTGAAAACTTATATTGAACTAGGTAATAAAATCACGTGTTATGAACTACCTTTTGTTTTACTTATACGGGTTTAATTATATCGAAAACACCTACTATAGTTACGGCTTTATCCGGTGGCCTTCATCATGGAGACAAAGCTGCATACAACGCGCGTGCCAATCAAGACGAGGCCGCGCGTGCGTTGTACCCAGCTTTGTCTTCATGATGAAACTATAATCGATAAAGTTTTACATAGTAAAATACCTTTTGTATACTTTTTCAGTGTTTGAAGAATTGTATAAAATAAAAATTATAAATAGACGTTCCGGGCGTTAGTCTCACAAAAATTTGAAAATGATTCAAACCATTTGAATTGTTTTGTTTTATTTTTGTTCTCCCGAATACTGGGTGGTTTAGTAAACAAATAAAATTAAGATAAACACAAAGGAACAGACGAAAAATTGAAAAAAAGCTATCGTCAAACAGCGGCGTCATGCATGCATGGTACTTATTTAATCTGTGCGGATATGTGAAATCTAATACATTTAAAATCTTTGTTTTGTTTTAAATCAATTTTAGGTGATACGAAGTTCATCAGATCATCTAGTTATATTATAAATTTGAGAATCACCTTAATGTAATATTGATATAAAACTGCGTATGAAAACAATCCTAAAAGAAGAAAGATAGGATTATTGTACCATATAACATATGGTAAAAGTCGGCCGAGGACAGTCAGATGCACAACACACACAACATTAGATAGTGAAGAGATGTGTATGGGTAAAAGCGTGTAAGTGTGGGTTCAATTCCCACTAGGATAAACATTTATGTGACGATAAATATTTGTTCCGTATCTGGATGTTCTGTATGTATTATAAGTATGTTTTTACAAACAAAAAGTATATAAATATTTTATGAGTTAGTTTAGTCTAGTCCCCATAGGACAAGCTTTGCTTATTTTGGGGCTAGATGGCGCTATGTGAAATGTTATTTAACTAAAACACGATTTCAACTAGTACTTTATCTGTATTTTTATATTTAAACCGCATAAATGTCGTCCATAATCTCCCGCTAAGTAGATAGTAACTCGTCTTAATTTAGAACGTTAATAGAGTGATTTCCGCTTAATTCCCATTACTTGAACATTGTTGTAAACTCCGCCAAACTTTGGCTGCCATTAATAATTCTCCCGGGGCATCCGGGACCCCTGAAAAGAATATTTCACTCTTTTGAAACTGTAAACTGGTCGTAATCAAATTACCATTTGAAAGAGTCTTGTATCGCTCGTTCGACCCGGGCTGGGTTCTGTTTTCGTTTGAGAACCTGTTCTCAAGAAACAGTGGATTAAGGAAATCGGATCTAGTTGGGTGATTTGAAAAATGTTAGGTACACCCGAGGCAAATGGGAATCAACTTATGGACTTATGGACTTGTAGGTAGTATATAAATATCAAAAATCAATAACAAACAAATTTTGAAATGTTACCATATTAAAGTCTTTACAGTCGCTAGTACTTTCGCTTCGGCATTAGAATAAAACCTCCAAACAAACTAGTCTGTTTGGAGGTTTTAATCTAATGCCGAAGCGAAAGTACTAGCGACTGTAAAGACTTTAATATGGTAACATTTCAAAATTTGTTTGTTATTGATTTTTGATATTTATATACTACCTACAAGTCCATAAAAATTAAAATATTAAATGCAATAATTCTAAATTTGTAATGATATTTTATTTTGCTTTAAGACATTTTTTATTTTATTTTTTTATGGGCTTGTAGGTAATTATTACAATTTTTTTTTTTTGTGAATGTGTACATATAGTCCTGGTTCATTTTTTTTTATGTAAAAGTAATAAGATGAGCGTCACGCTCTCTTGATGGTAAGAGATAAAGCATATCCATGACCATCCAGGCGAAAGTTTGTGAACGTGTTTGTATGTTTGTTACTTCATCACGCTTAAAACGGCTAGACCAATTTTGATGAAATTTGGTATTTGCTTTTTATCCCGAATAAAATTGTATTCACATGGGAACAGCGAGTAACACTGCGGGGCACAGCTAGTACATAAAAAAACCTTATAAATATTACGAAAAGATATTAAGTATTATTCGTAAATAACAATCATAAAATCAGAGCTGGCGCAGCAGATAAACGTTTATTAGTAACTTCCCAGCGGTTCATAACGGAAATAGGCCTCGAAGGATTTCCGCATCAATAATTAAATAGAATAGCCGCTACTAAATTGGAAGTACATTTTGTTCTCCACTAAAACATTTGTGATGATTTCACACTGGTGACGGTGAAATTGGTTTTCAAACTATAGGAAAAGTATAAATAAATATCGCGGTACATTTTATATAGCGCTATCTATCACCAAACTAAGCAAAGGTTGTGCTGATATAATAATATAATAGATATATAATACTCAGATTCTAATAATGTTTATTCTGTAATAAACATTTGTTTGTGACACAAAAGATTATCCTAGGTGGAAATCGAACCCACGCCCTGCAGTTCTTGAAGCAGATATACAACCAAATGAGCTAACAGGGCAGACAAAATTCAAAAGAAATTTAGTTTATCGAAATATTTAAGTCTTTGCTAACTTAAAACTTCGTTCTTAACATGGCGGTAGTATTGGGTTTTTGTTTTTGGCTATATGGAACTAAGTTGAAGTATCACATCCCATCATATCATCATCAGCCATAGGACGTCCACTGCTGGACATAGGCCTCCTCCTGGGGGGGTTTTGCCAAAATTCGCTACGCTTGGCAGGCGGGTTGGCGAGCGCAGTTAGGTGTGATTGTTCAAGGAAGACGCTGCTGCCCATCTTCCGGATTTCATCCCTTAGCCGACTCTTTCGGCAACCACGGGTAGAGAGGGTGGGATACAATTCTTACGCCGGCACCACCACGGCAAATTACACTAAAAAAAGTGTAACTCTTGAACTTAAAATGTGTTTATTGAGACCAGTTAAAGGATTCCGTTGTAAAAACATGTAAATGTTATAGCAATAGGTGTACTTTTACTGTTAAAGACTTCATAAAAAAAACAATAAAGTTTAATATTCTACTTTTTGCGGTGATTGTGATAAAAAAACACATAAATCTAAATTCAACATTCGACAGTAACTTTCGTGTCTACCATATTTTTGCTTTGCTAAATGAAACCTCATCTAACATAGCATAAAACTCATGATCTGCAGTAATAATGTGAAACGTCGGAATATTCGCTTTTAAAAACACTTAATAATGCAGACATCAAAATTTTCCTAGCAATATCGTTTATCGTTTATTAATTATCGTTTTTGATGAACGTTCACTTACAAAAGGAATTTGGTATAGAACAATCCAGAGTCAGCCTCCTCGCTATCCATGGTTTAACGATGTAAGTATGAATAGAAAAGATATTGTATTGATGATGAGACTTCGGTCCGGACACATTCTATCAAACAAGTTTAGATACCTGATGGGAGTGACCGACTCGCCGAACTGTACTGAATGTGAGATCGTGGAAGACGCGTATCATGTGCTGATGGAATGTGTCCGAAACGAAGCGCAAAGGCGAGACTTGTTTAGTTTTTGTTATAATATAGTAAATTATGATGTAGGATTGTGTAACAGCATTTTGGCTTCACCAGTCTCGGAGGAGGCCAAAATGCTATTAAAAATATATAAAAGTAGTATAAATATGTGAATATGTAAAATTGTTGTAGTTTAGTATGTTACGGGGGTGGCATAGTCACTGTGTGACAAAACCCCTTTGAATAAAATAAAGATTTAAAAAAAAAAAAAAAAGTAGACTGCTACAACCAGCCACGTCGTAGACTTGTAGACGCTTATAAAAGTGAAATATATTTTTAAATAGAAGTTTTCGTGACGCTTTTATCTGTCAATTTATGCTTTGCTTTCTTTATTGCTCATTCTAAAATAATAATGAAAAATGTAATATTCTGAAAAACATAATTAATGCTATTTATAATTATGATTCACGTGCTTATTCAACCGCTACCTTCAAAGTGCAATGTTTCTTTTTATACATTATACGGTACGTTTTCTAGTAATTTAAAATGGTAACCCTGGTCGCAGTATGTCATATTTCTCACGTGATGTCAACACTACGCATACCGTAACACTCGTGAACGGTAAGCTCACGCAAACCTTCCTGTAATGCATGAACAAAGGCCGTGGACTGTGACGTGGAATTTTAGAGTATGTTTAGTTATAGCGTTTTAAAATTATGGAAATCTCTAAATTGTATGAAACAAAGTCGCCGTCTGTGTGTACACTTACTTATATAATTATATAAACCACGAAACGGATTTTGATACTCTTTTCATTGTCATTTAGATATTTTTACGAAGTTTAAATAAATCAATATTACCAATCAGAACCAGAACTGTAAGAATACTTCCATACATTTTTTTAAATACATACTTTTAACACAATACAGAACAAACTTTTAGGCTCGTCACACAAATGTTTGTCATAAGTTGAACCCACGCCCTACAGCTCTTGAGATAACACAACTATTTTAAAGAAATAAGGACACAAAAAAACACATATTTCTCGAAATAACACAAAGCAGCGACATGATTTCTCTGTGATTTCAAAACTCAAAACTTTAACTAACGATTTTTTTTATTTTACTTACCTTCAAACTATCTGGTAATACTTTGTCACCTTAGAAATATTTACTTGTATTTTTTTTTAATGAGAATAAAATGAAAATTAGTATAAATGATTAGTTTGTCAACAACCGTAAGTGCGAAAGACCCGGGCACATTGAGCGCCGTTCGCCCGTTGTTTGACAATAACTCGTTGTTCGCGTGCGATTGCCGCTAACGCTGAATACACCTCCGTTGTTTAGCTAAACTAATGTTGTGCTAATTGTTGGCTGATGATAATTCACGTACTCAACTCTCTATATTGAACAAATCAATACACTATCACTGATTGTGATATTTTATATAAATTTATGAGGCGAGACGCTTTGCAGCGATACACAGAACTTTGAGTAGTGAAATAAAGGGCATTCATTCATTAGTTTAAGACTTTCGAAGTATAGTCTTAACAGCCCTGTAATTTGTAAGCAGCAGTACCCTTCAAACCGGAACACAGTAATGCTTACACACTACTGCTTGGCGGTAGAATATCTGGTACTGCGGTGGTATCTACCTAGACGACCTTCTGATAAGGAGGTCGCACCAAGTGTTATTTATTAGTGATATCTTCTATGATAACTGGAGAACTTTAATGTCCATCTTTTTGACTACTATGAAAACTTTAACTGAACAATAGGACAGATCTATGCAAAAAAAGTACTCTGACGATTGTGAAAACGTCAAAGTTTAACGTCAAGTTACTACTAAGTCTTTAATTAAGTATTTTATATCTGCTACACATTTATTATTGTTAGTTATACTGTTCATTTATTTTTTTCGTATTTTTTTTTTTGTTGTTCCTTATAATTTAAAAATATTTTTTGTTTGTAAACGTAATGAGTCGAACAAGACGCTCTCCTCATGGTAAAAGTAAACTCAATAGTTAAAAAACACAATCGTTCGACACTTATAAAAAATAAGTGTAAAAAACTAATCATGTCTTACATTTTCGTACACTTCAAAACTGGAATCCATCACTGTATAGCATTTGCGTCTGTAGCTAAAACCGAACTGCAGCTAAAACCGATCACACATCGCAACCAAGAGCACCCGGCACAGCCCTCGTATTTTAAAACTATATAGTAAAGAGAAATATAGTTTAAAAGGTGCAACTGAAACAAATCGCGAGCGACGTCGACTAACCTAATGGAATGGTCGACTATTGGCCCGGGTACCTTAAGAAGTTACGCAGCATGCATTGAAATGAAATTTTATAAGAGAAAAATAACTTAGAATCGATATTGTAAGTTTCTACGGGGATACGAGGAAACAAAAAAAGGTTTTACATACGCACACATGCACACGCACACATGCACATACACACAAACACGCTCACATACACACACTCGCACACACAATCACACACGCACACACTCGCACACGCACACATGCACACATACACATTCACACAAACACACACGCACACACACACACACAAACTCGCACGCGCGCACATACACACACCCATACTCACATAAACACAAATACACACAAAAAGAGATTTTGTATTTTGCTCAGATAGACATTAAACTCTAACATTAAACTAAAGGTCATCAAATTCAAAAATCACTGAATCTTACGACACGGGACTTCCTAGTGTGAGATTCAGGATCAGAAGTTGTATATTTTTTTAACTGAAATAATTCGTTATTATTATTATTATTCGTCGAAACCTTTATACAGCAGAATGTTAAAGATTGTTGTAGACAATGAAAATTGATTAGATACCAAGTAGCCAAATAATCCTGGGACCACCTGCCCTACAAGGAGTTATAAACCATATTTTCCACAAAAAAAGTAAAATCAGTTTCTCCCATTGGCCCGATTGTGATCGATAACAATAATAAACCGACGGCGGGGTCCTCATTATTTATATTCTCACCTCGGAGGCATCGGGAGCATTTTTCATGCAAATATTGCGGGAAATATTCCGGGGCCGGGACGCGATGAAAACAAAATGACGCCCCGGGATCGCGGGAATTAGTTTAGCACCGACGTGATAAACGGGGGTGTGCGCTAAGTAGCCGCATAACCGCTCAGCTTGATGTCTTGCTTAGCCAACTTGTTTAACAGTACAAACTAATTAGGACATCTCTTGAAGCTAGCCATTGATTTATATAAAACTAGCTGCGCCCTACGGTGTTAGCCGCTGTTCTTTTTTTTTATGCAGACAGGCTAGGTGTTTGACCACAGCTCACCTGATGTAATGTGACAATGTGGTCGAAGATGGTAAAGCACACCTGGCCTGGAATAGAACTGGTTCTCAAGTGAGGCCGCCGGAATACACCGTTAGAGGCTTGGCGGCAGATTTTCAACTTGAGGGTGGTTGCTAGCCAGCCGAGTACTAGAAAGTACCCTACCACCACGCTATGGTTTCCTCACGATGTTTTCCTTCACCGACAGCTCAAGCTCATTGTTGGGGTTTGAACTCACGCCCTTCGGCATGCGAAGCGACCGCGCTAACCACTGAGATATCATCGCTACAAAAATGATAAAATATGTTCACGTGGGAATTATCTACACGGTACCTCCTTACCAAATTTCATCAAAATTGGTCCAGCCGTTTAAGCGTGAAGAAGTAACAAACCCACTCACAAACTTTCGCCTTTATAATATTAATATGATTTGTATCTGTACTATCCTATACTATCATCGTGAGGAAAGCGTGTTCTTCCAGCAAAGGTCTTTCTGCGGAGTTATAATATGAAGAGTTTTAAATATCTCTCTGGGTTGGCAATGCATCGACAGCATCTGTAATATTACAGGTGTCCATAGGCGATTGTGAGCTTACCATCAAGCCAACCGCAAGCTTGTTTGCCGTAGTTGCCGTTCTGTAGTTGAGATGACTATAGCGTGTGTTAGGACATGTCACCTAGTTCATAGTACACGAATATCACAAGTACACAAATGTCGCAAATTCAAAGTACTTTTCTTTGTTGATTGAAAAAAAGCTGTTCTTTTTCTTGCTCCGTTTCCGAAGATAAAACCACGTTCACAATAGGCACTCCATTGGCTTAAACACAAGAATGCACAAAAGAAACTGAACAATAGGTATAGTATATTTGAACATTGGTTTACAGGGTTCTGTCGTATCTGAAGTGAAATGGAACGCAAATATTGAATGCTGTAAAAAGCGTTTTATGTCGGAGCACGCTTTGGCTAATATGCTTGTTTTGTCGACGCCTATGGATGGCTGCGGCGCACGAACGAAATGGATATTAAGTTAAAAAAACAAATAAAATGGTAGAATAAATAATTGCGATGCATTTGTGCCTCTTCAGTTCTTAGACTTGAAAGCGAAGGAAGCATTTACTCGTATATTATATATCGTATAGCAAGACCATCCCATGATCCCTTACTGATCTATTTATACAAATATTTTTCTTCTTAGATTTTGGCATCGCACTTTGTTCATTCTGCCAATGTCAAGTATTATGATAAACGCGGATTAAGTTTTTTATTTATTTATAAATGTTGTATTTTTATATGAATGTGAAAATTTACTATTTATCTGTCAGGAATTCGTCTTTTATACAAAACGCTTTAAGAATAAAATGTTGTTTTAAATTTATGTGAATTTCAGAGTATTTTATAGGTAATATACTAGAAGAATGCATTTGCAATCGGCATTACTGAACTAATAACTGATTTCTGTTGCGAAGAGTAAATTTTATGTTAATATATTATAAAGATCTAGTCTTATAAAGATGAGCATAGTAACGTACAAACTTTCAAATTTCAAAAATGTAAAAAAAAAACGGTTTGCAACTTGTTTATGTTAAAAATATGTACATTTGGCCACTAACTCGCTGGATTGCGATAATATGGCCGAGGACGGAGAATGTCGACCTAGACAAAATATATTCACTTTACTCTTAAAAATAGCCGCATTATTGTTTCAGGAAACAAGGAAGTCGGTAGTGAGTTAAATTCTTAGACAGCGCGTTTTAAGATAAGCAGGACCGATGCGTAGAAAAACTGGGAACGTCCGCAAGAACGGGTGATAATGTGCCGCGGTTATGGTCACACTAATAACGATCTCGTGGTTCGTCGCAGTGTGTACTGACCGCTTTATCAAGGCTTTTTTTTTAAACCCTGTCAGTCTAGGTGTCTGGCCACAGCTCACCTGATGTTAAGTGACGGTGTGGTCGACGATGGTAAAGCACACCTAGCCTGGAATAGAAATGGTTCTCAAGTGAGGCTGCCGTACACCGTTAGATGCTTGGCGGCAGATTTTCAACTTGAGGGTGGTAGCTAGCCAGCCGAGTACTAGAAAGTACCCTACCACCACGCTATGGCTTCCTCACGATGTTTTCCTTCACCGGCAGCTCAAGCTCAATATTGGGATTTGAACCCACGCCCTTCGGCATGTGAACCGACCGCGCTAACCATTGAGCTATCATCGCTATATACTTATAATACATATATAACACCCAGACACGTGGTAGGAATCGAACTCACCCTCTACAGCTCTTGAAGCAGATATTTTACCAAATAAGCTAACAAGACAGTAAATACGATACTATGTTTGAATTACGAGTATTTTATTAATTATTTAGTTTTTTTTCTATACCTTTTTCAGTTTTTTTGTTATATAATCGTAAAAAAAATTTATCCTCTCTGGTGAATTAATAATTTATCTCGTTCTTGGAAATTAATTAATAGCGGTGCAAGGGCTTTTAATTAAGTAAAGTATTACTCCAATTTTAATTTGTAGTATTTCGAATAAGAAGAGATGTTTAACGTTATACTATTGAAAAATTACCTTTTTCGTCTTGAATTTGAGGTTACCAGCATATTTTCAGATTTTTCACGTATTGAAATGTCTAAGATTTTATTTCATTAACATGGTTGTGAAAAATATAAATTCAAATTTAATTAAACCTCAAACGGCATAAATATAGTTATATTAGAGTGTTCTAATTTGTGCCGTTTGGAGTTGAAAATTTAGGTCCCGTGGAGGCCCGCTTACGAGCTATATAGGGACCTGACCAAACGTTTACAGAAAGCTCCAGGTGACCAGAATGCTGGCAGATGAGTTTCGGTCAAATACAAATACAAATACAAATATTTTATTGATAACACCAATGTTACAAGTCAATTCAGTAATATCATTACATTGAGATTTAGAACACTGATTACATGTCAATGGAATAAAAACAAAATGTCAATGTATATAAACATGTCAATATAAGAATATTGTCAATATAATAATACTGCCAATATAAAATATGTCAATATAAAAATACGTCAATACAAAAATACGTCGGCATAAAAATATGCCAATATAAAAATACGTCAATACAAAAATACGTCGGCATAACAATATGCCAATATAAAAAATATTGTTCATATAATAAAATGTCCAGAAATTACTTAATAGTATTTTAATAATCTTTTAACTTGATATATTCATCAATGTCATAAAACATTCTGAAGGGTCTGAAGGGTATTACAGCTATCGAAATTACAGAGCTGTTATGACTAACCATCGAATGTCTCAAAGTAATGAGCGCCAAAACAGCGCCGCCCTGGACTTTGTTTTGTTACTCATAGATCTGTGTATCGATGCAATGGTCATGGACAGGCGTTATCTTTTACAATGAGGAGAGTGTATCGTTCGTATCATTACTTAAAAAAAAAAACAGCTTAAATAATTTTTAATACTGTATTAAATAAATGGTTCTCTAAATTTTAATGGATGTTATTTTAATTAGAATTGTTGCCGCTAGTTTGGTGTATTAAGCAAGCAATCTTAGCAATGATGTGTGCAATGTTTGGGTTAGCAAATTTATAATGCATTATTTGTTGTTATTATGTTTTAATTGTGAATCTAGGTTTGCTAATTGTTATTGTACCAAAATTTAAATAAAAATAAAAATAAAATAAAATAAAGAACCGCAAACTGAAAAGAGATAATTTTGTAGCTATGATAGCTCAGTGGTTAGCGCGGTGTGAACCCCTTAAGCTGCCAACGAAGGGAAAACATTGTGAGGACACCATAGCATGGTGGTAGAGTATTTTCTAGTATAAAAGTAGTAAAAAATGCCTTGCTGGGTTTCTTGCCGGAGTCTTCTCAGTTGAAGTGTAATTACGAGCCGGTGGTAGATTCAAAAATGTAACTTAACGTTCATAAGTGCTTTACCAGGGCCTAAACTGAATAAATGACTTTTTGATTTTGATTTTACTCGGGTGGCTACCACTCTCAAGTTGAAAATCTGCCGCCAAGCACCTAACGGTTTGTTTTTTGGCAGCCTGACCTGAGAGCCAGTTCCATTCCAGGCTAGGTGTCTTTACCATCTTCGACCACACAAGTGAGTTGTGGCCAAACACCCAGCTTCAAACCTTAAAAAAAGAGAGTTGATGCAAACAAAGAAAGTAGAAATTGAATCACCAGGATAGAAGCGCAATAAAATGCTTTTATATCCGTGGCCGCAATACCTATTTTCTGGGTACGAAATATCAATAACCGTTAGGTACACCGCTATAAGTATAAAGAAACTCCAAATAAAAGAGTGGGTAATTGAATCCTCATAATGGGGGATTCGGGATATATGTAGATTACATGAGCGAGAACAGAGGATGCCGTATTGAGATTTTTACAGTTGGGTATTGCTTCCAATCCCTCTAATAATATTATGGTAATATAGACAATTTCAATAAAAGCGTTCGTCGCGGGGCGTCCTTTCTGCGAGTCCGACGGACGTGTGTATTGTATAAATATAAATGTGTATAGTAAAGTACTATACACGGGTTGGATTTGTAGCTCGTAGCGTTTCACGGTTATTAGGCTTCTAAAGCGGTTTCATCATCGTTCAGCTGGATGGAAGTGGTCGTCTCGTGTGACGGTGTCTGTTTGAATCTATGAAAGAATATTTAAGTAGGAAAGTTTGTGGGTTCATTCTTCGATTCAATTCCACGTTATATATTTCGTGGCTCCAATTTCATTAAAAACAAGTGAAGTAAGTTATTAAGTATTCAAACATAAATTTAAAAAAAAAACTAAAATTAAACAAGCTTCATTACAAAACAGAATATAAAAAACACAGATAAACAGAATGAAATTGCATTATTATTTGTCACAATGCTGAGTTGGGATTTGTTTTATCTTTATATGTTTAAACATAATAATATGCTTATCACTATATATCATAAAACAAAGTCATCCGCCGTGTCTGTCTGTCTGTTCGCGATAAACTTACTATATATAATTACTAAGATGGAGCGCGCTTGCCTAGAAGATACCGATTCACTCTCGACTTGAAGACAACTTGCTAACAGTAATAAAAGAAGCCAGTTCTTCACTATCACTATCATCATCACTATAAAACAAAGTATAAAACAAAGTCGCTTTCTCTGTCCCTATATCCCTATGTATGCTTAAATCTTTAAAACTACGCAACGGATTTTGATGCGGTTTTTTTAAATAGATAGAGTGATTGAAGAGGAAGGTTTATATGTATAATAACATCCATTAAATAGTGGAAAAATACTGTTATTTATGAGGTTTATACCCGTGCGAAGCCGGAGCGGGCCGCTAGTTATTTATATTTAAAAGTTTCTTTCGTGTCAAAAATGTACCACTCGGGATGAGAATTCTAACGATATTCTATACATCCAAATCCATAAATGCATTTAAAAGTTATGGCAGATAAAAAACTCACATCCTTAACATGAGGTGTAGGTTCAAACTCCAACAACGAGTTTGAGCTGCTGGTGAAGAAAACATCGTGAGGAAACCACAGCATGGTGATAGGTATTATCTAATACTCGGCTGGATAGCTACCACTCTGAAGTAGAAAGTCTGCCGTCAAGCACCTAATAGTGTGTTCTGGCAACCTGACTTGAGAGCTAATTCCTTTCCTTCCAATCACCTAGCCTAGGTAAGCTTTACCTTCGACCACACCGTCACTTAGCATCAGGTGAGCTGTGGTCAAACACCTAGTATGCTAATCATAAAAAAAAACCCCCCGGTTGCCAGAACATAATAATGCGTTATCGTCCCAACTACAGTTATGATGGTTCAGCTACGCACATCCACACACAACCACGCTCATAAATTTAAATAAGCAAGCGAATAAGGAAAACGGGGTCTCCTTACAAGTGGCAGGAAATCTCTGGATCCAGTGCAAGGCGGCACAATCGCGGACGCATTGTAAACGTATTTCACGTCCGGGCCGCCGTCACTCCCTCTCCGACCCCCCATTACTCATAACTGAAAAGGACTCGGAGAAAAAGAATAAACACAACTTACAAGGGAACAAATGGCAACACTTACGTGTCTCACAACTTAAACGCTACGGAATGGCGGCCCAGATAACGTTTCCATCCGCTTCTTAATGCGATATTATATGTCCCCTTTCCGAAAATGTGAGTACGCCCGTACGTTACTCGGAGCAGACGTGAGCTTGGACGAGCGCGGCTAGGCAAGTCCGAGGCGCCCAGCCGCCGCGCAGGCCGGCTTCTACAAGAATTTTTCAATTTGCCCCTTGAGAGAGTACAAGTGAACGGGCTATTTGTTGTTTATATGGCTGCGTTTATTTTTACCGCAAACTGAGCGAAGCTAATATGGTAAATGTCGGCTCGACCTAGTTGCCACTGAAACGTCCCGAGTGTGTTCTCACGCGGTCGTTATTTGTGTTCACTTCTTTATCCTTCCGAGCCGGTTCTATGAAGACATCTTAATTAATTCCTCGGTCATGAAATATGTAAGAATTTCAAAGCCGCATACTCTCATTAGCGAGATGTAAACATGTTTAAGTATTCATCTGGCCAGGAGAGGTATCCCATTAGCGAAATTACTTTGTGTACAAGTCCTCGTCAATCTGGGAGTGAGAAGCAGGAGGTGCAAGAAAATAACGAAAAACAAGTAACTCTGGCAGCGGAACGAACGTCACAATATCTTTTGTTGTTCGGTACAAAGTTTGCGTGCGGTTGGAGTAGTGATGGCTCTGTGTTTCGCAGACCGGATCAAAAAGATAGTGACCGCAGAGGAAAGTTGGGTCCGGGATTGTCCGGCTCTGTGACAAAGAAACAATGGCTGACCCGGATATTTGAGGGGAAGTAGCGGACTGGGGTTTTTCGTGATAAGCATTTGTACTAAGAACTGAGGCGCGGTAATGTACGTTATGATTTATATTTGTCGTAAATTTCATAATTCTTAAAGAACTAACCGGCAATATTCGAAGTGAAAACACAAAGGTGAGGCAGCCGTGAAAAGAAACATAGCTAGTTTGAGTTCATTTTGAATTTTCCCGATGCCATTGGCTAAATTTTCCACGTCTTTACACTGGGGCTATCAAAAGTGAAGGTACAAAAGTTCCCGATCGAACGCGACTTGCTACTTTACGTGTAAAAACGGAACATCTCCCGAGACCGAAGCCTTTGTGGACAGAATGGCAAAGTTTTAAGACGTAAAACCTCTGGTGTCTTTATTACCACAAGTCGATGGAACGGCTTTTAGAAAGGCAGGTGTGTATTTGGTTGGAACTTTACAGCTATTTTGGAAGCTTTTATACGCGCTTAACTTTTCTTGTAGTGTTTGTTTTGGTTTAATGCGGCGTTGTTTGTTCTCGGGTTTATTTTGGTTTGATCCATAGATTATACTGCACTCGTACTCGGAATTGTGAGGTCTTTACTGATTACGTTGAGACAAAATGTTTTGGTGTAAAACTGTAAGTTTTAGAGTTTGTACTGAAAATAAAACTTCCTAACATTTAATGGTATCGCCGTACGGGTGTCGGGTCTACCTCGAACTCGACGGGTTGCAGGGATGAATCCCGAGACTGTCAGACATAAGAATCAGCAACAGCGAGTTAGTAGTTCGAGGCTAGATGGCGCTGTGTTAATGTCCTACAATAATTATTTATTTCATTACTAATGAACCGCCCCGGCTTCGCACGGGTGCAATGTATACACTAACGTAGTATATTGTTTTGATCTATCTCGTAAGATTTAGCGTTTGCAATACGAGTATAAGCGCACAAAAACATGTTTTTTACGACATCCATTACATATCTTGGAAATTCTCGGATTTTCTCTACTATAACATACATGTACATATAAACCTTTATACATATAAACCTTTCTATTGAATCACTCTGTCTATTGATGGAAACTGCATTAAAATCCGTTGCGTAGTTCAAAAGATGTAAGCGTACAGAAGCGACTTTGTTTTATACTATGTAGGGAAGTTTAATTCAATTCCCCTACCTACTTAAATCCGAACCTGCGGAAAACACTTTGAAACGCCTTCTCTTAAAAGGTCCACCAATTATCCTTACATACTAAAAGCTGAACGCATGCTTTTCCGTATTCTATTAATTCCTTAATTCCATTTGGTCCAATCTCCAAGGAAATTAACACTTAAAGCGGCAAATTCACGGAATCATCAGTGCTTTATTTACTTCCCGCTCCCTAAGGGACGAGGTTATTTAGAAACATTCGGAAAATTAAAAGCTGGCCTAATGGCCGCGTCGAGGTCTCAGAAACTCAGCTATAACAGAATCTCCGATATTATACCTGTCACATATCACTCTCAGTTAAATTGGCGAAAGAGCGACGGGGACAGAAGGATTATCGCTCGGTCTAGAATACGGGGAACTGAGACGCGACGAAGGGATGTCTCCGTGAAACAACTGAACGGTCGAATTTCTTGTTATCTCGACGGATCGTGTTTAGAATGTTAGAATGGAATTGTACCGTCTCCGTGCCAAATGTAGAGACCTCAATTAAGCGGTGGGGCGAGACTACCTCTCCAGCGTGGATGCAATGAAGCGGCTTTTAAGAGAAAATTGCCCCCGTGACACCTATAATATTATATATTATATCGTATTGACTGCCCTGTTACCTCATTTGGTAGAATATCTGCTCAAGATCTGTAAGGCGTGGGTTCAATTCCCTCCAGAACATTGAGGTGACGATAAATGTTTGTTCTCTGTCTGGGTGTTTTATCAGAATATGTAATAAAAATAATAAATATGTATTAACAAAAAAAAAAGTATATAAGTATTCTATCATTTATCTGGTTCCCGTAATACAAGCTTTGCTTAGATTGGGGCTAGATGGCGCTCTGTGAAATGTCCTACGATATTTATAAATTTTTCGCTGTGTATTGACAATTACTCGCAACTTATTTACTTTTTTTACATATAGAACAGAGACAGAGAAAACAGCTATGAATGTCACACAAATGTTAGTTATAACTGGGAATCGAACTCACGTCCTACACCTCTTAAAGCAGATATACCACCAATGAGCCAACAGCGCTGTCTAGCCAACAGCCGTCAAGTCATGTCAAAGGCCTTCGGGCAACCTTCGGGAGGCATATTAACATTAACTCTAGGGCTGGCCACTCGGCCTTTACAAACTATACGACCAAATTACTCGAAACAACACTAAGTAAACAACCTGCCAGTCTCGTTCCTAATAACAAAGTACTCTATTAAGATGTCCATTTAAATAAAATATTATCGCATCTCCTGAGACCATTAAGATGATTGCTTTAGCGTTTGCTGTCAACCGCAGAAGCTTTTATCTGTCACCCAGTGCGGTTTTACCCCACGACAAACTAGCTAAACAGCACGGCGCTTTAACGAATATGGGACCTTATTCTGCAACTCATAATTATGCGATATTCAAAACGTGGACGTAATATGACATACATATACAACCCCCTTTCGGAGTTTCGGCGGGAACGCAGAAAAAGTAGTGTCGCGCCATTGTATTTTTTTCCAAAACTACTGTATTTCGAGTGTTTATATATAAAAATAGTGGTGTTTTATTCATAAAGAGTTACAAACGCGAGTGTGGGAAAGTGATATAATGTGGTGGAACATAACTTTTCGTGTTGCTTCCAAAACTCCATCGAAGCTTATAGTAAAGTCGCCACTACTTTACTAAAGCATGACTAGATTAGCCTGGCATGGATTGGCCTTGAACAAGACTGGACTTTGACTGAAACTACATAATATGTCGCGCATTTACTTGGTGGTAGATTTCCTTAGCAGGAGGTCGTCTAGGTACCACCGCAGTACCAAATATTCTGCCGCCAATCAGTAGTGTGTAAACATTACTGTGTTTCGGCTTGAAGGGTACTGCAGCTAGCGAAATTACAAGGCTGTTGAGACTGCTCATCTAGTCTCAAAGTAATGAGCGCCAAGGCAGCGAAGCCCTGGACTTTGTTTTACTATTCAAAGTTCTGTGTATCGCTGCAATGGTCATGAACAGGCGTTATCTTTTAACTTCAGGAGAGCGTCGCGTTCGTCTCATTACTGTTACATAAAAAAAAATGTAAATCAGCACTCGGAAAGACACTAGTTTTTGGAAAAAATACATTGGTCGACACGACTCTTACCGCTTTCCCGCCAAAACTACTTGAAAGTCAAATCAAATAATTACTAAAGATTACGTAAATGTATGTATTATGTAAATCAAAGGGTAAATTTTTGTATGGATTTTTTTTTCACGATTTTAGGTTTAGTTACATATAAAAAATTGCACCTAATGATAATAACAATGACTTTCTTTCGTTTTGGTACACACCAAGTTCATGCACAGCTGAAGAGTTCTACGAGTGTTCAAGTGTTCAAGTGTTTTATTCGCTAAAGATGTGGTTACATTTTAGACCTTAAACATATATTAGTACAGCACATCTTACCCTAAATGGCATGCGAATTTACAATATAATAGCTTAAACTAGATTATGTTTTATTATACTTCTCACAATAATTCACTACAAGAATGGCATTAGTTAGGTACAATTATGACAAGAATCATCACGAAAAATATTAACCAACATCAAAATAATAACTACTTAAGTAATTATGCAAAAAGAAAAAATTGCTATTTAAAATGATAATTATGACTATTTTTTGGTAGAACTGTGTGAGTGATCATTGTATTCGAGGAAGTGTTTGATGTTGTAGAAACAGTGTTCAGTTAGCTTAACTCTGAATTGTCTCGACGGAAGTTTTTTTTAAGTTTCTGGGATTTTATTATATACGACTGAATCAGTACGGCTTCACTCAGATCGGCGACGAAACTGCAAAAAGCTACCGAGTTCAGTACAATATGTATAAAAGTAAAAGTACGTCACTTAATAAGAGGGAATGAGTTGGAGCTCGTGACACGGATTGTTACGTCTCGAGCCGCCCTTGCTGGAATCTGGCGCTGTCACCTCGACGATTTGTTACGCGGACGACGCCGACGGCGCAAAAAACGTTTATCGCTTTGTAGCTGACGGACGACGCTCGGATAGTTACCGTAATGATGCCGAATTACTTGTTTATTACTCGTACTAGAGCACTTCTGTTTCGCGGTAAAATCGCAGACCAAATGTACGTTACTTCATCTTTAACAGCCTGAAGTAAATTGTTTAACTTGACGAATTAAGCGTGACTGAAGAGTATGCGATGTAGTTTTTATGTATTTGTAGCGATGATAGTGGTTAGCGCGGTCGATTCGCACGCTAAAGGGCGTGGGTTCAAACTCCAACAATATGCTTGAGCTGTCGTTGAAGGAAACATCGTGAGGAAACCACAGCATAGTGGTAGAGTACTTTCTAGTACTGACTAGCTACCGTCCTCAAGTAGAAAATCTGCCATTAAGCATCGAACGGTGTGTTCTGGCAGCCTCATTTAAGAGCCAGTTCCGTTCCAGGCTAAGTATGCTTTACCATCTTCGACCACACCATCACTTAACATCGGGTGAGCTGTGTCAAACACCTAACTCGTCAACCATAAAAAAGAAATTAACTTAGAGAGTAAAAATAGAACAGTAACTAAATAATATCGTAAAACAATCCACACAGCGCCATCTAGCCCCAAACTAAGCAAAGTACTTTGGGTTCCAGATAACTGATAGAACGACACTTAACATCAGGTGAGTTGTGGTCAAACACCAAGCCAGTCAGATATATTAAAAAAAAGACATAATTAAGCGTGAGTAATAAGTAAAAAATAAACCGCAGAAGTAAAACTCAAAAATTGTCAAAAGCACGTCAGTTTCCATTGTAAAATTTCAATGTAACTTTGTGCGAGTGGGTGTTTAAGTAGGTATGTATTCTACAGTACGTGGGTATAATCGACAGCGTAGACGGCGAGAAATACTTGTCGTTAGTACGGTCTGAACTAAAACGTCACGTCCCAAACATTTTAAGCTCTTAGCAGTCAAGTGAGCGCAATAATTTCGTCATAATGTTTTAATACTAAACCCCCCGCACGAACTCCGAGTGTGTGCGAACATTTCAACCTCTTTACGAGTTTTGATACACTCAAGTGCATCAGTTTTACCGAAGTATTGATTTTTATTGAATAAGTAACTATGTTCGAAAACTGGACGATTTTTAACCCAAGCTTTTGTAGCGATATAATTACTTATTACAGGACTATTGGTGCTGACCATCGAATGTCTCAAAATAATGAGCGACAAAGCAGTGATGCCCTGTACTTTTTTTTTTACTCTTTCTTCTTGGCATCGCACTCTGTGCATTCTGCCAATTTCAATGTTTCTATATTTTGTGAGTAGTCTTCATTTTTCAGCTTCTTTATCATCTATATAGTTACCTACAGTCAAAGTCTTGTCTTGATCAAATCCAGTCGGTCCCAGTCAAATCAAGTCATGCCTTAGTAAAGTAGTGGCGACTTTACTATAAGCTTCTGGATGGAGTTTTGGAAGCAACACGAAAAGTCATGTTTAACCACATTATATCATTCTCCTACACTCGCGCTTGTAATTCGGCACTTTATAAATAAAACACCACTATTTTTATGCATAAAAACTCGAAAAAAACACTAGTTTTGGAAAAAAATACAATGGGGCGACACGACGCTCACCGCGTTCCCGCCAAAACTCCGCCCTGTACTTTATTTTGTTACTCAGAGTTCTGTGTATTGCTGCAATGGTCTTTTTTAAAGTCAAAGTAATAAGACAAACAAGACGCTCTCCTGATGGTAAGAGATAACGTCTGTCCATGGCCATTGCCGATACACAGAACTTTGAGTAGCAAAACAAAGTTCAGGGCTTCGCTGCTTTGGCGCTTATTACTTTGAGAAATTCAATGGTAAGTCTCAACAGCCCTGTAATTTCGCTAGCTACAGTACCCTTAAAACCGACACACTACTGCTTGGCGGCAGAATACCTGGTACTGCGGTGGAATGTTTATAAGATTTGTAAACAACTTGTACTGACCTTGACTGTACTGTAACTTGATTTGTATTTGTTGTTTGTAGCTACTTGATGATTTTCAACTCATTTCTAATTTATGAATTGATGTGAACATCTTCTGCAGGTCTGTTAAAATTTGGTATTACGTTCTGTTGTCGAGGTTTTTATTTAAATCTTATTTATTACTATTAACTTTTTTAAACATTGTTTAACAATATCAAAGTTCTTTTTCTTTCTTCTTGGCATCGCACTTTGTGCTTTCTCCAGTGTCTAGTATTTTGAGATAAATCTAAAAAAATAAGTCAAAGTCACACAAAGTAAGTCAAGGTCAAGTCTGATCATGCCCTGTTAAAGTAGTAGCGATTTTACTAAACTAAGCTTCAACTAAATTTTGAAAGCAACCATGCCAAAGTAAATCATGTTTTACCAGGTTATACTACTTCCCCACTTGTCTTGTCTCAGACTTGTAATTCACAGAATAAAACACCACTATTATACACATACATAAACACACGAAAAAGCACAAGTTTTGGAAAATAATTTAATGCAGCGTCACGACCTTCCCGCGTGCTCACATCATTAGCCATAAGACATCCATTGCTGGGTATAGGCCTCCTCCTGGTAATATTCCTTTTGCCAGTACTTGCCGGGCTTGGCAGGCGGGTTGGCGAGCGCAGTTGGGTGTGATTGTTCAAGGAAGACGCTGCTGCCCATCTTCCGGATAACACCTCTTAGCCGACTCTTACGGCAACCACGGGTAGAGAGGGTGGGGTATTTACTATTCTTACGCCGCCGGCACCACCACGGCAAGCGTATGTAGCGTCCCGCGTACTTGCCATAACTCAATATAAAAATTTACTTACGACACATTGACCTGTAGTTTCTTGAATATATTGCCATTCAGTTTGGCACTAAGTGTATGTACATTATTTACCCTCAGTGTTAGCTGTTACGTTTATCTTTTCTCAAGTATTCACACACTAACACATTAGTAAACAAATAGATACGTATACAACAAACATTTAGGTATCTGCGTAGTCACGCTTTTAGATTCACAAATAACTTCTACCATAAAATTACAATATCAGAAGAATTGCAAATTATTCTTTGGTTATGAAATAAATCATCATCATCAGCCAAGCTTAGTTCACTGCTAGACACAGGGCTCTCCTAAAGCACGCCACTTAGCCCGATCTTCGGTTGTTTTGCTTCCAGACACCGCCCACTGCTTTGCGTATACAGTCACTCCACCAAAATGATAAAAAAAATTAAAAACCTGACATTTTTTAATCTCTAGTTGTATCTTTATAATTATATAGGTTATGGCATAACAAATTGGTAAGTACGTAAAAGTATTTTATGTGTGTATGTCCCGAATGGACTCCAATGGACATATGGACTCCGAAAAGTGACTGTGCCAGTTCTATTCCAGGCTAGGTATGTTTTACCGTCTTCGACTACATCGTCACTTAACATCATGTGAGCTGTGGTCAAACAGATTGTGAACAATAAAATAGAAAGAAAAATAAACGTTCAAGCAATCTTCAGATTAACCCAGCGATCGTATAAACAGATTTTTAATTTTTTCTCTAGAACACCCGTGCGAATATGAGTTGGGCCTCTAGTTATTTATATCAACTTCAAACGAACAATATTTTGGTAAAAAGATATTTTTTGGGTTAAAAAGTCTATGAAAGTGAGATACCGCGAGTAAAGCTTCTGATAAGATTGTACTGAACAAATACTTACCAGTAGAATTAAGCAAAATCTGGGCTCGCTATTTACAAAAACGAACAATACCTATTTCTTTTAAACAATTTTTTAACCTCCGAGAACGAGCAACTGCTCCCGAAAGGATAAAAGAGTTTGTTTCTTAGAAAAGGAATTAGTAGCAGGATCCTGTTAATCCGATATTATTCACGGGGATTACAAAAGATATCCCACTTTGACGGGGAGAAAGATTCACGGATTTGGAACGGTTGAATTGGAGAAAATAAGGGCGCAAAACGCGAGATAAAAAGAACAAAACTATGGGAAGCGCTAAAACTAGATTTATCTTTAGTACGATTTATTAAAGTTTTTACATAGAAATTCCGAGGAAAAAATTCCGCTTCGTTAGCTTTCAGAGTATAGCGTGTAATGTCTATCTGAAGCGAAACATTACTATAGTCAGAATTTGTTATTTCATAATATTTTATTTGTTATTTTTTATTTGTTATTAAATTTGTTATTTGTTATTTCATGGTCGACATTTTGGAATGTCGACCATGGATCGGTGTCGCTTCTTAGAGCTTTTGGATGTTCGATAGTAGAATATGCATCCGGTAGAAAACCGACAGACAAGACACTTTGCGACGATGTTGAAGGCTTTGAAGCCTTTTCCGAACAAGCGAGTCATTGCTAATGTGTTTTTAGCACGTGTCTCGATGGACCCCAACGTCTCAAGCTGGACATTTGTTAGTATTTCCGCCCCACTGCTAAATATAAACTAATATACGCTCGAAAGGTACAAGTAAGTAAAGAAATACGGAGCAAATTTAAAATATTCTCGCAGGTTCTCAATAGCATACCTATTGTGGAACTAAGTTATTAACAATTTTTCAAGTTTGTATCCAAAAATACAGGGTTTTTTTTATTATTTACTGGCTAGGCATTTGACCACATCTTACTGGATGTTAGGTGACGATGTGGTTGGAGAAGGTAAGCACGCCTAACCTGGAATGGAATTAACTCTCATATGAGGCTGCCGGAACACACCGTTAGGTGCTTGGAGGTATATTTTCAACTTGAGGGTGGTAGGTACCCTACCACCATATTACGGTTTTCTGATAATGTTGTCCTTCACCGGCAGCCCAAGATCTTTTTTTAGGATTTGAACCCACGCCATTCTGATTGTGAACCGACCGCGCTATCGTCGCTTCAAAAAGTGTCGTGATTTGCACCTTTAAGTTGATCTTTAAGCTTCAATTACAAACTTCAAATAAAAACGACATTACATTACTGCAACAACTAGCTAGCTGCCTTATCGCTAAAACCGGTTATTTTCCGATTTAGTAGGAAAGTTATTTGTGCGAGATTTTCCGTATTTTCTGTTAGGGACTTTCGACCCGTATATTCTTATTTAAAAGCTGTATTTACATAATACATTTATGTGATAAATTTTCAAATAAATCTTGATGGAATTATGTCGCAAAAGTTCTTTGAAGTGTTACAACTCGATAACAGGAATAAAATAAAAATCTAGACTAACCAAATCTAAAACTTCGACACTAACTTCGCCTCATGTTTTTGACAATTTACAGAATTGACTTAAATTCCATTTTCTTATTCACTCCCAAATTGAATTGTATACGAAATTGAGTAAAAACTTGAGGTTTTTTAACGCAAAAATTTTCATAAAACTTTCCCGGATAAGTCGGGATCTGGCGATCGGAGTTGGGAACTAAAATGAGTTTTTTGGGCTTGGCTTATAATATAAGTCGGTTAATAAGAGTGCTTGTAGTAATGTTACGCGTTGATAGGATCATTTCACAGTGAAGTTGAGCATTAATACGTATTTAAAGGCCCCTAAAACATACACCTGAGAGCCCATACAAAATAACATTCCATTACCAATAAGCCAGAAATGTACGTCATTGACATAAGCTTTCATACGCGTCACGTGTCATATCGTCAGCTTTATTTTCTCTTTCTTCTTGGCATTGCACTCTGTGCATTCTACCAGTTTTAATGTTTCTGTATTTTGTGTGGAGTCTTCAGTTTTCAGGTTCTTTATCTTTTTAGTCAAAGTCCAGTCTTGGTCAAGTGCAGTCAAATCTAGTCATGCTTTAGTAACGTATGGCGACTTTACTATATGCTTCAATGGAGTTTTGGAAGCAACACAAAAAGTCATATTTCACCACTTTATATCACTTTCCCACATTCGGGCTTATAATTCGACACTTTATGAATAGAACAGTTCTATTTTTATACATAAACACTCGAAAAAGCACTAATTTTGGAAAAAATACAATGGAGCGATACGACTTTTCCGCGTTCCCGCTAAAACTCTTTTGATAGCTCATGTCAATCCCGTATATTTATGGCTTATCGCTAATCGAATGTTACTTTGTCTGGCCAAGTGCAGGTTAGCATACTTTACATACATATCTACGAGAACTTTTTTAGGACCTCTTGGAGATTTAGGTTTCCTCACGAAGTCTTCCTAAACACCCGTTCACTAAGAATGTCAAAATGAATGGATGCATGATAAGACATTTAAACTTCATGTTGAAAATGATCATTATCAATTATATAATAAAAACTACTGTAGTTAATATATATAAATACACTATGTACATAAATACAAAAAGAAAAAATAAAAAAAGTAATCTATGGTGAAGGACGATTCGGCTTGAAAATGTCCCCGATTTGTGTCGATTTGTGTTTGTTTGTTGTGGGGAAGTAAGTACAAGTGGAACAACATAAAACAAAAAAGTTCCTATATTTACAAAAATTTAATTTTACCTTTTGATTTAGTGCACCTAAGCTTATAGCCCTGAATAAATTGGAATATAGTTGTAAATACCAGTATTAACTCGTCGCCGGATAAATTAGGTCTCAAAAAAAGTATAAATACTTAAATAGATTTCTTTCTTGGTAACCATAACGAAGGGCCCTGCCGACCGTAGCTCAATTTAATTAAAATTACGATCCACTCTCTCGGAATAAAATTAATATGTACTTACCAAAATTGTATTTATATAAGTCCTTAGAAATAAACTGAATATTGTCTTTTTTTTTGTAAAAGTAATGAGAGGAACGACACGCTCTCTATGATAAGAGATACCGCATGTCCATGACCATTGCAGCGATACACAGAACGTTGAGTAGCAAAACAAAGTCCAGGGCATCGCTACTTTGGCGCTCATTACTTTGAGACATTTGATGGTTAGTCTCAAAAGCCCTGTAATTAGCTGCAGTACTCTTCAAACCGGATCACAGTAATAACTATCGTCGAACATTTCACACAGCGCCATCTAGCCCCAAACTAAGCAAAGCTTGTACTATGGAAACCAAATAACTGATATACTCTTTTTTTTGTTGTAAATACATTTTTATAATACATACAATACACCAGACACAGAACAAACATTTATCATCACATAAAATATGTTTGCTCTAGTGGGAATTGAATCCATGCCCTACAGCTCTTGCAGCAGATTTTGTACCAAATGAGCTAACAGTCAATAGTAATGTTTACACACTACCGTTTGGCGGCATAATATCTGGTAGACGATAATTATCTACAACCACGTAAGAATTTTTGTCTAAATTGATTGATTTGATTAGGTTGCCATCTTTTTCAGCCTTGCACTAATCTAATACTTTTATTACTTCATCTAAAATAAAAGACTATTCTATTTATTCATATAGTTTATGAAACCGACAAACACGTAGAATTTCTGAGACACCGTCATAAATATTATGAGTTTGTTGAACATTCGGCACCGCTTTGATGTACGACCTACCACGCGTTCGGTTGAATAAACTCAGAGAGTGCCCCGAGACACTTTAAAGGCAACGACACGACAAATTAACCAATAATAATTTTTCCTAAGAAGTTTATTTAGATAAAAATATGTTTTTTTTTTATGTTACAGTAATGAGACGAACGAGACGCTCTCTTGGTGTTAAGAGATAACGCCTGTCCATAACCATTGCAGCGATACACAGAACTTTGAGTAGTAAAACAAAGTCCAGGGCGTCGCTGCCTTGGCGCCATGTTACGGATTTAATCTTATTAATAAAAAAAAATATGATAGACTAATGGCCGATGGGGCTGCAAAGTTTTGGAGTGGAGACCACGGATAGGCAAGCGCTGCGTAAGACGTCCACCCAGAAAGACCGCAGAAACGTGCTGGATGCGAGCCGCATCCAACCGGTCTTTATGGAAATCAATGGCCTATGTCCGGCTGTGGACGTCCTACGGCTGAATTGATGATGATTGTGAATAAAACAATAGGTAGTTATGGGGACTGCCGACAGAAGGGAAAACGTGAAACACGTCACATTAAATAATTATGTCGGTGACGCGAACCCATAAGTTTTCTCCCTACCAAAAAATCGAAGTTTTCATTTTAAAAGGCGTTTTGCACTGAAATAAGTTAATAGTATGGAATCTAGAATGGTAGATGCTTAGCAAAATGAAGACCATTTAACATAAGATAATAATAACTTCTGATAAAATATGTACAATACAATACTTGTGTACTTGGTATTATAATTTATAGTGATTGCGTTTTCCCTACGTTCTTAAAAAATATGTCAATTTTATTATTAACAGGCAACACTGTTTTTTACTGAATGACACACGGTAACAAGTTTAATTAAGAAAATTACGTAATACAAATGCCCACTAATATCATTTTTTTTTAATGTCACTCGTGATAGTGTAAGGATTCTATCATACATCCAAATGTTTAGGCATTTAAAAAATATGGTGGAATATAGAAACTGGCATACATACAGACACACGAGAACCCTGAAAACATTTCACTCATTTTTGGGCAGTCGTTTAAAAACAAGGTCATCTTAATCTATGTTCTGCAGTATACCCAAAACTAAATAGATTTTTGAACCAATTCATTTATTCAAAGTAGGTTTTTTTTTGTTTAATCCTTATGTTTCCTGTCTGTGTTATATTTTTAATTTTTCTGGCTAGGATATCTGGAAGACATTATAATTTTAAGGTCTGTGTGCTATTTTGTATGAATGTACACAAAACTATATTCTAACTTCTTCTTCCGTCCCTGATCCCGTTAATTGGCGTCGGGTCTCCTCACTTTCCTGCGACAAGATAAACGGTCTTGGGTTGTCGCGTCAGGCAATTGGGCTTTCTTGAAGTCAAATACAAATACAGATACAAATACAAAATACTTGCGATGTTGGACCACCAGGTCATTGGCGGGTGGCCTCTACCTCTTTTTTTCCGGTAGATTTAGAGCTATTTGGACCACATGATCTTCGCTGCGTCTTTTAATGTGACCATACCATCTTAAGCGGTTTTATGTCATTTTGTCAATGATAGGTGTGACTTTGAAGCTGCCACGTATATATTCATTAAGGACTTTGTCAAACTTGGTTACACCTCCCGCTCATCTAAGCATCTTCATTTCTTTGATATGAACATTTTGTTCATGCATCTTCTTTAAAAACTATATTCTAACAAATAAATTAATCTCGAATATTAGCCACCGTACACTACAGTAAAAAGATATTCACAAGCTCGTATCGTAGTCGTTCATTGTAAGTGAGTCATGTCTTCATTTTGCAACTGTGCTGTCGCTTGATCACTTGTAGCGGGATGGGAATGCCAAACTTTTCCGTGCCATTCGGTGTGCATGAGAAAATTGAAAACAAAAACCTTTTCCGACGTGTCAATTTATTTATTGTATAGAATGATTTCACCGCATCTGAACACAACACTTTTGCAGATGTTTTATTATGAAATAGTCGTTCATAATACCTACAATAGCGCAAATAAGTACGTAAGAACTAATTTGTAAATTGTCGTTATAGTGATACGATGGTATATAAAGAGGCATGAAATTCAGTACATATGAAGATTTAATTAAAACTAAAAAAAAATGAGATTTTTGTTACACGGAAATAACCATTATTGTTGCTATCAATAATATTAACTAAAGTGAGTATTAGCAATAAAAAAACACAAACAAACTGGCCTTGCTTTTGTGGTTAATTTATATGTATAAATATTTAATCACATTTCAAACAGCGCCACCTAGCTCCAAACTAAGTAAAGTATGGGAACCAGATAGCTGATAGAATACTTAAATATATTCTTTAATAAATACATACCAAACACACACCGACCCAGAACTAACATCTATGTTCGCCACACAAATGTTTGTCGTAAATGGGAATCGAACCCGCGCCCTTCAGCTCGAATGATCTAACAGGGCTAATCTAGCTTTTTTTATGTGTAATATCTGTGAGTTCACCTTGTCTGCCGCCAAGCAGTAGTGTGTAAGCATTACTGTATTCCGGTTTGCTCTAGCGAAATTACTGGGATGTTGAGACTTACCATCGAAAGTCTCAAAGTAATGAGCGCCAAAGCAGCGATGCCCTGGACTTTGTGTAGCTACTCAAAGTTCTGTGTATCGCTGCAATGGTCATGGATGGTCTCTTACCATCAGGAGAGCGTCTAGTTCATCTCATTACCTTTACATTAAAAAATATATATATTTTAAACATTAGTGTTATAATTAAAATATTGTACATAGCTACATGAATCTAACCCACGCTCTTCAACTCTCGAAGCAGAACTTCTATCATACAGCTAACAGAGCAGTAAAGAGGTTTATATGCAATAGAAGTGGGAACAGTGTGGTGAAGGCCTTAGCCCACACTTTGTCGCAAATCCTACGCACTGTACGGGTTCCCGTCAGAACAGTAAAACCATAAAATACTAAAAAGGCATGCCATCTGTTTTTTTTTTTTTTTTTAATATCTTATAAGGTAGCTGTTTGACTACAGCTCACCTGATGTTAAGTGACAGTGTGGTCGAAGATGGTAAACACACCTAGCCTGAAATGGAACTGGTTCTCAAGTGAGGCTGCCGGAACACACCGTTATATGTTTGGCGGCAGATTTTTAACTTGAGGGTGGTAGCTAGCCAGCCGAGTACTATAAAGTACCCTACCACTACGCTATGGTTTCCACACGATGTTTTCCTTCACCGGCAGCTCAAGCTCATTGTTGGGGTTTGACCCCACGCCCTTCGGCATGCGAACCGACCACGCTAACTACTGAGCTATCATCGCTGAATATATATGTATAGATAATTAGAAATCTTATTTTGTAAAACCAACTTTTCACACAAAAACTTTGAAGCAAACTTTTGTAGAAATCCCAGTGTTTGTTTCCGTCTACCCACGGATACCAAACAAATCAGATTTTAATCAGTATCTCGTTTTCGTTCATTTCAAATGGACAAAAACGTCACACGATCGTTTTCATTTCATTTTGAAAGCAAATAAGCGAAGCAGAAATTTTGCCGAAACTCTAAAACCGGTTTCAGTAAAGTGAACGAAGCATTAATAGCATCAATTTTTAAAAGTTGCCGTCGAATCCATTTAGCCGTTGAGTGGTAATCACTTTCAGTTTGCGAACGCAAATAAATTGCAAGTTTTACTTTAGGAAGCATTCTAAGCAATTATTCATTTTATCATTATTAATTATATAAGGGGATTTTGCCAATACTCGCCACGCTTGGCAGGCGGGTTGGCGAGCGCAGTTAGGTGTGATTGTTCAAGGAAGACGCTGCTGCCCATCTTCCGGATTACATCCCTTAGCCGACTCTTACGGCAACCACGGGTAGAGAGGGTGGGGTACTATTCTTACGCCGGCACCACGGCTTAACCAATCAACCATAAAAAAAGGATGTCAAAATTCAGCTCAATTGGAAACGAGCAAGTGATCGAAAAATGTTTTGCAAATTTTGAAACGTGCAACTTTAAGTAAGTTAATCTACATACGAACATTGCAAGTTAAATAAAAGCTTGTAAATACAGTTCGAGTTGCACAAACTGCGATCGATCACGAACAAATTCATCAGTTCGCAGAAATCTGTCCGAATCGCTGTAACCGTCGATTTCGTTTATTTGTAATCGCGACACGTAACCGAAACCGAAGGGACCTTTTCAAAAATTATGATCCCAGTTACGGCAACGCGCTGAATTTTATTCCCGCTTCGGCTCCGTAATTTGTACCTACGAGTTTTAAATATTCACGCATAACATGCCGTATGCTTAATATATTCCTCATCTACATAATGTAATATTTTACGCGAAGCACCAACAAAATGTACAACAACGCGTTCTTATTTTTTCCATGTGTGATGGTAAAAGGTAATACGATTAGTCCGGAGTCTCCGCTTAAAACCGGGGAGCTGGCCCCCCCTCATTTAGAATGTTACACATACTTATTTTAATTATTTTACTCTGTTTGGGACGTGTTTGTTCAGGACCGGATATTCTTTGCTTTTATTGAGATAATTTTATTTACAGGGCTCGCGATATTTTTTAAAGCTAAATATACAAACAGAGGAGGGTAATAAAATTAGAGGTATTCGTAAAGATTTGTTTATGTTTCTTTTTTACTCTGTTCTTTTGGAATGATTTTGTTATTTTGTCGGTAAAATGAGCTGTATTATCTTGTTGTTTCAAGTTCATATTGACTTATTAAAACGTGGATTATTCGTGTGTTTTTCTTGAAAGCCCCTGTGGGCTTATTTTATTTCCATCTGTAATACTACCCATTTGCGGTCAAACATTATTTTTCTGTCGCACTTGAAAAAAGAAGAAAGTTAATTAAAATAATTTGATCTGCGTATGCGGAATTTAAATATGCAATTTTTTGTGTTAGTAGTGTTGTAGTTATAAAGTAGACAAATCTAGGATGGCAAAACTCTTTGTTCTGATTGAAAGATATGTATGTTTTATTTGATCTAGAAGATAAACATTAAAATCTAGTCATCTTTAATAAAAAAAAATATAAAAAGGAAATGAATTTCAGTACTATTGACTTCCATGTTAGCTCATTTCGTAATGTATCTTTTTTAAAAGCTGTAGAGCGTAGGTTCGATTCTCGCTCAGTACAATTAACAGTTGTTTGACGAGTATACACATATTGTTCTGTGTCTGGGTGTTTTATATATATTATAAGTATGTATTTAAGAAAAAGTATAGTATATAAGTATTCTATCAGTTATCTGGTTCTCGTACAAATTTTCGTTAGTTTGGGGCTAGATGGCGCTGTGGCAAGTGATAAATATTGTATTTATTGTAATGTCTAATGCTAAATGATAAATATTAAATTTATTTCTAAATTGGTTTAGCAAGGGACACGACGAATGGATAATTTGCTTAGTAACCAATACCATTTAACTATACCTAAAATGTGTCTTAAACTTATTTCTATCTTAACGTTTATCTCAGTTATATTCTACACATACCTAGTTGTATTTTTTTTTAAGAAATTGGCTTGGTAGTTTTTTCAAATACGGTTAATAAAGATAGAAAGGTTTAAAATGTTGACGGCATAAAAACTACACAAAAATGTAACTTTACATAGATTAGGACATTCTCTAAGTATAACAATATTGCTGTAGATATACCTAATGTTAGTATCTTGTTCTCCATCGAACTAGGTGTTATAAAGCTCGGTCTGGGGTTCGAGTCGTAACCAAGGAGCCTATCTTTATGACCTGGCCGTAAAGTCGGTTTTAAAGTGCATTTCCAAACTTAATGAGTATTTTTACCGCCCGTGTGATAGGAACTGTAACGTTTAGTACTCATTGTTGAATCGTGATATTTGAGTATCGCCTGTAAATGTTAGACTGCGGGGTAAGTTCACTAGAAACTTACTGCGACTAGAAGTTTAATCTAGACTGGAAGTTCAATCACACCGGAACATTGATGGACGGATGATCTTTGTGTAGGTAAATATTATTTCAGAAAACTCTTAACAAATGCTTTTTATAGCCGATACGGTGGCGAGCTCACCATCAGGAATATCGTCAGCTTGTTTGCTCAATTTCCCTATTTTTTATTATGGCATTTTATTTAATTCTCAATTCCAATCTCTGAACCTTTCCATCCTAAGGTTTCCTGGGAGAGATCGTTTTTAGCGATAAGGTCAGTTGTTACGCTCGTTAATTTTTAATAATTCTGTATTGTATAATTTTTAGTGTGTATGCTAAAAATAAGTTAATCAATCAATCAATTCTCTATGATATTAATTTAATTTAATGTGAATTCTACAAATAAAGAAAGAAACAATAAAATACTGTCGCAGAACGCTAGGGTAGACGTGTTCTAGATTGGCAAACGTAGCGTGGGACGCCCTGAGACTCGATGGAGTGTCGATATACGTAGGACAGTGGATGGATGTAAAAAGCCGAAGATCGGGTTAAGTGGTGTGTCTTGGGAGAGGTATTTGATAGACTGATGCTGGTGTTGAACTTATCCTTTTTTTATACATACTATACTCTTTATAAAAAACTTAAAAAATAAAGTGGATTTTTAAATATGATAAGTTCTAAGTGTTTTCAGCGTTTTACATAAATATTTTTATAGAATACATTGGGGGTTCTGAACAACATTTAGATCTATTGACTTTAAACATCTTTACACAAATTTAATTGCAATTAATTCAATGCGACTAAAACTCGACTGAACAAACTGGTCCCATAATGAAGTTGCATTCGACCAATCCGTTTATCGCCAAACAAATTTACGTCGAATTTCAAAGTAAGTCAGTCGTTCGACGGCAACTGTTGCTGGCAGCAATAAATTGCTACTAATTTCTTTAACTCGTAACTCAGTATTGGGAGTTGGGCCGTGCGACACGGCTCTTAAGCTCCAAACACATTCTTTTAAACTTGAAATTCAATACTATACATAGTTCATAGTCTTTTTATTCATAAGTTTCAGGTATAGACTATAGAGAAGTTTCGGCAGCCTAGCAAGTTTCGGCAGCCTAGTAAGTTTCAGCAGCCTAGCAAGTTTCGGCAGCCTAGCAAGTTTCGGCAGCCTAGCAAGTTTCGGCAACCTAGCAAGTTTCGGCAGCCTAGCAAGTATAGGCAGCCTAGCAAGTTTCGGCACCCTAGCAAGTTTCGGCACCCTAGCAAGTTTCGGCACCCTAGCAAGTTTCGACAGCCGAAATGTTTTGGCACCCTTGCAAGTTTCGCCAATCTAAAAGTTCTAGCAGTCTAAGTCGGAAGACAGTCTTACTTTTAATTTAGAGGTTAGAATCCCACGGCACGCACCTCTGTCTTATCTAAGTTATGCATATTGCCGATAACTTTAAAAGGTAAATAAATTAAAACTGTGTACATGAAATGTCAAAGGGTATATTATAATTAATAATAAAATGGAGAAATTAAATATGCTTAATAAAATATAAATTGATATTATTGTTTTACCTTTGCATTTAATGTCAAATTAAAACAACATATAATATAGCTTAGACCTCTTGCGAAGATGTGGATATTAACTAACGAAAATATATCAATTAGGTAATTTTAATATCTGTTAGATTGGAAATATAAATTCGCGTGTTTGAACGCGTTTTCAATACGTAATGACACGACACTACACTACACGATGTCATATAATAATCCTTCAGTGACACCACAGAAAATTATAAAATGAATAAATACAATAAAATAGGCAAGCTCTTTCGCAGTTTTATTGCAAAGAGTACAAAAATTAGCTACGTTCCAAAACTAATTCAATAAGTTTGTCATCTCAAATGTCAAGGTAAAAAAATATCTAAACAAATAATGAAACAAATGAAGCGCTCTCCTGGGGGTAAGAAATTACGCCTGTCGATGACCTTACAGCCTAAAACTTTGAGTAACAGTATAGGGAGATGTTGTTCAAAATAGAAGAGCAATATGTAAAACCGCAAATCTGCTTGTAGAGGAACGTGAGGTCTCAGATTTTCCTTCTGTCGCGTAGGTTATGTAATCCAAAAAAAGATAAGTAATTTTGGAATGGACTACGAACTACAGTAAAGAATTATCAAAAAAAAAGTTTTTTAAGTGTACGTCTACAATGATTTTATGTACTGCTTGCATTTTCCAGCAGGGTATTCCGCCTGAACTTCCGATCCGACCGATATTGTTATAACAAGTACCGTTTAAGAGCTCCTACTGAATTTTCGAGTTTTGCTTTAATATATTTGTTATGTGATTCTTGTTTATAGAGTGGCTTTTTGGTTGTAAATCACTTAACTTACTTTTAGGACTTTTTCTCCTAGTAAGATACTGTTAGATCAGCCCTCTACAACTGTTGGGCGCGAACTTCTTCCCATTGTGGGAAGGGTAAGGTCATAGTTCATGTATTGAACTAACTAACTATGCTAGCCAAGTGCGAGTTGATAGACTTCGCACATATTCGAAAACTTTAAGAACACTAAAGGAAGTTTTAAAGGTATCGATATTTTCATTTGCCGTTTGAACCTAGCCGCAATACGTTCATCCAAGTAACTCAGAGAAGTCAGATATGCAAGACATTGAATTTGGACTTAAGACCTTCTTCGCAGGTAGGCGGACTAACCATCGAAAGTCTCAAAGTAATGACCGCCAAGGCAGCGATGCCCTGGACATTGGTTTGTAACTCAAAGTTCTGTTTACCGCTGGATGGTCATAGATATGCTTCATCTTTTTATTTTTACAGCGTTTTCTTTGTCTCATTACTTTTACAGATATACAATTCTTAATTATCCCCTTTCGGGTCAATACACCCCAAGCTTACAACATTTTCTGTATAAGACAACGGGCAATGTATGTAAGCAAAAATATGGTCATAAGGTTTTGTGTTTAATTTATTTAAAAAAAGAGTTTCTAGCTATCCATACCTTTGTCTTAAAGTGATGAGTAAAAACTGAAGTGAATAATTGATAAATGATAATGATTTTATAACTTAATTAGTCTTCCTGTTAATATTATATCCAATTTTATCGCTATTTTCAAAGTACCAGTCCAGTTTTCCATCGAAGGGCCAATCAAGCTAAATGGCTATAATTGGTTCAGGTGTAAAGTTCCCAAAAAGCTGGCATTACTTAGATCTTCAGCAAGAATTTAAGAGCTCATAAATAAAATTCGAAGTAATCTCCTAATGGGCTGCAATAAAATTTGGCGAGGGGGTTACTTTGTTGAAGTAACGATAGTTAGTTCTTTCAACGGAATGATTGTTCTCTACATTCACTGTCATTTTTATTTTGACTCGCTTGCATATCAATTTGTGAAGTTTGAAGTCATGTAATTTCTTATTATTAGCAGCATCACCTCTATATTTTATTCTGTTTTGCTAAGTGAACCTAACACTTCAAAGTTTCGTTCATGTCTTGACAGTGTTTTTCTCGAATACGTAAAAAAAGTGTTTATTCTCTTTCTACTTATTGTAGTCAATAAATCAAAATTTTGCATGCTTCATTGTTTCCAGCGTGATAAAGGTCGTCAGGTCAGCTGTGGTTAAACACCTAGCCTGCCAAGTAAAAAAATCTAGCTTTTAATAACTATTTTCTAGGTCTGAGTGTGATCTGCTTACTTTAACTTTAATATTACTGGTAGTCAAACATATTTAAAAAAAAAAACTAATACGTCAAACATTACGTATTATGAAGTTTGTCGTTGTTGATTTTATAATTTAATAGGTGTGCCCAGTTTCACCCGCCTTCGGCTTCTAAGGGTTGTATCATGATGTTAAATAGCCTATAAATCCAATTTCAAATCCGACTGCTAGTTCCATATATTAGCGCGTTCAAACAAACAAACTTTACCGCTTTGTTATATTTGTATAGATAGAGTAGATTTGTAGTTTATGATATTCCTTTTGTAAATGTTTTTTTTTTTTAATGATTCTTACTCTTATTATTCCTTGCACAACGCAATGAGCGTGACGATGCAAAAGTTAGAAAATCTAGTTTATACTTTGTGAGCAAAATTAAATTTTCGGGGAAATGATAAGTCTGAAATAAAACATTTTTGTGCCCGAAGTTCGCGGTAATAAAACTGAAAACGCTGACAGATAACGTCACAGTTTTGTCATCAAAATAATATTTATTGTTTGAGAACATTTAAATTAGCGTGGAAATAACTCTCTCTTAAAATTTTGTAAGTACTTTTTGTCTATTCGTTCAGTTACTTCTACTTTTATACATTTGTAGATATTTAAGAACAAAAAATATCTTTAAATAATTAATATAATGTCAATAAGAAATATTAGTAATTTGGTAACCTCTTAATTTAAAATAATCGTCAAATCCGTAAAACAAGTTTTTTTAATGGTTAACAAGCTAGGTGTTTGAACAAAGCTCATCTGATCTGAAGTGACAGTGTGGTAGCACACCTAGCCTGAAATGGAAGTAACTCTCAAGTTAGGCTGCCGGAACACACCGTTAGGCGCTTGGCGGCAGGTTTTGATCTTGAGGGTGGAAGCTAGCCAGCCGACTACTAGAAAATACCCTACCACCATCCTATGGTTTCCTCACGATGTTTTCCTTCACCGGCAGCTCAAGATCGTTGTTAGGGTTTGAACCCACACCCTTTGTCGTTTGAACCGACCACGCTAACCACTGAGCTATCATCGCTACAAATATCTTATCTCATCGTTTTAATTAAGTAAATAAATCGTAATGTGAAAATAACAATTATTTATTTTTGATTAGATCATAATAAACTTCCATGTTTCGATTTTAGCGATGACAAACTATGTTAAAATAATGTAACAGTTTTACATAAAGCAAGAACAAGCTACAGTATCTAATATCCATATTGTAGCACTACGCCGGGTTTAATTTAATTTCCCTAAGAAAGCGTGCTCGCGCTCCCGCTGGATTTCAGACAGGATTAGTCTAGATTACTAGGTAGCCTGTCGCCTTCGTACCTAGACGATATTACCACCCATTATGTCTCGCCACCAAATCCCTCGGGAGAAATGGCGTGCGTTTTAATCATCCACTCAGTCCAATAAATACGGTGTCAGTGACTATATTTGCCCGGCTACTCAAAATAGATGTTGTTTTGAGGTTTATGATGTATTTTTTTCTATGTCGATTACACTAAGGTGTTTTCACTGACAAATTTTTCTTAGTAATGATAGCTCAGTGGTTATTGCGGTCATATCACTCGCGGAAGGACAGTTCAAACCCCAATGAGGTTGAGCTACCACTGAAGAAAACATCGTAAGGAAACCATAGCACGGCGGTAGGATATTTTTAGTACTTCGCTGGAACCTCAAGTTAAAAATCTGCTATACCAAGAACCTAACGGTGTGTTCCGGGAGCCTCACTTGAGAGCCAGCTCCATTACAGATGTGTTTACTATCTTCGACCACATCGTCACTTAACATAAGCTTAATTAATCTAAGGTCAAACATCACTAAACCTGTCAACCTTAAAAAACTATAGCAAAGTGATAAGTTCCTTCAAGTTGGAAATCTGTTGTCAAAAATACAAACCATTTCTGCAGCTTTTATCTAGAGCCAGGTACCATTCCAGGCTACATATGCTTACCACCTATCACACCATCACTGAGCTATAGTAAGATTTGTACAGTTATTCTAGTTGGATTGCCCTGTTAGCACATTTGGGTGTGGGATTCGATTCCCACCAGGATAATCATTTATGTGACGATAAATGTTTGTTATCTAATGTTTGTTAATCTGGGTGGTCTGTATGTATTATACGAATATATTTCCAAAAAAAAGTATATAAGTTTAGTATTCTATCAGTTATTTGGTTTTCAAGTACATGTTTTGTTTAATTTGGGGCTAGATGGCGTTGTGTGAAAATCCTACGATATTTTTCTTTTACTTATGCGGGATTACTCACGTTTAATTTTATCGGAACCTCCGACTATAGTTTCGGCCACATCCTGTGGCCACACTGCGAAGTAAGACAAGGCCGCGCGCGCGTTGTTCCCAGCTTTGTCTCCATGATGAATGCCTCCGGATGTGGGCGTAACTATAGTCGGAGTTTCCAATAAAATTAAAGGTGAGTAATCCCGCATAAGTAAAATAAAAATGTGTCAAAACCACGTCAGTTTCCACAGTAAAATAGTAAACCTCCTACGATATTTATTTTATTACTTTTTACTCTAAGTAGATTTTCAGATTTCCATAAAACTTCAGCACACACAGTAGTGTCAAATAAATAGGAAGCATCATTTTAAAAAAGCACCCCGCTGAGAGGGTAAGTGGCTCCATCATCAGGATAAACGAGCTATAATTTGGATGGCGCACGCCGGTGCTGCGACCCTCCTGTCATATCTAACTGGATATAAATGGGGCTAGCGCATGTTTGAATGATACAACTTTCTAAGCTCGCGAGATAGTGGCATCTGTAAAAAATTGATATAGTTACTCTGTTTGTTTTTGTTCGCAACACTCTTGGAATCCTTCTTGATACTTGATTCTGCCAATAATCAAGGTTGCTTTTTTAGGGTTCTGTACCTCAAAAGTAACAAACGGAACCCTTATAGGATCACTTTGTTGGCCGTCTGTCTGTCTGTCAAGACCCTTTTCAGGAACACGTGGAGTTATCAAGCTGAAATTCATATCAAATACTCAGGTCTACTATCCTTTGAAGTATAAATTGTTACAAAAAAAATATATACCTACCATAACTTTTACTTATATACCTACAGGTTTGTACGGAACCCTCGGTGCGCGAATCCGTCTCGTACTTTTTTTCATATGTTTTAATAAATAGTAGCGAAGACCGAGACAAACGAGACTCTCTCCTGATGGTAAGAGAAAACGCATGTCCATGACCACTGCAGAGGTGCTTTACCACTTATTACTTATTACTTTCGATGGTTAGTCCCGACAGCCCTGTAATTTTGCTAATTGCAGTACCCTCCAAAATGGAACACAGTAATGTTTACACACTACTGCTTAGTGGCTGAATATCTGGTACTACGGTGGTACCCACTTAATCCTGCTAAGGAAATCTATCATCAAGTAAAAATACTTTTTATTAATAAAGACAAACAAACAAAAATTAAAGGAGGGTTCATAATACAAAATATTCGATTTTTTGAAAGCTGAAAAAATCACTTACACAAATTGGAAGTACCAGCTCAGGACTAGATGAAAAACATCCCGAGTTTCGCAGCGCCGAAAACTATTTATAAACTTGCTCATTGAACAGCCGGAATGGTCTATCAGCGATGACTCGGCCCGCAACTTCCAGTTTTTGCGATCCGCACGAAAAAGCAAGAACTTTAAGCAAGTTGCAACAAAGCGAGCTCGAAAGTTAAGCCTGTTACTGGCGCCCATCTAGTCACCGAGTTGTGTCTGTAGAGTTTTTAATTTCGTTCCGCAGCCACTCGCAGCAAACCTCGTTACAAGTTTAAATTGGCATTTCTCGGAGTAATGCTTAGACGCCACTGGTAACTTCCCTGCGGTGTGGCGTCTCCATCGTCGACTAATTCTTATTTAAAATGTATGAGCCGGTAACAGAGTTTTGGGGGCGGAGGCCCGTGCCGCGAAGTCAATAGAGCCCTGGATGACTTGACTTACTTTCGCTGGCTCGGATAAATATCTACTTATCTTGCATGACTGATTGTGTTGCTCTAATATGATACCATTAGATGTTTTTTTTTAATGTAAAAAGTGATGAGACGAACGAGGCACTCTCCTGATGGTAAGAGATAACACCTATCCACGACCATTGCAGCGATAACAGAACTTTGAGTAGCAATACAGTGTCCAGGGCATCTTTGCTTTAGCGCTCATTACTTTGAGACTTTCGATGGTTAGTCTCGACAATCCTATAATTTCGCTAGGTACGTAGCTAACCTTGTAATATTAACACACTACTGCTTGGCGGCAGAATATCTGGTACAGCGGTTGCACCTATCAAGACGAGTGTGACTAATGAGATCTACCACCAAGTAAAATGCTGGATCTAGAACATAAAACGCAAATAAATGTCTGGAGATTACTAAAAAATTTCATTTTTAGGTTTTCGTACCTTAAAAAGAAAAAACCGAACCCTTATAAGATCACTTTGTTGTCCGTCTGTCTGTCAAGACCTTTTTTCTTAGGAACGCGTGGAGGTATCAAGCTGTTATTCATATCAAATACTCAGGTCTAAGGTTGGGAGCTCGATTCTAGGACAAGCGGTCCAATTAGGTAGGTCCAACTTCAGGAAAGAGGTCAGTCGTCTAATCCAACTCTGCTGAGCAGCGTTCGGAAAACTGCGCAACGTTTTTTTCGTCTGAATTACCTCGATGCCTCAAGTCGAAAGTCTTCGATCATTGTGTGTTACCGGTGACGACTTATGGTGCTAAAACGTGGTCTCTGACTATGTGCCTTCTTGTTAAGCTCAAAGTCGCACAACGAGGGCTATGCTCGGAGTTTCCCTACGAGATCGAATCAGAAATGAGGAGATCCGTAGACGAATCAAAGTTACCGACATAGCCCAACGGATTAGCAAGTTGAAGTGGCAGTGGGCAGGGCACATAGCACGCAGAACTGATGGGGCTGCAAAGTTCTGGAATGGAGACCACGGACCGGCAAGCGCAGCGTAGGACGTCCACCCACAAGCTGGACAGACGACTTCATCAAGACCGCAGGAACACGCTGGATGCGAGCCGCTTCCAACCGGTCTTTATGGGAATCAATGGGAGAGGCCTATGTCCAGCAGTGGACGTTCAGCGGCTGCAATGATGACTCAGGTCTACTGTCCCTTGGAGCTGTGAAAAAATCAAACTTCTAAGCCAACACTATCAAAAGATTTTAAATAAAATACCTACAGGTTTGTTCGGAACCCTCGGTGCGCGAGTCCTACTCGCACTTGGTCGGTTTTTTTATATATCAATCTAATTTAAGCTTTAATGTTGTTAGAATTATGCCTACTGTAGCTTCCGATACTGTAGTTTATTTTAAGGTCAGATTTAAGCACTGACTCGAAATCTATTAAGTGCTTTAGTACCTTATGCCATTGAGCGCTCGAAAAGTCAACACGTCTTAAGGATGCCTCGTGTAGAGACGAAACACGTGTCGGCAACTTGTTACTGAAACGATAAGGGGATATAATTAATCATAGTTATTTTGAGTTGTTAATAAATTGGTTTACAAAATAAATAACTTTTTTTTAAGGTAGACAGGCTAGGTGTTTGACCACAGCTCACCTGATGTTAAATGACGGTGTGGTCGAAGATGGTAAAGCACACCCAGCCTGGAATAGTACTGGCTCTCAAGTGAAGGCAGATTTCCAACTTGAGGGTGGTAGCTAACCAGCTGAGTACTAGAAAGTACCCTACCACCGTGCTATGGTTTCCTTACGATGTTTTTCTTCACCGGCAGCTCAAGCTCATTGTTAGGGTTTGAACCCACGCCCTTCGGCATGCGAACCTACCGGGCAACCACTGACCTATCATCGCTACCTAACTTTATTAAACATAATAATTTAATAATAATAAATAATTTGTTTAACATTATAAGTTTATATCGGATCAATAATTATAAATTGTTACAGACTATTGTTTACAGGCTACATAAGTGGAAATACAGTTTTATTAATTTAATGTTTATCTATAGTAATATATGTATAATATGTACTATATGCTGCGTGATTATAATGTGACTTGCTGAGTTTCTTGCCGCAGTCTTCTCAGTTGAAGTGTAATTACGAGCCGGTTAAAAAATTTAACTTAACGTTCATAAGTGCCTTACCAGGGCCTAAACTGAATAAATGACTTTTTGATTTTGATTTGATTTTATAGTGTGTGTAGATACCAATCAAAACCCAAAATTGTAGGTGCCAACCCGTTTTCGTTTTTGAGAAATCGCCGGTCAAAGTTGGGAATCTGCTTACTCGCCTTGTTACATTCATAGATCAAACCTTATGGTACATACGGGACTCCCAACTTTGACCAGTGATTTCTCGAAAACGAAGTCGATTTGGTACCTACAATTTCGGACCAAATCTCAGACCGTCTCCTCGTTAGTAGAATCCTCTCCATACTAAGATAGCCTTGAAGAGATCGCTTTTAGCGATAAGGCCACCAATCGTTCCACTAGTGTTAAGTTTATATTGTTATAATCGTTTATAATTATTAATACACTAATGATATTACTCCATAGAATAACTTAAGATGAACTTCTGCGAAGTATCTCCTAAATCAATTATCTAGAAAGTAAATAGTCTTTATGAAAAAACTTCAAGCATTTTACATTTTCCAGAATATTCCAGTTAACCATCCATTTAACCTTTCAAAACAGCGGCACGTAACACTATTCCTAAACTAGGAGCAGTCAGATACCAGTTCGGAACTCGCGCGGAGATGCTACAGCATGTTACAAAACAATTCAGATGGTAAGAAAGCGTCGCGCGTGATCCGAAACTCAAGGATGTAGTTCACTCAACTTACTTGGAATGACTGAGGGCGTACAACCTTGATCTTTCTATTACGAGACCTGTCTAGCTTTGGCTCTGACGGAGATGTCACCGTCAATATAACGAGATATCTTATATTGTTTTTTCATCTGTTGAAAAAAGCGTCAACTTTATACAGATATTTATGTAAATCTAATTTTTTATAAATAAGTATTGATGTTTTTTTACCGTTGCTAGATTAGGTATTTGACCACAACTCATCCGATATTATATCACGGTATGGTCGAAGTTGGTAAAGCAGACTAGCCCGGAATGGAACAGGCTCTTAAATGAGGATGCCGGAACAAACCGCTGAGTTCTAAAACGTTGTAAACGTTTTGATACTTATAAGTTTTTTTTATGTAATAGTAATAAGACGAACGATACGTTCTCCTGATGGTAAGAGTTAACGCGTATCTATGACCATTTGCAGCGATACACAGAACTTTAAGTAGCAAAACAAAGTCCGGGGCATCGCTGCTTCTGCGCTCATTACGACGACTAGTCTCAACAGCCCAGTAATTTCGCTAGCTGCCACTACTCTTCAAACCGAAACACAGTAATGTTACACACTACTGCTTGGCGACAGAAAATCTGGTGCTGCGGTGGTATCTACCTAGATGACTTACTAAAGAAATCACTTTGTAGTTTCATTTCAATTCAAAGTAATTACGTTGATAATTTGTTTTAAACTTGCTTAAAGACATCTGAAAAGCAATTAAGTATGTATTTAATTAGTCTGGCCAAAGCTTAATAGTTAAAATAGTGCATAATTTGCTAACAGCTCCGAGGCTAGTGAGAAAATTAACGAGAACTGCTCCCTTAATTATAGCGATTCATTAACTCTTGAATGTGTTAAATGGAGAAAAAAACAAGTTCTCGATCTGGATTAATTGTTTAACAGACAACAGTTTGTCTACATTTCTAGAGATTAAAGGGGATGAAAAGAACAATTAAACTTTTCAGATTGCATTCGTTCAGTCGTAATTAATTAAAGAGATGAGATAATAAAGGTAAAGTTGTATAGGTATTATGAGGAATTTCGTAGAAGCTCGTTCTTTTACTCACTTTATCTTGTTTTAATATTTATTTTTACCCGACTGTTAATGAAGGGTTATGTTTTTCGCGTGTATTTTGTATGTATGTAAATTACTTTATTACCTCGTATTTTCCAAACGGCCGAATCGATTACGACAGTCAAGATATAGTTAGATTGGTCTCAATAACTCAAGTGTCCTTAAAGGGTGGTTAAAAAAGTCAAGATGGTGGATTTTTGGAACGAAATACGTTAATTTAAAAAAAATACCAAACCTATCAATTAGGGTAAAGGCAATTAAAAGAGGATTACAAGAATATAATTAATAAGTTATATGTTTAAATTTAATTAGGTTTTTTTTTTTTATTTAATTACAGCTTACTCGCAATCGGGTTATAAGTTTTTAAACTCTTCGGTTTGTTTATTTTCATATTCAACTTTATTCATCAATATACTTTTATTGTGACTTGCGAGCGAACGCAAATTACATAGTTGCCTGGTAGAGATAATTTTTAGCGATAAGGTCGCCAATTGTAGCACTAGGTTTGCTAGTTCCGTGTCCAGTGTTCCATATGTTCGCAAAATAGGGGTTGGAAATTTGTATGAAACTTCGTTATTTTTGGTAGTACCAGTTTCAAACTCTTTATTAAAAGTAACAAAAAAAGTTGATTCTATTTTTTTCATAATTACCCCTTAGAATGGGGCGCAGGTTAATAAGGGGAACTATTTTTTTTTTACTTATCGATTCCAAACTCTCAGTATAATAATATTCTCTATCAAAAATAATAATAATTAGAAATCGATATACTCTACGATGTCTAACCACTACGCGGGCGAAGACGCGGGCAAAAGCTAGTGTTCTATAAAAATGCTTTTTTTAAAACAAAAGCAAAGTATTGTATCAGCTATCTAGTTTCCATAGTACAATGTTTGCTATGTTTGGGGCTAGATGGCGCTGTGTGAAATGTATGTGAACGATATTTAATATTATTTGTTTTATTCATTCTCTAAGAAGTAAATCAACCCATCTCAGAAGTTACGACCATTATCAAATTCAAATTAAAACCTCTTTCCCGCCGACCAACTTTGATAGACTACAAAAACCTTAATTTCATGGCTCATGAAGATCCCCAGCACATTTCGTGGGCCGCAACATCAATTTTGATCGTCCAAAAAGGACATATTTATGTACGTCGAGTGGGTTTTCGCAATTCTAAGATGGCCATCGTACGTGTTGAGACTACCAACCGGTCCCCATCTGTAAGTCCCGTGTAACGGTTTCAGATCATCCTGTACAAAGTCCGTCTCCGTGCCGCCTTTGTAAACAAGTTGCCTGCCGTTGGAATGAATTATGATAAACGATGCATACGATATTTATAAGCGCACTTTAGAATCTCAAAGTCAAATATTCTGCTGATGTTTTTGACAGCTTCATAATGAGTTGCGGCTATTTCAAGTCGCGAATGAATAGGTCTTTTTAGGGTTCCGTACCCAAAGGGTAAAACGGGACCCTATTACTAAGACTCCGCTATCCGTCCGTCTGTCTGTCTGTCTGTCCGTCTGTCACCAGGCTGTATCTCATGAATTGTGATAGACAGTTGAAATTTTCACAGATGATGTATTTCTGTTGCCGTTATAACAACAAATATTAAAAAAACTATTTAAGTTAAAATAAATATTTAAGAGAGCTTCAATACAACAAACGTAATTTTTGCCGTTTTTATAGATAACGGTACGGAACCCTACTTGCGGTAGTCCGACTCGCACTTGACCGGTTTTTTATAGTTGACAGACTAGCTGTTTTGACCACCCGATATTAAATGACAGTGTGGTCGAAGATGGTAAACACACCTAGCTTGTGAAAGGAACTCTCTGTGCTGTGCTATATCGGAGAGAAGATGTTAATTTTTGTATTACTCACGTTTACTTGCAATTATATCCGATACTCCGACTATAGTCTCGTGCACATCCGGTGGCCTTCTTCATGGAAAGAAAGCCGAGTAAAGCGAACGCGCGGTCTTGTCTTGCCAAACAACAAAAATTTGTCAAATATGTCAAAGACAATAAGATTCAGAAATACAAAGATTCAAAATTTTTATTGTCGAATGTAGATAGTAAAGATCTTATACAACAATAGATATAATTCCATACAAACTACCTCTATAAGAGGATTACAATAATGTAAGTTCTATTTTATATATTTTTATTATTAATATATTATGGAATTGTGTAGTAACATTAACACAATAACCAAGAACTTAATTTATCTTTAAATTTTCTCAGATGAAGATGTTAGTTTGTTTTCGTGTTTTTATGTAAAATGAGATTTAAATGTAATCTCTGCATATTATAAAACAAAGTCGCTTCCCGTTGCCCCTACGCTTAGGTCTTTTAAACTACGCAACGGATTTTAATACGATTTTCATCATTAGACAGAGTGATTCGAGAGGAAGGTATGCTGCGCCCCGCGGTTTTACCCGCGTGGTGATGGATGATGATGATGATGAAAAGTATCCTATGTTTTATTCCAGGGCCTAAAGTATCTACATGCAAAATTTCATCCAGACCCGTTCAGCCGTTCTGGCGTGATTGAGTAACAAACATCCATCCATCTATCCATCCATCCATCCGTCCGTCCGTCCGTCCGTCCGTCCATCCATCTATCTATCCATCTATCTATCTATCTATCTCTATGTTTGCATATTAAGGGTAAATAGCCTAAAATAAATGTTTTTTTTTTTATAATTTTGGCAGCGTAATTCTACTTAGATACTAAAATTTCTGTTTCCATTCTAATTTCCACATTGTAACAGCATTGTATAAGAAATGAATAAATTACCCTGGACCCCATTAACATATTAAAAGCAGTCCCCCTGAATTAATTAAGAATTTTTATGCAAAGGACCAAGAATTTTTCCTCAATTATCCTCATAAAGTGTCGCTCTTATAAGACGTGTTTATTACTTGACGATTATAATATTATTACATTTCTTCTTGTGATAAATATGAAAGCTCCTTTTATTATGAACTTTTCTTAATACTGTAAGTGAAAAACCATTTTAAATATTACTTATTCTTTGGGTAATTAAAGTTATTAAAGAGTAAATACTCTAGAACGTAGAAAACGAAAAAAATGTTGATAGAAATTAGCTGCTATTACACAGTTCACTAGTTTATGCATGCGGCTTCGTTCGCGTTGACTTTACAAATAAATACAAATACAAATATTTTATAAATAACACCAACGTTACAAGTCAATTTCTTAAAATCATTTCAAATATATCAAGAAAAGAGTTTTAAATCACTGATTACATGTCAATGATTAAAAAACAAAATGTCAAAATAAAGTATGTCAAGTTGCCAACATGGCAATGTAAAAAGATTGTCAATGTAAAAATTTGTCAATATAAAAAATATTGTCAATATGATAAAACGTAAAAAAAAAACATAATAACCTAGTAGTAATTTAATAATTTTTTAGTTTGAAATACTCGTCAATGTCATAAAACAAGGTCTCTAGCAGCCAAGATCTTAACTTGGTTCTGATGCACGCGGTGGCGCGGTGCATCCCGGAAGGAAGCGGGTACGCGGTTGTAGACCGCGGGCCCCAGATTCTATACCTCCGAATTGACAAGCCAGTGCTACGGCGTTGCTACTACTACGCCTTTTATTACTACGAAGATCTAACGTACTTTGGACGCCCCCGTATTTTGATTTTTTAAGGATAAAAAGTATTCTGTATTAATCCATGTAATAAACTATCTTTGTGCTAAATTTTATCCAAATCTGTTCAGCCGTTTTTGCGTGATTTAGTAACAAACATCTAAACGTTTACATTTATAATATTATTAAGAAGTAGTCATAGTTTTTAAAGATAACATCAGTTAAAAGTCAAAATAATTAAATATTAAAAATTTTAGTAAATAAATATTTATTTTAATAAATAATTATTTATTCTCATCACACATCATCTATATATCAGCTATAAGACGTCCACTGCTGGACATAGGCCTCCTCCTGAGGGGGGGTTTTGCCAATACTCGCCACGCTTGGCGACCGCAGTTAAGTGTGGTTGTTCAAGGAAGACGCTGCTGCCCATCTTCCGGATTACACCCGGATATATTATTACACCACATATTATTACGGCAACCACGGGTAGAGAGGGCGGGGTGCTATTATTTACCACGGCAATTATTTGATTTAATTAATTATTAATTAACTAGGATATATATGTATATAGTAAGGTTAGTAGGTATGTATATGGGTAGTGCTTAAAATGTAAGCAATTTGTTGAATATAAAGCACCATTTCCACGAGCTACGAAGCTGTATTTCGGGAATCCTTTGAGGTATCGGGAATGAGAAGCGTGGCTAAACCCAACGCCATCGTGAATGCAAGGCGTTGCTCTTTGTGGAATATAGCCTCTTGTTTGTTAGTACCATAAACATCAATAAAACAATGTTTAAGCTAGGTATCGTAGATTGTCCTAAAATGAATACTTTTTTGAGGAATGCGCTTGAGATCTTCATGACCTAAATCTAATCTTTCCATTCTACTATTGGACAACGCTTCTAATAAGCGACACCGCTTCATGGTTAACACCAAGAACTTGCTAAACACTTCGATTCCACCTTCGACAAACCACTAAACACTCAGATTCCTAAACACGCAAATTCCATAATTTGCCCATATAATCTGGGTGCCTTTAAGTCGCGAGAGAATCGGTTTCTTCTTTGCTCCATCGTAGATCGCATTTTCGCTTAACATAAGGCGAGACGGCGGTCAAAAGCAAACCTATTTTCAATTTTAAAAAAGGCGTTAATGTCACTAACTTTCATCCTCCATCCATCCTCCTTAAATAATATTCAAATAAAGTGTAAAGCGCACGACGTCTAGCGCATTTGTCGCCCTATTTTTAAGTCCATTGAGAGAAGAACTTGTGCACTAAAACATTACGTTTGGCCATTTACTTACAGAGACATGCTGGACTATATTTTGAGCTGTCAGAATGCACTTAGGTGGGTTCTCGGGTTGTAGACAAGACCTGTAATGAAAGGAGTTCTTGTTTCGCCGGATTTAACTGACGTCCGGCATGTTTTACCATAAGGTACTACAACGCTCGGAAGAGTAAAAACGTGTAAATTTATTGTAAAATACAATTGAATAATGTATTAATTTAATTTAACTTCTAAAAGACATTGGTTTATCAAGAACAACTATACATTAATTGCTGGTGAGCAAAGTACCGTGTTGGTTGGATTGCATCAAAATTGGTAAACCAAGGACACTTACTGTCCACTGTTAAGAAAGATCCACAAAAAAAATGCCTTGCTGAGTTTCTTGCCGGAGTCTTCTCAGTTGAAGTGTAATTACGAGCCGGTGGTAGATTCAAACATGTAATTTAACGTTCATAAGTGCCTTACCAGGGCCTAAACTGAATAAATGACTTTTGATTTTGATTTTTTTTGATTTTGTCATTTTTTAATGTAAAAATAATCAGGCGACCGTTTCTTTTTCCTGATAGAGATAGCGCATGTCCATGGCCATTACAGCGGACTCAAGAACTTTGAGTACCAAAAGTCCAAAGCATCACTGCTTTCGCGCTCATTACTTTAAGAAATTCGATGAAAAAAATAAGGCTTAGAATAGTGAACAAAACGTTAGTGAGTTTTAAAGGCGATCAACGCCATCTAGGTTAATTTTAAATTATTGGGCTAGAAAGCGCTGTGTATAATGTTCTAAAATATTTATTTGCTAACTTATTTGAACTGCTCGGATAAATTAGACAAACTTAAACCAAAACTCCGAGTTTCCGGACTCAGAGGCTTCCCTCGCTCTAGATATGAGGAGTACATTTACCTGTCACATAATATTCTTAGCTTTCCAACTTTGTCTGTGAAAAATAGAAATAAATTAGACGCTTTTACTCGAAGGATTCCTTGAGATAGTGACAAGTACTTAAACTACCACTGGCTTCGTAAATTGTTATCATAATAAGAGTGTTTTGTAATTATTGTAATTAATCAGCTTGGATAGTAGGTAGCTTTTGAAATAATGCTGATTAACAGCAATTCAGTATTTATACAATATTATTAATTAAAATAACTTATACATTGATAATAATTAAAAAAATATATATAGATACTTTTGTACCAGGTACAGTCAGGGGCGGGATTATTGACTGAATGTCGTTGATATATTATATCGACTTAATTTTTTCTGTTGACTTATATGAGTTTTATTATTATACTAGCTTGCGCCCGCGATTTCGTTCGCGCTGAGTTAAAAATTAGGTTCAAAGAGAAGGAAACAAGTAACAAAAAAGCAATAGTTTCATTCATCATGAAACTTCCGCTACTTAAGAGGAAACAAGTCGTCATTTTCTTCATACAAACGTTTTCCCCATTTTCCTTCCAGGATTTTAATACTAGAGCAATAATTTTTAGATAGGAAGTAGATACTTGCTAGTTTCATGCCTCTCTGTTTTGATTTTTTGATATATGTTTTTTTTTATAAGAGCTAGGAATTTTCAAAAATCTTAAAATTTACCTAGATTCCACGCTGTGTTTCAACGTCCAAATTCCCATTCTCATAAACATAATCTTAAAAAATAAAACGCACAGGTAAAGAAAACATTCTTCTTATTTACTTGTTAAAAGAAATACTAAAATCGGTCTAAATTTGGAGCAGGAAACAGAGGAATACGAAACCTCGATTTTGCTCATTTTATTTCGGGTTAATGAGCCCGAGGTGCAGTTGTCCCTTTCGCTCAGTATGAACGCGGGTGCTGCGTGCGGCGCGACAGAAATAGCTTGGTGAAATACCTAATTTTCAAATGTCTCTGCCGACTGCTTTCCTCTTAATTAACCTTGATTAATATGAAGGATTGAGTAACAAACATCCAAACATATAAACTTTCACATATATCATTTTAGTAAGATTCTTTTAGATTCAATAATGTTATGTGTATTTAACATTTGTAATGTCTTTACGGACCCAACAGTTATATATATATATATTATTATTATTAATTAATCTTTTAATAATGTTAAAAAGCCAAGACAGATATTTTAATTTTTTAGAGATTTTTCTGTGTCGGGAAAAACTTAACATTTTTAATTTTATTTTTATTTGTGTGTTTCAACGGTAAAAAACGGGAGTTAATTATTTTACTACTTATCCGATGCACAAATTGTTAGAACTATTTGATACTATTAAATCTAATCGATCAATTCTCGAGCCACAATCAGCTACTAGCACCCATTCGTTCTTCACAAAGAAACTGTAACATTTTAATAGCCCCTCTAGCTCCACTGCAATAATGTCACACTGCAAAATTTTCCCATTATCGGAACATTTGCACGGCACTGGCAACATTTGGTACGTTACATAGTTCAGTTTATCGCCTTTCGTCATGCGAGACCTAAGTGGTTACAGAACACCGACAACAGTAAGACAACAATATTTTAAAACTCATTTTAAAAAGAAAAAAAAGTGCTAATGGCAGCAAGTTTTAGTCTAGTTTCTTTACTTTAGTTTCTTAAAGATAACATTTTAAGTGTATTTCATTTAATATGAATATAAATACAGATGTACTCGTAGATGCAGATGCAGATGCAGATGCAGATGCAGATACAGATATTTAAAATTATATTTAGATTAAATTAAATCCTCGTCGCTGTTGTAACCACATAGGCTTTTAAGCGGAAATACACTAAAAATATATCCCTTGAATAATAATATTTAAACTGAACTTCCGCAAAGTAAAGCCTGAGTCTATCAATTATACCACAAATAGCATAAACTAACAGACAAACATGTAGTGTATTAGATTAAGTGAGGGTAGATTTATATCATTAGCATCAAAATAACTTTTAGAAAACTTTTTAGCATTCAATGGTTCTTTTTTACTGTTGACAAGCTAGGTGTTTGACTTCAGCACACCTGATTTTAAGTGACACTGTGGTCAAAGATGATAAAGCAATTTATCTACTTCGACCATACCGTCACTTATAAATACTTATTTTCAATCGTAAAAAATGATGTTATGAACTCTTTTCTTAGGTTCTGATTATTTTATTTATTTCTCCTCATTAAATTTTGCAAGTAGGAACAATCTATCACGTAACATAATTATTATCAACGTAAATCGTAGAGGTGCTACGTTTCGTAGCTGTCTAATCGTAGCAGCTCTACAAATCTAAAAATGCAACATTATACTAAAAATATATCTCTCTATTTTAGTAAGTAGCTTTTTAGTATTTTGATTTCAAGTGAATGACTGAATGAATAACTCTTTATTGTATATACTTAAATAATACAGAAGAAACAAACTAGTTAAGTAAGTGATGTATTTCCAAAAGTTTTAACAAGTTCACAATATTCTAGTTTATGCTGGCTATCTATATAGAACATTAGTATAATTGAATAATCTGCTTCACTATATTACTAGACTAGATTTTCACTAGCGTTAGATGTACTGTGCCGATTCAGTACAAACTAATTGATTTGATGCTCATTACTTGTTATGAAGCTTTGCTTGATTGAATCCGTAGTACAAATGTACAATCCTTTAATTAACTACTATAAAACAGAATGTTTTTTTTTTTTAATCTACTTCAAAAAAAGGTGCAGGATTACTCGAAGACACCTGCACCGTTTCGAGAAATTCTCTTGTTGTTTAATAGGGCTTCGTAGTTTGGTTTTTAAACGAAAATACATAAAACCTTTAAAGCCGTGTTTGGGCTTAGGGGCAAGAAGTTGTTTTTTTTTTAATTTGTACATTTATACTTGTATTTTACACCGAGATGTATACATATTTAAAAAAAAAACAGAATATTAATTAGTATAATGGCTTCCTTATAGCCTGACGCGATTTCTTCCAGGCAACCTTTAGTGACAACTAAACTGTTACCTTGCTCAGTTCAGCATAGAATAAACGATAGGAAGGTTGAAAATGTAAACTGGCATGTGCGAAATGATTTGATTCCACTTTTATTGTGTGAACCGCTGAACACTCGACTTCATTTATTTTTTTTACTTTAATTTTATTTGACAACAGATATTATCTATGCTGTGAAGTTTTGGCAGCCTAGTTGCGAGACCATCTGACTTCCAATCTGGAGGTCCTGGGATCAAATCCCACGGCACGTACCTCTGTCTTTTTTAGCATTGCATTTTGCGTATTGCCGATAACGTCAAACGGTGAAGGAAAACATCGTGAAGAACCATATATGTCTGACAGTTCTACGTGGTGGGCTTATCCTTCTCACAGTGAGAAGAGACTCGTGCCCAGCAGTAGGCCAGCTTATCCAAAAAGCGGGGCTGATTCGGATTCCCTGTGCTTACAGATAACTCCAAAGCGCACAGGGAGTCAACAATAAAAATATAATTAAATATTATAATATAATTACAAACTAATTATTCATTATTGTTACTATCGCCAATGAAGGCAAAAACAGAGTTCATCGAAAAGTCTAATTTGTTGATGAATATATCAAATTGTGGTTGGTGAGCAAGCAGGTCGTTGAGCAGATGAATGACCTGAGTAGTAGGGGCATACTAGCAGTGTCGATGCGCACGATCGGCGCTTGGAATTTCTTTGTGTAGTTATTTAAAGTTATGGCCACCGCTACAATGGTCATGGACTATGTTCTCTTAATAAAATATACTTATTATTTACCTTTCTCTCTTAACGTTAAGCGACAAGTTGAAGATGTAAACACACTTAACCTGTTGCGGAAACTGGCTCTCGAGTGAGACTGGAGTGTGAGTGTGAAACAGCCATTAACGGTGTGTACCGTTAATGGCTGTTTCACCGCGGCAGATGCATTTACGTTTCTTATATAAAATTATGTTTTATTTTCAACATTACTTTCTGCTTTTACTGTAATCCAGTAGAAATAAGTACCAACACAGCCCTAGATCGGCTAAGTCTAGATTATTCCTCGGAACTGTTACCCCAAACCACACTAATGGACGACCGCTTTCAAATGCATTTAGCAAACCAATTATGTTTGTTATTTTAAGAGCTCTTGTACCACTCCACGTCTAATAAGGTTCGGAATTGATTTAACCGAACAACGAATTTGTACATTACACATATATTTATATTACACTAAAACCGAATAATGGCCGTTCAAGTATTATGTAAGCACGAAAGGGGGTGAGGGGGACTTTGCTTTACTTATTTTTGATTACATGATGGATGAGGGAATCTGAATGGTGATCACATTAACATCATAAAGGCGAAAGTTTGTGAGTGTGTTTGTTACTTCTTGACGCTCAAACGGCTAGACCAATTTTGATGATATTCGGTATGGAGATAGCTGACATCCTGGATTAACTCATAAGTTACATTTTATCCCGAAAAAATGTAACGGGCAACACCGCGAGGCGCAGCTAGTTGCCATATAATTTGTACTAATTGTTTATTTTCCTTGCTATTTGCAAACCTCGTTACCTAATTGTTCTTGAATCTTCCCGATACTTAAGTTGCCTGTAAGAGATTTTAGCGATAAGGCCGCTATTAAAACTAATGTTTACGTAAGCGTAGTAGGAGAGAATACTTACTCACTTTGCTTACTTTTGCTGACTAGAGGAAGTTAATAATTACTAAACTTCTTACGTAATACGGGTCGGGTTCCATCATCTTCATTTCATCTTTACTTTAGTAGCTGGTCTTCCTCATGGTTCATTTCTCCAGTCGAAGTATCCACGAAAATGCGAAATCAGTTTAAAAAATAGCACGTTCGTTAGCCATCCTCTCTAAACACTGCATTGCCATTACGAGCAGTTTCCACCACGTTGCTCCCAATTTGAATCTCGTATTCGAAATTACTCTGATTATCGTATCCATCTTAAAACTTATTGTAAAAAAAAGCCGTCAAATGTCATAGTGTTCTTTTAATATTTATTTTTATTTATTTTTTAATTTAATTTTGTCCTCTCGGGGAGGCTAAAGCTTTAAGCCATACTTCCTTGTCTTCCATTTTTGGAATTCATATCTTACATCTATAATTACAGTCAAAGTCCAGTCTTGATCAAGTTTAGTTCGTGCCAGTCAAATCAAGTCGTGCCTTAGTAAAGTAGTGGCGACTTTACTATAAGCTTTGATGAAGTTTTGGAATCAACACGAAAAGTCATGTTTCACTGCGTTATATCACTTTCCTACTCTCGTGCTTGTAGTTCAGCACTTTATGAATAAAACACCACTATTTTTATACATAAACACTCGTAAATCACTAGTTTTGGAAAAAAAGTCAATGGGGCGACAGGACTCTTTCCGCGTTCCCGCCAAAAAAATAACTTTTTAATTTAGAATATTAGGATCGACTTCGTATTAAAAAAAGTACAGTACAAACGTGACTTTTCGTGTTGCTTTCATAACTCCTTTCAAGCTGATAGTAAAGTCATCGCAGGGCATGACCAGCCTTACTTTGTGATAAGGATATATTTTACTAGATTTATTCCTAAAATAAATGAAAATATCGAAATACCTGTCACTGGCAAAAGCACAAAGTGCGACGCCAAAAACTACATAAATATATTTAAACAAAGAATACAATGTTTTCATCTCTATAAAGGGTTGTGAATTTTAGTTAATAAATATAATTACAATAAAAGAAAACTATTTCAAAAAATCTTTTAATCATTTTTAGTTCTTGTTTGCCTGACGTTTAGTTGCGCATACGTCAATGCTATAAATACGTCGCTTTTGTATAATTTATCACCAAGTTTATATCACAAGCCATTTGCAGCAAGTTTCATTATTCTCAGGTGAGTCGAGGAAGCGACGGTGAATCTGCTAAATATAATAAATAGCTTTACGCCAGATTTGACGGAGGTAAACGATGGCCTTGTCAAAGTCAACAAAAGAGATCCATCATTATTGGTCCTTTGCCTGCGCCCATGTAATTTCCAACAATGGCGCTGTGTATTTTTGCAGGGAAATTGAAAGTTTTGTCAATCGACGTTAAATATATTCCGCCTGCCATAACTAATATAATTCTTATCAAAACTTCAAACTATATTTTAATGAATCGCGGAAGAGCATCAGCAAGAGCAATGAACCATAGCGTGATAGTAGGGTACTTTCTAGTACTCGGCTGGCTAGCTACTACCCTCAAGTTGAAAATCTGCCGCCAAGTATCTAACTGTGTGTACCGGCAGCCTCATTTGAGATCCAGTTCCATTCCAGGCTAGGTGTGCTAATTATCTTCGACTACACCTTTACTTAACATCAGATAGCTGTGGTGAAACATCAAGCCCGTCAATCATATATTTTTTTTTTCGTAAATACTGACGACTGTCACATACGCTATGTTAAGTAAATTAACTATTTTTAAACATTAGTTAAGCATCTCAAGCTATTATTCAAATATCTCGAGACGACGGGTATCTTGATCATAGTTAAGTTAATATTAAGCAAGTAACCAAAAAACACTAACTCATTCGGCAGGTACCTAAAAGAAACTATATTTATATTAAGTGGGTTAAAAATTACTAAATCAAAAGTTAATTAAAGTCTTAAACTACCTCATAAACTTTCTGTAAACAATAAAAAAGCACGTGAATTACTGGAAAGTGACAGTTTAATCAACGATATAAATCTATCTATATCTTTAAACGAGCAATTCTTGTATATATATATATATTGAATCTCGGAAACGGCTCCAACGATTTTCATGAAATTTTGTATCCAGGGGTTTCGGGGGCGAAAAATCGATCTAGCTAGGTTTCATTTTCAGAAAACGTCGTTTTATCCATGTTTTCAGCCGAGCAATGCTCGGTCAACCAGGTACTAAATTTAAAATACCGAGTCGAATTAAAAATCCCCCTATCCTGTTAAAAACTAGAACATTAAATACTTACTTTTTAAGTTTTATTGATAAAACTAGCGACCCGCCTCGGCTTCGCACGGGTAGTAAGAATGGGTATCTATCTTTAAAAGGTAGACATTTGCCACCGCGGACTTTTTTGTAGATCTACAAAAGAGGAATATCCCATCATGCATTGCTTTGTTATATCTCAAAGGGATTAGGCATCGTTTTCGATGAAAGCTCCCACATGTATTGACTTTTTCCGACATTTCAACTATTATCATCATATTTCAACCAATTTACACAAAACCTTGACAAATTACTTATATACGTAAACGTTCCTCATGAATTACTTTATCTATTGGTAAAACTCACATGTTAATCCGTTCTGTAGTTTTTAAGTTTATTGTAAACAGACAGACAAACAGACAGACAGACAGACAGACAGGCAGACGCGGCGGACAACTTTGTTTTATAATACGTAGTGATTAGATTAAAGTTGAATCTAGACATTTTCATGTATAAGTAATGAGACAAACAAAACGCTCTCCTGATAGCAAGAGATAACGTCTGTCCATGACCATTGCTGCGATACACAAACATTTAGTAATAAAATGATCGCATAGCGCGTGTGTGCGTTCCCATCAGAACAAACATTTTTGTGACAATATTTGTTGTGTCTGAGTGTACTCTATGTATTAAGAATATATGTACAAAAAAAAGCATGTAAGCATTCTATTATTAGTGAGTTACTTAGCTTTGCTTAATTAAGGACAAGATAGCTGTGTGAAATATCCGACGATATTTATTTAATTTCGCGCTGTGGCGCGGAAATCACGGAATCGCCAAGCGAAAATATAGTTTCAAGTGTAAACGGAATTATCAGAAAGCAAGGAGGTTAATTTAAACATTGGCTGTGGCACAGCTTGTGCCAATTACCACGGCGGCTCGTTAAATACTCCCCGAGCATTCTGCTTGCCTGGTACTCGAGCCGCGAGCGAACTCACTACTGCAAATATGCTGTTTAAACGCATAAAACTCTAACAACTCCGGTAACTCCAGCTTATTCGTTCAGCTGAAAGTGTTTGAAGGATAAAATCAACCGTGTACCACACGATTATATTATAATACTAGCTGTATACGCAACTTCGGGTGACATGTGGAGACTTTGTCAGTATTTTTTTCTATAATCGCCCGTTAAAAAATTTCTATTCAGCAGTGTCATTTTGAATTTCTGTCACATGGGGTGGTCCAATTTTGACAATATTGCTTACCAATCACTCTGCATGAATGAGAACGTGCACACCAAATTTATTCGCTTGTCCAACTTCCAGTTTATAATGAGTCGTGCACTCATAGTTTGCTCAACATTCCAGGGTTCATGTTATTTTGGATGTCTATACTGTAGATATTGATGCTGATAATTTCTAAGCTACCATTTTGAAGAAATAAAAAAAAATACCGTATAATCCTTAGAGTACCGCTTTTCTAGTAATAAAAAGGGTTATTGAAATCGGACTACGTGCTAAAGAATTATTGCTAAGTACACATTTTGACTTTCATCTTTCATCCCCCATTCCATCCCACGGGAACTGTGCCGAGTATCGGGTTAAAGTGTTTTTAAAAACTTATTTCATAGTAAGTGCTATAAAGATGCCAAGTTTCATTTAAATCCCTTTAGTAGTTACGGCGTGATACTCTTTCAAAATACAGACAGACAGATAAATTAATTTAATTTTTGCTTCAATATCGATAACAATAAAAAAAAAAAAAAAAAAAACTTTGTACAGAATTTGACCTCCGCCAGTTTTATTGTAAGTAGTATAGATTACCCTAAGCTTACATTGTCTGTTTGTCCGTTCTTCTACTCTCAATTTCTTTCAAGTCAATAATTAGTTATATTTATTGGTTATAAATAACAACAATGTTACAGGCAAGTCACATGATACAAAAAAACTTACAATTTAATTAATGAAGCTATGTAATCAATTAATATGTTAACGACAACGAACGTAGGTATTTCTATTTACAGTGCAGGCTCCGTTTATGTGTTACACATAAAAGAGGGTTCCGAAACCTCATTGGCATATATTCACTTCATTTGTAAAATGGATTGAAGAAATTTTTAATGATTTTTTAGTCATCTCCCCAAATGATAAAAAAATAACAGAGTATGCTGTGGTATTACGGAAAATTAATAGACAAATAATAAGAAAACTAAAAATCAAAGGGTAGTCAACTACTAAAGATTTAAAAAAAAAAAAATTAAAAATCCCCCTACGCAATTAACCAAACATATTTAAGAACCACCGCAAGGAAACTGGTTTTTAAATGAAAAAAAACAGCCTCGAAATCGGTCCATCCGTTTGAGAGCTACGATATCACAGACACACACATACACATCGACGTCAAACTTATAACACCCCTCTTTTTGCGTCGAGGGTTAAAAATAGGTATCTCGCTCCAGCCGTTCTCAAGTATAAAATGTATATATCAAAAAAACTTCAAAGTAAAGTCAGATAATTCGTATAGTACAACTGCCAATATACCTAGCTGATAATTAAACGAAACAGCTCAGAAGGAAAACAAAATTAAATATTTATACACTTTGAATAATGGCTAGATATTGTAAGCTTTCAATAAAACTACACAAGTTTTAGAATGAAACAAAAGAAAAAAAACATTTATCAATTCTTTCTACGACGAAAAAACACTTAAACGAAACGTAGCAACTTCAGCAAACACAGAAATTAAACAGCCTCCGGGTGGAACGTGCAAACATACCTAATATTAAAAACTTGTGCAAACAAAAAAGCATCTTTATCAGATAGAAGCGAGAGTTCATCAAACTTTCCTCTCCGTCCTCAATTTACTTTTAGACGAGTCCAATCGAAATTCGTTCAATTTTTTAACATAATCGCCGATCGGATAGCATCGATATTCGCGAGACAACGCCGAGAGGCGAGAGACGAAGATACGAGAAAAAAAGCGAATTGTAATAAACGGTTTATCGAAGAAATCAGGCCCCGGAGACACGGGAATTAAGGCCTCGCTAATGAGATGTTGATTGCATCCACTGCTTCGTTTGTCGCCTATTTTGCATTTTCTTATTTCGTTTTTTTTTTTCCTTTCCGCAGTTTCCTCGCAGCAATTGTTGAAATGCAGGATGCATCTTTGAAGAAGTTTTCTTGGTATTTTAGAGCAGCTGCTTTTATGCAGTTAATTAAGTGCGAAAACATTTTACATTTTATATTTGTTTATGTATTTATCTATAGTGTGTTTATATATCGGTGTTTTGGCATCTCCCGACGTATTTTTTGTTCGATAAAGCCGTCATTTGTAGCACAAACTTTTACTTTTTGTTTTACTTAATTATGCGATTATTTATGACAAAATGTCTCAAATGCACGTCAGTTTCCATATTCCTTAATTATATGTTGAAATCGCTTAAATTTTTTTAAGGTGAAAGAGATCTCCGTTTGGCTAGAAAACTCGCCAGATGGTAAACGACGGTGCGTTTTGCGGTTGTTTTATTGACAAACTTTATTGGTCTGATATTATACAGATAGGTGTCATCTACCAAACAAATCTATTTGCTAACTTTTGTGTTAAAGAGAGAGAATTTAATTAAAACCTATTGTGGGCTGTTATTAGTGGTAACAATAACCCACATAACATACATATGTAGTTTTACTTGAAAAATTCCGTGGCTTAATTTTGACGTTTGAGGAATTTCTTTCCAAATGTTAAAACTAGATATTTGCCATTAATTCCGATCCTGTGTTTCAAGGAAATTTTCATTTCACATTTCTCACGTATATTATTGAATTACGTAAATATCTTTGGATATGTGAGTCGAATAGTGTAATATAGGTTCTGTTCTCGATAAAATTCCTGCGATGTTTCCAAGAATATTTCTGATATTCGTGTTAGTGTATGTATTGGGTCTTTGGTAATTTTAAAGACGAAATGCCAAACTTCTCTGGGGAATCTATGTTAGCTTACTCTGACAGAATGGAAGTACAATTCGATTTACATTTAATTTAACTAGCGGCACCCTGCAGTTTCGCCCGGAACTGGGTTAGTTTTATTACTTACTAACGACCTGCCCTGGCTTCGCACGGGTGCAATGTAGATACTAACATGCATATTCATGTATTATACATATAAACTTTCCTCTTGAATCACTCTGACTATTGATGAAAGCCGCATTAAAATCCGTTGCGTAGTTTAAAAGACCTAATCGTACAGACGGCGGGAAGCGACTTTATTTTATACTATGTAGAGATAATTAAGTCCTCTTTTATTTTTTTGGCCAGGGATATACCTAATGTATACCACCGGTCCTGAGACAGGGTCCACTAAAAACCCTGGAGTGTTTCACCTCGGCGCTTTGTGTCGAGGCTGCGGGCACGCTTTCGCACTCTTCCGCGGCCTCGAGAGCACGTCCATGCGGACCCGCCTCGGGGAGCCCGAGCTCACCCCGCTACGATGACGATGTGTCTGAACACTAAACACATACAGCCCCATGTCCGTACGCCCCTGGTCCCCTAATTAAGTACTCTGGATTAACACAGAGGTAATTTTTTATTCCAAACAGACTGACCAAGTGCTAATTTATATTATACATTGGACATTATTGTTATTATAAATCAGTGGCATTTGTTTATTTATAATTTATTCCTTTTTTAATTTTATTAATGTAATTGTAATTTTGACGTGTAGTTAGACATATGTAGTTATATTGCCGCCAAGCAGTAGTGTGAAAGCATTATTGCTAGCTAGCGAAAGCGAAGGGTAGCTAGCGAAATTACAGGGCTGTTGAGACTAACCATCTAATGTCTCAAAGTAATGAGAACGAAAGCAGCGATGCCCTAGACCTTGTTTTGTCACTCAGAGTTCTGTGTATCGATGCAATGGTCATGGTGTATCTCTTGCTATCAGGAGAGCGTCTCAATAGTCTCAATATTTTTACATTAAAAAAAACACCTACTTTTTATTGTATCCACGAAGCTGTTTGTTTTCCATGTAAAATAAACAAATATAAAAATAAAGACACATTTTCCTTTAAAAAAAGTAGATGCATTCGTAAAATATTGTAATTTGTATACTCTAGTTTACAAAAGCTTTTAAATTGGCAAACCGTGTACCTTTATCACCAACGGCCAGGCACCACAGAGTGTAACAAAGTTTTTTCCGGGCCAGTTTTCGTCACTAATTCCGGGCCATTCATCTGGCCCAATGCTAAGTGGTTAAATACACGCAAATAGGCCAACGGTGCACCCTGCATTAACAAATCGTCTGTAATGAAGACTTTTGAGGAAAAAGAGAGATAACGAGACGTTTTTCTTATGTTTTTGCTAAAGATAATCTTCCTCATTAGTATTAACTTAAACAACCTAGTAAATATACAAAGTTGCGGATCACACTCGAAATTGTGTATCATTATGAATTGGAATTTCAATGCCAAAAAATTAGATATAATAATAAACTTATTAATAATAAATATCATACGACAATACACACAGCGCCATCTAGCCCCAAATTAAGCAATGCTTTTACTATGAGATCCAGATAGCTGATAAACTTACTTTTTGTACATATGCACTTAAATACATAGAGAACACCCAGACACAGAAAAAACATCTATGTTCGTCACACAAATGTTTGTCCTGAGTGAAAATCGAACCCATGCTCTTCAGCTCGCGAAGCAGAACTATCAAACGTACTAACAGGGCAGTCAATACGAGTTCTTTCATTTCGAATAACAAAGAAACTCTACCATTTATTACCGATATTTAACTGCCTTATTAGCACATAGGAAAACATTTGTGCAACGAACATAGATCTTTGTTCTATATCAAGGTGAACTGTATTTATATACAAAAAAAAAGTATACTTATATGTATTCTATGAGCTATCTTGTTTCCATAACATAAGCTATGTTTAGTTTGAAATACTGAAGTTCTTTGGGCATATCTCCAGAAATGAGGACTCAATCGAGAGACTTGTTGTGCAAGGCCGCATTGAAGGTAGGAGACATCGTGGTCGGTCTCCGAACCGCTGGATTGACCTTATAAAAAAGACTACACAGTCCCCCGCAGTACAGTGTGCTCGTAATGTGGAAAATCGGCACAAGTGGAGAGAAATCGCGTGACGTGCAGCAGCCCTAGGGACCAGCGGTGACGACAGGAAGCAACCCTGTTCATCTACAGCCACGACCACTCTGCCATGATAGTCCAACTAAGAAGTTTGAAACTAAATTGGGCTTCGAATCAATTAATTTTTTGTTTTTCTTTATTTGTTCGAACGGCAAAAGCGTGGAATGTGCTAACCGAGTGGGTGTTGTCCTTGATAGATACAATCTGGGTGTCTTCAAGTGAATCGGTACCTTTTAGGCAAACTTGTTTTATCGTATATCACATCTTCACTTTTTACTTAACATCAGATGAGATGGCGAACAAACGCAAGACTATTAAAAAAAAAAAAAGACAGCTGGAACTGATTGAATGCAGTGACGATAACCGTTGAGCAGCTGGCAGCGAAAACGAAAGCTTATTAGACTGATTATGATGCGACTATTAGAGACTGATATGAATTAATACTGAATAAAGTATATATGGACAAAATCGAAAATAGACATAACTTATTTATGGACAGAATAAAGCACAGCACCGGAGATTTGCACTGGAGTCTACTTCCGTGCATTGGTGCACCGAGCACAGAGCACATGTGGCCCGAAATTAGTAGGACTCCATGAAATGCGCATCACTCTTTAAAACAGTAGCTTACCTTCGAAATCTTTGACAATAATGGGTAAAGAACAAAAAATATCTCTAAAAATCATTGATTTATTAACATTTTGTATACTGCTTCAAAATACAAACTATGTATCTATATTACAAAACAGTTTACTTTTTTACCAAAATATAAGTGTAATAATAATAATCACTTATCTATCTTACACCTTTAAACGAGCAATTCTTGTATACCTATATGTTTAATCTGAATCTCGGAAACGGCTCCAACGATTTTCATGAAATTTAGTATGCAGGGGGTTTCGGGGGCGATAAATCGATCTAGCTAGGTTTCATTTTTTAGAAAACGTCGTTTTATCCGTGCTTTCACCCGAGCAAAGCTCGGTCATCCAAGTACTATATAATTATAACAAGTAACATAGATTCATAGCACATCACGAGTTTATATATATAGGAACAGTCATATTACAATAAATTACATCAGTCTAATCTAATACCTTTAAGCGAGCAATTCTTCTATATATGTACATATATATATATTTATATATATATATATATATATATATATTTATATACATATATATATATATATATATATATATATATATATATATATATATGTACATATGTGCCGTGGTGGTGCCGGCGTAAGAATAGTACCCCACCGTCTCTACCCGTGGTTGCCATAAGAGTCGGCTAAGGGATGTAATCCGGAAGATGGGCAGCAGCGTCTTCCTTGAACAATCACACCTGACTGCGCTCGCCAACCCGCCTGCCAAGCGTGGCGAGTATTGGCAAAATCCCCCCAGGAGGAGGCCTATGTCCAGTAGTAGACGACCTATGGCTGATGATATGATATATATATAAATAATCTGAATCTCGGAAATGGCTCTAACGATTTTCATGATTTTTAGTATGCAGGGGGTTTCGGGGGCGATAAATCGATCTAGCTAGGTTTCATTGTTAGAAATCAAAAAAAAACCTAAAAGAAGCTTGAAATCACTATAATGCTTAAAATGCTTTATGACGTCCCAAAACCCTGTGCATTTTGTAAGTAATTTAAGTACCGTTCTATATAACTTTACAGTGTCCAGCCGACGCGCTGCGCTCCCTACATCGCACGGATTTTTGTGTTTGCTGAAGCGGGATTCCGAGCTAAACGCATTTTGCCGAGCGTAACTTACGTGAATGGATTTCAAAGCATTCAGCTTAGAGAAGTAGTAGGACTTTATCAAGTTACCTACTTAGATGTTATCAGGTAAACTAAGAGCTTTTTTTGCGATTAATTAAGATGGTTTATTCCCATGTGGGCATTCGGTAATTATGTAAATGATAAGTAACCTATAGATTAAAAAAAAAAAAAAAAAAAAAAAAAAAATGTAATTAGTTTTTTTTTTATGTTCAGTAAATGACAACTTTTTTATGTAAGAAAAACTAATGAGACGAAGGCGCTCTCTTAATGAAAAGAGTTAACGCATATTCATGACCATACCCACAGCGTTGAATAACAAAACAAGGTTCAAGGCAACGCTGCTTTGACCACAGAACACAACTGACGAGAAGATCATTTACCAACGGTTAAAAAACCTACTAAAGTGGTAGGTTTTTCCAAGGCGGGTAAGCATAAAGAATCATACATATTTCTCTTTCATTCTAGAGCGCTATCTTTGTTGTAGCTATTATGCCACATGCTAGCATTGGTCTATTCGATAGCTGACCCCTCCTGGCTTTGAAGCTCGTTTCTATCACACTAATATTACATATAAAGGCGAAAGTTTGTAAATGTGTAAGTGTGTTTGTATGTTTGTTATTACTTCACGCCCAAGTGACTGGACCAATTTTGATGAAATTTGGTATGCAGGTAGCTGACAGCCTGAATCAACACATAAGCTAATTTTTATTACAAGATAAAATGATTTTTTTAGACATTCCACAGTGTGCTGTATAGTCCCAATTTGAACAAAACTTGCACTTAGAAAAATAGATAACTAATAAAATATAGTTTCCATCTTTAGCGTACGAACAGCTAAATAATGAAATTAAATTCGCTGTCCGAAGTTGTTACCCGATAGATACAATTTCCTTCAAGTCACAAATGAATCGGTTTCTTCTAGGCAAGCGTCAATTTGTAATAAAAAAAAATATATAACATCCAGACGCAAAACTAACGTCACATAAATTCTTGCCCTGGATGGGAACCGAACACACCGTCAGGCCGTCAGAACACACCGTTAGATGCTTGGCGGCAGATTTTCAACTTGAGGGTGGTAGCTAGCCAGCCGACTACTAGAAAACACCCTACAATTATGGCCATGGTTTCCTCACGATATTTCCCTTCACCGGCAGCTCAAGCTCATTGTTGGAGTTTGAACCCACGCCCTTCGGCATGTGAACTGACCGCGCTAACCACTGAGCTATCATCGCTACAAAGTCAAGAAGTCAAATGAGTTAACAGGGTAATTAATCATTTTAATAGCAAATCCTAAGAAACATAATATTTGCACGTTATTCTCGTAGATTTATGAAGTATTCCCTCGACAATTATGCCCGTCATTAAATATCAACCTAATGCGTTGGACTCCTACATTTTGTATCAGAAAATGGCATAAGCATCAGATCTCATCTCCGCTGCGCTTATTATCGGCTAAGTAGTCGGAAATTTAAATTCAACTTTACCGTTTTACGTTCTAAAGTGAACCTTATTCCCGTGGGGCAATTAAATTTGCAGCAAGTTTTACCGCTAAACAAAACACTATTTATAAAACTTTACAAAATATCAAACCCTCATAAGCCCCGGTGTGTTCCGGCAGCTTTACTTAAGAGCCGGTTCCTTTCCAGACCAGATGTGTTAATTACTTTCGTCCAGACCGTCACCTAAAATCAGGTGAACTGTGGACAAAAACCTAAACTATCAAACTAAAAAAAATACGGCCAGTCTTAGAGACTGCTGGCAGAAGTAAAAAATAAAAAAATAGTCACATTAGCATTCGTTGACGCGAACTAAGATATAAATTTTGGGCCTACCAAAAATCGCTAGCTAAAGAAGTTTTCACTTCATAAAAACAAATAAAAGTTGAAATTGCACAAATTTGTCAAATATTTGTAAAAAAAAAACATGTCGTGGTATTGAATTATTTCCAAGACCATGTATTTTTAAGGATTATTGCATATTTTATGAAATGGTTTTGTTGTAATATTAAAGTACAGAGTATACAAGTTTGATAAAGTGATAATACAATGTGGTGAAATATGCTTTTGCATCTTATTTTCAAAACTTCGTAAAAGCTTTAGTAAAGTCACCACTATTTTATTAAGCATGGACTGGACTTAACTGTGACAGACTTTATGCAACCTTAACTATAACTAAAACTTACTTGGTTTTATAATAACACTACAAAATGTGCAGTGTTAACATTGGAAGAATACACAAAGTGTAATGTCAATAATTAGGAAAAAAATCTAAATCACCAAAAAGACGACATTACACGGCATAACTCATCGTTAACTCGTTCGAAATTATTACAATAACAGTAGAAATTGTATATCTTATTAAGGTAATAAATTTTCAAATGTTCCGCCGACCAAATTGAGTGTTTTAAGCCAAAATAAAGCACTTCCTTCCACCTCTTTAATAGACTTAAGAGATACGGCAGTAACCGACTTAATAACAGCATTACAGCGGCCCCGTGCCACATGGTAAAGTATTAGCGAATACGTCGAGGTGGAATTTGACAGTACGTAAGGAGTTAGGAGCTAAATGAAATTTGCATGTGACCTCGTGTTAGGGTCGCGCCAAATATGCGGCCGTACGTTAAGGCGAGTGACCTATGGCCTCCGTTAGCGATTTGGACGGCAGCCAGAGAGCTTCGTGTAATTTTGTTTCCGCAGCTCGGTGCGAGGGCAGCGAAGGGCTAAAGTCAAACATGAGTGATGTCACGCCCGTTCCGGGTCTAATTATTTATTCAGGGACGAAGAGGGACGTCTGTGTAATAGCATCAAATACGGAACATGCTAATCGGATTCGCGAAATTAATTTAAGGCGCCAAAATTTACCTACTCTTCCATATTTAATCATGAGGGACCCTTTTTGCGTGTCGATGGTACACTTTTGTATATTATATATATTTATATGTTGTTTATTATATATAAATATTATGTATATTTTTGTAATCCCCTTCGGTTGTAAGCATTATTTTAAACAAAATAAGTATAGGGTTTTTATCGAGGTTTAACAATACCTATATATAGGTGTTGATCTGCCCATTAAAGTGTCTTTTTAAACTTTTTTTATGTAATGAGACGAACAAAACGCTCTTCTTTAGAGATAACGCCTGTCCATGATCATTGACGCGATACACAGAATTTCGAAAAACAAACCAAAAGTCTTGGGCATCGCTGTTTTGACGCTCATTACTTTGATGATTGGTCTCAACAGGCTTATATTTCGTTAGCGGCAGTACCTTTCACAGTAAATTATACACTACTGCTTGGTAGCAGAATATCTAGTACTGCGGTGGTAGCTCTAGTACCTATACAAAAACAATCTACACAAAAACTACTTGATCCAACTAACCATCCACACAAAAACAATAATGAAATCTACATAATTATCATACAATACAAAGCGTCTATTTAGTTTATGGTCAACAAAAGCTTAAATAGAATAGAAAATAGAGGCATCTTGTGTTATGTAGTTATTATAGGAGCGCTTTATCTCCAGCGTGTAGTGTCATTATCCCTCGCTAAATGTGGCCAGTAAACACAACACCGGCACGTAAACCGACCGGCGCGGGCGTAACGTTCACAGCGAGAATAAATCGAAAGAACGATAAAACTGGTACGATCGTCCGAAATATCGGTCATAATAGGAGTTACTGTCGTTAAAACCGGGAAAGAAAAAACTGATGGGAGCGTTATCAAAGCTGAAACTAATTCAAAGTTCCGTCATTGTTTGCCGTTCGAGGTTCGGGCGAGGGAATAAAAAGCATCTTGTCGCCAAACGATATTGAGTTTCTTAAGGCAATTAAGATAAAGCCGACGACAAAGACCGTCGGGGCGGTCTCCTTTGTTGCCTCTGTGCTGGTAATTAACAACTTCTAAAACTGCCCGCATGGATTAAAGCCAGAGATCGCTGTCCCCACTTGTAAAAAGTTTTATGAGATGCCTTCACCACTCAAAATAGTTGTTTCGACCTTTCTGAATGGAATCTTCGGGCGCGCGATCTTTATCGCGATTTCATTTTGTCAAATGGAATCGCGCCGCGCATTGTTGGAAAATTTCAACTCTAAATGGTTTGTAAAACGGGCGGTATTATTTTAGTTTTACGTGACAGAAATTTTGAATATTTGATTAGAATGAACTAAAAGCGAAACTCACTTGAAACTTCTTTTATCTGTAAAAGAATACTACTCAGTAATAAGCTTTATGAACCCTGTTAAGGACGATAGAAATGAAATATTAACACGGGAGTGCTCTTGATTAAATCTTGATACAATGTAAGCACCCCGCAGGACGTTTTTAATTACGAGTCGGGACCTCGAACCCTAATACGTGATTCCCTAACAGCCCGCCTTTAATATATACCCCTAAAAATAAGCCTCTACAACCATTCCCAGATTATGATATTACTCTCCCATGACAAGCTCAAACATGATGACTGAAAAGCTTTTTATCTACGAAATGTACAAGCGATTTGCGCCCTAAATGTGTACGTAATGAGTGGCGTTATTCTGCACAAAATGTTTTTGGGACGAAAAGGACTACAGTTAATGAGTAGTCGTATTACAGGTGTTTACCCCGGAGCCCGACTTTAGACGCAGGACTTAACAAACGTCGGATATTTCAGTGTAATGAGCACAAGGCCGGGCGATATCCACGCTGGAGTGACGATATAGCAGATTTTGTTGAGGATAAGAATGCTATTTGGGATAAAAGTTTAAAAGATAATCTTATTCCAGAAAGCTAATTTGGAGGCTCTTTAGAGATCCACGATATATTTAAGAGGTGCAAAATACTGAAAATATATCGCTGATACCGCTTTCCAGAGGTTCCGTATCGCTGGTTTATTCCGTACGCAAAATACTTTAGAATTACCATAAAATTATGACTTATCAATTTGACAGGATTATTTATGGTTGACAGACTAGATGTTTGACCACAGCTCACCTGGTTTTAAATGATTGTGTGGTCGAAATGGTAAAGCACACCTAACCTGAAGCGAAACTGGCTCTCAAGTGAAGCTGCCGGAACATACCGATAGATGCTTGGCGGCAGATTTTCAACTTGTGATGGTGGCTAGCCATCCGAGCACTGTAAAGTGCCCTACCACTACGCTATGGTTTTTTAATAGTTTCCTCACGATGTTTTCCTTCACCAGCAGCTCAAGCTCATTACTGAGATTTGAACCCACGCCTGCCGGCGTGTGAACCAACCGTGTTAACCTTTTTTTTTTTTTTTTTAATTATAGATAGGCTTACGTTTGACCGCCATCTCACCTGATGTTAAGTGATGATGCGGTCTAAGATGGAGCACGCTTGCCTAGAAGATACCGATTCACTCTCGACTTGAAGACACCCAGATTATATCCATCGGGGAACACCCACTCGGGCAGCGCATTCCACTGTCTAGCAGTCCGCACAATGAACGTCGAATCAAATCGTTTAGTTCGAGTTTTTGGAACATCTACCATGAAACGATGTCGCCATCGCTCAAAAAGCTACAAAAATAAGCAACCAAACAAGAAAGAAAAAACACGAATGCTCACCAACCAATAAATGTTTTTTTAATTATTTATAGCCAGTGTCACTCATGCTGGTGAAAGGACTCTAACGATGCCCCATACATCCAAATCTATCTACGCATTTAAAAGTTATAATGGAATAAAGAAATTCACATATATACATGAACCTATAATAGATTCTATAATAAAATCCCACTTGAGGTAACCAAAATGTCCTATAATAAATTCAAAGATTTTATAAAGCAGAGGTTAATTGACAAAGCCTAGGCCAAAGATAAGGTGGCTCATTACGTGGAAGACAGGAATAAATGGTTGTTGTAGCTTCTCTCAGCACTTGCATCCCCCTGGCTAAGTGACAATTGTAGTAAGCATAATGTATGTATTTATATTTATAACTGTAAATTGTAACCTAATATAAAAAGAAAGATCCACAAAAAAATGCCTTGCTGAGTTTCTTGCCGGAGTCTTCTCAGTCGAAGTGTAATTACGAGCCGGTGGTAGATTCAAACATGTAACTTAACGTTCATAAGTGCCTTACCAGGGCCTAAACTGCATAAATGACTTTTGATTTTGATTTCGATTTTGAACCCTGAAAACATTACACTCCTTTTTTCGACAGTCTTATAATAATGCACAATTAAACTTACCTTTTTACCTTTTACTAAATGCTTTTACTTGAATACGCTCGAGAACCGATAAAACCTTTATTCAAAATTCAAACCATTAAAACTGCAAGGCTCGAGCTGCACCTGAACGAAACGGAGAGCGCATAAGTAGCTAAATAATTACAAAAGTTCCCCTGATAGTCGTTTACTCAGTATTGAAAAATGAACGCTGATATTCGATCTCTCGCGAACAAAGTAATTTTAACTCGGATATCGTTTTCCGTTCAACGGAGATTAAAAATAAAAGAGCTAGCTTTAAACTACAGTTAAGATAAGCCACAGCAAGTTAAAGTGTGCCGCCATAGCGGCTACTTTATGGTAAGTTAAATGAAAGTTTCGCTTTAACAAAATAAACTCAAATTAAACTCGAGTACAAGCCATTATACGAGCCATGAATGAAAAAGTGTTGGTAAATATTAAAAAAATACTTTATTTACAACATGCTTTGCTGAAAAACAATAACAGTATGAATTGGTAATCTACTTAACTTAAATTAATTTAAAGAAAAATTCTTAATGAATTTAATTACTTAAAAAAAAATACAAACACGGCTGTACGTACTGACAAATTCATTCTCATGAAGTCATACTGCCCCCAAATTGTATTAAAAAAATCATAAGCAGTGTCACGCGTCATAATATAAGGATTCTAACGATAAATCCAAATCTGTTCAGACATTTAAAAGTTATGGTGGAATAAAAAACTCACATACAATACACACATGAATAATTTTAAACCCTTTTTTATTACGATTTTGGGCAGTCATCTAAAGACATCAAATATCAAAATTGGTTTGGCCATTTACAGATAATACTTTAAATAAACATATAATTCATAAAAATCAAACCAATATCCCTCCTTTTTTAGCTTCACCGCAGTCGGGTCAAGGGACTCATGTTGCACTAATAAAGTCAAAATGTTCAAAAGTAGTAACTTTTCCATGAATATTTTAAGAAGTCTAGAACGTCAGCCAATTACATAGAAAAATCACAAAGCAATACCCAGACAATACAGCTCGATATTACAATAATTCGCCCGACGAATATCGATACGAAGAACTAAATTATGAAAAAGAGACTCGCAATAATCCCAAGAGTTTATTTATTCACCTTGGGAGGAAACATCATGGCCATCGCACACCGTATTGAAGTGACTCTACTCAAAGTGACTCAACGGCACACATATCGTAAAGACAGAAAAATATTTTTAAAGAAAATTACTGAACATACGAGTAGATGCAAAATTGCAAATATTACTACAAGCTCTAAATCGACACCGATTCATGGTAGATATTCCAAAAACTCGAACTAAACGATTCAATTCCACCTTTGTCGTACCAACTGTTACAATGGAATTTGAGTTTTGAAGATTTGGTGGTGTTCCTTGACAGATATAATCTGGGTGCCTTTAAGTCGCGAGTGAATCGGTTTCTTTTAGGCAAGCGTGCTCTATTGCAGACCTCATGTTTGCGTAACATCAAGTGAAATGGCAATCAAACGCAAGCATACTTGTGATTAAACAAATAACCTTTGAGAGATTTAGAAAAGATAAAATGGTAAAACAAAAAATCTTTGTACCTCAAAAATTGGATATACATACCCATTATTATCGATTTTTAAGCACGAAAACTTAAAAAAGATTATTTTGGACAGGTATTTTTTGACATGAATTAGATTTTACCTAAAATGAGACGAAAATTTCTTAGCATTCAATTGTATCACCGTGCGAGTGCCGAGTCTGTCGCGTTGCAGTAACAGAAACCCGTGGCGTAGTGCCTAGGACTTATACAGATAGTTTTAAGTATATCTGTTCCATAATATAATACTAGGTAAGGTTTTAAGGCTCTGTAATTACAGAATATGTTATCACATCGTTAACATTATGTACCAACTGAAACAATGGGCTTTACTCGGTGGTAAACCTCCTTAGCAGGAGGTCATCTAGGGTACCACTACTGTACCAGACATTCTACCACCAAGCAGTAGTGTGTAAATATTACTGTGTTTCAGTTTGAAGGAGAATGCAGCTTACGAAATTACAGAGCTGTTGGGACTAGCTTAATAATGAGCGCCAAGGCAGCGGTGCCCTGGACTTTTTTTTATTACTCAAAGTTGTATCGCTTACGTAGTTGTATTTTGTATCTCTTGCTTATTATCTCTGATGATCAGAAGAGCGTCTCGTTCGTCTCATTACTTTTACATAAAAAAGAAAAAAAAGGAATACTTTTTTATTTCAATTACGACACACTACATTTCAGTCCGTCGATTCGAGTCCATGTTGAGCCGATATGGTGTGCGATGCGGATTACTCACCTTGGGAAGGAAAGGCGGCCTATTACGTCTGTTTATGCATATTTATTTCGAATCAATCAATCTTTGCTTTATATTATCGGATAGCCGCCGGCGAGCGGAGGAAATAAATCTTTTGTAAAACTTCCTTCGAGGATATACCTATTATTCATGAGAGTGCCAGCGCCTGATTGATCGCTTCGCCCATTCTGTGGATCAGTGGGGAACAGAGCGCTTTTTTGGATTTTTTAATTATATTTTTTTGTGTGTAAATGGAATAAACAAAAGGCGGTGACATTATTCAAAAGTTTTTCTTTGCACACTCAGTTTCGTGATACCATTGGGTGTGCAGTGACTGCAAAATACAAAATAGCGATCGTAGCGACGTAGCTTTGCTACGGAGCTACGCACGCCGTAGCGGAGCGTGTGGTACTCGTAGCTGTGTCAACGAGTCGCAAATTTCAGCTCCCGAGAAAAAACACTTGAAATTATTTCACAAATTTTTGTACTAAGGAATGTTTAGGTATACTGTAAGCACGATGGATCAAAAAATAACGAACGGCGATAATCAAAAGTATGGGAAGGGAAGGACATACGCTTCTCCTAAGTATTCTACCCCTGGAGCTCGTGGAGTAGCTACCAAACACTGCACGGCTGTACAATAATTAAACTAAAATTAACAAGGTTCACAGATCTCGGATTATCCAAAAATAATACAAATTTCGGAGCTCCACCGGTTAGCGGCCATTGATTTTAGACCACATTTGCAACTAACTTACATTAGTGCGTTGACGCATGATAGTGTGTCAAGGATGTAGAGAAGAAATATAGGTAGGGTGAAAGAAAATAGACATATTAACTGTCGACATTTTACCTGTAAAGTATAAAACGATATATAACTTGTATTGAGAACGTTTAGTGTATACATAATTATATTATACAAATTTATAATAAAATTACATTTTAAAACTCATCTATCTATCTTATTCTTTAATCATCAATTAATTATTTTTTAAATTATAAAAAGTGGTACAGTAATAATTATGAAGCCATTACTAGTTCTCAAACTACTGGTATACTGTAAATCGGAGTCCAGAATCTTCTCCCATTATGTCAGTATTAGGAGTAATGAAGCAGCAAGCTATACGCGCTTATCTTGAACAAGAATTTGTAGCGATGACATCACACGTCAAAGCGTGGGTTCAAATCCCAACAATGAGCTCCAACTGCCTGTGAAAGAACACATAGTGAGGAAATCATTGTGGTAAGGTACTTTCTACTACGGCTGGCTACCACTCTCAAGTTGTCAGTCTGCCGTCAAGAACGTAACGTTGTGTTGTGGCAGCCTCGTTTGAAAACCAGTCCAAAGTAGATTTGCATACCATCTCCGATCACACCGGTCACTTAACATTAGGTGAGTTGTGGTCAAACACCTAGCCTGTCACCTATTAAAATACATAGAAATTAACAAAAACGTTTAAATTGCATAGTTATTAGACTAGATGTAAAATAAATTGTACGATTCGGTATAATAATAAATTTAGATTTTAAACTAACTCGTAAAAATAATATTGACTTTTCTCTACTCTATAAAGGTACATACTGCGTCCAAATTGAAAGCGCTAATAGAAACCGCGTCGCGAGACCAGACCCAGGCCATAAAGTTTCTCTTTGACAGTACCTACTATCACCGAGTAAAGCATGCTACAGAGAAATAACTCCTATAATCGTGAAATTGAAACAATAGTCACTCGTACTTTACTACCTATTTTTACTAATCTAAAGCATTTTTTTACTCACAAAGAATAGTGTGTTTTTCATTAATGGTTTTTCAAACTAGCTCAATTTAGAAAGATTTGTTATTTAAAAGACAGTTTGACTGCAGTGCACAGGACTCAAAAAATTATAAAATACCTTTGTAGAACGATTGCACTATACTCCACCACGCTGGTCTGTTCAGTGTTGGCGTATTTACATAAGTACGCAATTGATTGTGTATTAAAACCCTGAAAATGTATACACCGAGATAACTGAAAATAATGTGAACAAACGCTCTAGAACTATAACTCTGAACAATTGTTCTACTCAGCACTACCACTCAGGAGTTGGATTCCTTTGAGGATTGTTGTGAAAGAACCTACGAACTCTGCCGAAATAAAGATCCACCAGATAGCCAAGTTAAAGTCAAACAGTATGTGGCGAGACTATAGAATGTTGAATGAATTATGTGAACTTTGCTGGAGATAATACTGTACTAATAAGAAGATTAGCTCTTATAAATATACGTATATAAAAGTCGTGATAGCCTATTGGGAAAAAATACGCTTGTTAATCTTGATGTCATGAGTTTGATTCCATGCTTGCACTATTACGTTCTTTTTGAATGTATGTACGAATTATAAAAACTCCAATTATGATGAATGGCAACATTGCAAGGAAAGGTGCATAACTGCATACCGAAGTTTTGGCGGGAGCGCAGAAAGAGCCGTGTCGCCCCATTGACGACGCCTAAAGTCACCAGTACTTTACTAAGGCATGTTTGGACTCGACCGGCACGGAATGGACTTGACCAAGACTGGACTTTGACTGTAACTAAGATGTTAGACATAGACTACAAAACCCGAAGTACATATGAATATTAGGTATAAGACTCCGTATCTATTTGCCGAAGAGTTGTTATAAAAAGGTGCATATCACACAAGAAGACATTCAATCACGTATCTGAATACGTCAACCTAGTGAAGCAGGGCAGTGTTATGTAGTAGAATTATAGCCCAAACGTCTTATACAAACCAATGCTTAGCAGGGGGTTAAATGCTACGCAGTAATATCGATGCACAAGTTAAAAAACACAGAAAATACATGAAAAATAACGATTTTCTAGTTCCTCTGAGCAGATATACGTAGCTCTGCGTATCAGCAAAATGACGTACAATGGATCAACTTTATGTGTTGATAAACCTACAGGCATACCTTTGTCTTATAGGCCTTTACGATTTATGTCGAGATTATTGCCAAACGAGACGCTCGCCTTATGGTAAGATACAACGGCCGCTCATTACCTTTACTGTGATACACGGAAATTCGAGTAACAAAACAATGTTCAGGGCATCGCCACATCTGCGCTCATTACTTTAAGACATTCGACATCGAGTCTTATTAATCCTGTAATTTCACTAGCTACAGCTACGTACAAACTGGAACACAGTAATGTTTACACACTACTGTTTTGCGGCAGAATATCTGATACCGTAGTGGTAATACGGTCTACATACTCTTTATGGAATCAGTGTTGAAACAAACACTGAATCAATGTGCCACATTTCACTGCTATTATGAGGGTTGGTGATTTTAATTTTTTTTAATGTTTTACATGCTAGGTGTTTGACCACAACTCACCTGATGTTAAGTGACGGTGTGGTCGAAGATCCTGGAATGGAACTGGCTCTCAAGTGAGGCTGCCGGAACACACCGTTAGATGCTTGGCGGCAGATTTTCAACTTGAGGGTAGCTAGCCAGCCGAGTACTAGAAAGTACCCTACCACGACGCTATGGTTTCCTCACGACGTTTTCCTTCACCGGCAGCTCAAGCTCATTGTTGGGGTTTGAACCCACGCCCTTCGGCATGCGAACCTACCGCGCTAACCACCGAGCTACCATCGCTACAAATTACATACACCATTGATTTTCTTCTATAGGGATGAGAGTTTCATAACTGTACTTTCATTCGCCGAAAAACCAGTGCAATGATAATGTCTTCATGACTTTTATAAAACTATTCAGTTTTCATTAGTCAGTTTGAGGAAGGTGATCAAGTTGACCATATAAAAACTAACCCATAGCCGTTTGGTTTGGTAGTCTTGACGCGGTTCACAATTCAGTAGTTCAAACATTTTGCCACTATGACAGAGGCGAACAAAATGTAGCCTAAAAAATCATTTAAAAAATTCCTAATGGAAAGCAAAATATTACAGTACTTCTTTGAAAAGTAGCGCCTAAGTAGTCTACAATGTGTCTCTTGCGGTGCCGATGCCCGCGAGGATACACCACAGAACATGAGACGCAGCTAGAAAGACCGCTCTGTATTACTCTACTTTGACTTCGGTTAGCTGGTCTTTTTCGAAGTCAACCACTAATATTTAAAGTTGGCTTCCGATCTCAATTTTGAAGATTCTTGATCTGACATAAGACTGAATCAGGCATGACATGAAGTCAGACTTGATTAGTCAAATTGAAAATTCTAGCCAAGATGTAAGGTAGCAAAGTTATTTGCCAGTCTAATACACTCAATGGAGTGCGGACAGAGGCTTTTCTTGGTTTCATTTAATTTCTAATAATGCAAGAGCTTCATTAGTTTCCAAATAAAATATTATGCCCTGTTCAAGTGCTCTATTAGCTTATTTGATAGTAGCTATTTTTGTAAGACTTGGATTCGATTACCATAAGAGACAATCATTTATGTGACGAATATAAATATTTATACTGTGTGTAAAAAGTGTGTATTTACAATATATATATACATATACAAGGTCCATATTATGTCCTACGATATTTATGTATGCTATATTATGATTAGTCAAGTAAGACAGAGATGCTAATGTTTTGGTTTAATCTAAATGCCACTGCCGCACCCTTTGCTCATAGATGTAGAGACACTCAATTGATACAAATAAATGTTCCAATGTAGTATTCTGTGCTTCTGACTCCACGAACTGTAAAGTAGAAAAGTTGTCCGCGTACAAACTCCGACCAATCTGATAAAGATTTGCCGTTCCCGAGATTGCGCCGGAAATATTGTATATTTTTTCGTATTAGTTGGATAACTGGATATTGGCTGGATAATTCAAACTTTGTCAAGAAGTCATATCTACTCGTAGATGAATTGGAGAGAGATCAAATAATTCTGTTCCAAGATGAACCGTGGACTTAATAATAATTCTTGGATCAACGATATTAACTTATGGCGAAATTTCTGCGTACTTATTACTTATTTTTATAACTTTTAGGCTTGCGTTTGACCGCCAACTCGCCTGATGTTAAGCCAAGATGAGGTCTACGGTGTAGCACGCTCGCCTAAAAGAAACCGATTCACTCGCGACTTATAGGCACCCAGATCATATCTATCAGGGAACACCCGTGCGGGCAGCAAATTCCATTGTTTAGCGGTTTGTACAATGAAGGTAGATTTGAACCGTTTAGTTCGAGTTACTGGAATATCGTCCATGAAGCGGAAAAACTAGGAAATAAATGATAGATATTTATCTATCAATAAATATCTAAATATAAATAAATAAATCTAAATTAGCCGTTCCGGGTCGACCAAATGGAGCCCAGTGGAAGCTCAGTACTACTAAAGGGAACTGATGGAGAAAGATCTGCGGGAACTGTAGGGTATCTTGATATCAGGAAGTCGCAAGAAAGGAAAAGTAATAGCCGTTAAGTCCACGTGTAAATCGTTTTGAACACGAATCGTTTACCTACTTTTTTATATTGGCTATAGATAGGCACTTAATTGAAGTATATAATATTTTATTGTATAAAACAATACTAATCTCAAAAATCTGATAGATATTAATTGTATTTGATTAGTTTGAATTGGAAAAGTTATAATTTTTAAATAGTTGTAAAACTAAGTCTACTGAATGTACTGGACTGCGACCAAATCAGCCCTCTTTAAACTGTCCCAGTGTTGGTCGCGGTTCTCTTCTCATTGTGAGAAGGGTAAGCCAATAGCCTAACACGCTGGCCAAGTGCGATTTGTCAGACTTAGATTAGATATGCGTGCCGTGGGATTCGAACCTAGGACCTGCAAATTAGAAGCCAGACGATCTCCAACATTGAATCCAATATTAGAAATAACTTAATAAGCCAATGTAACGAATTTGAAAAACAAAAACTAACTGCTTCTATAATAATATTGTTACGCTCTGTTTTTATTGTTTTATGCTGTTTTTTTAGAAATCACGATGAATACGTAGAGATCGCTTTCTCAGTGCCGTATGCTGTAGATGTGATGTACTTAGTAGTACAACTAAGATAGAGATGTGAGTTGTACTACCAAATACCTATGTCAGTTGTACTATCAAATCGAATTACCAATTTTCTCACAAAAGTACTATCAGGTTCTTACACTCACGGCCATAATTCAGCACTTTATGCATAAAACATCATTATTTTTAGACGTAAAACGCCGAAAAACACAAGATTTAGAAAATAATACAATGCTCACAACTCTTCCGCGTTTTCGCCAAAAACTCCGTAGATATCTATATTGTTTCTATGTCACAAATAAAGTGTTGTCTATCGTTAAAAATCTTTGACTATAATAATATATGGCAGCTAATATAATTTAGAGCTTGCTGCTAATATAACGTAACTAATCACATCAGCCCATCCTACCACACACACTTCCCACTATCACACGCAACATTTCCATAAAGGAAGACTGCTAAAATTAAATTAATATTCTAACCAGAATTGGAACTCGTAAGCATTCTCCAGTGTCGATATCGCATACTTGCTTTGTAAATTCGAGTTCCATGTTTACCAATTAGGATTGTGTACGGTCGCTCGCACACTAACATGGTATTAGAATAGATACTTAGTATTTATCTAAGTGTGTAGGTATGCCGACAAATATATTTATTTATATACCTACCGGTATTGTTTTGAGACTTGTATATTGTTATATCAGCAGTGAGTCAATGTATTCGTATGTGGTACGTATCTACTAAGGTTGAACTAAGCCATACGTTGATCATCATTATGAACAACATTTACTACAGGAACGATCCAGAAATATAAAACACTTTTCCATAAAAACTTCTATTCACTTTTGAAGAAAAGTACAAAAAATCAGATAATTATGCTTTTGCAATTTCAGGGATGGTCCTATATTTTTATGCAAAAAAAAAAAAATGTTTGACAGCTATTTTACGGAAAAATTTCCAGACGCCTATTAATTCCTACACTACATTAATCAAAATTATAGTTACACATTATGATCGTTGTAGGCATACGTGACACGAACGTGTTTTGCTCACGTTTTTATGTAGGTGTCGTTAGTTGATACGAGACTCGAGTAGTTGAGTTTCAGTAGTTTTGGCGGGAACGCGAAAAAAATCGAGTCGCCCTATTATATTTTTTTTCCAAAACTAGTGTTTTTTGGGCATAAACAAACCCAAACTTGTATAAAAATTGTGGTGTTTTAATCATAAAGTGAAATCATAAACTAAATTACAAGCGCAAGTGTAATAAAATGATATAATGTGGTGGAACATAACTTTTCGTGTTGCTTCCAAAACTCCATCGAAGCTTATAGTAAAGTCGCCACTACTTTTACTAAGGTATAACTCCGTAAGGTAAGGTATACTAGTCCGTGAATTAATTTGTGTGGCTTGTGGTTGTAACTTAAACTCATATAACTTGAATTTTTATGATGCACGTGAAAATATCTAAATACTTGACACTGGCAAACTACGACGCTAAAAATGAATACGAAGAAGATGAGGATTTTCTTCTTAGTTTTTGGGTTTAGTGTTGTCTATTGTCCTTGTGTGGCAGTTTATCATTCCACGTGACATTGGCATGGCAGTCGTTGAGTATCTTCGAAAATGCCACTAACCACAAGAGTTGATGTAAATACGACTAAGTCACAAACTAAGTCATGATCGAGTGAAGTTATATCACCGTAAAGTAGTGGTGTCCACAAGCTTCGAAGTTGAAAGCAACCTAAAAAGTCATGTTTCACTAGATTATATCACTTTCTCACTCTTACTTTATGGATAAACTATTACTATTTTGTCAGCTCAAAAAGGTGATCTGGTTTATCAGATAAAAATATATACTTTTTACTATATACTATGCGATGATACGGCTTGATTATAACTTCAGTACGTCAATGCTAAGCCGCGCCGCCGCCGGCGTGGTGCGTCTACGTTTACTTACGGCAGCTATCTCCGTTAGCTAGTGTTGCGCATACATCGTAGGCAATTCCTTGGTTAAAATGTCACTAGCGAACAGCTCATGAAACGGCAACACTAACTATTTTAAAAAAAATGTTGCTTGCATTTTGCTTTGTTCACTTTGTTGTTGATTGAATCGAATCGAATGTTAAAAACATAATTTTTTTTGTTAGAGATATAGTTACCACTTTAAACTTTTGTAGATAGTTAAAGTTTAATGTGAATGTAAAATGCTTAAAGGTGTTGTTTACACATTGTTAATGGATAAGTGAAGTGAAATTACAAACAAATGCAATATTCCCATAACTGTGTTCATTTGTTTTCGTTATGACGAAGCGTAGAAGGATACTCCATGCCGATAAAATTATACAAAATGTTGTTCACTTGTTTTGTTTGTTGATGTTTTTGCAGCTCAAAGGTAAACTTAACTATAACTAAAATTACTCAAAATGTTTTATAATTTTTGTCCATTGAGCAATCGTGAGCTTTTTAAAGTTTGACATAGTCTTGGAAAGCTATACTCCACTATCGTTTATTTGATTTGTCTCATTTTCTAATACCTGAACGTGCCTCACTACATGTTAACTAAATCTAAATGAATTTATGTAGCTCACTCTAAAAATAATGATCGGCGGCGCCTTTGATCTTAGCACTTCTTAGAACTGTTTATTATGAAGACAAGAGGCCATGAAATCATACCAACCTAAATTTCACGAAACAGGCACGCACTAAACTTTACCATCATCTTGTAACTCATTTTATAAGTAAGAAAAAGGCAAGTTTTACTATTGAAACTGCTTACAAACAGTTTGCAACATTAAACATAACATAAAATGGCACATTCTGTGGTTACCCTATTGGTATGATTTATGCTTGCAGGTTATTACTCATTACCGAGTAACCCAATACTCCTGTACTCGACAGCATCAGACATACGAATGGTCAACACATCTAGACTTAATAAAGTGAATACAATCATAAAAGATCTGGAATCTGGCTCGGCAGTTGATTTCTTGTATAGGAAGAAGTTAATATGCTGGTCCGATCAGACTGCTGAGTTGATACAATGTACTAATTATAATGATACACATGTAGGAGAAATCGTAAGTATTCCTGACTGTATATTACAAAATTTGTAAAAGATATAACTATCTAACAAAACATATTTAAAAAAAAAAATTGATAAACTATCAATTATTTTCTGTTCTTTTAAATATTGTTTCTATGCATAAAAAAATTAATAGTTTGTTGTGTTGTAAAGCAGGATTAAATCCCTTCACAATCGCTGTGATTATGTCACAGATAGACAGAAACTCTTTACTGTGTGCATTAGAAATTCAAAATTAAAATAGTTACAGGAACTATAACTTAGTGATTCAAATGGTGTCTTTATAGATACAAATTCAAAAAATTATTTTCAGGCAAATAAAACACCTATTTTTAAGTTTCATGATTCTGATATTTGTGATGTACCTTGTCGGAAGCAATTACATTAATAGTAGCAGCAAGCAGATAAACATTAATTAGCCATTGTAATAATTTATTTTACAGAGTAGAATAGTGTCAGAAGGACTAATAACTCCAGCTGGTATAGCCATAGACTGGTATACAGAAAAGATCTATTGGACCGATGGAGAGACAAATAGAATAGAAGTTATTAGCATAGAACAGAAATACAGGAAGGTCCTGTTCTGGTCTGAGGTGGACCTCGCTCGTGCCATTGCGGTTGTTCCTAAAGAAGGGTAGGAAATACTTCACTTGTTTTTCAAACAATTTGGTGGTAGCCTCTAGCTCCATAGTCATTAGCATTCATTAACTACTAAACCGGTTGAGTATATTTTCTACTGATTTCCTGATTATTAATTTAGTTTTATTTGTCAGGTTGTTATTTTGGACAGATTGGGGTGAAGTTCCTAAAATAGAGCGAGCTGGTATGAATGGCGACCCTTCTACTCGCAAAGTCATTGTCAAAGAAAACATTTTTTGGCCCAATGGCATCACAATAGATTACGAAAATAATTTTATATATTGGGTTGATGCACAGTTGCATTTCATTGATGCAATAGACTATAATGGAGAGAATAGACGAAGAATAGTGAAGACTGGACTAGTTTACCCATATGCAATAACAGTGATTAATGAAAAGCTATTTTGGACTGATTGGAAGACTTGGTAAGAGATTTACAGACACATTATTGTGAGTTAAAAAAGGGCAGAGAATAATTAAATGGTCCCAGAAACTATAACACATATATATAATAGTACTTTTAAACCTCTTTAAATTACTCAGTACATAACACTTTAATTCAATTCAATTATCATTTATACACATAAATAGGCTAACATACAGATCTTTTAAAATTAATATAGGTACATAAGTCCTTCCTATTTTGCCATGACTCGACATGTGAACATACTTTTCAAAGATAAATAATAGTACTAATTAGTCACAAAAACAAAACAATGGGTATATTAAAAATAATATTTAAATTACAAGTTGTTCCGTAAATGTATTGTCTAAAATAATTTTATTCCATTTATGTGAGTCATTCACCTTATCAGCTGTTTAAACTTTATTTTCAAGGCCAAATCTCCAATGTTTATTTTCAGGGCAATCCATGTATGGGACATGTCAACAAATGGTCCCAAAGTGAAGGAATTGATCCAATCAAAGCCTGTACCTGTAGATATTAAGGTGTATGATGATAGTCGACAGAAGATGCCCGAAGGAGACTATCCATGTAAAACTAAAAATGGTGGATGCTCACACTTGTGCCTTTTAGCTCCTGGAGAACCAGGTATTTATTAAAGCCATACTTATTACTAATACAAGCTGCACACAACTACTGGATGATTGACAATTATAATAAGATTATTAAGAAATTAATTTTAATACCTTATCTTCAGAATGACTTGCTGTATTGTAAAGACAGATAGAGATATAAGGATATATTTACTATTGATTAGTTATGGCAAAACTAAAAGTTGGGAGCTATACAGATACTTGATATATTATTATATAGAATTACTTATCCATTATAATATACATAAATAGCATAGAAGGTTAAGTATGACTAGGTTAGGTATATTACTTATGTTCTTAGCATGTTGTTGACAAAAAATTACTCTACTATTTTGCATTTGCCGAATGCAATTTTTATTAAAAAAAAAATTACATTCCAGGTTATTCTTGCGCCTGCCCAACCGGTGTGAAACTAAAAGACGGCAGCAATACAACATGTTTCAATACTCCTCAGTCCATGTTGATCATTGCACAGCGTGCAACCATCTCCAAGATATCACTAGACTCCCCAGACTTCACCCCTTATGCTCTACCACTAAAAGACTTGAAGAGAGCACAGACAGTGGATTTTGACCCTAAATCAGAGTACATTTACTGGACTGATAACTTGGTAAGCATAAACAAGCGTCAGATATGTGAGGTCATGATGTATAAAATAGAAGTTGACTGTACTGATAATGAAATTCCTTTGTTTATTAAACTTGCAATAAAAGGTACATTTTATACATACATGTCATATTTTAATTTAGCAACTGTCTTGTTCATCATTTGGTAGTAGTTATGCTTCGAGAGATAAAAGGCATAGGTTGGATTTCCAATCAGATTTGTATTCTGTATGAATTATAAGTACCTAGGTATTTAAAAAGTATATACTTAATATGTAAATTGTAGTTCTATTTGGTCCCTAAGTACAAACTTGGCTTAGTTTGGGGCTAGGCTGTGCTGTGTGAAATGACCTCTGATATAATTATAAGTATATTTTTATAATTTACATGTATATATGTTAATTGTATATGACATTATTACATTACATTTTTACTAGAAGTAACAAGTTATCTACTTATTTATTTGGAAGACCAAAAGATACAGGTGAAAAACTTACATAACTCTTTGTAATGTGTTTCTACTTTTCAATGTATTGGTGTACCTTTAAATAAGAATTAATAATTACTTATTATTAATTTACTTTATTGTAACCAGACACACACAGCTCCTATGCGCCAAACATTTCCATAAGATCCGTAACATTTCCGCATTGGACAACATGTTAATAAATCATGGTGGATATTATTTCCAGGCTAAGACAATATCACGGGCACGTCTCGACGGCAGTGAGCAGTCTGTGGTGGTGCAGAGCAACGGCTTCCCCGACAGCATCGCCGTGGACCCGCTAGCGAGAAATATTTATTGGACCGACCCTGTTACTGACACCATCAATGTTGCGCGCCTTGACGGCTCTTACAAAAAGGTAAAAGTTACATCATTGCAATCGCAATTTCAATTTACTTGGTAGTACATCTCCTTAGCAGGAGGTTGTCTAGCAACCACTGCAGTACTAGGTATTCTACTGCCAAGCAGTATTGTGTAAAAATGACTGTGTTCCACTTTGAAGGGTACTGCTAGTAGCGAATTTACAGATTTGTTGAGGCCAACCATCGAATGTCTCAAAGTGAGCGCCAAAGCAGCGATTCCCTGGACTTTGTTTTGTTACTCAAAGTTCTGTACATTGCTGCAATGATCTTGGAAATGCGTTATCACTTACCATCAGGAGAGCATTTTGATTGTCTCTTACTTTGCATTAAAAAAAAACATCAAAATAATGTCGTGTACTGCAAAATTCAATCCTAAAGGCGTAGATCATTTTATAAACACAACTCACTAGGCCGACCTGTACAGCACATTAAGTCTGACACTAGGGCTGGCCAATCATCCTATACAAACTTACTTTTATTTTTCAGATTATAATCCACAATGATCTATATGAACCTCGCGCTATAGCTCTCCACCCGACTGCTGGTTGGATGTTCTGGTCTGATTGGAATGAGAAACGTCCCAAAATAGAACGAGCTTCCCTCGATGGCACTGAAAGAACTTTATTGGTGGGTGAACGAGTGGCCTGGCCTAATGGTATCGCGCTGGATCTATTAGCGAATAAACTGTACTGGGGTGATGCTAGGACACACAAAATTGAGGTTAGTAATAATCTAGTACCTTTAAACGAGCAATTCTTGTGTATATATATATATATATAATGTCATGTCACAGTCTGAAACTAACATCACAACATCAATAACAATCAATCAATATCAACATCATAACTAATGTCACTTAACACAAAACACCCCAAGCGGGACGTCAGTGCAGGACTTATCGCCCCCACGTCACTTAACATAAAAAAAAAAAATATAATAATTTAAGTACTCATTTACTGGCTATTCTTTTTTTTTATTATTTATTTATTTATACATAAAGACAATTCCTAATTGAATTTATTAAATTGTAATGGGTCGAACAAGACTCTCTCCTGATAGTACAAATGCCTGTCCATGACCATTGCAACGATACACAGAACTTTGAGTAGTAAAACTAAGTCCAAGGCATCGCTGCTTTGGCGCTCATTACTTTGAGACTTGATGATTAGTCTCAACAGCCATTACAACATTAGTCTAACATAACAACAACATTGCATAACAACATTGTATATCATGATCTCTTGAAATCTTTAATACTAATGTTTTTTTATTTTTCGTTTTCTTTTGTTTTAAAGATATGTTATATGTATCTATGTCTATTGTTGGTGAACTACAATAAGGTTATACATAATGTCTGGTGTTTTTTTTTTAGGTGTGTAACATGGACGGGACACATCGCAAAGAGTTGCACGGTAGCGAGATCTTACACATATTTGGGCTGTCTCTACTCGGGGACTATCTCTACTGGACCGACATGCAGAAACGGACTCTCGACAGAATTAATAAAGACACCGGTATGCATAATCTAATTTGTATTTCTTCATTCTAAGAGCATTAGCAATTTTCAAATGTTTTTTTTAATTACTTCAAAATGTAAACTAAAGGTTGTTCAACAATTCTAAAAAAAAAAGTATTTTTCTTACAAATACTTTGTAATTACAAAGTCAAATATTTTTTTTACGACTAGGTCATAACACAATAGTTTGGTAAAAAACTTTGCACAAAACTGATATGAATTTTTAGAAAGACATTATTTCTTTGCAAATAAATATTTTAAATGAATACAAATATTTCATTGTTAACAACAAAGTTACAAGTTAAATTCCATAATATAATTTCAAATGTAAACAATAAATATGTCAAAAACACACATTTCAATGAAAAAAATATATCAATGTCTATATTAATAAGTCAACATTAAAATAATGTCAATATAATAAAATGTCACAAAAATGTATAACTACTTACTAGTATATTAATAATTTTGTTTACCTAGAAAAAAAAAACATATTTACAAGCTGGCATCTAAATCGGAATCTTATTATTTCTAGAAGTTTCTAATCATTGTAATATTGTCTTTTGTCTTCAGGTCTCGAACGCCAGCTGGTGGTAGAACAGATGCCCAACATGATGGGAGTGAAAGCATTCCGCATCGGAGAACCCTTAGGTTCGAATCGGTGCACCGACTCCAACGGAGGATGCTCGCATCTCTGCTTCAATAGACCTACTGACTATGTCTGCGGATGTCCATTAGGTAAATACAGTCTACCATAACTCCTTTGAAACCTACTACTACTACATTACTAGAACATGACCGGACTCAACCAAGATTTACTTTATGTGACTTTGACTACTTATTTAACTTGTTTTTTTCATAAAATATTTAAATATATCATAACATTTATTGCATATAGTGCGATGCCAAAAACATGTTCTGTTCTGTTCCTACGGTGCAACAACAACAAGGATTTGTGAGTCTCCTTCCTTTACAAGTCTCTGTCTACTCTGTTAGTGTCTATCTCGATGACTTTGCCCAAATCTGAACCAGTGGCGTAGCGTGCCTTGGATGAAAATTAGTTGGGGGCCCAAATGAAGGGCAGTGAAGTAGCTTGCTATAGATGGGCCCTGTATCAAGATTTGTCGGGGGCCCTTCTACCAGACTTTCGTTTCATAGCTCCATGGGAGTCTAGTTTATTATTCTTTCACAAACTTGTTAACGAACATATAATCAAACGAAGTCTAACTCTGGTCGTCCGTTGTTGCTGCGGCCTGAAGGCTTACGAATCTTTGCTTATACATAATGGGGCCCCCGGAATACAGGGGCCCCATTGATACGGCTGATACGGCAGTAGCTACGCCCCTGTCCTGAACCCAAGCCTGGTTAAAAGAGGAAGGTTCATTGATAGACTAACTCATCGTGGTAACGAGAAAGCCTATAGAGTAGTTCATATGGAAGGAAACTGGATAGAAGAAGAACCAACGGTTAACTAACATTACATTATAAAATAAATAATATTCTAAAATGGAGACCACGTATTGTAGGATGGCCTTTGACATTTACTTTGGAAAATAACCTTACCTTTCAATTTTCAGGCTTAGAACTGAGTCGTGATCACAAGACCTGCATAGAACCAGAGGCGTTTCTCTTGTACAGCCGTAAGAACATCATCGGCCGCATCAGTATAGAAAATGAAGGGAACGATGCTGTCTTACCGATCAAAGAGCTGAAGGAAGTCAGGTAAGAATGGCTAGTAACACTTATTCATGAAACATCTGGAATTTGTTTGTACTGAGATGACATTCTCAATGAACAATAAATTAGTGAGCATTCCTTACAACATTTTCCTTTCATATTTAAAAATAACATTAGAAATATTAAAATCGTAACATGTCAATATAATGGAAATGAACATTTAACCTTAGAACTTTGTAGCGATGATAGCTCAGCGGTTAGTGCGGTCGATTCGCATGCCGAAGGGCGTGGGTTCAAACCCCACTAATGAGCTTGAGCTGCCGGTGTAGGAAAACATCGTGAGGAAACCATAGCGTGGGTACTTTCTAGTACTCGGCTGGCTACCACCCTCAAATTGAAAATCTGCCGCCAAACATCTAACGGTGTGTTCCGGCAGCCTCACTTGCGAGCCAGTTCCATTCCAAGCTAGGTGTGTTTACCACCTTCGATCACACCGTCTCTTAACATCAGGTGAGCTGTGGTCAAACACCTAGCCTGTCAGCCATAAAAAAAAATTATATATATAATAAATAATAATAATTTATAATTTTCACTGTGACAATATTTAACAATTGTTCGATACACACATAGTTATATATTATATACTACATACAAACATAGATAGATAGATAACTCTTTACTGTTTATACCAAGATTACAGAACAGAAATAATAAAAACATATTACATTCAATTTAAGTGCAACAATTGGTGGCCTTATCGTTTAGAGCGATCTGTTTCAGGCAATCTTGGTATAGATAGTATCGGTAAAACGACAAAAATTGTAAAAAGTTTTGATACTGCCAAGTAAATAAATGTATATCAATATATTTATATAACAAAAATCTCGCCACTTTCTCCCGTTGTAGAGCAACAAATGTTATTGTTTCTTGTTGAATATTCCCAGTGCATTAGCGGTTCACATGGCTGGCAACAAGATCTACTGGTCCGACTCCAAGACAAAGACGATCAACCGGTGCTCCATCAACGGCTCTAATATGGAAAAGATTCTGGAATGGACCGGCCTAGTCGAAGGTAATTTTTACTTTATAATCTAAACAATGATTTCACACACACTCATATCAAAATATTGCAGGAGTTGAAAATAGTTGCACTGATTTTTTAAATAATAAGATTTGAGAATTGTAACAGCAGTAGTGTGCTAACATTAATGTGTTTGAGATTTACAAGTTAACATCTCAAATTAATATTTGCTAATGCGAAGTTATCTCTTACTACTTGGTGGTAGATTTCCTTAGCAGGAGGTCGTCTAGGTAGGTACCACCGCAGTACCAGATATCCTGCCGGCAAGCAGTAGTGTGTAAACATTACTGTGTTCTGGTTTGAAGGGTACTGCAGCTAGCAAAATTACAGGGCTATTGAGACTGACAATCTAGTCTCAAAGTAATGAGTGCCAAGGCAGCGATGCCCTGGACTTTGTTTTACTACTCAAAGTTCTGTGTATCACTGCAATGGTCATGGACAGGCGTTGTCTCTTAAGAGGAAACAAGTCGTCATTTTCTTCATACAAAAGTTTTCCCCATTTTCCTTCCAGGATTTTAATACTAGAGCAATAATTTTTAGATGGAAGAAGATACTTGCTAGTTTCATGCCCCTCTGTTTTGATTTTTTGATATATGTTTTTTTTATAAGAGCTAGGAATTTTCAAAAATCTTAAAATTTACCTAGTTTCAACGCTATGTTTCAACGTCCAAATTCCCAATCTCATAGACATAATCTTAAAAAAATAAAACGCACAGGCAAAGAACACATCCTTCTTATTTACTTGTTAAACGAAATACTAAAATCGGTCTAATTTTAGAGGAGGAAACAGAGGAATACGAAACCTCGATTTTGCTCATTTTATTTCGGGTTAATGAGCCCGAGGTGCAGTTGTCCCTTTCGCTCAGTATGTACGCGGGTGCTGCGTGTGGCGCGTCAGAAATAGCTTGGTGAAATTCCTAATTTTCAAATGTCTCAGTTGACTGCTTTCCTCTTAACATCAGGAGAGCGTCTCGTTCGTCTCATTAGTGTTACATTTAAAAAAAAAGAATGTTTCGTTCGTCTCATTATTGTTCATCCTAAAAAACCCAGTTCTTAATTCTGTCTTATCGTACACACTGTTTCTGACATCATTTGTTTTGTTTAAACTTAGGACGAGACTAAGGTCATTAATTTTTCAGGACTAGCGATTGACTGGTCGAGCCAGAACATGTACTTCACGGACACGGCGACGCAGCGGATAGAGGTCGCCCGCCTCGACGGCTCCAGCCGCCGGCCGCTCATATGCACGGGGCTCAAGAAACCAAAGAGCATTGTGCTCGATCCTAAGAGAGGGTAACTATCACTGTACAGTGTGATCCCAGGAAATGTATTAATAATTCTTCATCCAGTGTTAATCTATCTAATACCTTTAAACGAGCAATTCCTGTATATATATATATATATATATTATATGTATAATCTGAATCTCGGAAACGGCTCCAACGATTTTTACGAAATTTAGTATGCAGGGGGTAACGGGGGCGATAATGCGATCATTTTGAGAAAACGAAAATAAAAACTGAGCGAATCTCGTCATCCAGGTACTAACTGTTAATAAGATATCCACTATAACACGTCGAAAAAAAAACAATTGTTTCATAAGAAAGTGTCATTAACAACGAACAACAACTGACCTTGATTGACTTCAATAAGACAACCATTGGTTTTGTGTTTGATCTCCATTTCTCCTGTTGTAAGATATTTGGATTGAGGAGTTGGAAGCCGAAGTTTACATAATATTTTATTGTTATTTGCAAAATTTCATAAGAATCAGTTCAGCGGAAATTTTCCAAATTTAGTGTTTTATCGAGAGTTTGTGTATAAAATAGTGGTATTATGTTCATCAAGTGCCGAATTACAAGCGCAAGTGTGGGAAACTGATATAATGCGGTGAAACATGACTTTTCGTGTTGCTTCCAAAACTCCATCGATGCTTATAGTAAAGTGGCCACTACTTTACTAATGCATGACTAGATTTGACTGGCACAGACTGGACTTTGACTATAAACATAAAGAAACTGAAGACTGCACACAAATTACAGAAACATTGAAACTGGCAGAATGCACAATAGAGTGCGATGCCAAGAAAAAAGAGAAAAAAAAACGTTTAAAAAACTAAATAGCCTGAACATACAGAATGGCACCACCTAGATGACACTAGAAAATATACCATTAAACGTATTAAAAAATTTAACCGACTTCAAAAAAGGAGGTTCTCAATTCGACTCGTTTTTTTTTTTAAATAATGTTTGTTACCACAGAACGTTCGACTGGGTGAACCGATTTTGATGATTCTTTTTTTATTTGAAAGCTGGCGCTTCCCTTGTAGTCCCATTTCAATTTGGTTCAGTTCTGACAATTGCATCCATGAGAAAACCATAAGTCGTTTTTTTTGGTAAAATTGTACATGTCTTCATTATTTTTATACATATTCCAGATACATGTACTGGTCAGAGCTAGGGTTAAAGTGCATCAAACGCGCTGCGATGGACGGGTCCAACCCCACCATACTACTCGACGCCGTCAGTCGAGCGCACGCGCTAGCCATCGACAGCCGAAACATATACTGGGCGGCGCTGGACCCTCCCGCACTCGGCACCGCCAAGCTGGACGGCACGGGAAGGAAGATGCTAGCCACCGACGTCACAATGCCGTACGCACTGACTTTGTATGGAGACAGGATGTATTGGGGCGATTGGAACACTGGTGAGTCTTATTTCTTGCAACATTATGGTTCAAAGTCGTATATTGTACTAAACAGTTGCAACATGTAGTCCCCATACGCATGTATACTACAAAAAATTACTCACTTTATTTCAGAAATGTCAGATTACACTTAGCTACACAGAACGATAGTATTGAGCCAAAGCCACATAGCATTACATAATATGGAAAAAAATAATTCGTACAGTTTTTTTTAATTTTTATGGCTGACAGGCTAGGCGTTTGACCACAACTCACCTGATGTTAAGTGACGTTGTGGTCGAAGATGGTAAAGCACACCTAGCCTGGAATAGGACTAGCTCTCAAGTGAGGCTGCCGGAACACGCCATGCGACGCGAACACATGGCGATTTCACCCGCCATCGGCTTTTAAGGCGTCTTGTTAACCTTTTGAGCGCCAAAGTCACCTATAGCCTAGCACTTGCGGGTCCTGTGCGCCAACGACGTCTATACGCGACAAAAAACCCGGCCCACAATAATATGAAATAAAAATATTGAAAAATTATTACTGGTATTCTAATTCAACATTCCTCAATATAGAATATCTCAGCAACATATGAGTATAAAGAAACAAGTCTCTAGAGCCACAAGTACTTAGAAATACTAAAATAAAAAACATGGATTCTTATTCAAGTAATTTGTTTACTTTGGGCCTTGGCGTACAGGACACGGGAATGCGTTTGTGGCGTGGCGCTCAAAAGGTTAAATAGCCTTTAATGTTCCTCAAATGAGCTATCAAATAAAAAAAAAACAGAAATTAGTGCTTTAAAACAAACTATTTCGCTTCATTATATTAGTATAGATAAACAATAAAAAATTATATTATGCTAATATATTAGATAGGTCGTTGGTTTTCTACCGGATACATTTCGGAGAGTGTGCACTTGAATTGCACAATTTGGTTCCCCCTGCACTTTTCTACTACCGGACGGCCAGACAAACGCAACCAAAACGTCATCCGTACATGGTGGATGTTCCCCATGTACGCACAAAGCGTTTTGATTCCACTCTTTTTATTCGCACAGCGAGGTTGTGGAACTCTGCCGGAGTCTGTGTTCCCTGTTAGGTACAATATGTGTGCCTTCAAACCTAGAGTACATAGATTTCTCCTAGGTAAGCGTGCTCCATCTTAGACCGCATTACTGCGGTCATGTACATATTGTTTTTTTTTAAAAGATACTCTTTATTGTGAACATCAGAACTCTTAAAATCAGAGAAATTAAAAATACAATACAAAGAAGAAATTTAAGAGCTAGCACAAATATAATAGTATTACCCGTATGACCGAGCTTTGCTCGGTTTTTCATTGCCTGAAAACACGGATAAAACGACGTTTTCTAAAAACGAAATCTAGCTAGATCAATTTATCGCCCCCGAAACCCCCTGCATGCTAAATTTAATGAAAATCGTTGGAGCCGTTTCCGAGATTCAGCAAATATATAAATCAAAATCAAAAGTCATTTATTCAGTTTAGGCCCTGGTAAAGCACTTATGAACGTTAAGTTACATGTTTGAATCTACCACCGGCTCGTAATTACACTTCAACTGAGAAGACTCCGAAATTAACAAAAAATGTTGTTAACAACGAACTCCTATCGGCTCATTACTGCAGTTCCACGTAACCCTGTATTAGTGATGCCAACTTTTTCAAATAATTATTTTGACATATTTTTAATTATCCTTTCTCAGGTTTAGTAGAAAGCGCGAACAAAACAGACGGCTCCGACCGTCGCGTCCTCCATTCATCCCTCGACTACATATCGACGCTGGCGACGGCGGGGCGCGGCGCGCAGGGCGCGGGGGCGTGCGGCACGGGGAACGGGGGCTGCACCCACCTGTGCCTGCCGCTCCCCCCGCCGCGCGCGCCTCGCTGCGCCTGCCCACAGCATTACAGACTCAGGGCCGACAACGTCTCGTGTGCCGGTATGTATCTTTGACTACTTTGTTTTTGACTACAGCTCAGTGATTTTAAGTGTAAATGATAAATGTGCCTAGCTTATGTTTGTTAATTCTCACACTGCACTGATTTTATTGGTAGAAATATATTTATAGCCGTGATTTAGCCAAATATACCATATATACTACAAAACTATACTGTTGATACTCTCAATGACAATAGATCTAAATGTACTATTAAATTCTATCTGAACAGATTGTAATCAATTCGGAATGTCCATCGCATACCGGATTTAGTATTAAGTTTGCTATATGAATAGCTTAGTGGTTAGCGCGGTCGGTTCACAAACCGACGGGCGTGGCATCAAAACATAAAAATTAGCTTGAGGTACAGGTGAAGGAATACAAGCGAGTTCCATTCCAACCTAGGTGGCTTTACCATCTTCTACCACACCGCTACTTAATAATAGGTGTTTACCTATTAGCGTATTATAAGTTGATAATATTGGGCATTGCCCTACAATGACCCCCAAAACCGCTTCGGTCATGAATGAAAACCATCCAGCTAGGTCACTGTTTACGCTAATGTGGCAACACTCAATTGAGAGTAAGGTATAAATTGTCTAAGTATTTATTTCCCAGAGCCAGAAGAATACCTGCTATTCGCTCAGAAGAACGCCGTGGGCCGCGTGATGGTGGCCAACGGAGAATGTATGGACGCGTACATTCCACTCTCTGGCCTCAAAAACGTCAAGACTATCGACTATGATCCTGTTGATAAGTAAGCAATTTAACTGCATTCACTCGTTTCTGTAATAAAATATAAAAACACTAACAAACACACAAAGTGCGATGCCAAATATGAAGAAAAAAAATACTTATAATAAATATATACTTATAATACTTTTCAGACAACTGTACTGGATGGAGGATGACGTCCCGACGATTCGTCGCGCGCCCCTTTCTTCCTCCCCAACTTCCGCTGTCACTGACGCGGCAGTCGTCATTTCCGGTCTATCTCGTCCCGCTCACATGGTGCTAGACGTCATTGGCAGGACCCTGTATTGGACTTGCAGTGACACTGACTCCATCAACGCTACTTCGCTAATAAACGCGTCGGATGCTGGAGTAGTGCTGAAAGGAGACAATATGATGCCGAGGCATTTAGCGTTCCATCACACTAAGAGGTACAGCCTTAGTAATCACAAATTGCTAAATTAAAAAAAAATTGTCAATACTGTACTTTGTATTTAATTTAAATTAAAAATGTGTTCTCTTTTTAACAAATTCGCAAATCGTATTTTGCTATTTGAAATACCAATTAAGATTTACCGCAAATACGCCCAGTACGTCTTGACGTCTAAATGACGTCACGGCGTGTGAAATAATCATATAGGTAATATCTATGTATGGCGGTTGTTCCATGAAAATATTAATAACAGCAATGACATTTCGCACGGCGTGACGTCACAATCTGGTCTTTATTTTAAATCGTCTCTTTTTCTTTCAGGATCCTTGTATGGAACGACGTTGGCCTCGGCGCCATAATGCGCAGCAACGTAGACGGAACCTCGCGTGCTGAACTGGCCCGAGCGCACAACGCGACAGCGCTTACTATCGATCAGGCTTCCGCCACGGTCTACTGGGCTGTGGGGAGACAGATACACGCCGTGGACATCGACGGAACTAACAAGTCAGTGTTATAGCAAAAACGTTTATAATTTTAGCAGCCCTATGTATATACAAGTATATATCTATATCTTTAAACGAGCAATTCTTGTATAATAATAATAATAATAATAATCTTTATTGACCATAATACATAAGTACTAAAATTTACAGTGGTCCCTGCACTAAGCTAAAGCTTGTATCGCAGGAGGCCATACACATGTTAACAATGGTTTGACTCATGGGCTAAGAATAATATAATAAATATATACTTATAATACTATAAAATATATATCACAAGCATCATGCGTGTGTGTGTATTTGTGTGTGCGTGTGTATGTGTCTGTGCGTGTGTGTATATGTATGTGAGTGCGTGCATGTGTGTATGTATGTGCGTGAGTACGTTGAGCTTGCTAAAGAGTTAAAGAGTTTGGTAAAATGTTTTCTGTTTGTGTATAGTCAAGACCGAGAAGCCATTTTTCCAGAAGTCTTTTGACTTCTCTGATTGAGCTACTTAATAGATTTATCAAAAATGTCAAAAAAAATCACGATTTACAAATAAATCAAATAATCAAAACATTTCTACAATATAATTGACAACAAAGAATCAAGTCAAACTTAGGCGTTACGCTACTGTAATCAAAAACGTTTGTTCGTGTTACTGTGATCAAAAAACGTTTGGTCGTATGAGTAAGCGTCATAATCAACTATTAAAATTTTTAAAAAATCATGAACAATTATTTTTTTGGCTTAATTTATATGCTTCTGTAAAATTTGTATTTTGGCATTAACGATCTTTTTTCTCCAAAGTATTCAAAAATTCAAGTCGTGAAATTCAGATGGCGGGTGTAACCGTCGGGCACAGGCAGTGGGTAATACAGATTGTATCGGCAGACGAGTGGTGTGGCAAGGCGGCTGGGTCGGCTCTCTGGCGGCCGTCGGGCAGTGGCTGTACCTGAGTGGTGGCGAGCGCACGCTGATGCGGCTGCCGCTGCACAGGCGCGACGCGCCCGCCGCGCCCGTGCCGCACCTGGCGCGGCAGCAGGCCGCACACGCCGTGCACCCGGTACGTATCTACAACGACTTAAACCATAATCTTATTTTACATGGACTAGCTAACAAACAACGCAAATCAGTATCACTACATAGTATAAAACAAAGTCGCTTTCTCTGTCCCTATATCCCTATGTATGCTTAAATCTTTAAAACTACGCAACGGATTTAGATGCGTTTTTTTTAAATAAATAGAGTGATTAAAGAGGAAGGTTTATATGTATAACTAGCTGTGCCCCGCGGTTTCACCCGCGCTAGATGCCTACGTCATAGTAGCTTTATGCATGCAAAGTCTCAGCCCGATCGGTTTAAAATTGACAAAGTTTCATACAAACTTTCATCCCCTATTTTATCCCCTTGGGGGTAGAATTAATCAAAATCCTTTCTTAGCGGATGCCTACGTCATAACATCTACCTACATGCCAAATTTCAGCCCGATCCGTCCAGTGGTTTGGGCTGTGCGTTGATAGAGCACTATGTCAGTCAGTCAGTCACCTTTGAGTTATATATATTTAGATAACATCCATTAAGTAGTGGAGAAATACTGTTATTTTTAGGTTTATACCCGTGCGAAGCCGGAGCGGGTCGCTAGTACTAAATAAGTCAAATTCAAATGTAAATATAGGTACAGGTCAGGTCGAACATACAAAAGTAGGCATCTCTATATTCAGCTTTCACTAGGCGTGCAAAATACAAATAAAATTTATATAACATTAGATTAAATAGTTATTGAGTTTAATTAAAATAGTAAGTATATTGTATTCTTCATCTAAATAAAACAGGTCATAAGCTTAAAATATAAAAGAAATGTCAAAATATAATTAACAATATCAAATGTCATGGAGAATATAAAACAATCATAAAATATTATTAATTATTTCTATTATTACCACTCAAACATTCTTGTCAACTAAGAAATCTCGTATTGAGTAGTACACCTTATCTAGGAGAAACTTCTTTAATGTAGCTTTAAATATTGAATGTGAGTTTACATCTTTAATCGTCATTGGTAATTTGTTATAAATTTGTATACCCATACTGAATGTACTGCTACTGTATAGTTGGGTTCTACTAGTCACACTGAGTAATTTGTTCTTATGCCTAGCGGTAGAAGGAGTAGCATACTCCTTCAGCTCGATAAGGATAAGTGCATAACACAAAAGCAATAAAAGTTATCACTTATGCAAGCTTGATTAGTGTACGTCCCAATTTCAATAATAATGTAAGCCTAAAATAAGATTTTTAAAAAGTTACAAAAGAAAGTAATGGTTCATGTGTTTTTTTATGTATGTTTTATTATTCTGCCATAACATTTAATGGCTGAACCGATTTTGATGTATCCCTACATCATCCTGAATTAAACTGGCTATTTTTTAACACAGTAGTGATTTTTTTGTTTCATGCAATAAATTGTTGTTAATAACTTTTTAGTTGTTTAGTGCTAAGTACCATATAACTTTCACTTGTCAAATAGTTCAACCATAAATTGTATTGTAGCCGTAGGACACTTTTCTTTATGAACAGAGTATTATAATAATAAATAAGTAATAAATATCTTAGGACATTACACACAGCATCATCTGACCCCGAAGTAAGTAAAGCTTAGTGGTCAAATAACTGATAGATTACTTAAATACCTTTTTTTTTGTAAATACATACAGATCACCTAGACACAGAACAAACATTCGTTTATACCACAAAATGTTTTGTCCTCGGCGTGAATCGAACCCACGCCCTACAGCTCTTAAAGCAGATATACTACCAATGAGCCAACAGGGCTGTCAAAGTCAAGTAAGGGTAATTATAAATTTACTTATTTAAACAGGTGAACCGAGTGCACCCGTGCTTCGGCGGTGGGGGCTGCGGAGCGGCGGCGTGCGACGCTGGGGGCGCGTGCGGGTGCGGGTTCCGTTGCGCGCGCGCCGCGCCGCCCTGCCGCCCGCACCACTTCCACTGCGATCGCGAGACTGAACACAAGTGCATACCACTGCATTGGAAGTAAGTTATTATAAACGCTACCCCAAAATATATGCAACTTGTGTTAGTATTCTTACTTATGCATTCTGGCCTAATTGGACAGTAAGAGCATAGATACTGGCGGCATGTGTAAGTAAGAGTGTAATGACTGAATGTGAAAACAAAAACATACTGATGGTAAGATAATATTTACTGAATGTGTAAGTAAGAGTGTACTGGCTGAATGTGAAAATATGAGGATACTGACAGAATATGTAAGTAAATTCACATTTACTGAATGTACAAGTACTGGATGAATGTGTAAGAGCATAGTGAATTTGTTAGTAAGAGTATCCTTATTATAAGTTAAGCATTGATACTAGACAGGGGAAAATACATTGAATTCATATAAAAATTCCATCTGTCATTCATCTTCGGCGACGCGCCGGTGCGGGCTCGGGTCACTTAAACTTAATCTAGTAAGCACAAGTGAAAACTTTTTTGCCTTTTGTGTTATCAATTATATCCTATTTATTTTACCAGTTAGCAGCTGTTCGTATTCCATATAAAATAAACTAAAAACCAATAGTTATAATAATTTACGAAAGAAGCATTATAGGTTTTTACATATTTAAGAATATCAGTAAGGTGAACAATACTTCGTCTGACATGTACTAAACAGTAATTTTGTCACTTTTTTTTGTGTAAAAGTAATGAGACGAGCAAGACTATCTCCTGATGGTAAGAGATTACAGCGATACACAGAACTTTGAGTAGTAAAACAAAGTCCAGGGCATCGCTGTTTTGGCGCTCACTACCTTTCAGACCCTCATTGGTTAGTGTCAACAGCCCTGTAATTTCGCTACCTGCAGTACCCTTCACAGACAGCAATGTTTACAGACTACGGCTTGGCGGCTGAATATGCTATCTGTACTGCTATCTTAACAAATACTCAACATATATAATAACGAATATTTGTTTGTGTTTAGATGCGACGGTCAGCGTGACTGCGCGGACGGCTCGGACGAGCAGTGGTGCGGCGCGTGCGCGACGGGGCTACGGTGCGCTGACGGGGCGTGCGGCGCCGCGCTCTCCTCGTGCAGCACCGGCGCCTACTGCGACACCAGCCCGCTGCCCAACGCCTTCAGGTACCCGCCGCCACTGTGACGTCACACTCGCGGAGAGCGCGATACCACGCTCTCAAATTATTACATGCTTTCAATTATTGTTTTTCCTAAATGAATTATAGTTATTATTTTTTAGGGTTCATAGTTATTGTTTTTCAGGGTTCATAGTTGTTTTTTAGGGTTTATAGTTATTGTTTTTAGGGTTCATAGTTATTGTTTTTTAGGGTTCATGTTTATTGTATTTTAGGGTTCATAGTTATTGTTTTTCAGGGTTCATAGTTGTTTTTTAGGGTTTATAGTTATTGTTTTTAGGGTTCATAGTTATTGTTTTTTAGGGTTCATGGTTATTGTATTTTAGGGTTCATAGTTATTGTTTTTCAGGGTTCATAGTTGTTTTTTAGGGTTTATAGTTATTGTTTTTTAGGGTTCATAGTTAATGTTTTTTAGGGTTCATAGTTATTGTTTTTTAGGGTTCATAGTTATTGTTTTTTTAGGGTTCATAGTTATTGTTTTTAAGGGTTCATAGTTATTAGTATCGGAATTCCATTACTAAGACTCCGCTGTCCGTCCGTCCGTCTGTCACCAGGCTGTATCTCAAGAACCGTGATAGTTAGACAGTTGAAATTTTCACAGATATTGTATTTCTGTTGCCGCTATTACAACAAATACTAAAGAACAGAATAAAATAAATATTTGAGGGGGCTCCCATACAACAGACATGATTTTTATTCGTTCAGAGCAAGACAACTTCAAAGCATTCCTGTCTTCAGTGTGGTATTTTTAAAGCGACTTTTATTAAGCTCTAAGATTTATTTCAAGATGTCATTATAAAAGCATTGCTTAAAGCCTTTGCTACTTTTCTGTAATCTAAATCTGGGAAACAATAACTTATAGTGTGTGTTCAAGCAATTGTCATCGCTATTATATCATTTTTCGGCTGGTCTGTTAGCTCATTTGGTAGAATATCTGTTTGAAGAGCTGTAAGGCGTGGGTTCGATTCCCACCAGGACAAACAACTACGTGACGATAAATGTTTTTTTTTTTTATCTGGGTGTTCTGTAAATATTATAAATATGTATTTTAAAAAAATGTATAAAAATATTCTATGACTTATTTGGTTCCATAGTACAAGCTTTGTATTGTTTTTTTTTTCCAGATAACTGATATGTAATTACAAAAATACTTTTTTTTTGCAAATACATACTTATAATACATACAGAACACCCAAACACAAAACAAACATTTGTTTATACCATAAAATGTTTGTACTTGGCGGGAATCGAACCCACGCCCCACAGCTCAGGCAGACATACTACCAATAAGCCAACAGGGCTGTCAAACATGGTTGTTTTTGCGAATGGAAAGACTAAATACAAACACAGCTCTGAGCGTCATACTTCACTTAGGTGTGACGAGCGGCTCTGCCTGGCGCCGTCGCTGCTGTGTGACGGGAAGCAGCACTGCTCCGACGGCGCGGACGAGGCGCCCGCCGCCTGCGGCTACCACGCCGACAGCGAACCTGTAAATAATACTTTTTTATTATTGACAGGCTAGGTGTTTGACCACAGCTCACCTGATGTTAAGTGACGGTGTCGTCGAAGATGATAAACACACCTAGCCTGAAATGGAACTGGCTCTCAAGTAATGCTGCCGAATCACACCGTTAGATGCTTGGCGGCAGATTTTCAACTTGAAGGTAGCTAGCCAGCCGAGTACTATTAAGTACCCTACCACCACGCTATGGTTTCCTCACGATGTTTTCCTTCACCGGCAGCTCAAGCTCATTGTTGGGGTTTGGACCCACGCCCTTCGGCATGCGAACCGACCGCACTAACCACTGAGCTATCATCGCTACAAAAACGTTGCAAACCTTTTCCCGGATCTAATTGCTACACAATGCAAAAAACAAAATTACATAGTTTATAGTATAAACTAATTACATTAGGTATTCAGTTTATTTAATCAAGTTAAATGTATAGCGTACTAAAAACTGACAGTTGAAGTTTTCTTAATTATTGGCATCACACTTTGCACATTGTGCCAGTGTCAACTTTTTAAATATTTTCAAATGTCTCAATACAATATAATATAATTTTGAGTAAATATTAGGCACTAAGTAAGTCATGCATTGATAAAGTATGGGCAACTTTACTTCGATTGAATATTGGAAGAAAATATTTATTAAACACTGTATCACTTTCTCACACTCGTTCACGTATTACAGCATCAATAAAGTAATATTACTTCAATACGTAGTGTCGAAAAATACTCAGTTTGTTTTTCTGTTTAGGAAGCGGCTCCGGTGCGTCAGTCGCACGCCCTTGCCGTCTGTGGGGGCGCAGCGTGCGCGGCGGGCGCGGTGGGCGCCGCGTGGGCGGCCGGGAGGCGCTGGCGGCGCTCGCGCGCCCGCCCTCCGCCGCCCATCGCGCTCCCCCTCGTGCAGCACAAGCGCGCGCGCACGCACCACGTGCACACCGAGTGAGTACACGCTTCTTAGTTCTCAATCTCTTACATTTATCGGAGTGGTCGTAAGCGGTAGTACATGGACTCTCCTGGCTGTTGTCATTTCTATGAGAAGAAGTAAGACAGACGAGACGTTCTCTTGCAGGTTTCGTGATTCAAATCGTATTTATATGTTAGTACTTACATGCTTAAGTGTACATACATAGACGTATACAGGTCTTAAAATTATAATGTAAAGCACGTGTCCTCGCTCACAGGAGTACAAATAAAATCAATAGATGAATGTCAAAAGCCATATAAAATAATAAAATCAATACCTATAACTATAATGAACAATTAATAGAATGACATTGCAAAGAAAAAAATACAGACAGCCCTGTTGACTCATTGGTAGAATATCTGCCTTTAGAGCTGTAGGGCGTGGGTTCGATTCCCACTTAGGACAAACATTTTGTGGTATAAAAAAAGTTTTTTCTGTGTCTGGGTGTTTTGTATGTATTTACAAAAAAAAGTTTATTTGTATTCTATTAGTTACCTGGCTTCCATAGTACAAGCTTTGCTTAGTTTGGGGTCAGATGGCGATGTGTAATGTCCTATATACGATATTTATCTACTTCTATTAGTATTAGAAGCCAGACGGTCTCCTGATACCGGAACTTCAACCTAGTATCCCTTCAACACGAGTAAAACTTTTAACCCAGTATACATGTTGTGTATCGCAGCACATCGACTACAACGGAAAGCAACGGTCGGTACCCGCGCCCTACCGTCAACCCGCCGCCGAGCCCGGCCACGGCGTCGAGCGGCGCGGGCGGAGGCGGGGGCGCGGGCGCGGGTGCGGGGGGCAGGCGGCGCGCCTACCGCCACTACCGCGCCATCAACCGACCGCCGCCGCCGACGCCCGCCTCGACCGACGCCTGCGAGTCGGAGCCCGAGGCGCGAGCGCCTCCGCCCTCGCCCGCGCATCACTACACGCACTGACCTCGCCGTACTGACCGAACGTCAACTCACCACCGAGATTGTGACTGCAGCTAACAAAACGTGAAATCAAGATATTTGTTACCGTTATCACCTCTCAGCATTTCGATTTCTATCTGAATATGCATTTACTTGCAGCACTTACATATATATATGCAAGACACAAAAAAAAATAAGTCGATGTGATTTGAAAAGTGCACCTTTTTTTTATTTTATATAAAAAGTTATTTATTTATGAGTACATAGCTGTTAATATAGACAAAAGAAACATTGAAATTAAAACGAAATAAGTTCAAAACCCTAATTTAGTTTTGGAATGGACATTCTTCCAAATCACTTTGAAGTACACTAGATCAAAGTTTTTACTAATCATTCGATGTCATCACCGTGCACGTGGTGGCTTCATTGTGTTGCAGAGATATACATACAGTGTGGATTTACGACCCAGAGAGTAGGTTTAAAGGGTTTAAAACTTTCAATACTTTTTCCAGCAACAAGACAAATCCAAGTAGTCGTAAGTATCTTTTATCCAAGTATCTATCTGAACTTATTAGTAAACTTATCGTATAATTGTGCTATAATGAACGAAGCAATGTAACAATGTTTGTGAAATTTGGAGATGGTGCTATATCACTGTTTGTGCCTCACTAGTGTAGAATAAATCTCTATTGTTTGTAAAATATAGTATAAGTAGCTATGCCAATTGTATATGTAATTTTTTTATAGTTCGTACTTGTAACCTTTGAGACGTTGAAAAACATTCTAGAGATGACTCTATAATTATGTGAGACTATGTCCTGTAGTTATATATTATACTAGCTGTGCCCCGCGGTTTCACCCGCGCTAGATGCCTACGTCATAGTAGCTTCATGCATGCAAAGTCTCAGCCCGATCGGTTTAAAATTGACAAAGTTTCATACAAACTTTCATCCACTATTTTATCCCCTTGGGGGTAGAATTAATCAAAATCCTTTCTTAGCGGATGCCTACGTCATAACATCTACCCGCATGCCAAATTTGAGCCCAATCCGTCCAGTGGTTTGGGCTGTGCTTTGATAGATCACTATGTCAGTCAGTCAGTCAGTCAGTCAGTCACCTTTGAGTTATATATATTTAGATTTATTTTGTATTGGTATCCCTAATCTTCAGTCTCACTATATATTCGGTTGTGTGTATTATTTGCAAAAAAGATTTTTCTCTCTTAATAGTTAAGTATAGGAATATCCCCACGTCTAAATGGGACATAGTCTTGGTGTCAAAATTGTTGTCATTTTCAGTACATAGTTAGTGACATCTCAATGCTTTTTACCAGCTTTACATTACTGTTGCGAATTTGTATTTGCAGCTTATACTACAGAATTCTTCAAACTACAATTTCAAACAATATTCACAACATTTCTTTTCTATATTTTTAACCGACTTCAAAAAAAGAGGTTTCTCAATTCGCCCGTATATATTAACTTCGATAACTTCGTCGTTTATGAACCGATTTTGATGATTCTTTTTTTGTTGGAATGGAGATATCCCAAGGGTTGTACCACGATAAGGAAACCAAGATCTGATGATGGCATCCCAGAGAAATCGAGGGGAATTTACTTTTTAGTTTCCTGTTCTGTTTTTTTTTTGATAAAAATTATACTTGTACAAGTTGTAGTAAATTGATTTAAGAAAGTACTAATTTCTGACAATTTTGTTCCGATTCGAATGAGACATTTAGTTATTATCGAGTCACTAAAGTGAAAGTTGTTTTGTGCATTTTAGAAAAATTGGCTTTTTCTAGGTTTGCTTTGTGATCAAAATTTTCTGAAGAATTAGTTGACGAGTCAAACTTCTTCATTTCAAACTTATTAAGTAGTATGTTGTAGTAAACAAATAATTTTGTATAGAAATGTTAATAATAGATGTTATTTGTATACTTTTGACTTAAGTTTATCATATAACTCGCTTTACATTGTATTCTGACATGTCGACAGACAGATTTGTGACAAATAGTGCCATGATTTATATGATTTTCAGGTGTAAGATGAGAAATATTTAAGTTTCTATTATAATCCTAATGTGGTATAACTAAATAATTATTTGCATTAAACTGTTAACATTTTAAAATTGCATTTGTATAATACCTGACTGAAAACTGAGTGAATAAACTTTTGTACCTGGGTTTTTTGTTTTCGTTAATTTTCTTTTTTTAATAAGGAAATTCTCTCTAAGCTTAATGTAGAATAACCGCCGAAACCTATCAATTATTTTAACATCATTAGCAGGTATTCAAGCCATCACAGATGGTCACGCTAATGGGGTATTTAGAGTTTATAAGACATGGCCAAACGGGCCAAAATTGTTAATTTTAAAAATATTTCTAGTTTCTTCTTTTTTTGTTTTTGACTCCAATCTTCGTACATTTGCCAATGTCAAGTGTTACAATATTTTATGAAAAATCTTAAGTTGAATCAACCAAAAGTAAAGTCCAGTAAAATAAGTCCCTTGTAAAATGTAATTACTTTACTACAATCTTCGATGGAGTTTTGGTAGCAACATTAAATAAAATATTGTCTATTAAAATCATGAGTCATCACATTCACGTGCATAATTCAGCACTTTATGAGTAAAATACCGCTATTATTATATAGAAGTAAGAGTTTATGGACACGCTTGCGAAATAAAAAAGTTATAGAAAATGATACAATGCAGTGACATAAATTTTTCGAGTTTCCGCCAAAAATAATTTGTCTCGTTTGTAACAATTTCGATTTCCATTTCGTCACATTCAGTTGACATTTGTCAGTTGTCACATTTGATTGCCAACCCAACAAATGGGGTAATTTCATGTATCCCGGCAAAACATCTTAGTTTTTCAGTAAATTGTCCTGTAATTATTAATTTCACGTGTGCTGTGCAATGTGTTTTTGATAAGGAATATAGAAAAATCAACATGGATTTATTTTTAACTCTTTGGACCTTTATAATATATGTTTTCGTAGGTGCTGCTACAGTCCTTATTTTGGTAAGTTTATTGTTAATTTTTCACACAAAATTTCTTACATTTTTATTTTAATCACTAATAACATTTATGACTTATTCATTATGTGCTTTATAGCGTATAATCTTGACATTCAACGATACTTTTAGCTTGTAAAATATTTGCGACTTCATGTGCTTTGTTGGCTAATATGAACGCCTTTACCGCTCCTGAATATAAAATATTACGTGTACTTAACACGTAATGTTTTAAATTGACCGGTGATATCATGATAAAAAAAATTTACTTCATCTACACTAGAATTTAGGGTTTTTAACACTTACCGTGAGGATTAATTATTATTATAAGATATTTTTTCGAATTTATTTAAAGGCCTTTGTCGCTAAGCCTAATTATGAGACATAAAACACATAATTGCTTCAGTAAGAAATACATAATGAATATTAAGTTATTTATAATATAAAATCCATATTAATATGAATAATATTAATTTGAATTTCCAGCTATCACTAGTTGTATACATAATAACTGATCCATATCCAGTGGTTATGAGAGATAATGAGGAAGAGACCTACTATGATCCTAAAACAAAGGCAATGCAGAAGTTCCCTCTCATAACTGAGGCTCAGTCTGTGAACCTGACTGTTGTAGTACCAGCTTACAATGAAATGGAAAGATGTGAGTATAAAATAACCTTATCCAATAATATTATAAAGTCTGTCTTGGTGCCAAATATCAGAATTAACATGCTAACAGGCATTATCTTTATATTGATTGCATACAATCCAATGAAAATTCACTCAAAATAGTGCATCTATTGTTTTAACACTTTCCTAGTATGAAGTGGTCGAGGTGAAGGCAAAAAAACAAGTGCAGGCAGTGGCATCATCTAAATTCTGGATGTAACTAAAAACATTGTGATTTACTTTTGTTGTTTTTTTAGCATGTACAATATAGTATAACATAGGCAGATATTATACATATTTATGCATAATATGCTTGGTGCAGAATAGACGGGATATTGGATTTGGGATTTTGGATAGTCACTAAATGGTCATTGTCATTAATTGGTATGGCTGGTCTAGCTATATTTAGAAATCATATGCCTTAGTTTGTCCATACTTATAACAATATTTCCATCAGTCTAATATTGTTTGAAAGTTGAGCATATTCACATGTTCACCATCTTAACTATAAAAAATTGGAAATCTACTATTTTTCTATATTTAAAGGAATATTGATAGATGATCTGCTATTTTAATAACCATGATAACTTCCAGTGCCTCCAATGCTTGACGAAGCTATAGAGTTCTTAGAGAATAGAAGCAAAGAGAACTCTTCATACAGATATGAAATAATAGTAGTGAGTGATGGAAGTAAGGACAGCACTGTTGAAGTTGCCACATCATATGTGATAAAATATGGAAGTGAGAAAGTGAGGTGCCTTGAACTTGTAAAGAATAGAGGGAAAGGAGGCGCAGTGAGATTGGTCAGTATTTTATTATTTTAACATCACAATAAATTAAGTTAACTTGGAATGTTTAGCACAAAAAACTATAAAATAACTACATTTAAAAACTTTTTCAATTCCAATAAAATAACAGTCAAATGCTAAACTTTTAGTTGTTTAGGGATACTACATATAAACTTAACACATATGAATAAAATAAATATTTATGGGGGCTCCCATACAACAGACATGATTTTTTTGCAGTTTTTATAGATAATGGTACGGAACCCTTCGTGCGCGAGTCCGACTCGCGCTTGGCCGATTTTTAAGCATATTCTCTATTAATTACAGGGCATTCAAAGCTCCAGAGGTGCTACAATATTATTTGCAGATGCTGATGGTGCATCCAAGTTTGAGGATTTGACCAAACTTGAGGCTGCTTTGCAAGAAACTGTAAAATGCGATGTCATCAGTCAGCCTGCTGACATCAGTGATAGCATAGGAATAGTCATAGGCTCCAGAGCGCATTTAGAAAAGGAATCTTTGGCTACCCGAAGCCTATTTAGGTACCTTATTAATTACTTTATAACATGTAATTTTACTAAAACACAACAGCTTTATCTATATCACAGAGAATTTTTGAATATGTCACAAAGAATGTCTTGGTCTTTTTCAGAAATATACTGATGTACGGATTCCATTTTTTGGTGTGGCTGTTTACGGTGAAAGGTATCAAAGACACACAGTGCGGATTCAAACTGTTCACCAGAAAATCTGCACGGATATGCTTCCAAAGTCTACATGTCAATAGATGGTAGGCATAAAATGCTAATTTTTTGGTCATGTAGAAATGTCTGAAGACTCAAAAATTAATAAAGAAAGACCCACAAAAAAAATGCGTTTCTTGCCAGAGTTTCTTCTCAGTTGAAGTGTAATTACGAGTCGGTGGTAGATTCAAAAATGTAACTTAACATTCATAAGTGCCTTACCAGGGCCTAAACTGAATGAATGACTTTTTGATTTCGAATACATGACTATTTTTAAATCTAATGTAGACTTTAAAACTAAGACTTAAGAGTGCACATAAAAGGGTTTTTTAATACGAGTAACTCCACATTTGGACACCTACTCGCCTTATGGTAAGCGATGATATGGTCGAAGATGATGCACGCAGACTTAGAAGATACCTATTACTGTTAGTACTTCTACTTAGTGGTTAGTGGTAGATTTCATTAGCAGGTGGTCATCTAGGTAAATACCATTGCAGTACCAGATAATCTACCGCCATCTACATATGTCTTAAAATAATGAGCACCTACACCCTGAAGTCAGTTTTGTGTAGCGTTGCAATAGTCATCGATATTACCATCAGAAGAGTGTATAGGATGTCTTTTTAATAATTATATTACATTTTAAAGAAAAAGTCGATTCCTTTACTTCTAGATATGAGTGCTCCATCCTAGATAGTATCATTTCTTATTAAAACTCTATTTCTTATTAGACTCTTTTGGATTAAAATTGACTTCTTGGTATAAATAAGATAAATGTCCTTACCATCTATACCACAAGAATTACCATAACAAATATCCCTATAATTATGTCAATTTCTCTCATCAATGAAATAAATTGTAATGTCATATTTATTATTCCAGGGCATTTGACGTCGAGCTACTTTACATAGCACAGAAACTGAACATTCCAATCGCAGAGATCCCAGTGAGATGGACCGAGATTGAAGGATCCAAGGTGACCCCCGTGTTGTCCTGGATTCAGATGGGCTGTGACTTGGGCCTCATATGGCTCAAATATACAATCGGAGCATGGAAGATCAAACGCGACAAAGTCGAATAAGCATGATTGCATTAACATAAAGTAAATAATTTAATTGAGCATCAGAAATGCTTACCGCACATCAAAATGTATTTTTAGTAGGCTAAGATGGAACTGGATGTGAAACATCGTAGAACTTCCGTATCACAAACTTGTTTGTGCACTTAAAATGTTTTCATGGTACTTTTCTGGTACACACTTACATATATATCATATTTTAAGCCATCACAGGCAACAGACTACTTGTTTGATTATTGACATTTAGTTTTTATTTTTTGTGTTTGTGTAAATTTTGACATTTTGTTTGACAAACTTTGACATCTATATATCTGTAATAATTGTGATGTTAATGTAACTGGTTATATTCGTCTTTCCTCAATAAACAAATTTAATTTAATTTACTTGGTCTAAAGGCGTACAAAATTCGCGAAAGACAGAATATTCTTTGTAAAAGCATAATAGAAAATATCTAGTTTGTCGCCTGCGTATGCCTTTATTTGTAGGTGTTTTATTAAATAAATCACATTTAGAAAGAATATTTATTAAAATATATGCACAAAAAGCATAAAGTATATTTTTTATTAATTTAGCTTAACATTTTTGCCCAATAAGCGATCGTGAATCGATCACAGAACAAATGGTACATTGGCATCGATTCTGTTGTTCCAATCACTAAATCTGCGTTTCTTTTGACTTAAAATTAAATGATAACTCTCCATTATAGGTGGTTCTTAGCACCTAGATGCTTTTTAAACATCGGTGAAAATCTTGTTGCAAGTTTTGTATAATCGAATATTATAGCTATGTTGAAAAAACAAGTGAAATCGCACGCAGATGAATAGGCCAACAGAATCCAAGCCTCATAAAGAACTTAATAATACAGGTATGTCTGTAATAAAAATGCAAAATAATTAGGTACATATATACAGGTGTTCTGTAGCAACTGTAAAAGTCTAAAATAAAAAATCCCAATTACGATTTAATTAATTATAAAAATTCGTAATTTGACATAATTATGTCCATATTTTGTTGTACAAGTAATAAAATATCTTTTAGTTGCTATTGAACACCTTTTATCTTTATAACACATTGGAATAAATATCAACATCAATTATTTATAATATGAATTACAACAACTATAACATTCAAAGTGTTTGAGATTTATTATTAAGATCAAAAATTTGCTCGAAAATTCTACTTTGAGCAGAAGAATGAAAAATCACTAGATATATATAATAAAATTTGGCGAAGTGAGCATTTTTTTACACGACTATCAAGAAACTGAAGTTTTTCCTCGCTGTACTGTTTTGAAAATGGCATCTACTGCTCAGTTAAGCACAGACCTGAATACGAGGATACGCAGAACGTTAGTACTAAGCCGAAAGGAGACCATTGCACGCATAATTAAGAACAAACATTGTGTATCAAAAAACAGGCAGATGGTTCGCCTGATGCTAAGCGGTAGTTACTGAAGTCAAATTTAATTATTCTTTATGGGTGAGAGGCTAGGTGTTTCACCACAACTCACCTGTTGTTGAAACTGGCTCTCAAATGAGGCTACCGAAACATATCTACAGTTAGGTGCTTGGCAGATTTTCAACATGAATGTTGTAGCTAGACTGCTGAGTACTAGAGTACCCCTACTACCATGCAAGCGTGGTCATAAAGAACTTAATAGCTATGGCATGGTTCTAGGCAACTTTAGTAAACCTAGGAAACCATAGTTTCCTTACTATGTTTCCCTACACCCGCGCGGCAGGTCAATCTCATTGTTGGAATTTGAACCCTCTCACACCGAATGTGATCCGGCCGCGCTAACCTAAGTTTAGAAAAATCGTCGATTTTCTTAGATAGCGGACATATTTTCGTCTACATTAAAATTAATATAAAATTAAAGACAAACTTGGCGTACATTTTGTCCAAACCGTAAAACTATCCTAAATTGAAAGTGTTAATGGATTCCGATGAACTCGTTCTATGCGGATAAGTGTATAATGAGTGTACTTATTATGATAGTAGAAATTACATCTATTGCAGAATGAAAATGTTATAATCAAATTGATATGGAAAATTCTAACCTATATCTAACTTTCGGTCATTATTTCTAATTTGAAAAGTAACAAAAATTTATACTTTTAAACGTTTCTTATAACAATATGTCAAAAAAAAAACTTTTTGTGCATAATGATGTGGACTTTATGACTGTCTGGGCGTACACACAATATAAATAAAATACACGAACAATACAAGGTTATCGACATGAGATCCTCTCTAGTACTTTAGTTCTCTATCCGCAGCGATGCTGTCGTTTACTGTTTAAGGAGCAGGTTGCTGATACGACAGTAATGTTTGATAAGACGAATCTACTCCAAACTTCACTGTAAACCAAAGCGTTCAATATTTTACGGAATTTTATAGCGTCGCTAACTGCCACTGCCACACAAGAAGGAAAGAAATCCCTTGATTACATCTCTGTAAAATCCATACTACACGTTGTTTGGGGAACTTTGCCCTGATACAGGTACATGTAGAAAAAGGGAGTCAAGTGATTGCGCCCACTCGGAATAGATCATTGCTATCGCATTTTATCTCAACAAATAGTGTAAATGTAGGCTAAATAGCGGCTCGTCCAATGTAAATTTACTATTCCTACAGTAATGATCGTTAATGGATGATCGGATAGCTACTAAAACACCCGATACTATTTTTTGCTGATAAATTTTTCATACATTTATGTGTGGAAAGCTTAACGAATTTTTTTTCCGCGATTCGTCAACCGTTTCATCAATTTTAATAATACAAGTTTTGAGACATAAATTCGCGTTTTAACTTCAGCGGGCAGCGATGCGGTTATGATTATTGAGTGTCGATTTAATCTATACGGATTTCGTTTTAGACAACGAGGCAGCTATACAAAAATATATATATATAAATAAAGACATTATCGCCCCACTGCCCGCTAAGTAAACAATAAAACCTAACATTATACTTTAATGTTTCATGTTAGTTTTTGTACAGTGAATAAACAAGAAAATGACTAAATGCTTTAGACTTTTTTAGTCAAGTGGAAATACATTCAAAATTGCAAAAGGACATAGTATATAGGTAGCTTTGCTCAATATAAAGAGCGCAGTCCGAAAAACGCTTACAGTGCTAACTACACCAACAAGGTAAATAAAGATCAAGGCACAAATAAACATCCTTTGTGGTATCCTGATTCCTATTAACGTAGTTGGTATCAATAGCACCATAGACGTATTTCGTACAGCATCAACTATTAGCTTTAAAAGCCAAAATTATCGACACCCAATGATTTAGTGTCTTTTGCATGATCACAACATTCAATTAAGTAAACATATACATAAATATCAATTTACGCGATATATTTTTTTTAGCAAAATAATTTCCAAATTTAAGACGTTTTATTTACTTATATTTCTTATACACTAAACATGGTTACCGATTCTGTCATACTATTTTCTAAATTAAATTGGACAACGCTGAAAATTCTTCAACATTTTTTTGCAACAAAATTAAATATTTTCATTTATTTTTACTAGTTTAGTAACTGTATAACTGAATCGGCTCAAATACGATAGACAAATATTGTTTTATTCACATCAATTAGAAAATATTTATTAAATTTATTATAATAAACTTACAAATCTAATTGTTTACAGCCCTGGGTAAATTAGGGACCATAGGACGTTTAATTTTGTAATACAACAAATAGCAAAAATAATTAAACAGATACGCATCACCCTTATTCCAGCTCTTAGAGGCAAATTATTAATATTCTCACATACGTAGTACTTACTTACTTACATGTATGTATACTAGAATTTAAACTGAGCTACCAAAGCAATGCAAAGGAATAAATTATCTGCAATTGGTTTTAGACTTTATATCTAAAGTTTAAGACGTAACTAAATTTGATATAGCCTTTTAATTGGCCTAAATATCTACTTGAGTGTGTAGGACAGATGCAAATTGAAGATGGAATTATTTTACTATAGCTGCTTTATATATAAGATTGTGTTAGTGTTTTACATTGCTTCGGTCTGCAAGGTTTATGTGAAACTTAGTAAACCTCATCACTCTTTGTTCGAAGATGCTGTTTGTAGGAATTCGTCAATAATTATGTAAGTAGTTTTCCTTTGCAGTATGGTTTACAAGATATTTTAAAGCGATGCATGAATGCTAGAGGTGGGTATAAATTTGATATTTCCAAAGTTAGATTTTAGCGTGGGTGTTTGGTTTATTATAGATAATACATGGGCTTCGTTTTAAATTGTTGAATTGTTGTTGGGCCTGTTTTATCTAAATCAATAACAAACGTCAGCCCAGCGCAAGTCCGTGGTTTTCTTCGGCTTCATTTGGCATTTCGTTTCGATGGCTGAAATTTTAAATGGTCTGTGACTTAAACTTGACAAGCTAAAGGTATTATAGCCAAGTTAGTATCGAACAAACATTGCATATCAAAAGCAAAGGGATGCAGGCAGACGATACATTTTAGGTATTTAAAAAAAATAAAAAAAATTGGACTAATCTGGCATAAAAAGTTACTAATAACATAGAATACAAAAAGGTGGTTGAAAAAGTAAAAGACGAATATAAAAAAATACTGAAAAAATATTGAGGAACTGCTAATAATGAAGTATGTAAATTATTTAAAAATTGCTAAAATTTAAGCGAATCCAGCAATTTTTAACTGAACTGCGCTGGACCAACATCCCAACTAAAGGCGGATACAGACATTCTACAATACAACATGCAATGAAACGAAAAAGAAAAACGAAAAAACTGAAAAAACCACTTTATAAAAAACTAGGACTCTACTAACTAGGAAACTACTTAACCTCAGTTGAATATAGAAATAAGTAGCATTCCAGTGAATAGTTCCAGTTATAGAAATCGGTGCCACAAACTTATATTTTACCAGTTACACATTTTTTTTTTAAATATATTCGAATTTGAAACTAAAATAGATTGGTATTTACGTTTACGTTACCTTGCATATTGTGTAGCACCATGTCTGTCTGTGGCTTTACAAATTACTTGAGCTGTCAAGTACAAAATATAATTCAATATATGTACATTCGTAAAAGCGATACACAAAATCCATTGTTATGTCAATTACTCCAATGTATAAGTTATACCTTCAAGCCGAAGACCATTTTGAGGAACTGTTCATAGTGTATGGTGATGACGCCGTCTTGATCCGTGTCGTATTGCCGGAATGCTGACGTCAACGTCTGGAAACAAAGTTGGTTACGTCATGGTTTGTTGAAGTAAACAGAATTTATGTTATTCCATTAAGTTGGGTTTTCTGTGATTTGGTGATGACCTAGAAGGTAACGACGGTGCGCGAACGAGATACACAGATCCTTGGAAAGCCAAGTTTTGGGGAGAATATTCCAAAACTTCCTCCAAACCTCATGACCTTGGGCGATGGATTGGGGGGTGTCCGTCCCCCGACAAGAACAGCCCCTGAGTAAATATAATAATAATCTCAAGGATAGAGAGATGGAGGGCTTCAGCTTCACCACTAACAAAAATAAGGTTCAAAAGTCCTAGGGAACCAGAGCCGCTGGGGCCGTGTACAAGTACGAAAGCGTTCCCATAGCTCCAGACATGGGGGGGTGGAGGGCCCCACATAACCACATTTATCCCCCGGAGCCGGTGATATCCATTAGATACTTAATGGAACGGGATTCCCTAGGAAAAAGGGGCGTGATATGTGGCCAGTTAAATCCGCGTCTATGCATGGTCGAACTGCCACGGTTTATGGTGATGAACACAGTAATAGACAGTGAAGCCTGTTCCACACGACCACGGCCTACGGTAGTGGCTAAATCACCGCTACAGAAGGTCGTACCAGTGTAAAGGAGCCTTCAATAAAAAATACTAAATAATATTTAAAAAAAATATACTAATGCTGTGACATCGAAACGTCTGTGGTCACTTTAAATGATTTTGTTCCAGAAGGGGAAAACTCTTGTGACACATATTCACCAAAATTAGCATTCCACATTACAAACCAATCTTTCTAAGGTCATTAATCAAGGGTTGAAGACAAACAATACCAAATTTAAACAAGTTACTACTTTATTTTTTGCTTTTAATGCAGTGACAAACATACATTTTAGTCAAATTAATTAAAAACTAAACAGTATGAAGTTTGTGAAAAAAAAAAAACAATTACACATAGGTGTGGGTTCAAACCCCAACAATGAGCTTGAGTTGCCGGTGAAGGAAAAACATTGTGAGGAAACTATAGCATGGTAGTAGGGTATTTTGTAGTACTTGGCTGGCTAGCTACCAGTTGAAGTTGAAAATCTGGCGCCAAGCACTTAACAGTGTGTACCGGCAGAATCACTTGAGAGCCAGTTCCATTTCAGGCTAGGTGTGCTTTATCATCATCTATTTTCATCACTTATTATCAGGTCAGCTGTGGTTGCTTGTCAAATATTTAAAAAAAAACTTTTGAAATACTAAATACATATGTGTAATCATTCAAAGTTTTTGGTTGATTAAGAGCAGTTAGCGGATACTCTATCTGTCACATTTCCGCAAAACGTGTGATAAAAAGTATGGAAGTTATATGGTGCTTACATTTAGCATGAATTTAAAACTCTATTATTTTATAATTCTACCAATAAGCAATAAACTAGCCACAACTTAATAATGGCACCACTGCATCGGCATTCCAATTTTGAAACATCTGATTGTAAGTCTTGTTAACCCTATGATTTTGCTAACTAAAGTACTCTTCATAATGAAACACAGGAAGGTGTACTTACTGTTATTATTGTTTGGCGGAAGAACATCTGACAATGGGTCAATAGGCGACCTCCCGCTAAGATCTACCTAGTAGGTACCAATGTGTAAAACAGCAGTACAATACTTACGTATAAAGTAATACAGCACTGTATAAAATCGTCAAACAGTATGGTCCCCCGTCCGAATCTGTCGAACTTCTGCACCATGATAGTGACGATCTCATCCGAGAGTCGGTACCCGAAGGCAGTGAGGGCGTTCTTTAGTTCCTCCCTATCAATGTTGCCGGAGTTATCGCGATCGAATGACCGGAAGCAGTTTTGCCAGTCACTGACATACTTCCAGAGGGCGCCAAAGTCTTCAAACGATATTACGCCTCGATTTTGTTTGTCAAACATGCCTGGATAACACAAAAGGCATAAATAAATATCAGGGATATTTCACACAGCGCCATCTAGTCTCAAACTAGGCAAAGCTTGTATTATATTAACAAACATCTATGTTCATCACACAAATGTTTGTCCTGGGTGGGAATCTAACCCACACCTCACTTTTATTTCAACACATAATAAACTTCTCAGCAGTCAAAATCATTGAGGTGAGCTATGTGGCAGTATTATTATATTGACAATATTCTTATATTGACATGTTTATATACTTTGACATTTTGTTTTTATTCCATTGACATATAATCAGTGTTCTAAATCTCAATGTAATGATATTACGGAATTGACTTGTAACATTGGTGCTTATTTGTATTTGTCAAAAATCTGACAGTGAAATGTTGTAAAAAATTACATCTGAATACTTCTCTCACGTCTGATAAGAAAATATGCTTTCTTTTGAAAATGTAAAAGTAATATTAGGTAATTTGGTACATATCTCTAAGTTCTAAATGGTATAAAACAAAGTTGAAGTCCACTTCTATCTCTTTCTCTGCTTACTCTTTCTTAACCATGCAATGGACTTTGATATGGTTTTCAGTCATGTAGAGATTTTTTTCCCGAAGGTTTATATGTATATAGATAAAACTTCCTTATAAACTTTATGTAAGTAGAGAAATTAAATGTTTTGTAAGTTGTTGTTGTGCAAATAAATTGCACTCATGCAGTCGGGATAGCCTGCTAGTAATGTAATGTAAGTACCTGGAAGCTTTGCTCGGTTTCTTTTTCTAAAAATGAAACCTAGCTAGATCGATTTATCATCCCTGAAACCCCTGCATACTAAATTTCATGAAAACTGTTGGAGCTGTTTCCGAGATTCAGATTATATATATACATTTATTACAAGAATCTCGTCTCATGCTCGTTTAAAGGTATTGGATAGGTTAGGGGTTCATAAAGTTTATTTCATTAATTCGGTATGTAAAGAAAAAAAATACTTTGCTGATTCCAAAACCATTTCGAAATATTACATTCCTGTACATTATTTTGACGTTTAAAACTCTCTAAACTATGAGATGGGGTATATTTCAATAAAATACACAAGATAAACTTGACTTTCAATGAGTCCCATAATGACGTCATGTAGTTCGCTGTGCAAAAGCAATGGCGAACCTAAACAAAAACTGTCAATGTCAAGTCAACGCAGCGTTGGATTTCGTACTATAATTACAGTATTTGTACAACTATTTCATGCTCCGTACTAGATACTATCCATATCTAAGGATAGTACGGAAAAATACTATAATTTCGTTACTTCACTTATAAAATACCAAAATAGGTAAATATATCACCCGTGCATTGCCAAATCACGTAAAAAAAAGTTCATTGGGTTTGTCCTTTTTCTTTTTGGCATCATACTCCGTGCATTCTGTCAGTTCTAATTTTTCTGTAAAACAGCTGTAATAGATCCATCTATTTTTTTAAATCTTAATAGATTTGCCAGCGGCGTAATAGCGTAATAATCCATACAAAAAAGTAATAGATTAGCAACATTAAGAAGCTTTGATAAACAAAATTCTTTACTTCATGTCAGTTGTCAAAGTCAATCAAATGTGTTAAAATATTCTTTTTTGTTTTACATGGCAAAGGCCTACTATGGATATTCAGCCAACCTCATAACGTCATCGCTATCAAAAGTTTGAAAACGTATTAAAAATGAACTACCGCATAAAAAGCCAAAATATTCAAATTAGTTTCATGAAATAAAGTTTACTATCAGAAAAAAATATAAAATAAATACCAAAAAAAAACTTTACATACCGAATTGCAGTATACAATAGTAGTATCTAATTAAATAGACATACAATGAGTCAGCTTATAAAAATGCACTAATCACTTTCAAATTAATACAATGAAACAGATGAAAAACTTTAATGGAATTAAGAGGAAATTAATGTTACCATTCTGTAGTTTTGCTATTGGGTAAATTCTTCTATATTAACACCAACTATGCCTACAATAACAGGCTATCAAGGATAGCCATATTTACTAAGCAGAAATTGGGGCAGTTGTAACCATCATTACGAACAAATTTTACTAATGGTGCATCACTAAAATTCATTCTATTTATAAATTTGTTCCAACAAACCTTTTTTTTTGTAAACAATAACTCCTTTATGCTTAGTACAATGCTGTATATAGACTACAATATGTTAAGTCTTAATTAAATGCATTTTCTTCATAACTGTTCCATACCAAATAAAATATATATGCATGTAAGGATCTGTATTAAACAAAAAGCAAAAACCAACTACTAGCATAACAGAAAGAGTTCCATTCACATGTATAATGTTGCTGTTATACGTACACTTAACTTGGGAGTAAATAATAACAATTCTTACCGATCATAAGTCGGACTGTTTCCGGATTGAAAGGGTTCCATGTTCCATTAGATAAAGCCTGCTGGAGCTCATCAGCCGAGATGTAGCCACTACGGTCTTTGTCAACCCTAAACATAACACATTTAGGGTATAGCATGCCAGTTATGAACAGTTTTTAATTAAGTATTAAGTAAGTAAAGCATTTGCTCCATAGTGACATTTAACAATCTATCATATCAATACAACATAAAAACATTGAAGTATTTAAAAATCAAAATAACAAATTTAAACACAGATAGCTTGATAGACACTGTTAATTGTGTACACACAAATAAAAAAGAATGAATGAAAAAAATTGCACAGACAAGACTTGAGCACTGACTGTGCCCTGGGATTTCTTGTGTCTAACAATATTTATAGCCAAACATTCACCTTCCATATGAATGTCTCTTAATCTTGTCAATATTGATACTTTAATAGTAACTTACCTCCTGAATATGTCCCACAAGAACTCTCGACTGGGCATTGGAGATTGGAACGTCATTTCTGGAAATATATAGCATGTCAGTTAAGAGGACAAATAAATTAATATCAAATTAATCATTATTGCACAATAGAAATAGAAATTTCACGCAATGCAGTCTGCCTAATTTATTAGCTCTTAGCCTTAAAATATATCAATACAAAAGGGGGACACGATTTCGTGACGATAAACTATAATAATTAAAGATATGAAAGTTACACTACAACAAGTATATCAGTACGCCCAGTACCCGGTAATGTTAAAACTTTGAAACTAGAATGTATATAGGTGCAAAATCCTTGGAACGTTTACAGCTATTGATGTTATAAGCGATTTGATCTAGTTACAGTGATGTTATTTACACAAAAGCATGATTGATCAAACCACAAACGTTGTGTGACTCACTTTTAGTTAGTGTTCACTAGTCTTATGAATCTCACAAAGTAGTGTAATTCAAGATGCACAGGTTAATAATTTCAATATATACTGCAAATGCTCGATAAGCGCAATAGAATTAAAAGTAAAAATCCTGATTACAGATTACACGAACGTTCTCTCGTAAAAATTGTTTGCAGTGACGTAAGCGTAAGTTGACTTGACGACGTTGACGTGTTTTGAGCTCCTATTTTGACAGTTCCAAAAAAGCAGTTTTTGACGTTTAGATTTTTTTACTAATGGCTACGCTATCATCTTGGCGGGTACACGGGCAAAATCATATCGCCGTATTGTATTTTAAAATGTATATTTTACTGGTGTATATTGTAAAAATAAAGATTCCTTTGAAGCTTGTAGTAAGGTTACTAATGCTTTGTTACGTGCTAAATGTTTTAATATATTTAAGTATAAAAAGTTGAATAAGTCTCAATCACAGTCAAAGTCACGCAAAGTTAGTTTTGATTGTGTCTAGTCATGTATGATAGTAGTGATTTTACTATGAGCTTCGTTGGAGTTTACAAATAAATACAAAAAGTCACATTTTACCACATCACTTCATTTTCCTACTCACGCACGTACAATTCATCACTTTATGATTAAAGATTACTATTTTTATATCTAAAACTCGATAAAAAACAACGTTTGGAAAATATTATAGTGCGGCGACACGACTTTACCGCATTCCCGCCAAAACTTTTAGACTAGGTATACCAAAGAGGTATACACTTGCAAGCTTATCTTGCAAGTCTATCATAAGTTGGTTCATTCTATTTCAAAATTTAGTGTAGTTCATTCAACAGGTTCATTCATTATTTTTCATGATGGAGGTTGGATTTACAAAAAGAACTGAAAAAATAAAAATGGTGGGATTTTTAAAACTGTTCTAATTGTATATTTTAACTATTTGTGACCCAAACACGTATCGTGTGTAGGAATATGTGCCTTGCTTGTATTAAACTGAGTTTGTATATTATTCGACGTACAAGTCGGGATGTGTTGACGCCTACGACTGTTTATTTCTCGAAGTGTTGTTTTGGTGAAGGCGATGGCTCTAGGAGGCTCCACGTTCCTGAAGAACGCTACAATGCTGGAGCAGCTGCTGGAAGAGATCAACTTCCAGCGGACGAAAGAAATGCGACAGCTGATGAAGGATGGTGAGCTTGTTGAATTATCTTTTCGATGTCCGTGCCCACGCTTGTTTATGTTATTGATTTGTGAACATATCGTGCTAAACGAACTATATGTTAGCTATTGTATTATATTTGGTATAAAAGAGCCCATATGCATGTTTACAAAATTTCTGAAAGTTCCTTTTGTTTACTTCTGTTTTAACTAGTTACACATATAGTCATTATTGAGATTCACATAAAAGCATCGTATCCTACCTACGATTTACATTGCAATTAACTAATTAGATATTTTTCTAATTTCTCAACTAAGTTTCTAGATAACTAGATGTCTTACCAAATACCCCATCCACATTAAAATCACTTCATGATTAATTTCACACTGGTAAACCTTAACAAATGTCGAACTAGTATCAATATATACACAATCATAGATTTAATTAAATAAAAAGTAATTAGAATTAAGATTTCAAAGACACAACAACACTCGCCAGTGCAAATCAATGATGGGTTGTAACCCACACAGCAGACAGTTAATTATAAACTTCAATAGTCATTCAATTTTCGAAACTATATTGTTATAATATTTTATTACTTACTTTTGGGTGTCTTCAAATTCAGAATAAACGGGTTTGTTCTAGGTAAGTGTGCTCATCTTACACCATACCCTGCTTAAGACAAGGCAAGGTGTGGTCAAAAGTAACACTATTTAGAATTAAAGTAACAATAGATTATTTTAAAGTATCACTTGCTTTAAAAAAATTATGAAGATAAAAATGCCTTTAGGCTCATATTTATAACTTATTATTGACCTAATATACTATGTTATGCTTGACAATGCACTGAAATTCTGCCTGCACACCATCACACAAAATGGCTTTGCATATAGACTATGCATGCTGGACAACTGGTAGGCTCGGATACATTGTGTACTTTTTACTCCTTTCAATTTACCTATGTGTTCTAATGGAAAATTTGTAAAATTCAAAGTAATTTATTTCATCTTCCTTTTATACTTATTCAAATTACTATTATTATGCTATGTTTTACTCACCTAAACCAAGACCCCATACTAGTATGCAGGAATTGAAGACATTGCTGTTTTATCTGGAATATAATGTTTGCTTAAAGAAAAAAAGGTGTGTTACTACCCCAGGAAAATTCCATGAATGTCCTACCAGTCTTTTAATTATGTATGCATGCTAATGGCTATTGAATCCATTTCATATTCATGATTTATTGGTTAATCTATGAGATAAAATTTGTCAACTTTGCATTAGAAAGTTAGGATTTCCCTGTGGATAAGCAGACATTTTCTCGAAAAAGTATGTTTAAAAATGAATTAAACAATAGCATAACAATTTGCATAACTACTTATTTACCAATAGCGACATCTATAACATCGCCTGGTAACTAACTACAAGATCTCTCCTCACTTCCTCTTTAATATTTCTGTTGTGTCAGCGCCATCTAACGGTTTAGTCCTCAACTGCTTGAAAGTTAACTGAATTCAAATAACGGCTACTAGAAATTTTACCTTTTTTATTTTCACTTTAAATAAACCTTTTAACCATAGGGGGCGCTGCTTGTACTTAAGTAGCTGATACTTATGCTATAGAAAATAACAGAAATGTGCCCCAAAACCTATATAACTTACCACAGATTTGACACCTAATGTTTAGTTAAAATATCCTATTCATTTAAGTTACCTGTGGTCACTGTGGTATCTTTGAACTCACAAAAATAAGAACCTATATTTTTGTAGCAATGGTAGTTCAGTGGTTAGCGTGGTCGGTTCACATGCCGGGAAGCATGGTAATCATAGCATGGCTCTGCTATCTAGCAACCATTCTCAAGTCGAAAATCTGCTGTCAAGCAATTAATTCTGTGTTCCGTGTATCAGCCAGTTCCATTTGAGAAACTGTGTTTTCTATTTACGGGCACACAGCTCAAACCTGTGTGCCTGAATAATACTGAATATATATTGTGATATGCCTTTTTTAATATTACTGCTTGCTTTAGCTTTTATATCAAATAAAAGTTTTCTATTTTTTTAAATAAGCTAACATTTACATATTTACTGTATTGTCACATTACCACCACCAGAAAGCTGATTCTCATTTTTGAATATAAATATAATTGAAAACAACAAAATTTTTATGAAAAAACATTTAATTTTTACAACAGCATTGGTATAAACAAATAATCACATGTTTCTTGTACTGCTATCCAAAGCAAAAATGCAATAAGTCTAGAATCTAGATAATATGGCAACTCGGCTTTGGACAGTAGATTGTTCTTTAGTAGTCTGTTAAATTTATCTAGTTCCACAAACAGCATTCAGTCTCTTAATCATTTTATATGATACTACTTAAAAAAAATTAAGTTCTTCAAAGATCTGCTTCACTAAATAAATTGAACAGACTATAATTATATTTAAATAACTTCAAATAGGTAGGTAAGAAGATTTTCCCTAACTCGGAATGTGGCATAACCATAAAATGGAAATAAGCAAAAATGTGACATCTTGTCAAAAAATAACATACATACATATGTATATGCTTAATTTCAACTAATTCCTTCTCAAGATGCCAAAATATTTTACTATGACTTACTGTGATGCCAGAATCTAAATTTTTTGATGATAGGATTACTTTCGAACATTATTTTTAACAACTGATTGAATGAATTATTTTATTGCATTAATCAATAGAGTAGCTAATAGAAATTGTATGTTATTAAAATTATTTTTAACTTTTGATTGAATGACTTATTTTATTGCATTAATCAATAGGGTAGTTTTAATAGAAATTGTATGTTGTTAAAATTATTACTTCTAAGAGTGCATGCATTTTATGTTATAGGTAATAGTAATAATTTGCAATTTTGAAATTCTTGTATCACAATAATGTATGTACCTACCAGGGTTAATTTTATATTATTTATTTTATTATGTTTATTACTCAACAGCTATTTTTGTTACATTAAATATTAGGTAATTTGTTTTATTGAATTTATGAACAAAATTACTGCTAATCAAAACTTGTTTTGACTGCTACCATTATCCATGCTTGTTTCGTAATACCAATTGATATCAAACTCGAGTCTTAAAGACATGGTTTTACTATTTAAATACATATACTTATACATTTCCTCCTGATATTTTCTGAAGTATGAAGAAAAAATAATATTTTGAGCAATGTCTTCACAGTAAGTAGGTAATGGTGCCAAACATAATTATGAGTAATCAGTTTCCCCTTTATCTTTTAACAAATAAATTAAGTAAGCAAGTAAAATAAATTATATTAACAGATTTTTTTTTTCATCCTCAAAGAACACAATATTGTTATGATCTATGTCTTACCATACATATATGTACATACTTACTGTACCTATAGTTTTTAATTCGATAGTAATTATTTCTTCAAAATATTCACGACATGTGTATTTTTATTAATATGCATTTTGAATACTTTAAATTTATTTTAATAAAACTCTTATTTTGCTTTTATATAAGTATTTTATGCAATATTGTATATATGTTGTTTGCGTTGTATTCTTCATGTAATATATTTAACGCATGAGGAATGAGTATTTGTACATGTTGACCGATTCTGTTACATAAATGTATATATTTCATGCCTGATACAGATAAAACAGTATTTACAACATAAAGAATAGAATATTAGTAACTTACTATCTATAACACTGAGATGAGATTGAATTTGGAGTGTTGAGTGTTATTCTTAATTTGTGAAAATGTTTATATAATTTTGGTTATGCATTGTTTTATGCAGTTTTATTTAAAATAATGAAATGCCATAAAAAGTTACTTGTTAAATAAGAAAACTTTAGTGAAATGATTAGAAATAACAATTACTTAAAAGGTATACGCAAATCAAAGTAAATGTGAAACATAAACAATGAATAGAAGTAAAACTAAGCATAATTTATATGTATAATTAAAACAATTTATTTCCAAGTCACACTAACAATAGGTATAATAGAATCAAATAATTCCATGGCATTAGTCTAAAATGTACAGATTTTGATATAAACACAAAGTTTGGCCATATACATTTTATAGCATTCACAATCCATAGTTATTTGACATAATACAATACATGGTATTGTAGGTACTTACTTTATGTATTTCAATTTTATTTATGTGTAAACGAGGTAATTTACATTTACTACGTTTTTATCCTGTTTTGTTTATAACAAAAATTTATAAATGGGCCTATTTGTGATTTGATACAACTGTAATATTTAAAGTAGGTACCTACTACAAAAAAGCAAATTATGACTGTCTGGTCTGGTTGGTATGTGATTGGAATATGAGCATAATACATGCTACTGTTCAAAGTAAATCATATCATTAATTTGAGATAACTTAGATGTATTATGCTCTAAGTGTTTGATTTGACATACACTATGTTAGGTGCTTAATATTGTTGTTGAACACTGTCAGTGAATTTTTTAAAGTTCTTTTGACTTGGGTTATAGATAGGTATTATTATGGTGTTTATAGTGAGGCGCTTGTAGGTATGTATGTACCCAATTATGACAAATTGAATATTTTCCATAAAAAGAACATCAACTTTTAAATTATTGTATTTACGTGGCAGTACTACACAAATGATTAAAAATAAATTTATACAGATTTAAACTTTACAAAATATTGAATTTCTTGGAAGGCACTTTTGTAATCTACATTATGGGCCATACGTGTCGAATACATCAAATATAGAATATAACAAGCGAACAGTTATAGTCTCTTGACAATTTATATATATATCTAATACAGGTACCAAATACAATTCCTTTCCTTCTACGCTAAATATCAAAATAAGAGTCGTCTATAAGATCAACACTTGGCAATTTGTGGTGCAATTCAGTCGTATTGCTCGTCAATAAATGGTTGGGAAACCGCAATATTGGGCAATTAACTGAGCATAAGCATAGTCGGTCACGCATCGGTGAAAAGGTGTTGACAATTTAGATGTCCCTTTTAGTGATAATCATATAGGTAATTCTAGATTTATAGATATCAAAATATTTACTTAGAAAATGTATGTACATATATTGCATTGAATTTTGGCTTATTTATTGTATTCATGAAAAAAAAAATAACCAATATATTTCACAATAAAGTTCATAATTTTAAGTTGGGTACTAAATATTATTGAAGAAATAGAAAAATTAATAATAGAATGAAAATAAAGCTAGAACATAGACTAGCCGGGAAGTTTGCAAGTAGAGTATCGTTCGTCTAATTATGCACAATCAAAGGCTCAATGTGAATTATATTGGATTATTATAGTCAATATGTATACACTAATGAATCGAGCGAAGCATAATTTTTCAAACAACTTGTCTTGGTGGTTGATTCCGCCAGAGAACAACTTTTTGTAACGATAGATTGTAATATGGTACGTATGTATATTGACATTAAGTAACTTATAATGTATTTTGAACATTCAATTTCTACTATAAGAATTTTGAAATGTCATTTCTAGTATATACATATATAATTCTATGATTATAGATACAATTACATCAAAATGGTTATACAGTGTGTATGTTCACAGATTGTGGTTTCGTAGTGCTACAAGGAACAACGTATTGGACAGATCTGTTCGTGCGCCACTTTCTTTTTCAAGAGGAACAGTCCATAGACTGTGACGATCTCCTTTTCTTTGTCAGAAAGCGGCACGTGAAAGGATCGTCACGATACCTCCCCAAGTATGAGGTAAGCGATCTTACACTGACACGTTCAACTTTACTGCCTGTTTCGTTATTTCTTGGATAGTTCGATTAATGGCTGTAACAACTATGAACAACGTTGGACCGTTTTAAAATTGATAACGGGAATTTTAAACTAATCTATGTCTGTGAGAAAGCAATCGAACCCATGTAGAATCGAATATATTGTTAATTATAACACAATTAATATTCTTTGATCTATTATTTTCGCACAAATATAACAGTTCAACATAATTTCATTTCATTTGACACCGACAACAAGGTTTTAGATATAAACACAAAAATACTAAATGAATACATGTGTTCCAAATTGTTGATAGTACCATATTTGACATGCTATTTCAATTAGCTGACTCAAAAGGAGTGTATCTCTAGCTTTAACCTTTTTCGATGTGGGTGCCGACAAGTTACTACCAAACCTACAAAATGGTATTACCTATAACAGTTATCCATTTTACAAATTTTTTTAATTTAATTTTTTACTTTTGAATTTTATTTTTTTGACTTTTGTATTTTATTTGAATTGTATATGTGACTTTTTAATTTTATAATAATAATAATATGTACCAATGTTGACTTGCACCATCGCATTAGGGAACCCCTGTAAGGATGGTGTAAACTGTTGTAAATAAATAAATAAATAAATAATAAATAAATAAAAGATCCATACTTAGATATTGGTATACCATTTCCAGACCAATGTAAGTATCCAAGGAAATCAAAATGAAACAGGCAGTAAGTCAATTGGACATGACAGACATTTTTCTACTCTGTATAAAAACCTTATCTGCGATTATTTGATATGTGAAGTGAACTCCTTCAAGTCACATGACATCTTGTAGGTAAATAGTAGAATCTACATAACTTTGACCAGATTTCATTTATGTACTGGAAAATATATATATGTATATACTTAGATATAATTATGCCTACATGTGTAATCTAGTTATTGATTTCTAGAAAAGGAACATATTTAGCGCAAAACTGTAATTACAGGAATAGTATACAAGTAATTTAAAGTATTAGTACTGGTTAGTTTACAAAAATGCGGTTTCAATATTATCTTCTAACTGATGACAGTAAATAGTTTAAAGGCATGCGGTAATCTTCTCAATATCTAAAACTAATGGCAAATTGTTCCATGTACTACCTACATACTAATTCATCTCAGTTCTAGTGACAAGATAAATTCATCGCGTTTTATAGTAGGAAACGGTATATGTGATCATTTGTGTGAATTCTATTATTAAGTGAACATGATTACAGAGTCAATTAGACTTGAAAGTAATGATTTGTGACCGAGTGGAATGTCTCGTTAGTCGTATTTCTTTTTAGGCGAAACAAAAGTGGCGTTTTTCCACCAATTACAGTTCTACATTTCCTCGACAAAGAAAAATGATTATCTATGGTTGCTGGTCCGCCATGTTTATATTGTTCGGCATCTAAAAAGAAACGGGGGCAGTACCACGGGTAAAACGTCCTAACCATAAAGTTACACTGAATGCTGTCTCGCTCTGTCAACAGTAAGACCGAGATGTAGTTCAAATGTTGCAAATATGACAATATCTTTGTTTTTGTGGTACGCCCCCAGATTGTAATAAAGGTGCGTCCACTATCTAATTTGTAACTGGATATCTCGATTAATTTCTAGTTTAGCACCATTTGGATAGCATGAAATTACATAATTCTATCAGACATCTTTGGAAATACAAAAGGTATGAGTTAACAAGAGTTTAGTATGTACTTTATTTTAAACAATATAAAAATATGATTTCTTACAATAGGCAGCTATTACAACAGTTAGTATGTACACGGCGGGCGGGCCACACCTCGCGTGGCGAACCCGGGTCGCACCGGACACGCGGCACTCACTCACTCGTCTCACGTAACAAACAATAATCACAGTTTATTTTGCTAATAAATATTGTGTTCTTAGTTCGACTCGAGATTGATCGTTCAATAACTACTTATAAAATATACGATTTAAAAAAAAAAGACTTTCTACCAACAGTTCACAGTACATAATTGATCGATTATTGTTTTCTGTCAAATAAAATCAATTCTTACAATTAAATTCAACGATAAAAGCATACGATACGAGGTCGTCAGTGTTTTAAAACGTTCGCGAAGTAGCAAGAGGCATATCACGTTCACTGATAGAAGTCACTACCTATATCACTCGGCGCGACGTATAGAACAGTGTACCGCTGTTCGCAGACGGACGTAGAGGTGTTCCGCAAGGACTCGAAGAAGCTTCCGATCGGCGACCCCGAGATCGACTGGGAGGAGACGGTGTACCTGAACCTCGTCGTGCACCAGTTCGACTACACCCTCACGCTGGCCATCTGCACGCGCACCAGCCCCAAGGAGCTGCAGGTGCTGAAGCGGCACTCGCAAAAGGTGAGCGTCAGACGCGCGCGGGCGCCGGCGGTTGCGCTCGTCACTAGCTCAGCCGACTGAACAGCTTGGTGCGCGGCCACGGAAGCGGCCAGTCGTACCGGCGCGGCACGGGCCCGCGCACATTCCGCTCCAGGTAAGTAAACAGCCAGTACCACCACTCGCGCTGGATCATGTAGTGGTTATATCCATTGCCGGCTCGATGCGGCGTCACCAGCAGCGAGTGGAACGTCCAGAACAGCCGCGTCGTTATATAGTACGCGATCACCACGTCGACTGTATAGTGGCCGTGCGCCAGGAGCACGAACCCGACGCCGAGTAGCGCCGAGCCCCACATAGCCCAGTGCATAGGCCACAGCTTCTTGGGAGAATATTCGGCGACGATTAGATAACTGAGGACCAGGACCATGGTGTGCCCCGAGTAGATGTAGTCGCCGCAGTATGTGTGCTTCCCGTTTATGGACAGGCCGAAGCCCGAGATGAGGTAGAACATGCGCCGAATCACAAGCAGCGGCGTCGTGTTGTTGCTCTTCGGACTACAGTAGTACGTGACGCTCGATACCGGTAGTACAGTGACGAACATGGTCACCGACCGGTACAGATACAGCAGCCCGATAATCAGGAACAGCCGCCGCGTCACAATGAAACGGTGTTTGTGGAACACCACCACGAGCATAGCGACCGTCGTCGACACCATTATTAGGTACTCTGACACTGCAAGTCCCCAGTCCCGCGCCGTCACGTTATCTAATACTATGTCTGTTAGCGGCGGAGTCGTATTTCTGTCGGGTAGCCGCTCGTGCACTAGTGACAGCGACATCATGTTGATGCACACGCAGCAGAATAGAAAAAAAAATGAGATAATCGTTTTCCATATCTCTTTGGGGTAGCGCTCCTCGCGAACGGTTCCGGGCGGGATTTCGACAATGAAATCGCCGGCTATTGTCCTTTGCGGAGAATGCGAGTCTTGGTCCGGGTCCGAGTCGTCTGTGGTGGGCGCGGGCGCGTCCGGTTTGACCGCGCGCGCGAGCAGCGGTTGCCGCTGCATTAGCTCAGCTTGGCTGGGCATCTCTGTGGAGCGGGTGCGCTCGCTCGCGTTGTTGTTTAGGTCATTTCTTTTGAGGCGCGCCTCAAAGTTGATTCCTTTAATGTCTTCTCGGGCGGTGTGTATCGCTATGTCGACATCCGACGGCCTGGGCTCGGGTGGCGAGTCGACCGGCAGCGACGCTAGCTGCTTGGCAGGCAGCTCGTTAGCCAGGTACACTCGCACTGACTCGACTAGCGGCTCTGCGAATTTGATCTGCTTGGGTGGCGTCGGCTCCTTATCGGGGGAGCGCCGAGAGATCGTCATCCACTCACCGGGCTGCTGGATCGAACCTGGAACGTAACACAATTGTTATTAGTTTAATTATAAAAAGGATACTCGTATTTCTATGTTTAAAGAGGAAAAAGATGTAAATCATCACCCGCACCAGTCGCTGTGCATAGGTTCTTTTCAGTAATGCCATTGTTCTCATTCATTATAAACAGGTATGAAAATTTACTTGAACGATGTACCACCCAGTAGGCGATGGTCGTATGAGGTAAGTATTTAGGTATTTAAGCTGTATTGTTTATATATTCATACAAGGTTCGCTTATTTTGAGAGGCAGATTCATCGAAGCAAAGCTGCAACGAAAATTAAATTAATAATGGTTTTGTTCATTCATTTACAAATAGGGTCGCTACCTGCCGGAGTTTGTTTGTTTACATATGCTTATTGGAAAACGTAAAATCAACAATATGATATAAAATCGCGTACATAATTTAAAAATGTTTTGACATGATACCTAATACTTTCATTGTTCCCATTGTCCTTCTACTTTGTCATTTTTAATAATAATTATTAACAATTTACAAATAACGAAACATTGTGTTCTTGCAAATTTTCATAAGTTAATGATCAAACCTTGTTTTGATGACTCACTTATTACGATTAAATGATATAAATAAACAAAGGAACTGAAGGAACGTTCATCATAAAAATTATTTTGAATTCATCTAATATAAAAGCGGGTATATAATAAATCTATCTGAAGCAGTTTTTTGGCAAGACTGTGTACAAATTCACTAATACGCTATTGATTTGTTTGATTTACTTGATTTACTTTATGATTTGTTTATCAAGTTATCAACGTAAACTTCTTCCATCTTTCTTCCGACTTCTATCAAAAGTACCTATTACTTAAATTATGACTCTTATAACTGGAGTTATTACTTAATTAATTCCAGTTAGTAAGCCAAACCGCGGCATAGTCGTTGTTGCGCAATTTTTCCTTACGTAGTCTGATGTTATTTATTTTACCTTCATCAAAAAATTATCCACAACATGATGTTTCCGCGGTTTTAGAATTTGGCAAGGTTATGAATGTAATTCAAATACGGTAACATTGTATTCTAGAAGATTCATCAATAAACTCTGTAACAATAGAAGCGGGGACACGGTTCAAAGACCGGGCGAGGGCTCGGGTCGCGGCGCAGTTGCCGGCACCGGCCGAGGCGCCCCTCGCTATCTGATGATAATAATTAGGTATCTCATGCCGTTTGTTGTCGAGCGGCGACATCGCGCGTGGCCACACTGATCCAACGCCACTGACAATAAATAGATTGCGCGATGGCAGATTTCTACTCGGCCGTCAAACGAGTGCGTGTGTACATATGCACTAGTAGAAAGCTTCCCTAGAGTATCAACGGCAGCATGCCGGAGCAAAACTCACTCGATCAATGTGCGAGCTGTCATTCGGCGGGAACGTACGGGCTCATCGATTCCGCCTCCTGTACGCGCCCGGTAGAAAGCCCGAGCTCGCGCTCCGTGGAATCACACTGTCACGTAAACGAGGTCGAAATGGAAAACGATATGCACACACTTCACTGCACAGCGACACTTTCGACTGGAAGCGGTCGCGGGCGAGCTTCGCTTCTACACGTTCACTGATGCACACACACTCGTCGTAGCCTCGGACGCGAATGAAGCGATATTTTTTATTGAACCGAGGAGCTATGTCGCCGCGGGCGACCGAGCAAACTGGCGACCGCGTACTAGAAAAGATGTAGCACCGGTTGGCTACGATCCGAGGCTGTCGGGCGCGTTCGGTCGCATTCGGCCGCGCTCGGCTCAATGGAAGCAATTACGCTCGCGTGACGTCACGCGTGTCCCCCTCACCCCCGTCCACGCGCGTCGGCGAGTTCGATGCGGCTACACTCGCACCGAATGTCCTCACGATCTCGGTGAATGGGAAACTCTCTTAGATCTCCGAACTAAACGCTGCCAGGGTAATATTTACAAAGAGAGCTTATATACGAATCTGTCACAGTTCAATTGGAACATTAATAGGTAAATAATCAACAAGCCAGACACCAGACAGCCATTAGCAATTGCTATTGGTATAATATACGTGCTATCGGTCAAAATATCCAATCCAATATATCACAACAAGATGTAAACAAAGCATGAGCATGCTCAATGAGTTCACTCCTAGGAATCGGACATGCTCTGCCATGCAAATAAACATGACGCATTGACTTTTGCTATCAGCGATTCGCATTGGAAGCTTTCCAAGAGCCACTTTGCTATTTGGATATTTTAGGCAGCCGTCTACACGGCGACTTGTCTGATCTGACCCTATTAACATAATATAAAATACTTCTTATAAGAAACTAGCTGTTAACCGCGACTTTGTCCGCGTGGAATTTATCAAAAAGAATGTTTACTCAGTTCGTAGAATATATGAAATGTGATACTGTATTTCTTGCAACATAGGGTATATATATATGTAAAGAATTATTATTTTCACTTAAAGTCTACAAATGACATTAAATACCTGGGCTGTTACATAATTTTTTTAAATAATGACGCCACTGAAACGTAATGTTTTATGGCAAACAGTCACATGAAATATTGCTCCCCAATTTGCACGCAGTCCTTAATACTTAGATTCCCGGAATATTTCAAAATTTTCCAGCAGTATTATTATAATCATGAATCAACATATTTAGACGGCCATGCCGAAACGTTGCGCATCGACTCGTGGAGTTGAAACAGGTTTTGTAGTAACGTCGAATGTACGACTATTTGTTGAACTAGTCGTACTGGTAGGAAACCCACATACCTATACCTCCCACGCAGGCTACTTTAATCAACGTTTCGTCCACGAATACACCGCAATCTAATTGAAACTTTGCCAATAATATGAAAGAGCTTATAATAGAACTCTAAACAAATCGCTGCATAAACAAAACTATGTTAAACTATGCTCTATTTGTGTTGTTTTATAGCTTTCTAATCCTTAGTTATATATTTCCAACTCGTAGTTTCACTACATGATGTTTTCGATTCTTAATCAGTATTTACATTAAGTTCAATATACATCATACATTGCTCATTAGTTAGTTTTTGTTTCCTTCACTGTTAGTGCTATGTTTAGAAAATTTGATTTGGTTACCGATAATCACATAGTTAATAGGCCCACTACTTATATCATTATTTAAATCACTTAGTTCATTAACAATTTCTCTAATTACTCTCATATTTAATTACATATTACTATATAGGTAAACGTCTACATTCCCAGAATATTTAAACAGAAGGCAAGTTTCTTTTGGACATATGTAAATTGAGGCCTCGATTAAAATCGTAAAAACATTTGGACATGACCTTTAAAATGCCTGATTAAAATTATTAAAAAATTCTGAGCATGAGACTGTTTTATCGTTTCTTGAAATCGTAATACGAGTACAACGTTTCGCTGTTTAATGGTAATGAAATATTGCTCATTGATGATATAACAGTTTTCGTACTTGGTGTATCATCGTCAGCTTACATTATTAGCCTTTAGTTTAAAACTGGATGTATCCTCTCCTTTAGTTCTGACAAACAGTCGCACGATCTGAGTTTTTTTTCAATCCACTTCTCTCAGCCCGATCTTCTGCTTATTACATCCAGTTCAGTCCAGTCTTCTTCGCTTACTCACACATACATTCCTTCTTAGAGTTAGATTTTAAGTATCATTATCCAATCATACATTAAAATAGATTTTATCACCAAATATCAACGGAACCTTTATCAAAACACCTGAATCGACATTATTGTAAGTTTGAAAACTATTTTTAATATAGTTTGTATATTTTTGCAGCTATTTTCAGATCGGTCAGTGACCTGTTGCGGTCAGAGGAATTGACGAGGTCAGTTTATAAATGCCTGACGAGCCCTAATGAAATAACCTTCCATATTTCATGTCACAGGCAAGATTAATGATAATAATAAAGTTCCTGCTGCTACAATAACAAAAAAGTTCATGGTTAATATAGAACAGCTTAATTTGAAGTCTAAGTAAGAGTCAATTAACTGGCACAATTCAAATTAAGGTTGTGCACAATAACGCTATTTCGGACAAAGCCCTGAATAAGTAAGTAAACAATAAGCGAAGGATAATTTAACAGCAGGGCGCTTGTCTAAACCAGGTCAAGGCGAACAACCTGTGTACCTGGATCCCACTCACAATTCACAATATGAACCCTAACCTGTTGGTGTAATGTTCAATGTTGGGAGTACTCTAACTCCTTTCTCAGGATCTTTCCTTTTTGAACTCTGCCTTATAAAGAGCCGAGCAACGGGTCTGGTAATAAATACGTCGGTAAAAGGCGAAGGTCCCAATCTATCGCACATTTCGCTAGGAGTTGGTACGTGAAGAAAGGCGAATGCCTTGCGCGCGTTTTATTTCCGTTAGACAATAGTAAAATTATGCATCCACCTTTTGTCTCAAAATAATTTGGTCATTTGACACATTAGTTCAAAAATAAAACCTATTAGAGTTGGGTAAGCTTTTAGTATTTGATTTCATAACAGAATATTTTGAGTTAACACATACTGTTTGTTTTGCATGAACAAAAGAGTGTCTTGATGCATTTTTGTGGCTTTAAATGTAAAGCTGTCGACTTTTCTAAGAGGACTTTTTTCTTAAGATATCCTCAGTAGAGTTTGTCCTTTTTTCAGACGTACCACATGGCGCGTTTAATTATATTGCATATTAGAATCTTTAAAAGTTAACCGCCAGTTTTCAACAAATATTAATACGTGATTTTTGAATGCATCATCAACAATACCTCTATTCATTGATCGGCTGAAGCCCAGTTCGCGTGGGAAAGTCCTTCTACAAAATTCTCACGCTAACTCTGCAGGACTAACATCTACCGGTATGAATGTAAAATGATTATTAATTTATAGTTAATTATACTCGTAATAGCCTTTAGGTATAAATACGAACCGATGGAAAACAATTTCAGAACATTTAGTTCGATTCTATGTATAAAGAAGCAAAATTGATTAAAACTAAAAAAACCCTGATCAATAAAATACTGCAATATAGACAGAGGGGTTTTTCTACACGGCTTCTCGACCATAGCAATTGTGTTATTTATTTATCTACTTAATAATTCAATGTTTTTTTTCAAGAAATTCAAAACTGAACAACTTTGAATGGAAATTTATACACCTTACCTATAATTGTGCTCGACATAAAGAAAGTAGCCAAAACTGGATTACTTATTTATTCGTAAAATATACATTAGAAGTAATTTAAAAAAAAAATACAACCTTGATCTACTGATAAATTAGTAACCATAACATCACTTGTTCTAATGTACCTATTAATACCAAGCAATTGAAACTAATAAGCTAACTATTGATAGCCAAATTTGTGGCATAATTACGGCTTAATATAAATGCGGCTTAAGGATGGCCAGCAGAAAAGCCAGCACCAAAACTTACTGCTAATTTTTTACTGCTGCATATTACTATGTTACTTAAACTGTATGATAAGTTACACTTATAAAAAATTAACCTATTATACTCATTGCTTTTATGACAAGCTAATAATAGGGCAACCTATAAGTATGACTAAAATACGCGTCTAATTATATGACTACAATGCAAAATAATTCTGTTTATCACCGGGTCTTAATCGCGCACAAAATAAACATAATTGTGTTTAAGTCGCGAAAGTTTAAAAACTACATGACAAAATATGTATGCGGAATAACTTTATGAGAAGTAATATTATGTGAATGAACAGGTCACCAAAACAGTCCCCCACCACGCAGTAAAACTATCTAAGCGCGCACGCAGTATAAGCGCCCTGTAAATATGATAATCGTTGTAGCTCACCCGTCGTTCAATGTAGAATGTACATATCTGTCATCAATCGATGTAAATATCGCAACGTGAGATTATCTGGGACAGGTGGTTAGCGTTTCTTATCTAAATAGCCGGGCATGCCTTGAGCTGTGTGAAAGACGGATCGTGTTTAGCTGTAAGTGATTTACTTGTTTTTCTTCAGCTGTTAATTCCATTATTTTTACACTTCCAACGGAAATAGTGTGCCACCTGTTCTGTCCATCCAAAGGTTATCTAGGAGAAATCTCTCTAGGTGATAAGGCCCTCGTTGTACTACCGTTATTTAATCGTGATGTTGTTTTGATTATTTCATATATTATAAATGTCGATTGTCAGTGTACAATCAAGTTATATACTATAACTTATAATTATGCCAAGACTTTAATCGTTCCGCTATCTCGATAGTTTTGGTACAGATGTCAAATCAAGGTACTTGTTGAGCTTATCCTTTTCGGTCTTCATAAGATTTCTTTCTTCTAACTTCTAAAAATTTCTAACTTCTCCTCGGCATGTGAGATGGTGATGTCGACGAGCACTGCTCGGCGTTGGGCCCGGTCGACCATCACGATATCGGGCTTATTGGCGACAATAGACCGGTCCCAATAGAGCTAAGCACGACAGTTTTCGAGAACTGGCGCTAGTGCGTACTTATAGTAGGGCACCTCAGACTCGACAAGGCCGTATTGATGAGCAAGTTGCTATTGGATGATTCTGGCTACATGGTGGCCAAACCTGTGCAAATACTCGCCGTTAGCAAAATGCGAACAACCGGAATTAATATGTCGGAGCTATTCTCCGGGACCGGGGCATGCCCGACAAACCCGACGTTCTGGTCATACATCGAAGGGCGTGGGTTCAAACATCTACTATGAGCCTGAACTACCGGTGAAGGAAAACAACGTGAGTAAACCATAATATGGTGGTAGGGTGCTTTCTAGGACTAGGCTGGCTAGCTCCCATCCCCAGGTTGAAAATCTGTTCGCCATCTGTACATTATTTCTATCGTTTCTTTTTTATGATCCGAGTCGTGTTATTTTGCATTATTATTCACAAGATCGTTTATTAATAAATCTCTATATTTATGGTAAGTACCTTTTTTTATAACAGATCAGTCCTCAAGGTTTTGAATTACGTAAGTACATATATTATCAACGTTTACTTGTTGGTAGATTTCCTTAGCAGGAGGTTGTCTAGGTATTTCCGCAGTACCAGATATTCTGCCGCCAAGAAGTAGTGTGTGGTCCGGTTTGAAATGTACTGCAGCTAACGAATTTACGGAGCTGTTGACACTAACCATCAAATGTCTCAAACTAATAATCGTCAAAGCAGCGATGCCCTGTACTTTGTTTTGTGTTACTCAACATTATGTGTATCGCTGTAATGGTTATGAACATGCGTTATCTTTAACGTTTAAGTAACAAAGAATCTTGATAAAAATCGTTGTCGTCCAAATGTCTAAAACTTTATTTTGATAATAATGACGGATACTACTCATTAAGTAGGTACATATCAGTTGATGGAGTGACGATATACGTAGACAGTGGATGGAAGCGAAAAGCCGAAGATCGGGCTGACCGGCGTGTATTGGGAATCTGTGGACTTCGATAGGCTGATGATGTCGATGTTAATTAATGACAATGTAATAAGTTCTTAATTGAAATCATATTATATTTAGTATACTAGACTGCCGCTGCTGAGCAAAGGCCTTGACTTGATGATTTTGTGCTGTAGCATCTCATCTTTTGCCAAAGGTGTCTAACTCTGAAAATTTATGTAATAAATCAATTTCAGGTATATGCTTCACCAAGCAGACGGAAAATGGACACAAAGGGCGAAGGGGAAGAGATGACATATCCGCACATATGCTTCATGGTCGACAACTTCGATGAGGTGAGTTATGATAAATTAAAAACAAATATTTATGTACTTGTGACTTGTCATCATTTTTCGACCCTACTCTCACTCTTAACGGAATTGCCATAGTTATTCTTCCCGATCTTTTTCATTAGGACGACACCTCTAGTCCCTCCTAAATGATACTTGTAAATCCATTGTTTTTTAATCGTCCCCTCAGTTGTGGTTTTCATCTATGAATGTAAGGTATATGTATAGGAAAAATAACAAATTTAACATGGTCATGGTCCATCTGTTGACCAATCTTGATAAAATAAACCTAACTGAACTTGGGGCAGATTGTAATAAAAAATTAAATTGAATGAAGTGGCAAACATCCATAAAGACAACAATGTTGTCGTCACGGACATCTATGTTTTATCTATGCAAATACAATGCAAGCAAATTATTACCCGTAGACGGAGAAAAAAACAGAATGTTTAATTCTAAGGATAAAAAGACATTTTATGAAGTTATACGGAAAAAATAAATACTTTAAGATAACTCTTTATTGAACAGAATAAATATAGACTAACAGAAACTGCTTAACAAAAGTGCAACAATTGGCGGCTGTATCGCTAAAAGCGATCTCGTCAGGCAACCTTAGTAAGGAAAGAATGAACTAATGTGTGGAAGAAGTAAAAAACGGGGTGTGACTAATGATAAATTATAAGATATAAAAAAAAAAAAGACGCAATGAAAGATTACTGAAATTATAATATTTAGGCATTTAAGAGTAATAAACCTGACAATATTGAGGATGCATTCTCACCATTAAAAACGTTAAATAAGTGTTTGTATCATGGAGCAAAGTGGAAAGCAATCTACTCTATTTAAATCGACCTGACCTGACAATGGGCCGATATTTTGCGATAATGATGACTTAAAATATCTGGTAACAGATCCTTGATTAAATAATTAGGTACATGCATTTCGAATGTTATGTGTCTGCATACAAAGCTCATACTGTTAATGCGACTGAGGTGCACACAAGGCAATTTTGCTTCCATAGCTATTTGAGATGCCACTTCTAGTGTGTACATATATTAGTATTTCTATGCTCCAAGAATAATTATCTCATCACGATGAGCCGGGTCGACCCCATTTCCTTCTGCATGCAAAGTGAAAGCCTAATCTATCTTGTCATTATGAATTTCTATATCATTGGCTTTAATTTCATGCTCACATAGTAGAGGCTGCATAAGCTGTACGTAAACGATTTTTTGGAGCATCTTATATGCGAGATGTCGATCCAAAAGAAGTAGAACATGTTATAGACCCAGTTTTAGCTCGCAACTTATCCCACTTAGTGTACCAAACAGACATTAATTCAGGAATACAGTAAACTTTCGAACAGCGAAGAAATAACTAATGTTGAATTATTGTTTCGGAACTTTCCGGAGCTGAGTAGGCCCAGTTAACTAAGAGCCACTTCTACATCCAATAAACTTTACCTATTACATGTTCAAATGTGTCAAAATACCACAAATGTGCTTGAGCTGCCGGTGATAGAGAACATCGTCAGGATAATTAGTTTGAATTCCATCATCCAACATACTATTTGGATTTCTTTATCAAAAAATATGCACTGTGCAGGTTTTCCTACAAAGTTTACCAAAATTCGTTAAATCCATGTACTTAATGTAAATTCCAAATAACCCATTGCTACGGAACGGTGACCTCTCTTTAATGTGTAACGTTGGCCAATTATTACCATCATTGGCATCAACGACAAGGTTAAAATAATATTTGCATATTGTGTAGGCAGAAAAGTTTAAGAGGCTCAGCGTTAATATTAGTATGCAAATTGTAATTTTTGAGACACAACCTAGCACATTTTACGGTTTTTATGGAAAAAAAAAACAGACGTATAGAACACATTAGGCAACAATTGTAAAAGACGTTTCTATGGAAACTGACGTGGATTTGACACATTTTTTGTTTTAATTATGTGAGATTACTCGCGTTGAATTATATCGGATACTCCGACTATAGTTTCGACCACAATTACTCACGTTTGATTATATCGTAAACTCGCAACTATACTTTCGGCCACAATTAGTCGCGTTTAATTATATTGGATACTCTGACTAAAGTTGGAGTAATTCTGCATAAGTAAAATAAAAACATAAAAGATGTATATAATAATATTAGAACGTGTTAAATATAATTGAATAACAATGAAAGGTACACGTAATGCGATCGCAAAGTTAGTGTTTCGATGAAACCGATGCCCTTCGATTGACAATGTAAAAATGTGACAAGTTCTAAAACCTTGCACGATAAAGCTTGTCAGATAGAATCTTGTAGTAGACTGACAAACACAATTCATTCTCAGATTATGGAAATGAACCCGTTGCATGTCACATGGTCAGCTATTGTCGAATGTCAATTCTTAGATTCGACACAGAATTGTGATGCTAAACTTCTAAATGACACGCCGTCGACTTGTCTGGCCATTTTTTTAACTAAATTTGATAGCTCTGAAATTTCACATACTTATTTCATATAATGAAAATATATAATTAACCTTAATTTATTATACGGTATAATGATTCGACATAATTTATGTTATAACACGATTTTAATATGTAAACTGGCGTGGTTTTGACACATTTTTGTTTTACTTGTGCGAGATTACTCACATTTAATTTTATCGGAAACTCCGACTATAGTTTCGGCCAACAAAAATATTACACAATTGCTCAAAAAAAAAGAGTGAAATGTTTTCAGGGTTCATGTATGTAGATGCTGTGGTCAAACATCTAACTTGTCTAAAGTAAAAACAAAAGGCTACAGCAACAGCAGTAACGTCTGACAGCCGTGTAAGCTATCCTCTAAATAAATTGGTCAATTGTGGATTAATTTGTCCACATACTATAATCTAACCTAGCTTGTCAACCATAAAAAAGGTAATATGTAAGTATAATAAGGCAATGATATACTCGTAGTAATTTTGATCAGGTAGCTTTCTCACATAAACTTTAAAAAAGTAATACTTTTTTTTTTGTTTTTTACAACCAGTATGAAAAAAATATAATTGGCGGTAGGTAACATCAAATTAATCAGATTCAAATACAAATTATTATTCCGTTTCCTAAAAAATATTCTGTACAGTTATACACCAGATATCTTTGTCAACGTATAAATCTCAGATAATGACCTTGAACTCGTAAATATTTGAGCCGCATCAAATGAAAATGCTCTTTACCCTCATAATCATCGGTATTGAAATTAATCGACGCCGGCGTCAGTCGTCACATTCCCGCCATAAACATGTGGGCTGCGACAGCTTCGATTGTGGAATCAAACGAATGATTAATTCGACTGATGTCGGACGCCTATTGGATGGCAATTCTTTGTACTATTTATAGCTGTTTGGAAATAGGGCTATCGCAACTTATGATTTGATTATATAGCGTAATATATCTTTTATTTCACCTATGAAGTGAAGGCTATGAAATAAGAAATGAAAAAATTCTAAATAAAGACGCTCTACAACCAGGATGATCGAAGGCGGCTGCGTGAAAATTTGATGCGTAAATCGGCAGAATGCATCATTTGATTTCTCTCCCTTTTTCTCTTCTTACAAGCCTAAGCAATCCCTGTACTATGGGAATGGGATAGCTGATATAATACTTTTTTTTTTGCAAATGCTTACATACAGAACACCCAGACACAGAACAAACATTTAAGCCCATCACACGAATGTTTGTCCTGGGTGGGAATTGAATCCAATCCCTACAGTTCTTGAAGCAGATACACTACTAAATGCGTTATCAGGGCAGTCCAATGTATTTAAAGATACGAGTATACTGGTTTGCTGTCAGTCTTTTCAAGAACAACATTTATAATCGGTCTCATGGAATACGGAATGCTGGAGACAAAACGCCACTATCTTAAGCAAAACTAATTTCAACCTACTGAAGTTTTTCGTCAAGTTAATTCCCTACGACGCAACATTTCAAGTATACATGTTGCTGTGTGCTTATTTAATCGGCAACCCTATGAGACCGACCTTGTATGTTAATTGACCACAAAGCCAACGTTATCATACTACACTCTAATAGCTATGTACATTAAAGTTCAATTTTAGTATTGAAAACAGCAACGTTTGTTGATTTCGAATTCGCAGTTTCATTAAAAACATACCAATATTTGTCGATACATTGTTTTGTTTTAATAACGATTGTCTTCTTTTGGATTGCAGTTTGTTTTAGCATAATATGCATGTATCATAACATAATCAGAAACAGGAACACAACACGACCAATTTTGAAAGCACTTTATTTGACAAATCTATACTTATAGCCTAAGAGCCCACGACGGCCAGACCTTCGTTATTTAATAAAAGCTGAAAATTCTTCTGTGCGTGTCCCCTATACAGGTAAGAACGACCAGGGACTATAGAGTTTGGGTAGTGGTTACTTGGGCAGGTAACAGGTAGTAAAGGTGTATAAAATAGTACCTTAAATTCGTTAAAGTATAAAGCTCATTTTTTTATATTTTATTAGGGATAACTTTAGAAATCTCGTCATCCATTGCCGGACAGTTATGACAGTTGCTACCCCCTGCCAGACACCTCTAAATTTTAATAAATTATAATTATACTTTCGTTACAGTATAAAAGCTAAATTTTATATATGTTACTTGGGAACCTATAAAAAAATGTTACCTCAAAAGCCGGACAGTTTTAATGGTTTTTACACCTTGCCAGACACATCGAAAGTCCGCTGTAGGTGCGAGCGCGAAGTAACAACTGTTCTAGCGGGTGCGAGTGAGATAAGGCGCTTAGTCGACTGCGATCTTTCACTACGCATCATAGTGATGTATTGAAGAATTATGTGTAGCTACAACCACGTTTTACCATTGATATTTGTGTCGTTTTTGTAATAAGAAGTGCTGATACTGATATTGCGGCTATAATGCTTGGTAACATGCATCATCTTAAAAGTGATTCCGTTGTTCGGATGCTTACGGGTACTGGCAATAACTTAAGATATGTGGACCTAACTAAAATACATGCAGAGTTGGGACAGTTAATTTGTCAGAGTTTACCTGGATTTCATGCCATCACAGGTTGTGATTTTAACCCTGCATTTTTCAGAAAAGGAAAACCAATACCATACAAGAAATTTAAAAAAAAATAACCCGAGTACCAGGAAGCTTTTAAGAACTTCGCAAACAGCGAATTAATTGAAAATTTCGATTTTCAATGAAACATCTTCGATATTATTCAGAGATTTATATGCAATGTTTACAATGTCCCTAATGTTATTGGTGTTGATGACGCTAGACTGCAATTATTCATCGACTCGTATACAGTCTCCGATGTAAACGAAGCTTTTGACCGGAAAATGTTGCGAAATTTTGACGCTAGCAATCTACCACCTTGCATAAGCGAGCTATTGCAACAATTTCTGCGAGCAAATTATATATGTACCATTTGGAATAATGCTCATCTGAAAAATCCAACTACATATCAACCAGACAATAACGGCTGGGTATTGAAAAATGACAAATACCAATTCAAATGGTTTTCAGGAGATCAACTACCAAGTTATGTTAGTGATTCGCTTAAAACTCAATCAGGTATGTAATTATTATGACAAATTATTGTACATAATTTTTTATTAATTCATTATTGTATAATCTTGTTTTTTTTTTTTCAGAAACTGACGAAGAAGGCGATATTGAAGACGATCATGACATCGACTGGGCGAGTAGTGACGAAGAAAATGAAAATATCGACGACAACGAATAAATATTTTTTTTACATCTAAATAATGCTTTTTTTGTATATTATAATAATAAAATTAAATTTTTTACTTTATATAACATGACTATGAACGTAATAAAATATTTTTTTTATTGGATATCTTTGAAGATCGCAATCGACTAAGCGCTCGCGCTCGCACCTACAGCGGACTTTCGATGTGTCTGGCAAGGTGTAAAAACCATTAAAACTGTCCGGCTTTTGAGGTAACATTTTTTTATAGGTTCCCAAGTAACATATATAAAATTTAGCTTTTATACTGTAACGAAAGTATAATTATAATTTATTAAAATTTAGGGGTGTCTGGCAGGGGGTAGCAACTGTCATAAGTGTCCGGCAATGGGTGACGAGATTTCTAAAGTTATCCCTAATAAAATATAAAAAAAATGAGCTTTATACTTTAACGAATTTAAGGTACTATTTTATACACCTTTACTACCTGTTACCTGCCCAAGTAACCACAACCCAAACTCTATAGTCCCTGGTCGTTCTTACCTGTATAGGGGACACGCACAGAAGAATTTTCAGCTTTTATTAAATAACGAAGGTCTGGCCGTCGTGGGCTCTTGCTCTATTACTAAACATTGCCGTCATTCTCTTTTCAGTTTATTACAAAAGGGCTTACATTGTTTGTAAATTTAGATCTGCCAAACAAACTTTTTAACTTAATAGTGTTACAACATCTCCCGTCTGTTCTTAACCTGTATCGTGTTTTCCATTCTTGATTTCCTGGAAGAGATCGCTCTTATCGATAAGGCCGCCACTTGTGGCCCTAGCTCATAAGATTCTTTTGTTTTCTGTACTTCTTTTTTTAATTCTTGGTGTGCACAATAAAGAGTTTCTATCGATCTATCTTATTGTTGCAGTAAAAAATTGGCCTATTATTTCTTTGTACCTCATTTTGTTTCTCTTTGCTGCCTCGTCTCTTTCAAATGTGATTATGTATATCTTCTAGTATTATCACGCCTGTAAATATGATCTTGGTGATTATATGATGTATGTATATGACTATACATATTGTCTCGTAAGTTCAGTGGTTACGTTGTCGCATCACTGTCTCATCTTCATTGTATTTCCAAAGTTATTTTAGTCTCGGCGCTATATTGTTATCAGCTCTTTTATTGCTTCATGCCAATTTAAATGCGGTTACAATGACCCGTCGGAATGATTCTACATTAAATTCGTTCTTGACCGTGTTTTCAGTGGTTTATCCAAGCGTGGGAGCTTGGTCTTCCTACTGTCTTCGTCTAATTCACTTGACCTTGGGCGTGCGCTGTTCTTTTTGCGTCTATGTTATCTTCAGCTAAATATTATATAACTTGTGTCTATCAGAGTATGGTAGTGGTATACTGTTACATAATTTCTTCGTTTTTATTTTCCTAGCGTTATTACTTATTTATTTTATTTTACATGGAAAACAAACAGCTGCTAATCAATATAATACATAGGAGATAAGTGATAACACAAAAGCCAAAAAAGAACCTAATTTTTTTTTTTTAATAGATGATTAGCTAGATGTTTGACCACAGCTCACCTGAAGTTAAGTAACGGTGTGGTCGAAGATGTTAAACACACTTAGCTGGAATTAAACTGGCTCTATAAATAAGGTTGCCGGTGCACACCGTTAGGTGCTTGAGATTTTCTACTTGAGGTTAGCTAGCCACTACTATAAAGTATACCACCACCACGGGCACCGTCAGCTCAAGCTCATTGTTGGGATCTTAGCCCACGCCCTTCAGCGTGTGGACCGATCGCACCAACCACTGACCTATCACAAGTTTCTATGGTGGAATGAAGGCATATTACGGCTATATTATGGGTGAATTTAATTAGTCTGCTGTAACCAAAAACAAAATAAATTTCACTTGTTTTTCTGTCTTGTCTTGGTATAACCATAGATAATGCCTTTAGATAAAATAGTAGATAAGAAGATTATTATTAAAAAGACAGCAAAACCTTTATACGCAAATAAGTACCTGTTAAGTTAATAAGTTTAAAAGGATGTAGGTACTTTGTTTTTTATCTCCGTCGATAGGCACGGTTATGAGTGTAACTTGCAAATGCGTCATCATATAAATAAGTTATTTTCTTTATTTAAAAAAAGCAAATGAAAAATTGCTTTCTGTCAAACAAAGTCGTCGTAATTTATTTAATTATTCGTTCGGCATACCTACTTAATTTATATTAGGGTCATTCACTAAAACAGCTGAGTTAAGAGGAGGCTTCTTGATTAAACATGATATTGTAAATGAACCATAATTAGGATCAATGTAAAATGAAAACATGTTAATTTTTTTTAACCTTTTTCTGTTCAGCTGACGACGGATAGAAATTCGCCCGATACTTTACTATTTAAAAATAGTGAATTTTTTAGATATCTTAGCTTTTTTCTTAAAAATAACATAAGTAGCATAACAAAAAATACTTATGAATCGAGCATACCTACTAATTATTATCCGTTTATAAGAAATATATTTTTAAACCAATTGCTTTACCCAATTCGTGACCACGGCTATGTCGAAGCAAATAAACAAAACTAATTTATTAGTATTTTGTGCGCGTTTAGTGATAGACATAATTGTGTTCAAGTCGCGAAAGTTTTAACAATTTAAAAATTACATTTGGTAACCGATACGTTGCCTACTTCCTAGTAACAATACGATCAAGCGATAGATTCTATTTGTATTCTTATTCTTTTATGATTAAGCGATTTTTTCGATGGAGTAAATTAATTTTTCGAATAACCGATAACCGGTGGGGTAGACGAGTTTTAGAGTGGAGACCACATGCAGGCAAGCGTAGTGTGGGGCACCCTGCGGCCAGGTGGTGTGACGACCTGCGTAAAGCGGCGGGTAAACACTGGATGCAGAAAGCTGTCGACCGAGCTCAGTGGCGTACATTAGGAGAGGCCTACGTTCAGCAGTGGACAGCAAAAGGCTGATGATGATGATGATGATGAATAAAGGATTTGTATACATATGTACATATATGTAAAAGTAAAATATTGGACACATGAAAAAAAAATGTTATCGTGTCGTCTCCCTCACACTTATGAAAAACGGGAAAGAAAAAAAATACAAATCTATCTATATCTATGTAATCTAAGTATGGGGTATCGTTGATAGTTTTTTTAATGTTTTTTTTTGCTCGTTTTTATTTTAAAATAGAAGAAAAATTGAACATGTACAATGTGTACTACAACTGCCCACACTCCACACTACACTGCTACACTCTAGGTCTAGAAAATTATGCAATGTTTAAACTTTTTTTCTAGAGATATCAGTGTTAACATATCAGTTATATACATAAATGTTCTCCTCAGTACCAAATAAACAATGCGAGCCATTGACTAATGGCTACATATTGAATATTTTAATTTTCACGCGCGTCATTGCAAGATTTATCGTTATTTATTCAGCGAGCTAATTAAAAGTGTTTGTTTGGTTTATAGGGAATTAGGTAGGTTGTACTGTATTAGAAACTAGGGCGATGTTTGCCTAAAGCTTGCGCAACACGGTTGCAAACGCTTTTACTAAAGTGGCCGGTAATAATTTATTAGGTACTTTCTGTAGTGTGTAGATTTTCATAAATGCCACTATTAAAAAAAACATTCAATTCTCGCTGTAGTACATTCAAAGCTCAAACTATCAACGATACCCCATTCAATAAGATTAGTTTTTTTTCTTTGTTTTCCGTAAGTATTGGAGTATTGGAAGAGACGACACGATAACAATTTTTTCACGTGTCCAATTTTTTACTTATTCCTATAGCCAATTTCTTATCCTACCAACTGGTATAATATTCATAAAATAATATATATGTACGCTTATTAAATTACATCAAGATAGTCCTTATGATCACAAAATAAAAGTTTGCAATTAAATTCTAGAAATAGGTTCACAAATCGTCAGTATGTTGATTTAAGAATTACAAAAACTTTTTACTTCATAAATCCTTATTCTGATCTTAGTAGGTCGTTTACAGTTGACGTGGGCAGACAATAGTGGGGCAGTGGGCGTCTCAATTGAACCCAGCGATTTCAAAGCAAAAGGTTGTGATAGAATATAGCACGGATTACCTTAGGATCGAAGTAATCTATTTTAGTGTCAAACTTACTTTTTAAAATGTTGTATACTTAAACGCTAAAACTCATTGTGACGAATTAGTGCAGACTACCCACATTAGGGTATTCAAACTTTCGAATTCTTTCTCGTCATAGCCAACTCATTGAGTCACAGCGACGTGAGTAGGCGTAAAAGCATTTTGTAAATTAATGTTATTCCTATTTTTTTCCCAACTGCCCAGAAAAGAAGTTAAAGTTTTAAACTTTCTCAAGTGTCTCTCTCGTAACTCCGGTTACATTTTACAGTTGTATTTTTTAATGGCTTGACAGGCTAGGTATTTTGACCATAGCTCACGTGATGTTAAATGGCGTTATGGTCGATACATATGGAATGGAATGGGTATCTTGTCTTAATTTGGAATAGATTATCCTAATTTTAATTACATTTTGTAATTTGCAGAGTTCTCTTGCTGGTAATCTCACTGCTGCTTAAGATACCTGTTGTCGATGCCAATCTAGAAAGATGACAAAACCGCTGTTTTAAGCTGTTTAGCTCTACGGAAAGAACTTCGCATACTATATTTTGTAAGTGCGCTGAAGGAACAAACGCCAAAACCGTAAGATAAAAGGTTTTCCAAATTTGTAAAGTATTAAAATATGGGATGAGCCTTTACACGGCGACGGTATGTGTGGTAGTGAAATGAAGTCAAAAAACTCACGTGTACCCCAAAGACAAACGGAACGCAATTCAAAGAACAGAGGGGTTTTTTTTATGGCTGACAGGCTAGGTGTTTAAACCGCAGCTCACCTGATGTTAAGTGACGGTGTGGTCGAAGATGGTAAACACACCTAGCCTGGAATGGAACTGGCCCTCAAGTGAGGCTGCCGGAACACACCGTTAGATGCTTAGCGGTAGATTTTCAACTTGAGGGTGGTAGCCAGCTGAGTACTAGAAAGTACCCTACCACTACGCTATGGTTTCCTCACGATGTTTTCTTACACCGGCAGCTCAAGCTGGGGTTTGAACCCACGTTCTTCGGCATGCGAACCGACCGCGCTAACCACTGAGCTATCATCGCTACAAAACATCGTTAAAAGGATACAACGTATTGTTGAGCTCCAGGTTATTAATAACATAATTAAAAGTAGGTATGTATCAAAACACTTAACTAAGCACGTCGTTAATAAATATGAAAGTACATATTACTAAACCCACTTCACTTTTCATATTATTTTTCCACAATATTTGTTTTGTTTTGCTGTCGTCGCTATCTGCATGATAACTACTTACCTCTGTTTGTTCTACATCAGGCAGATTTAGGTCAGCGTCTGGCTCCGATCTTGTTACTGCTTTTTCATATCGAACTCGTAAAACTTCAAAAACAGTTTCGATCTGTGTACCTATTCACTCAAATTTATGGCCAAGCATCAAAAGCAGGCTCAATCTTGGTATAAATTTCATGTTACTAAAAAAATGGAAAATTTGTTTCAAAATTTGTAAATAAAGAACTTTATTTACAAACAAAAATATACATATCATACAAAACAAATACGGACAAAATCAGTTTTATTCTGTAAGATTTCTTACAGCGCTGGTTTACATTTTATTTCTTTATTCTCGAACGCAGACCAGCCTTCATACCAACGCCGGCCCGTAGAAAGGGCACAAAATACCGACATCGATGACCTGTATTAACAGATAAAGGTGTCTTGTAACTATCGACATGTTTTATGGTTACAATAGCTGCCCTATATCAGGGCGAATTGGGTCAGTGTCTGGCGCGAAACGTGCCAATATCGGACCCGCAATCTAATGTCGAGTGGCATCTGTCCTAGTTTACGTACGCTCCGAGCGGTTGGAGCCTCTCCAGCCTTCGAATGTCGTCTACACAGATAACTCATATGTCGAGTGAGTTTTTATACGCAAATTTCTGTAGACTCAGTAAAATTATAAAATTGTTAACGTCCCTTGTATTTAAGTTTTTATTAAATGTTTGGGAGTAGATTCCGAATCAGTCCTGTTTTTATAAACTGCGTGGGCCTCTTTTCAATGTGAAAAAGGTAAAGCCGTAGTCCACCACACTGGCCAAGTGCGGGTTGGTAGACTTCACATTTATGTCAACAATTATGTCAACAATAACTTAGGATTCCCAAATTCTGTCAATTGTGATGACATAGGTACGTATCTACCCCTCATACATTATCTATCTGAATCATCAGGAATTTCAACTGTTTCAGTGGCACTCTTGTAATAATTACCTACAATTTTTATCGTTATGCTTTGTATAAAACGATTTATAACCGGAAATTTATTAACTCCAATACTGCTTGCAAATTATTTTCCAGGTTTGATGTTTTTGAACCGAATAAACCACAGTTTTTAATTAAATTTGTAATCAGTTTATTGAAGTACTTTTATCTTAAAAATATTGTTTAGAATATAGCCATTTTATTTAAACTGTTTTGTTATTGACTATGATTCAACAAAGGTTATGACATTATTAACAACAACATGATACTAAGAAGCGACTAACCGGTGAGTCGAAAGATCGCGTTTGCTTTCTGACTCTACTTAAGCTGAATCATCCGAGCAAGCGAACGGTCGGACGGTGGCTGTGTCGTGTTCATAGCGTCATACTGTGCGTAAGATATGTGGTGACAATGACGAAAAGATTTATAATTAGCTAATGACGACATTGAATAACTATCAACTCACGGTCATTGCTGGAATTTGAACTCTCGCCCTTCGGCGTGTGAACCAACAAAACGCGCTAACCATTAAGCTATCGTTGCTACAAGAGGTTATTTTGGCTAATTTCATTTAAATTTTGCATTAACCTTTGAAGTTGAGTCTATTGGTAATATAAATAGATATAGCAGATGAAATTATCAACGCAATCACTGATTATATTACTTTTGGTGGCCTTCAACTTGGAGATAAGTTTTTTACCAACGATTGGTGAATCTTTCTGATATGCGCGCCAGTAGGTACTGTGACTCTTAATTCCGGAAAGTGACTCACGGTATAGATTAAAACGTCAATACTACTGATAAAAGACAATAATTGCAAAAAAGATACTGAAATACTTGTTGCCTTGGAAAAACTAGAAAAAAATCTTGATTAATTTTCTGTTTGAACAAAACTATCCTACTAACTTACTACATTATTTGTTGTTAACTACACAGCTATGATTAGGTAAAGTAAAGAACAGCAAGTTAAGGAAAAACCAAGTTTTGTATAAATGGATACAAAAACTGTTCTATTTTAAACACAAAAGGATATTTTGTAGCTGTTACATTGAAAATTAGACTCATTTATTTGGATACAAATAAAACATCCTCATCTGTGACGCGGTAATTATTTCCTCTTGCGTTATTATTAACGCGACCATTTAAATTTGTGCTCAAAACGGGACACGGACTCAAAATTGTAGCGACACTATAATAATTTATTTCTTTCGTTATGAATATGGTTTTTGATATTTGCAACTGAGGATTTTCAGATGTCTACAATTTACTCATTAAAAAGAATGCTTGTTCTACGAGTGCGTTTGTTGCAGGCAGACTATAAATATCAAAATGTTAAGGAGAGAATCATTCAGATTGTTAGGGAGGAAGTGTTCAATCGTGTTCACTTTCAACCAACGAGTTTCTCACGAAATGTTTACATATTTCCAATTGGTCACTTATCACTAAAAATTCTTATAAGTTAAGAGTAGACATTAATTGTCTTTTATATGTTTTGATATCAGTATCTACCCTTCTGTAACTGAAAACGGGACAATTTGGCGTCCCAAAGTTTTCTTTCGAGACATCGGGACAGAGCAATGGAAAAGGAGGCAATCCCGTTCAAAACGGGTCGTATGTTCACGTTAGTTATTTATTATACCTTGTCAGTCCATCCTGTGTATCACGATTGTGGTTTTCTGTACTATTTCCTATGTTCATGCAGCTTTCCTGTCACAGTACAGATATACATAGACATTGTGTACATAATATGTAATTTGCATACTATTAACTTACCACGCAATACTTAACAGTGACTCATAGTTGACTTCATCAACAAGTTTACCCAATGACTAATTGTAATTGATCTTATTCAGTTTCCCTATCGTTGTTGTGATGGTTTTATTATCAACATGTTGACATATTTCTAAGTACGCTGATTGGTTTTATGTTTCCGTTGTGTTGTTTGAGTTTTCCCTATTGGTTCCGGATCAGCCCGTTTTTATAAACTGTCATACTGGTTTTTATAAACTGTCCTTCTGTTGGGGCCTTTTCTCATTGTGAGAAGGTTCAGGCCAGGCCTAATGCGGGTTGTTCACACGTCTTCCAGAAGTTTTTTTAAGTTTCGGACATGTAGGTTTCTTCGCGATGTTTTTCTTCACCGTTTGAAGTCAGCAGCAACGCTCATAACTTAAAAAAGACTGGCGCGTGCTGTGGGATTTTTATCCAGAACCTCCAGAATGGAAGCTAGACGGTCTCCCAAGTTGGCAGCCGAAACATCCTATTGGTTACTTCGTATGATTCTAAACAACAGGCTTGAGGACATGACCGAATGTTAAAGAGAGGGAAATATCTTCTTCTTTTCTTTATGGTAGTCAGGCTATGTTGATCGAAGATGATAAACAAACCTAGCCCGGAATTGAACTGGCTCTCAAGTGAGGCTGCCGGAGCACACCGATCGGTGCTTGGCGATCTTTTATCTTTTTTTCCCGCTTTGGTCCGACGGTGATCCGTCGTGGTCGGCATGAATCCGTATGTCTTAAATAATATTCTGGTGTTTTTATCTAAGTATTTTCAAACCCATGTCTCTTCTCCAATAATATATAAATCATTGGCAACTGTCTTAGGTAGTTATATCTACCTACGTATCCAGTGCTTAATTACGTTTGTTGATTATGTGACATGTCAATTGATTACGGTTGTCATTTATTAAATCCTTGTTACGTTAGGCTGATGTGGGTTGATGATTATGATCGAATAAGAATACAATGACAAGACCCCGTACTAAATACATTACTCATGGTAGTCTCGTGTTTTAGCTTCAAATTGTGTTTTCTTGGAAAACTGGTAGCATTTTACAAGTTGGATCCATTCCATAATTTATTTAGTCTTGTCCTCGGTTTTTGTTTTAAAAATTCCTCCTTTCTCTATCTCATGGCCATTCATCAAAAAAAATGTACGAAATGGTTTCCTTATTTCGTTGTTATTATTTTATCTGTTTTTCTTAAGTATTTAGTAGACTGGAGCTTGTCACCTAAATACTTTTAAATTGCAGTATCCGAGTTGAAACCAACATTGTTACACGTGAATTAATTCTGAGCTCAATTTTTGATCAGTTTGAAATCGTTTAAGCACGAGTTATCATCCGAAAGTCCGGTTACCTACTATGTCAAACCCTGTGTGTATTATTCAAAAAAGGGTTCATTCCTTTCCGTTACATGACTCAAGTTTATGTTTAATTTAATCATTTTAGCTGAGTAATACAGACGGTAACATTTATGTTTGTGATTCCTATTATAGTTGTACTTATCCTTATTTGACAGACCTAAATTCTTGTCTAATAGACTGCAATGAGAGGGGATTATTATTTTTAACAAGTTTAGATCCATCTATTAAAATCTCCAAAATTGGCCTTGTGATGTGATGTTTGAACATTTATTCTGTGACTGCCCTGTTATATTGTGATAGTTGTATAGTGCTTACTGCGCTGTGCAAGTGAGGCCGCCGGACTTCAACTTGAGGTTTGGTATTTTCAGCTTGCCAGCTGAGTACTAGAAAAAAAGTACTCTACCACCATGCTATGCTTTCAGTTATTTTTGTGTCGGGATGTTTTGTATGTATTTTTAAAAAAAAAGGTATTATATCAGTCATCCGGTTTTCATAGTACAAGCTTTGCTTATTTTGGTGCTGTGTGAAAATGTCGTATTTTTTAAAAACTAATAATTATTGATTCATTTTAAGTACAGCTGTAATCGACTACCTTGTAATATTCTTGTAAAAGAAGCTCTATAAAACTAGACTAGACGAGATTATTGTAACATGATCGCGAACCTAAGTAGAGAACCTTGACAAGCTTGACAACCCTACATTGTGTACGAGTAGTTATTGTAACTGCACTGGGCTGCGGTTTAAAGTTACCACCACGTAACCATGCCTTACCGGCTTATCATCACCACATAATACTCACCTTATGTATGTAACAATAAGGTGAAAAATCGAAAAAGTTCTATAACATTTGCAAATAGAAATCCATATTCCGACAAATCAACGTGCATGACTTGCGAGCTCTCTTACTCTACTTACTCTAGAACGCAAACCGTGATAAAACTCTTATCCTCGCGTGTAGAAACGTGACAAAGCTATAGCTATGAATACGTCTGACTCGCTTGCGCAAATATTTTATCACGGATCGCGTGCTAAGGGACAGGTGCTTGTTTCAATTTTACAAAACGTCATTTAGATTTTTTGTCCCGAACATTGTTTTTATAACATTAAGCAAAATAACATAAATATTTTTTATCTATACTAATATAATAATAAGTTCGCGCTTATCTCTGGAACTATCAGTTTTTATATATCGGGTTAAACAAATTGCATTCTATAACTCATTTCTTGAGGTTATAGGCTATTTCACGTCACGTTACGACTCTTAGAAGCCGGTGGCGGGTGTAACCGCCAGGCACAGTTAGTAATAAATAAATAGGCTTGCGTTTGACCGTCTCCTCACCTGATGTTAAGTGAAGATGTGGTCTACGATGGAGCACGCTTGCTTGGTAGACACCTAATCGAGAGTGATTAGAAAAACACTTCATTCAACACAGATTGTATCCATTGGGAAATACCCACTAAAGTAGTGCATTCCATAGTTTAGCGGTTCGCACAATGAAAGTGCAATCGAATTTCAGTTAAGTTTTTGGAGAAAATAAATAATAATAATCTTATTACGTACCTATCTTATTATTGATCTTACAAAATTTTGCAATTACAAAGGAATTCGATTAAAAGATAAATCCAGCCATAAATACGGAAAACTTGACAAAGATAAAATGATGAATCAGTCGTACCTAATGTTTCAATTTTAAATTATTTACAACAAATCTATCTATATCTTTAAACGAGCAATTCTTATATATATATATATATATATATATATATATATATATATATATGAAACGGAAACGGCGCCAATATATATATATATATATATATATTGGAGCCGTTTCCGAGAAACGGCTCCAATGATTTTCATGAAATTTAGTACGTAGGGGGTTTCGAGGGAGATAAATCGATCTAGCTAGGTTTCATTTTTAGAAAACGTCGTTTTATCCGTGTCTCCAGCCGAGCAAAGCTCGGTCATCCAGGTACTAATAATATGAACGGATGAAAGGAAAAGATAACAGTTCCATTATTCGTTCCAGTTGCCTCACTAGTTAGCCGATTATACAAGTAGAAATCGTACTGTATTCTGAAATTACATTACTCCGGTGCACTGGAACGAGAAGACTTAACGAATTGAAAAATTGCTTCCAAGTAATCATAGTCTGTTATCGGTGAATGATAAAGTGATGTTGATAACCTATTGCTACGCGTCGAGTGATGCATCATTTTTACGCGACTGTCAATAAAAAGGAGTGTAATGTTTTAGGGTTTAAGTATTTTTTTTTTTTATGTAATCAATAATGATCGAACTGCACGCTCGTTGAGATGGTTAGTGATAACGCATGTTCATGATCATTGCAGCGATACACAGAACTTTGTGTAGCAAAATCAAGCCCAGGGCATCGCTGCTTTCGCGCTCTATACTTTTGCGTTTTTTTTTCACCATTACTTTTAAATGCCTGAACAGATTTGGATGTATCGTTATAACTTATAATCCTTACATCACCAGAGTGCTCAAAACTATAAACATTTGAAAACAAAATGCGTTTTTTTTATTTTTTATTAGTGCTTATTTAATCTTTTGAAGTGAAAATGAAGTATCATGTTTCTATACTGAATAATATTAGTAAGCTTATATAATCTAGATTCTAAATCAGATTTTTAAGTCGTGTTAATAGTATTTTAATTTAATACCAGTGAAAATTTAACAAAATACTAATACTAATAATCTGTGTTGTTATAATATAGTTAAACAAAAAAAAAGATTTTCTACATGCAAATCCTATGAAAATATTGAGTTTTTTTTTTATTGTAGTTAGGCTTGCGTTTAACCGCCATCTCTATTTCATATCATCTATATTTTATATATTTTTTGTCTATCAGGGAACAACCTCACGGGTAGCAAATTTCATTGTTTAGTGGAATAGAATTTAGTGTGGAGGTAGCTCATACGCTAGGTTAAAAATCTTGTAAATAAGATTTTTGAAATGCGCGAAAAAAAGTTTTGTTATTAATTAATTTTATGCCAGAAATTGGCAGGGTAGTGAGATTTCTTAGCATAAAGTTATAGTAATTTATTGTATTTCATTGTAATTACATTAAATATGAGTTGTTTCTAACTGTATTGAGGAATACAATCAACTGTAAGCCTTGGGCCATTAATGTTGTCCGCACAATGGTTGCATATCGTCTGCTCAACGATAAAAAAAAGATAAGAACTGGCCCCGATAAGCGTTATCAGAAAGTCACAAGCATCGGAGAGTTTGGACATGACGACAAAAGCTTAAAGGAGCAAAGGATTTCACACAACCCGTCAGACAACGTCTCACCAAAACCACCGGTGCAGTAGCTCGCTGTATCAGGGAACATCAGCAGATTCCACTGTTTAGCAGTTTACATCAACCGTTTCGTTCAGAAGTCCTGACCATGTGATAGTAGAATGGACAGGGTGGAAAATATATCCGATAAAATCGATAGACTAGCAACTTTCCGGTGTTCGTGGCTTTGAGACTTATTCCGAAGACGGAAGTCATTGTTGATGAGATTCTTCGGAGGGATCTCAATTAACTCGGACATAGGCTGGCTTGCCGTTTTATCCGACTCCGAAATATGGTACATATAAAAGTATTTTTTATCAGCCACGGTATACGTACAGGTCTTATTGCGTAGGTACCAGTGAGAGATTTTTTAAATTGTTAATATTTAACAAAGGAAAGGTATAAACGCAGGTGTGCTTGTACTTAAATAAAAATAATACTACATTAAGTTATTTTCACCCGTAGCTGCGTTATATTTCCTCTCAGCTCGAGCAGCAAATATGTAGCCAAACCAGTATGACGACACTAAAATAAATAACTACTCACCGCAGAAAAAATATGTAAATTACATACCTTCGCTAAAAAACTCACAGCTGCTAGGTACTTATCGTCTGTTAGGTATTAGCAAAAAAGTATTTTATTCAGGAACCGTAGTAGTTGCAAACTCAATAGTTGTGATGAGTCACGTGGCCGTCACGTGCCTCCTCTCATGATCATTGTTAAACATAGTACTAACACAAAGAATAATGATAAGTAATTGCATGGTTTATATGCCAAATGTAATAAGTAACCAAAACAACTTAAGTATTTCGCCAAATGTCAAATGGTATTTCTCACATTTTCTATATTTAGCACTGCTAAATGTAGCAGAAGTCTGTTAAATTAATAAAATTTTAGAGTATGCTGTATTTAAGATTAACACTTAAATATATAAATAGTTCATCATAACTTAGCGTAACTTGTCGTACTCGTCAACAAAATGAAAGGAGACCATGATTTTGAAGAAAGATAACAACTAATCTGAACGAATGAATAATCAACTAAACACCATATCAACTCTTACTAAAACTTGTTTTAAAAGAAAGCAACAAAATATATTTTTGTAAGTGCACTGTGACAGAAATATTTTAGGTAACATATGCATTTATGCAGGCTGTAATCTTGGGTGTATTAAGCCGGCACTAGTACCTTTATTACCATTACCTCGAGCTTATTACTCGGTATTGTGCGACATCCTACCATTACAAAACTATCTCTACCAAATGGAAACATGTATTTGTTTACAGGTTTTCTGCGACATCGTCGTTCGGGACGGTGAGATGGTGTGCGTGGAATTGGTCGCGCGTGGGCGAGGCTGCAGCACACAGGCCGTCATCTTCCTGGGCTCTATACGATACGACACCCTTACCAGGGTCTACGACTCCAGGGTGAGTAGAATAGACGGACTATTGGACATGTCCTGGACTAATTATCTGTAACTTGGATTAGGGATTGGTTGTTCTTTAATGTAATATTATCCTAGCTCGACTGGGATGTTCGGCAGACGAAGACTTCAAAATGCAACGTAATATCGCTTCGGACTTGTTAGACACATTGGTAAGATGGCGTGCGTAAGTCTTGTTCCTATAAGATACCACACTTATACCAGGGTTTGCATGAATCTAACTAAAGTGAAGGAAAAAGGTTGAAAAAACTTGAAAAGGTTAGAATAGTAAAAAAAAAAAAAACGATAATATATACTTCAATCTATCTCCGCGAAATAAGAATTGACTCAAATTTTAAATTTCGTTCTATTTGATGTCATGAGACAATTTAAGATTTAATAAGGAAGTGGCGTCATACTCATTTCTGTAGGTACAATAACTGAAAAAGAATCATTGCGGTATATTTTAAGAAAGTGCAACAAATGTCAAACGCTGCAGCTGTCAGACGTTTTTCCTGTTGAATGTTTTTTTAAAGTATATATTTAGTTTATTTCCGCCTAACAGTCGTTTTAGTTACAATACAACAGTAAAGAGGATTTAAATTTAACTAACTCGACAACAATAAAAAAAAAACGAATTATAGGTATATTTATTTAACTAAAATTTGATATAAACATAAAGGCTAAAACAAATTTAGACAATACATTAATTAAAAGAAAAACAAATTTAAACAAAACACTAACTAAAATAACCACAAGTTTTGTTGTTTAGTTTCCATTTTTTTTTTTTTATTAGTGTAGGTATTGTTTAAATTTGTTTTAGCCTTTAAGTTTATGTAAAATTTTAGTTAAATATATAACGTAAAGTTTCGGTTTTCTTTTTAATGTTTGTCAAGTTAGTTAAAATTTAATCGTTATCACTGTTGTAACTAAAACGTTTGTTAAGCGGAAATAACATAAATATATATAATTCAATATGAACTTCCGCAAAGTAACGCCTGAATGAATCAATTATCAGTTATTATTTTTCCTGTTGTTTTTTTTTCTATTTCTTCTTAGCATCGCACTCTGTGCATTCTGCCAGTTTCAATGTTTCTGTATATTGTGTGCAGTCTTCAGTTTTCAGCTTCTTAATATTTATAGTCAAAGTCCAATCTTGGTCAAGTCTAGTCCGTGCCAGTCAAATCCAGTCATGCTTTAGTAAAGTAGTGGCAACTTTACTGTAAGCTTCGATGAGGTTTTGAAAGCAATACGCAAAGTCATGTTTCACGACATTATATCACTTTTCCCACACTGGCGCTCGTAATTCGGTACTTTATGAATAAATCACCACTATTTTTATACATAAATACTCAAAAAACACTAGTTTTGAAAAAAAAAAAATACAATGTGGAGACACGTCTCTTTCCGCGTTCCCTCTAAAGCTCCTTCCCCGTTGTTGTACTTAGTGGTACTTGTCGGTGTTGCCAGTCAGCTAGTAAAATCGACCTCATCGTCCATTGACAAACAACTTGTCGTGTAAACTTCATAAAATTTTATACGAACTGCTTACATTGTATAGCGGCAAACAAGCATGTTTAGGAAGCGATAACCGAGACGTGATTTCCATAACGTTTAGCTTTAACCGCTAGACCCGGTGTCGCTATCGTCGGACACGGAGTTAAGGACGATCCAATCGCTACCGTTAACCGTACCGACGTGAATGTCGGAATCCATTACCATAACACCTTACTCTTATTAATCCTGACGATACACGCCAGAGGGCTTGGACAAAGTAACATTCGATAAGCGATAACGGTAATAGAAAAGTCCAAAAATGTACGGGGTTGACATAGATATCAGTCGTCACGTGGACAGCATGTATGTTTCACAGTATGTCATTTCGGTTAAGAATGATTTAAGTTTTCTTTTGAATACGAGTATAAGTAATGAACAGGCTTCCTTTATTACTATTGGTAATTAATTATATAAGTCAATACTCATACAAAATATGCTTTTATTGTGAAGTTGGGGGTCTCGCTTTTTGACGACAGTTTGTTCTTGTATCTAGAGATTTGAAACATCTTATACTTGCCTCTTTTTCGTGGTGGAGATTTATTGACACTAATTACTATTTTACTATCAAAACTGATGTAGTTTTGACACCTTGTCTTGCTTCGCACTTCGGGCTGCTGGCACGTGAAGATAGCAGTTGATGCAAGACGAGACCACGCGCGCGTTGTACTCAGCTTTGTCTCCATGATGAAGGCCACCGGATGTGGCCGAAACTATAGTCGGAGTTTCCGATTAAGTTAAACGTGAGTAATTCCGCATAAGTAAAACACTAATTACTAGTTAAGTACAAACATTATCCCACTTTTAATCGTAGCGTTCTAATTATATTTATCAGGTAGGTATCGGGTAGTTCCGTTTACGATACGAGGCGCAATTTGATCATCATGTTAAACAAGTATTTGATTGTATCGTATTACGTTCTAGATAGCGCGTAATGGCTGTTATAATGCCTGTTACAGCACTATTCTAAAGCTTTAAGCTTTAATTAGTCTGGAGTGCTTGTACACTAAAATTGTTATGAGGTTTATGTTTTTTTTTATATTTTTGCTGTGTTCTTTTTCAAACCCTAGTGCATTGAAAGCGTTTTTTAGGAACCGTATGTTTTTAAAAGTTAATTGAAATTTATAAGTGATAGGTACTTATTAAATTTAGCTATGAAATTTGTACAATGCAATAAACTTATTTTTTACTCTCCTTATTGCATCAAATTACTTATTCACGAATCACGTACAAACACAGAACACTATTGACTGCCCTTTTAGCTCAGTGTATCTGCTTGTATTTGTGTGTAGTGCTAATCTGTTGTAATGCGTGGGTTCGATTCAGGACATACATTTGTATGACGAACACATAATATGTTTGTTCTGTGTCTTTATGTATTATGAGTACGAACAGAAAAAACAGTTATTTGGTTCCCATAGTACGACCTTTTTTATGGTTTACAGGCTAGGTGTTTGACCACAGCTCACCTGATGTTAAGTGACGGTGTGGTCTAAGTTGGTAAAGCACACCTTGCTACTGGCTCTCAAGTGAGGCTGCCGGAACACACCGTTAGATGCTTGGCGGAACTTTTTTTAAACAACTTACGGACATGTATGTTTTATAATAACTTGTAAAAGCAGAGGTGCGTGCCGTAGGATTCGAACCCAAGACCTGTAGATTGTAAGCCAGATAGTCTCCCACATAATGTACATGTCCAATGTTTGCTTTTTTCATTTTCGCACGAAATAAGCTAGCTATGATAAATATTTTATCTCGACTCGCTGGCACCAGCTGGTTGCTCGTCACTCGATTGCATAAATCATCACTATAGTCCATTCCATTTGTCAGCTGTAGTCGGTCTGTTTACCTTCAGTATCACAGTCTCCCAGTGACCGTTAAAGCGGAAGCCAGGCTGAGCCCACCCGTTATCTGCCTCAGTCCGTGCCTAGAATCCAAATCGCTGTGACGTAGCTATATAGCCGCCGCACAGCCGCATATTGATTTAATAAAGTGAGAAGGTGACGGATTTAATATATAAAAAAGAAAAAATAGGCCAAGTGCGAGTCGGACTCGCGCACGAAGGGTTCCGTACCATTATCTATAAAAATATAATATAAAAATAACGGATATAATAATTATTATTATTTTGATTTATTTTGACATTGTATTTAAAATAGACTTATAAACTTCTTATCATATAAAATAACGGAAACAGAAATACATCATTTGTGAAAATTTCAACTGTCTAACTATCACGGTTCATGAGATACAGCCTGTTGACAGACGGACAGACAGACAGACGGACGGACAACGGAGTCTTAGTAATAGGGTCCCGTTTTACCCTTTGGGTACGGAATCCTAAAAACTAGCGACACGGGTACAATTTATTTCGACGACTTGTTTTAAAAAAAATGTATATGTAATGAAGCGATGATAGCTCAGTGGTTAGCGCGGTCGGTTCACACGCCGAATGGCGTGGGTGCAACCCCAACAATGAGCTTGAGCTGCCGGTGAAGGAAAACATCGCATATTTGAGTCACGTTAAAATGTAGAGGTAAATGCCTTTGAATGAATTAATGTAAATTTTCTTCCATTTGTTTTAGTAGCGAGTGTAATTCTTTGGACAAAAACATATTTATCATGTACCTATAATATACGCACGCATACAAATAAATAATGACATAATTATCCATCCTGCAAACTATCTTATCGTTAAAAGTATTAATATATAGGTCTAGATATATTGCTTTATAAATTATGTCAATTACATTAAATAAATCAATACCTTAAAATGTAATCTGAAAATGTCTTTTGCCTACGTTTTTTTTTTATGTTAAAGCAATGAGGCGAAGAAGACGCTCTTCTCATGGTAAGTGATAACGCATGTCCATGACCATTGCAACGATACACAGAACTTTGAGTAGCAAAATAAAGTCCAGGGCATCGCTGCTTTGGCGCTTATTACTTTGAGACATTAGATGGTTAGTTTCAACAGCTCAGTAATTTCGCTAGCCGTAGTATCCTTCAAACCGGAACACAGTAATGTTTACACACTACTGCTTGGCGGCGGAATATCTGGTGCTGCGGTGGTATCTACCTAGACGACCTCCAGCTAAGGAGATCTATCATTTACTGATGGTGATATGGTTTAAAACATCCGGTACTATGATATAAGCAGTGTAATGTACAATACAAAGATTCTAGCAACTTCGCAACATGCAATCAGCGCTAAACAACCGTCAGACGCAGAAGTCTATTGTTTTTACTGGCGACCTTGTCGCGACGCGATTGATTCTCACTAGCATATACACGCTTATATAACCATTAGAGTAGGTACCTACACTTCTCGACTGGTTTGTAACTGATTGACTAGTTAGGTAGTTGTTCATCTGTTTTATTACAAATGTCATTGACCAATTAGCAGAAGTTGGCCGGTATAAGAAGAATCTGCTTGGGATATTTTACTAACGCATACAGCCCTTTTGGCTCATTGGTAGTATATCTGCTTTAAGAGCTGTAGGGTGTGGGTTCGATTCCCACCCAAGACAAACATTTTGTGGTTTAAACAAATTTTTGTTCCATGTCTGGCTGTTCTGTATGTATAATAAGTATGTAATCACAAAAAAAGTATTTCAGTTATCTGACTTCCATTATACAAGCTTTGCTTAGTTTAAAGTAAGATAGCGCTGTATGTAAGTCTGCGTTTGATTACCAACTAGCCTTATTTTTGCAAGTTATGATTTTCAATCATTATTAATACTATTTAGTACTCGTATACATACTCATGCATACGCGTCATGCGCCTACACACCACGCACTCACACTACTCAACCAACTCTCTCGCCATCCAGATATTGATATGTTTTGTTCTAACCGTCGCATGATACTGCGTCTCTGTTTAGAGCATCTACCAGATTTGTGTTGTTTTTATTCATAAGTATTTGTTTGTATGTAGTAATATTTAAGTAATTAGTATTTGTGTTTTGTATAATTATTGTTCTCTATCTGTACCTAAATTATATTTTTAACTCTAAAACGTTTTGGTATATAACTGTAAGTTTTAGAGTTTTACGGAAAATAAAATAAAATAATAATAAATAAATACTACTTGTTAACGATTATACTTGTCTTAACTTAATCGGTTAAGGCGTAAAGTTGTTACACAAACTTTTATATGCAGAAATAAACTGCAACTGGACTCATCTGCAACGACTCCCTCGTTCAAGCTAATCTTCATAGTCTTGAACATCGTCGCAAAGTTGCTAGTTTGTCGGTTTTTTATCGGATTCATTTCGGAGTGGACTTCAGATCTGGATGCTCTAATTCCCCATGCCCATTTTTCTATCGGAAGGCCTGAAGTTCGAATAAGCGATTTCATGATCGATTCATGGTTGACATTCCAAACACCCGTACGAAACGATTTGAATCTACTTTCATTGTTCGAACGTTCTTGTTCATTGTTCTAAAGCGTGGAATACGTTACTCGAGTGGGTGTTCCCTGATAGACACAATCTGGGTGTCTTCGAGTCGAGAGTGAATCTAGGCAAGCGTGCGTGTAATTTAAGTGTAGTGTGGGCATCTACACTTAACATTAGATGAGATGGGGATCAAACGCAAGCATATTTATTCATCATAAAAAAAAAATGTTAATGATGCCTAGTTATCATAATTTGTTATATTCATTTAGAAATTAACAGTTTGTTTCCTGAATAAAATGAAATACGACCTATGGAGCACTTTATCGATATCCGTGTACAATAAAATCCTATTACGCTTATCTTAATTTTTGACTAAGTCATCCGCTAATCGCGGCAAAATAAGAACTTAAATGCCCGCTAGAAATCGCTTTTCTTGTAACAAACTCTTTATCAGTGCTAATGTAATCTTATCAGCGGATTTGGCGTATAGCTGTCGGTGTGAAGGACGCTTTATCGAGGGAAATGCGCAACATTCCGCTCGGAAGACATCTCTACACTAGATCATTTTTTGATATTTTATATTGATGAATTTTTTTTATATTATCATTTTTTTATTGACAGTATTTTTATATTGACATGTTTGTATATTTTGTAATTTTTTATATAATATCATAATCATATCATAAAATATTTGCACCTCTTGAAATACAAAAAATAAAATTACGTGCTTTGATTTTTGCAACCCTAAATGTAACTTTACTATGGAATTGAATTTATTTTTCAATTTTTTTCTTTTTTCTTTCTTTTCTAGATACGTTTGTTAATATCTCGAGCTTCTGATTCTCTATTTCGAAACATTATGTTTTTTATTTGAAAAGTTGTTGATAAGAGTTAAAATTAAACAAAATTGATCTTAAATTTAGGGACTTGAGATAAGTGCTTACACCTTTATTTTATCTGTGGGACTGGTTGGCGATCATACTAGTAATTAAACTGTTTAACGGGCGCCAGAGTCCGCTAAAAGGCCAATTCAATTTAAATATTTATAATTATTTTGAATTGATAAAAACATGCAACAATAAAATAATCAAAATTCGAGTAAGTATGTATCAGAAGAAGGTCTGTGTTGTGTGAGTGTGTCAGATTTCTTGATTTTGTAATTTGTATATTTTATGTATATTTATGTATATTTTAATCTTTGCGAAACAGATTGCATCAAATGAGATTAGTTTCGCAAAGATGCACAAGGTGGAAACAGCGAGTGTATTTGGGAGTGCGTTCAAAAGTAATGAACATATTGAGCGTCACACTGTTTCTTGCGTGTCTTTTTGTGTCACAACTGTTTTTTTTTTTTTATGGTTGTCAAGCTATGTGTTTGATTATCCGATCTTAAGTGACGGTGTGGTTGAAGATGGTAAAGCACACCTAGCCTGGAATGAAACTGGCTCTCAAGAGGGGCTGCCGGAACACACCGTCAGGTGCTTGGCAGCAGATTTTCAACTTGGTACTACTTGGTTTCTACTTGGTGGTAGAATTCCTAAGCAGATGGTCGTCTAGATAGGTACCACTGCAGTTCCAGATATTCTGCCGCTAAGCAGTAGTGTGTAAACATTACTGTGTTCCGGTTTGAAGGGTACTGCAACTAGCGAAATTACAGGGCTATTGAGACTAACCATCTAGTCTCAAAGTAATGAGCGCCAAGGCAGTGATGCCCTGGACTTTGTTTTACTACTCAAAGTTCTGTGTATCGCTGCAATGGTCATGGACAGGCGTTATCTCTTAACATCAGGAGAACGTCTCGTCGTCTCATTACTGTTACATTAAAAAAAACTTGAAGATGGTAGCTAGCCAGCCAAGTACTAGAAAATACCATACCATCACGCTATGGTTTTCTCACGATGTTTTCCTTCACCGGCAGCTCAAGCTCATTGTTGGGGTTTGAACCCACGCCCTTCGGCCATTACTGAGCTATCATCGCTACAAAAATCTGTAATCAAATAAAAACTGCACTTTTTGGTAAGTTTATGATTGGTGTTATTAAATTTAGTACCTGGATGACTGAGCTATGCTCGGTTTTCATTTCGTATTCTAAAAATTAAACCTAGCTAGATCGATTTATCGCCTCCGAAACCCCCTGCATACTAAATTTCATGAAAATCGTTGGACCCGTTTCCGAGATTCAGATTAAATAGGTATATATATATACAAGAATTGCTCCTTTAAAGGTATTAGATAAAGAGTATCAATGACATGTCATGTTGATAGGTTGATACCATTATCGACTAAAATTGCTATCAGTGATATAAGGGCAGGATAGGAAAGACCAGGATAATAACAAAGTACTTATTTAATCTATTGGATATTTCCCCATATTTAACTACGAGATTATTACTCGGAACGTGTTTTGTGCCAAATGCCTCCGCCATTTACTTGTATCTTTAACTAACACAGATATTTGGATAGAAAGATATTTTTGTGGATTTCCATAAAAAAAATTATTCTATCGAATAAAATTATCGATATCGTCTTTCGAATTCTTGTTTATCTTCAGAAATATGATAAAAAAATAATCTATAAATAAAACAATCAGTGATCAGTCAATCTTGTTTAAATGTGAGTTCCACTTTGATCTCCCTAAGCTTGTATATCAGTATTCTAGGTACGTGACAATCCCTACCCTAAGGCGTCACATCTCTAAAAGTGGTTTTACGAGCAAGTTACGCCCGTCTCACCCTCTCAACGCCGTAAAATTATGTCAAACCAACAGGCCTGACGTGAGGACGGTGTTTCAGTGTTTTGTACCTATCTTGTCACATAATGAAATGATTTGTGACTTTTTTTTTTTAAGGTTCAATCTTGGTGTTTGACTACAGCTCACCTGATGTTAAGTGAATCTAAGGCCCAATTAGCCGCGAAAAAGCTTGGCATTCTCTCTAAGGTGAGACAGTACTTCACACCAGAACAGCTACTCGGCTTGTATAAAGCGCAAGTAAGATCGTGTATGGAGTACTGTTCGCACCTATGGGACGGCTCTGCCAAGTATCAACTTGAGGCATTGGAGTCGATCGAGAGGCGCGCCAGGAGACTAATTGGCAACGACACTTTACTGGAGTCTCGGCTTCAAAGCCTTGAGCATCGACGTAGAGTTGCTAGCTTGTCAGTTTTTTACCGAATACATTTCGGAGAGTGTGCACTTGAATTGCACAATTTGGTTCCCCCTGCACCATTCTACTACCGGACGGCCAGACAAACGCGACCAAAACGTCATCCGTACATGGTGGATGTTCCCCATGTACGCACAAAGCGTTTTGATTCCACATTTTTTATTCGCACAGCGAGGTTGTGGAACTCTTTGCCGGAGTCTGTGTTCCCTGTTAGGTACAATATTGGTGTCTTCAAATCTAGAGTAAATAGGTTTCTTCTAGGTAAGCGTGCTCCATCTTAGACCGCATTACTGCTTAACATCAGGCAGAGTGTGGTCAAACGCGAACATATTTTGAATAAAAAAAAAAAAAAAAAAAAAAAAAAAAAAAAGTGACGTTGTGATCAAAGATGGTAAACACACCTAGCCTAGAATGGAACTGGCTCTCAAGTGAGGCTGCCGGAACACACAGTTAGATGTTGGCGGCAGATTTGCAACTTGAAGGTGGTAGCTAGCCAGCCGAGTACTAGAATGTACTCTACCACCACGCTATGGTTTCATCACGATGTTTTCCTTCACCGGCAGCTCAAGCTCATTGTTAGGGTTTGAACTCAAGGTCTTCGGCATGTGAATCGACTGCGTTAACCACCGAGCTATCATCGCTAAAAAACATAGTTTTGTATCAGAAGAGTTTAAAAAGGTATCAGTGTTTACAAATACATTGGCGTGCAATATATCAACATCTGTCCTGTCCTTCTTGAAACAATGTAAGTCAGGGTTGATATTTAAGTAATCTTTGCATAAAACTATATTCCAAAACAAAATATTTATTTACGTATAGTGAAGATACGTAAAAAAAAGTTTGGGTCCTTGTTGATCGTGGACCATGCAAAAGGTCCAGCGAAATAAAAGAAATTTCTTTTCCTCTAGATACATTACCGATATCATATTTACACATGTTATTTACACGTGTCTACATATCATAAAAGTCATTTCTAGCTCTATTCTATTAGGGAACTGTATACTATTTTAAGTTTGTCCCATTTCCACGGTTCATTATATAGAAAAGATTCAAGGAACGAAAGTAATAGCCCCCGATCCCCGTGCTTGAGGAAACAAGAAAACTCAAGATGCCGCGTTAGCCCTACTCATTGATCGACCTACTTACAAACTAACCGACTTATCTTTACAGCTGGCCAAACGATGGAACTTACGACTTTCTACGGAGAGCCGTCAGATTCATTCGCAAAATACATTTGTGGCTCCCCTATTAAATTCTACAGTAAAGTTGTACTCGATAACGAGTCCCGCTCGAAGGCTTTTCAATTGAAGCCCTTCTCGAGAACCACTTGTGTGCTAACTGCGCCAGCAGGTTTGACAGCCGTTTTAGGAAATAAAAAGTACAGTCCTTCCAAATGGCATGTGATACCGTTAGGCTACGAAACATGGACCCTTCATGTGATGGACGGAGGGCATGTCTAGGTAGCGTGTCCATTTTGTGTTGATATGACTTCTAGATCTGCGTGAATAGGGAAGTGATAGCTTTAAATTCAAAGTTAATTATCACCACAGGGCAATTAAATGATGTTAATAATGTGTGTCCTTAATGTGAAATGCACTTTTGCTTTGAAACTTCGATATTAATTATGATAATAATAGCCCATAAAGACATACATACGTGTGAAATGATAATACCGGATTTTTATACCTATTTTTGTTGTTTTTGATGGACAAAACACAGCACAGCACGACATAATTATTTCCACATATTTTGACTTTATAAGCGCACGGGTTGTCATGTTGTGGCCTACTATTCGGACCAAAGAGGACACGATGCACATAGACAGTGCAAGGTTGCCATTCCGACAATAACTTTCTCTTTTACTCAACATGACGATCCGCGTAGAAGACGAAGAAACGAGATAATGACATGAGAATGACAGGCGGAACGGCAACGTTTTATGGTTCTGTCTACTGATTATTCGTCTGAGCTGCGAAAAGTCCTGAAGTGACACGAATAATACAAACAGAGACAGCCAGGCCAGCTAACACTACTAATAGGTATATCATTATAATACGATTCATTCACATATGAATTAATCAAGAATATAATGCGACCTAAGCTTTTTCTTTACCTGTCCGCGTCGTTTGCCTTCGACTCACAGCATTACAAATTAAAAGTAGCGTTTGTTTGTTTGGCACAAGAAATGTTTAAAAGCATTTACGTATTTGTTCATAGTGTACCCTATATTTATCAAAAGAATCAGTTTAGTTCCACAGTTTTTTTGCCGTCTCTGTTTTAGATTTTTTTCTATTTTATTCCGAGTCGAAAATTCTTTTTACTCAGTTTTATTTGATTCCATCCATCGTAAAGTTCATTTAAGCGAAAATTGTTAGGTTTCACTTTTTTTCTTTCTTTTTAGAATGAATCTTCAGTTTTTCTTTAATTATGGGATGGAAACACTGATTCGAATATTTACCCGAAGCGGCTTACGACTAATTTAACCTTGGAGAACAATATACTGATGCACATTATTAAGTTGGCACTGTTCAGCATCTCCTCTATCTTTATTGGCGTAGACAATAAAGTTTTTCATTCTGTCTTATGTACCTATTTATCTTGAAACACACAGGCAATATTGTTGTTAAACAGTGCGGACTAGCTAAAAATACGTATATATATATGTATATGAGGTATAAAGCTCTAATAGGAGGTCAGAGGTGTGCAGTGCTGATTGAGTTGCTAATAATGATGTATTTTATCTCTTATATTTTCCACGTAGTTTAAAGTCGGTGGTTGCCAAGGCACGCACTGTAAAGTATTCGTTCTCGACAGATCGTAGCTTCACTTACTTCAAGGACAAGCCGAATTCTCGAAGAAGCCCCTTGAATAATCTTAATGAGATTATCTGTTATGAACGTTGTCAAGTTGCCTGTGTTAAAGTATAAATGCTATTACGTACCCAATATAAATGGTGATTAGGATGCAACGTTGTTTTTTTATGTAAAAGTAATGAGACGAACAAGACGATCTCCTGATGGTAAGAGATAACGCATGTCTATGATACACAGAACCTTGAGTAACAAAACAAAGTCAGGAAAAAAACACTTAATTTTCTATAAAAAATAATAAATAATACCAATTGTTTCACAATACTTTACGCATAACTGTAAGGTACAAATTAATGTTGGATTCTCGAATGATCACATATAGGACGAATCGTTTTCGTAATAACCTGTCTGATAATATTAATCGGCCAAGAATACTCGTAGATATGCGACGATGTGATTACTGATTGGACAATCGATTATTTATTAATGCTACGTAACTGTTCTCTGCGATAATGCTTGAACAATTTTAATGTATGAAACGTATTTGTTTTAACGAATAAGAAGGCCTAGACAAAGTAACATTCGATTAACGATAACGCTAATAGAAAGTTCCAAATATGTATGTATGGAATTGACATACGCTGCCCACGTGACATATCGATAGCTTATGTCAATCACGTACATTTCTTACTTTTCTATTAGTGTTATCACTAATCGAATGTTACTTTGTCTAGGAATGATTTACAGTGATATGGGATCCATAGCTACAGTTTTCTCTGTCGGGAGTCACACGAGGCATTCAAAGATACAGACAATAAACACCATACCGTAGATGTTTAAATTTTATAATTCAATAAAGCCGGTAACAACTCGCTGGGTTTTAGGCAACCACCGACATGCTCAATTAAAATTCCAATTAAAAAAATATTTGTGCTTATCAAATATGTAGGTTTCGTTTACACAGTTACACGCCACGCGTGATCTCAAAAGGTTGCTGTATTGTATTTAATAAATTAAATGTGAAACAATAAAGATCGTAGGACATTTCTTTCACACAGCGCCATCTAGCCCCAAAGTAAGCAAAGATTGTACTATGAGAACCAGATATCGGATAGATATACTTTTTTTTGTAAATATTTACTTATAACACATATAGAATATGCAGGCACAGAACAAACATTTATCGTCGCATTAATGTTTGTTCTGGTGGGAATCGACGCCGTACAGCTCTTGAAGCAGATATTCAACCAAATGAGCTAACTTTATGTAATCGTATTATCGACCTATCACTTGAAAGCCAGTTCCATTCCAGGCTAGGTGTGTTTACCATCTTCGACCACACCGTCACCTAACATCAGGCGACCTGTGGTCAAACATCTAACCTGTCAACCATAAAAATAGGCAGTCAAGGAGACTGCCAAAAGAAGAGAAAATTTTGAAAAATAAAAATGTGTCAACAAATGTACATCACGTTACATTAGCATGTCGGTGACGCGAACCCATGACTACCAAAAAATTGTTCCTCGTGGCCAATGAAGTATAGACTTTGAAAATTTAAAGCAAAAATCAAGAGTCAAAGCTCGTAAGTGTCCCATTTCTCTCCTTCCGCAGAATAGACAAATAGTACAGCCTACTGACGTAACCCTTAGGTTTGTGCTGTGGGCAGGGGCACGTGACGTCAGCCCGCCTACGCTCTATCGGACGACGTCGACAGGGCGCGCCGGACCGCAACCGGCGGCGCCTTGGCTAGGGTTGCTTCTAAAATATGCATCTCGTTTCAATCTAGCCATGTCCCGTGATTTTGCCCGTGAAATTTTTTCTTTTTTTTTGACTAGGTTCGTTTTTGATCGCTAAATTTTGTAATAGCTTGTTTATATATCGGACTCTGGATCAGCGCTGTTTATAAATTGTCCCAATGCTGGGCGTAAGACTCTTCTGAAGAGATAAGGGTGAGGTTATAGTCCACCACTCGGACCATGTCCGGGTTGGCAGACTTGACATATCTTCAAGAACATTCAGAACTCTCAGACATGCAGGGTTCCTTACGATTGTTTTCCTTTATCGTTTGAAGCTAGTGACAAAACGCAGAAAACTTAGAAAGACAGAGGTGCGTGGCGTGGGATTTTAACCCGGGTCTTCTAGATTAGTAGTCAAACGGTCTGCCACAACTTAATTTTAATGTGTTTTTTGATATTACAGTTTTAAATCAAATCAAATCAAATAATTTATTTACAAGAATACATGTAGGTATATATAGGTCTTATAATATTTTTTTGTAGTGTCACAATGTATTCAGTCTGCATGCAGACGTGTAAATGTTAACAGTAGATACATTAATTTAATTAGTCCATATTACATTATTATTAATTATTATTTATAAGAAAAATTCATGAACTCCTTAACGCTGTAGAAACAGTTGTTAAGAAGCCAATCAGTCAAACATTTTTTAAATTTATTTCCATTTAGAATTTTTATGTCATTTGGTAAATTATTATAAATTACAATACACATATTAAAAACATTTTTTTTATATAAATCTTTACTTTTAATAACTTTACTTTACTAAATCTTTACTATAGAAACTGACGTGATTTTGACACATTTTTTTTTACTTACGTGAGATTATTCACTTTTAATTATATCGGATACTCATAAGTAAATTGCAGTTGTTATACGTAGTCGTATTACTTTCCCATTATGCAAATGACTTGTTCGTAGATTGCGTGACGTAAAATTTACAATCAAACCAGCTAGGATATGAACCTATTCGCGATTTTTCCAAATTATTACCATTATTTTAGTTATATCCCTAACAGACTATGAACGAGACAACACAATCGATCGAACATAGAAATGTCGTTTGTAAGTAATCCTGACGATCCTTCGCTGTCGGCGCGAACAAAATCCACAGGTCTGTTATTTCTATTGAAGTGACAAACTTCCACATTTACAAGTGTGATATCAGACCGCTCAAATGTCGACCTAAAACTGATGAACAATGTAAATGAGTTTCGCTCTTTGTAATTTTCAGGAACCCCTAAAGGAGAATGGCTAGTTACGGAGGCGTATATCTGGGGCAAGTTGTAAGTCGGTATGTTTAATAACATTTTGACAGGGTGTTATTTGGGTCCTTGATTCGATACTAACAAGAGGTTTTTGAACTCACAATGGTGTCGGGCTTAACTATGCGTACTTTTTGAATGGATTCTTCGTACTTCCTTTTCATTTACAAAAGCAATGCATGGGATAATTTACATAATCTAACCAAGGTTTAAGGATTTAATCTCATTATTTCATTATTCATCATGTAGAGTTTATTAAGTATACCATTATTTGAGGGTACTTTTTTGAGGCGAGAGCTGTGTTAATCCATTTTTAGATGGCTTGCGTTAGACCGCTAACCTGCCTGATTTACGGTCTACGGAGCACGCTTGCCCAAAAGAAAACGATTTTTTAAAAACTCCTAATTAATAATTCAAGATTTTATTGTCGAATGTAGGTAGTAAAGATCTTATACAATAATAAATATGGTTCCATACAAACTACCTCTTTAAGAGGTTTAAAAAAATGTAAGTTCTGTTTCATATATTTTTATCAGTCATGAAACTTTGGTCTTTGGTATTTTTTGTCGTCATGAAAAAAGTTTTTCAAGTGTTAGCCCTAAAGCGTAGGGTGATATAGTGATAGGATGTCGATGACACAAGATCTAGAGCGCCATGTCACCGGGTAAGAATAAGTATTTTATCTCAGACTTTGTTGTAACTGAAACTTACTGCGAGCGGTGGTGGTGTACCTATATTATTTAGAAATTTTTCTGTTACTTGCAATTTTTCATTAAATTTGTTTTGTCAAGTGTTACTTTGTGAAGATTCATCTATCGGTAAAACAATGCTAAGACGTGAAAAATATTACCAAGTTGCACTGGATTTTCTCAGTTTCATCTGTCCTTGTGAAAGTTGTAACGATTAAAGAACGTGTTCTATTCTGTATGCTGTGGCTATTGACATACGATTTCTGCGATACATTTTTATACACAGGAAATAGTATAACTATAATATATATATTTTTTAAATTTTAAGCGTCTGTGCGTATAATTATATACGCACAGACGCTCTCCTGATGATAAGAGAACACGGATGTCTATTACAGTTGCAGCAAAACACAAAAATGTAAAAAGCAAAGCAAAGTCTAAGGCATCGCTGTTACTTCGAGACTGATTAGTCTCGACAGCTCTGTAATTAACAGTCCTTAATCTTTACTTCGTAACTACTTGTTATGCTTAGCACAATTCTGACCAAAACGAATCGTAAATGCAAAGTTATAAACTTGGAGCGTAGTAATTCGAATGGGGGTTATTGTACTCATAATTATGAATAACTTTTACTAAATACACAACTCTAAATTGCGAAAAAAATGTGCTGCTCCAGCTTCACACATCAAGGGCTAACATACACTCTCTATAAAACAACTGATTTTATTTCACGATTCCAGAGTTGTGTCTACATAGTAAAAATGTTCACGATGATGTGTACAATAACACCCTTTCGGCTTTTTTACTGTTTACAGGTTAGATGTTTGACCACAGCTCACCTGATCTTAAGTGAGGGTGTGGTCAAAAATGGTAAAACACGCCTAGCCTGGAATGAAACTAACTCTCAAGTGAGGCTGCCGGAACGCACCTTTAGATGCTTACCGATTTTTTATTTGAGGGTGGTAGCTAACCAGCCGAGTACTAGAAAGTACCCTACCACCACGCTATGGTTTCCTCACGATATTTTCTTTCACCGGCAGCTCAAGCTCATTATTGGGATTCGAACCCACGCCCGCAATCGCGACTTATAAAGATTATTAAGCGCTCAATCGTGTGAATGCAAATCTAGGTTAACACGCGATAATGGCGAGGGACATCCAGTCGAGTCATATGATCGATTTGTTCATTGGTAACCTCTGTAATGGTTCACGACCGCTAGGGGGTGACGGGGGAGGAGAGAGGGGGTGATATCAACAAGTACCCGCACGCCGCGCCGACGTGTCGCCAGACGAAATAATACCCAAATTATTAAGGGAGCTACCATGCTCTGCTCTGGGTCGTATCGATTTGATGCGAAGGAGCAAGGACCTTTCCGACCAAGGAAAAATGAGGCAAGCTTTTAATTATGTTGTTTATTTACGTATATCGAATACTTTAACATATTATATTATACTAGCGACCCACATCGGCTTCGCACGGGTATACTAAAGTGGTGCATATGCATGTAGCATTATACATATAAACCTTCCTCTTGAATCACTCTATCTATTGATGGAAACCGCATTAAAATTCGCTGCGTAGTTTAGAAGATCTAAGCGTCGTAACAGACGACGGGAAGGGAATGAGTATAGTAAGCTATCCTTAAAAGGTATATGCCACCGCGGACCCTTTGTAGATCTATAAAAAAGAATATCCCACCATGTATTGTTTTGTTATATCTCAAAGGGCAGCGTTTTCGATTAAAGGTCTCAAGTAGCTTGACTTTTTCCGACACTTCCCAAGCAATTATCATCATATTTCAAATAATTTACTCAAAACCTTGACAAATAATATACTCAAACGTTCCTCATGAATCACTCTATCTATTGGTGAAACTCGTATGATAGTTTGATCAGTAGTTTTCAAGTTTGTCGCGAATAGACAAACAGACGCGGCGGACGTTTGTTCTATTGTTGTTGTTTTTATTTTTATTACTATTGTGGTTGTTGGAATTTGTTCTATTATATATGTACATTAACTTTATATAATATATGTACATATTATTATATAGCCATTGATAAAGCATACGAAATAGTCGTTATAAAAATTTATTAAACTTTTATGTTGTACATAAGTTATAAGTAAAAGTAATTATTTGTAGGTACTTATAATTTTACTAAGGAGTATATTTTATAGTGTATTTACGTATAAATAATATATACGTATATACTTGTCTGTACTTTCAACAGTCCCAAAAGAAGTGAAAGATATATGCGAGTCATCACTCGCAACCTCTCACGTCAACACCTTGACGTCAAAATTTAATGTAATGACATTACATGAAATTTTTCGTCCAGCGCGTATAGTCTTCATTTACCTAATTTACTGTTTTACAACACTAGGCAAGCGTTTGATCACAATCTTATCTGATGGAAGGTGACGATGAGATCGAAGACTAAGCAAGCCTGCCGTCACTTAACATCAAGTGAGCTGTGGTCAAAGACCTATTTTATTGTGAATAACTTTGACCTACTACGAGAACAACCTTGAAGTTATTTAAAAAAAATGCTATTTCGGACGACCAAATGTATGGATGATTTTTTCGCAACTTCAGGTTTGTTTCAATAGTAAACATTGTTCACAATGGTGAGTACATTAATCTCTGCTTAATACGCTTTAAGGCGACTAACTTACCCTAACGTGTATCTTTTTGGTACAACAAAAAAAAAAAAAAATTATATAAATGCCTTTGCCTTTAGCATTGTACGTCTTGGGTTTATACCCTATCATAACTTAATTACCCATGAGATAATAAAAGATGCCATGTGTATATGTGTGTATTTAAACAAAAACACGCGTTTTAGCTCTTGCATATTTATTTACATGCAGTCAGTGGTTTCTCCTGCCCCTTTTTATTACCGGACAGCTAGGTAGAAACGGCCAAAGTGCCATCCTTACATGGTGGATATTCCATACGTATCGATTAAACGCTTCGATTCCACATTCTTAATACGTACAGCGAGAATGTGGAACTCTGTCGGCGTCTGTTTTTCCCGCGAAGTACAACTGGGATGTCTTTAAATCCAGAGTAAACAGGTTTTTTCTAAGTAACCGTGCTTCATCTTGGTCTAGACCCTGCTTAACATCATGCAGGGCGTGGTCAATCGCCAAACTATTGAGTCTGACCAAGTATTTCGTAAAATTATAATTGTAAAAATATGTCTTCCCACTTGTTCAGTTACATTAGGTATATTATTATTGGGTCGTATAATATTTATCTCGTAATCAAACCTACCCACTAATTGAATGCGTTTGTATGAATGAATGGACAACATCACACAGTGGATCAAAACTTTTCTAACCGCTATACCACGGAGTGCGTTTTGTGTTCGGAGCGTAAAGGTTAGAAAAAGTCGCGAACTCCCAGTTCGGGCCGAAAAACAACTGGGTGAATTTCATTTAATCATCATTTCTACACTAATATGATTAGTGACTTTTTATACAGATTATATACATGTATAACCTTGGGGTGTGCTAAAATAGGGGGGCATCTTCGAATTATGAACAACTTTTATTCCGTGTACAACTCCGAAATCGCGTAAAATAACAACTATGATACAGTTGATTTTTCAAGATTTTAAAGAAAAAAGAAATGTTAGATTTTGTAACGACAGAAACAAAAAAAAATCAGGGACTGTTACAAAATAAGGACTTCAGTATAATGCTGGTCTTACTAAGTATGACCAGCATGTATGTATGTAGGGTACTTGAGTAGAACTTTTTCTTTTGGACGCATTGGATGAACATCTACTAATTATACATATTATCTACAATATTTCCTGCTATGCAATGTTAGATTTGGGGTCGTCAAAACGACTGTTGACCCTGAGTAGAACTGCAATTTAAATAATTTTAAACTTGCTGAACATTAACAAGTCTAGGCTGTTTCCTGTTTACAATATCAAGAGCAATAAGACCTAGTCTAGGCCACAACTTGTATTTACCTGAAACCTGTTTTTTCTTGTGCATACAACTAAAATAACCTAGCCTACAGATGACCTAATAAAGACCGCAGGAACGCGCTGGATGCGAGCCGCTTCCAACCGGTCTCTATGGAAGTCAATGGGGGAAGCCTATGTCCAGCAGTGGACGTCATGCAGCTGATGATGATGATGACAACTAAAATATTTTTGATCGAATGAAGCAAAGTTCTGTACTGGCACGAGTACATACTATACTGCATTAGTATCTAAAATATTGTCAAATAAATATAGGTGAACATTTCTCACACGGCGCCATCTAGGCTTAAACTAAGCAAAGTTTGTACTATGGGAACCAAATAACTCATAGAATACTGTTATAATGTTTTTGTTTGTTATAAATCATTAAACATCATGTGCACCGTGAGCTACAGTCGAGGCTGAATATAGTGGTGAACGAGCTCGACAGTTGGTTCCGATCGAACGGGCCAGCGCTAAACAAAGACAAGACCTGCTTCCCTGCTTTCAACCTCAATGGTCACGCGACAGAGACTCATTCGGTAGCAGTCGGCAATACCGCGATTCATCTGAAGAATCTTTTGGTCGAGAATATGGTTATGATTGATTGATTCAGGCGTTACTTTGCGGAATTTCATTTTGAGTGTTCAAGGAATATATTTAAAAGTCGTTTTGGTTACAACAGCGATGAGGGTTTCATTTAAAACTTATATAATTCTACGACAATTTTTAAATATGTACATATCACATCATCAGCCATCATTTAAGACGTCCACTGCTGGACATAGGCCTCCTCCTGCGGGGGTTTTGCCAATACTCGCCACGCTTGGCTGGCGGGTTGGCGAGCGCAGTTAGGTGTGATTGTTCAAGGAAGACGCTGCTGCCCATCTTCCGGATTACATCCCTTAGCCGACTCTTACGGCAACCACGGGTAGAGATTTTTTTTTTACGCCGGCACCACCACAGCAATATGTACATATATCCTGTATAATATCTAAGTACAACTCTTTATATTATTGTTTTAACTGCGTCTATTAAATTAATATTAGCTTATCTTATTAGTTATTAGAATCGCATTACCGACTTTCCCAAAGTTTACTGCAGCTTACTATATGTATATTGTTTATAAACTTCCTCATCGCCACGCGCTTATGTTCCAATATTATTATTTTCATTCACCATTGTGATTAGTGCCAGATGGCCTCCTCACAAGATGTCTTTGTTAGCTTTCCATGTGAAACTTAATTGCCACTTGAGTGTTCTGTTACTAAAAACAAAAGACTGTTTACTATTCGTGTGTTTACTATAGCACCGATGGTTTATAAATAGCCCGGTCGTTAGTCTCTGCTGAACTACTGTGTCTGTGGTCGGTTTTTGTCTTTTCAATATTGAGGTTTAATGCTAATTTAAATTTCGATATTTGTCTATGTCGCTCTAGGTTCTTAGAGACTTGTTACAAACTACCGGTGGTACGAAATGGTTATGGCTATGGTTATGTTAAAAGGGCCTTATGATTAGATGATGCTTGGGTGGATTCGATTCCCAAGTAAGAGAAACATGTGATAAACCTAAATGTTTTATTACGAGTACGTACCTTTTATATACAAAAAGTATGAAGTTATTTGGTTCCCATAGTTTTTTTATGTAACTATAGTGAGACGCACACTACTGCTTGGCGGCAAAATATCTGGACATGTAGACGATGTAGCACCAAGTGGAGTTCAAGTGCTTAATTTGGGCGTAGATGGCGCAGTGTGTGTCTTTATTTCTGTATCCTTGGCCGGAATAGTATTCATGCAAGTTCCAACTGTGACTGGCTCGGAAGATTTTTTTGGAAATACTTTTACGGATTTGTGCAAAGACTACATCGAGATTATATTTATAGGTAGCACAATTAATTATTGCCAATTATGAATCTTATGATGCATCCCATCGGGTCGGTGGTATACTTTGCTCTTTACGCGTATCTGTTCTTTCATGTATACGCCTGTGTGCATTTCAGCAAACGTCTCTATCAACGAAGGTGGCGCAACGCATGTCGTTCGGTCTGCTAGGCGGAGGAGCGGCGGCGCGCTGTGAGTTCGTCCGCATGAAGGGCCCGGCAGGGAAGGGCCACGCCGAGATGGCGGTGTCGCGCCCCCGCGGCTCCGGCCTCGACACGCCCGCCTCCGAGCCCGGCGCCGACCTCTGGGACTCCGACTGGGAACAGGATCCTGAAGAGATGTTCATGTGTCGACACCAGGTTAGTAACGGACCTCAGGGTCTTGGCCCATCGTTTTACGTATAGAACAAAGATTGGAAAAAAAAACTTTCGAGATGTTTTTAAAGTCTAAAATTTAATGAAACTTCTCCATGCAGCTCCAAGGTGCTGTAGTCAGGATCTCTCTGACGAAATCACTGGGATACAAAACAGGATAACCGATATAGTATCCGTATCGTTAGCTATAGATTCAATAAAGAAAATATTCTAATAGATAATTTGTCGCCCCATTCCAGCGTCGTCTATCCGACCCAAGCGCTAACCTGACAAATTTCGTGCGCGGCGGCTGGCGCAGTAAAGACGGACGCGACAAGAGTCGCTCGGAGAACGAAGGCCTAGATTCACTGGTCAACGGCATCGCAGAAGTTGAAGCGGGAGACTTGCGGGACGGTCTGTATCACTCCACGTTGACCTCTTATTTCTTGATCACTGATATTTATGCATGTAGCGCTTTGATGTTTTTGTTGATCAGTTATAGTCGCATGACATATTAAATATACAGGGTTATGAGTGTAGGGCAGTAAGACGAACGCAGTTCAATGTAGTCATCATTCAACTTTTATTTTGAGCACAATCTTTTTTGATGTAAACGGTAATGAGACGAACTAGACGATCTCCTAATGGTAAGAGATAACGCTTGTCCATGACCATTGCAGTGATACATAGTAAAACAAAGTCCAGGGCATCGCTGCTTTGGCGCTTATTACCTTGAGACTTTCGATGGTTAGTCTCAACACCCCAGTAATTAAACCCTATCTAAACTAACATACCTTTAATAACTATTCCTGATTTGTCATTGTGTGTTTGTTTCCTTCGTGTTACGAGATTAAAAATATATGTATTCAAAACCAACTGTTCTATACATTTGGTCAAGAGTTTATATACTTTTTTTTTGTTGAGTCATATTATACATGTCACAAATAAAGTGTCTATTGTCCATTGTTTTTTGACGATTTCAGCCTGACTTTGACAGAGTTTCAGACTTGAACCCGTAGTTTTGTATAATGATGTAACAAAAGTCAAAATAATGCGAAAAATTTTTTCAGTTCCTTACTAGACATATATTTTAGTGCATTGTACATAAATTTACGTAGCTTTTCCTGCATTCACATTTCTTGTCACTAATATTATAAAATGCTAAAGCAACCATGTCTCTGTTAATGTTCCTGAAACGACCTTAATAAAATTCGACAGGACGACTAGATACATTGTAGATAACAACTGAGTATGCAGTTTCGAATAGGCGCGAAAATTGTTAAATATTTTACGATGTCATTAAAATTACGCGCGATCTAACAAACTCGCATCATAATTTTTATTATGTTGATTTAACTATCACTCTGTCTACAACAATCCTATAATTTTTGATGATTCATAAAACAGTTTTATTGTCGCTGACGACAGACTGTTGACCTGAAAAATGCTATTTCTTAAGGGTCGTTAAACCGTTCGAAAGAAATGCATGTTGTGCCGTGAATCATATTTTGAACTATATCTTGAACTAGTTGTAGTTCGTGGTTGTACCCGATATTTTTTTGTAATGTTTGCCCTATCTTCCCTACAGTCTTTTTTTTATAGCTGTCAGGCTTGGTGTTTGACCACAACTCACCTGATGTTAAGTGACGGTGTGGTCGAAGATGGTAAAGCACACCTAGCCTGGAATGGAACTGGCTCTCAAGTGAGGCTGCCGGAACACACCGTTAGATGCTTGGCGGCAGATTTTCAACTTGAGGGTGGTAGCTAGCCAGCCGAGTACTAGAAAGTACCCTACCACCACGCCATGGTTTTCTCTCGATGTTTTCCTTCACCGACAGCTCAAGCTCATTGTTGGGGTTTGAACCCACGCCCTTCGGCATGCCAACCGACCGCGCTAACCACTGAGCTATCATCGCTACAGTATCCCGTGTGTAATGTAGTGTTCGTTAAACATCGCTTTTATCTATTACTTGCGACCCGCGGTGTTACACGCTGTTCCCACGTGAACACTACATTTTTTCGGGATAAAAAGTAGCCTATGTGTTAATCCAGGGTGTCAGCTACCTTCTTTCCAAATTTCATTAAAATTACTCAAGCCGTTTGAGCGTGAAGAAGTAACAAACATACTTTCGCCTTTATAATATTCGTGCGATTTTTTTTACATCCAATTATTTAATTTTACAATCTGTTTGACGTATATTTAAACATTTGCAATGTTATATTTATAGTTGATAAATTGACTTCGTTTTAATATTTCTGTTTCTGATTACTATTTGTATGACTTTAAATTGAAATTTGAATCGGCGTATTGTGCCGTTTTTGTGAACAGACAATAAAATAAATAGATCTTATTCTTTTATACTGCCACGCTAAATTTCGTCATGATCGACTGGAAAATTAACAAATACTTAAGGTTACTTTTTAGTTTCCTATATTAGACATTTCGCGCATTTCCGCAGTAAAGATATCAGGTATTAATTAACACATTGCCTTGAAGCAATTTTTTTCCAAGAATAAGGAACCAAATGACAGACAAACTTTTGTATTTTTTTTATTATATTGTAAAGCATATTTGATGTGGTGTAGCGTGACTGTAATATTTCTGTCTGTCTGGTTGAATATCGTTACTTGTGTGTTTGCATCAAAACTCTTCGTGTAAAGTATCGTCATATCTCGTACTGATCTTTGTTTGCATCAGTTTACGAGCACAAATGACATGTATTCACGTTTAATAATGTGCTACAGACGCCGCTATTTACAACCTTGAAGCTGTATTTTCGCAAGCATAGACATTTCAATATACCTAATGGATGTTGTATCTAGTATGAAAATTACGAATAAAGCGAATTGAGTTTGTCTTTATTTTTAGATACATTTTATAAATAGAAATAAAATAATATCTTTTAACGAGCAACTCTTTTTTTATTTTTTATAGTTAATAGGCTAGGTGTTTGACCTGGCTCCAACGATTTTCATGAAATTTAGTGTGCTGGGGATTTCGGGGGCGATAAATCGATCTAGCCAGATTTCATGTTTAGAAAACGAAAAAAATAAACAAGCAATGCTCGGTAATCTAGGTACTAAATCTACATATCGTCGTATAGTGGCTAAAAGCACATAGAAAATTTTGGTATAGTTAATACGTTGCATTATATTTATTAGTTTAATTTTTTAACTTAATAGTGTTACAACATCTCCGTCTGTCCTTAAGCTGTATCGTTTTTTCCTATTCTTGGTTGCCTGGTAGAGATCGCTCTTAGCGATAAGGTCGCCACTTGTGGCACTAACTAATGAGATTCTTTTATTTGTTGTACTTTTTTCTATTTTTCGTGTGCACGATAAAGAGTTTCTATCTATGTGAAAGTTTACCACAAGGCTATTGATGTACTTTTATATAAAAGTACCTGGATGACCGAGCTTTGCTCGGCTGAAAACACGGATAAAACGACGTTTTCTAAAAATGAAACCTAGCTAGATCTATTTATCGCCCCCGAAACCCCATGCATACTAATCGTTGGAGCTGTTTCCGAGATTCAGATTATATATATATTTATACATATATACAAGAATTGCTCGTTTAAAGGTATAAGATAAATTACTAAGTTCTATATAAAAGTAACAACAACATTTGGTAGATTTGGTAACTTTCCTTTATTCGAATGCACAGATGGATTTATATTCTTACTATAGAACTGTTAAAGTTTACTTTTTGTTCGGAAACGTTTCAAAGCTGATTTGAAATTCGCCGTTTTAAATATTTTTGTGCGACCTAGTTATGAGTAGAAGTGGCAGAATGTGAAAACTAAAATAGCTAAATATATATAATCAGTTTTGCTCCGCATGTACGTTACTGCCGTTGTGGTGCCGGCGTAAGAATAGTACCTCACCCTCTCTACCCGTGGTTGCCGTAAGAGTCGGCTAAGGGATGTCATCCGGAAGATGGGCAGCAGCGTCCTTGAACGATTATACCTAACTGCGCTCGCCAACCCGCCTGCCAAGCGAGGCTAGTATTGGCAAAACCTCCCCAGGAGGAGGCCTGTGTCCAGCAGTGGACGTCCTATGGCTGATGATGTGTGATGTGTGTACGTTACTGGCGCCGCCACTCAAGTCTACAGTTATCTATATTGTTTGCATTTATGCATATTATTTGTTTGCATGTGTGATGACATTTTTACAAATTAGACGTTGTGGCTTTTGATATATTTTATTTATATTGACTAACTGAAGTTTTCCGGCTTCTTAGTACGATTCAATGTGAGCTCAAAAAATGCCGTTCACATTTACACATTGCCTTGGATTCATCAGTTAGACGCTTAGTGAGTCCACAAAAAGTGCGAGACTGACAGACACTGGAGAATAAAACATGAACAAAAGTGGGAGATGGAGGCTTATCGACGATCAAAATTTTGTCATAAACGTAGATTGCAACCTAGGAAGTATTTGTTTGAGAGCTTACTCTGTATCGTGCACATATGATGGTAGTTAAGGCTTTTGTGCTTGTGGCACGATTGCTATTGTATGTGTGTGCGGGCCGCATGCGCATGTGTGCGTCTAGGTCGCCCGGAGGAAGCCAGCCGCCGCTCGATTGATCGGGCCCACTCGCGTAGACGCTAGATCTCGCGCCGTATTTATACTTTTGACTTAGTTTCTTGTTTGATAAAATGCCGCGGGCTGCGAGGGTACTCGGTTCAAAAATTATTCTTTTTCAAATTTTATGTTACTATATAAGAGTATTTTTAGTGTAATTCCGCTTAAAAGATATTGTTGTTACAACAGTAACTAAGATTTAGAATTAAATTTCAATAACTTGTCGACTTTTCTTAAATATCTATACGAAATATTCTTGGCCTAGCGCTCAAAGAGTCAACACGTCCTGGGGATGCCTCGTGTAGAGGCGAAACACGTGTTTTTGCTTTGGTACATAATTGGTTACTGCAACAAGATGTAAAAACTTGTGATTATTTTAATTAGATATTTATAATTGATTTTAGTTTTGAGGAATATTTCGGATAGATATTTAAAAATAGTCAAATTATTTTAATTAAATTCTAGTCACTGTTGTAACCACAACGACATTTAAGCCAGAATACATTGAAAATATTTATATCTCTCTTGAATACTTTCGCAAAGAAACGCCTGAATCGGTCATTTTTAAGTTACTATCAATTCGGTCCCAAAATGCGATTCAAGCTGACACGAAAAGCCGCGACGCAGACGAAAACATTGTTGTTTAAACCTTATAACGTTGTTTGTATCCTAGAATTTCTAATGGCAATCTTTAACGCGGCAAGTCAAATGACATCGTGCAAAGTTTGTCATTTTAAATTCGCATTCGTACAGAATATGTTATAGGGTTTAGATTTCAGTGTGTATAGTCCGCTGCAGTTAGCGCCGCATCGCGATTAGTCCCCTCTCGGTGCTCGGCCCCGGGCGTGCCTCTACGGGTGACACTCCACCAAAACTGACCAGCCAAACGCTAACCAACACTTACACAACATTGACTTGACAAATCACGTCAACTCTGTAAAGAACTAATAATTTACACTTAAAAACTTGGCGTAAAATGAAACACTCGTTATTCTACTTTCAAAGTTGTAATGCGCAACTTCTAACTTCGGTCTTCTTTGAATCTCCAAGTCAGCTGTATAATGGTTGGTTAGCGATTCGCGGCTCAGTTTTAGTGCAGTGTCAGCCTAACGGACGCTTTATGTGGGTGCAGCGCGGCGCGGCTCGGCTTCCTCCCGGTGGTGCTGCGGGCGGCCGGCGCGGCCTACCGCCGACATGCGGGAAGTGTACGCACGACCCGCGTGCGATACCGGCTCGCCGGCCTGCCTGCGCACGCGCACGCCTCGCGCCGCGGCACCCCGCGCCATGCCCGGCCCGCCCCCTCTCAGGCCTCTGCCCACACGAACGAAACTAGCCCCGCGTGCCGAACCAGAAGACTGCGAGGAAGCGGAAGACGTCGCCGCTTTGGACGAATGCGATATCGGAGTCCATCGCACCGAGCATCGTGTCGTATCCTCTTCGCGGCCGTCCGTGCGGGGTCACGAGGAGCTGCCATACGCTGATGAAGCGCCCGAACCGACCCCGGTCTCTCTAGAAGGTTGTCCGGAAGCGGGCGGGTCTGGTCCAAATCGCGGTGCGCGTGCGTACGTGACCTTGCCTCGACGGCGGAGCGGCGTCGCGGCGGCCTTGTTCCGGGACGCCGCATTGCCTCCGCGGCGGACTACTCCGGATGGCACAGACATATACTACTGGTGCGACGTGCCGAGAAAGAAACATAACGGTAATGTTTAGTAAAACAGCTTTACAGCATCTTGCTACTACGTGCCGCATGCGAGTTCAAAGTTGCAGGCAAGCAATTTCTAGTCGCGTTTTACTACCAGAATCTCCTACCGATATCAACCTTTCTAATTATTTATCTATATCTTTAAACGAGCAATTCTTGTATATATATATATATATATTCTGAATCTCGGAAACGGCTCCAACGATTTTCATGAAATTTTGTATCCAGGGGGTTTCGGGGGCGAAAAATCGATCTAGCTAGGTTTCATTTTCAGAAAACGTCGTTTTATCCATGTTTTCAGCCGAGCAATGCTCGGTCAACCAGGTACTTTATTGTTTATAATAACAAAAAATATATACTTGTTATTGTAATTTTTAAACTCTAGCTACTTGAACGCATAATAATATATCACCGGGTCCTGATCGCGCACAAAAATGACCGTTACTATGTTATGACCGGCACGCACTATCACACCGTGATGTTTGCTTCCAGAGTTGGACGGCGGCGCGTACAACCCGCTGTGGGCGATGCGCGGGTTCTCGCAGACCTACCACCTGTGGAAGGAAGGCAGGAGAGCCATGTCCGCGCCGCTCAACGCTTACCTCACATACGTCACGCTGCCGTGGTGGTCCATCGCTAAAGGTAAAAAAAATATGGCAATATTAAAATAAATATGGTACTAAATATGATTCCGATAAAATAATTCAAATCACACACAAAAAAAAAAATACACAAACATTACGCAAAAAAGTAATTACAGAAAATTACAACACTAAGTCAAACTCGGATATTTCAATTTTTAGATTCAATTGTGTAAAATGTAACTGGAATTATTGGAAATTAAAGCATTGTATTGTATTAAGAGTATATCTATTTATTATTTTGTTTTCAGACATCCTCGACCACCGCGAAGAGCCGATTCTGACGTTCTAACGGCGCGCCGATTACTATACGAGTATACTAACCGACAAAGTTATACGCGCGACACCCCTCGCCAAGCCTTTACATATGCACCTCGCTTTATATATTAATTTAGTTCAGAATCTCTAGTCTGTAATGTATGTATATAGGTGGTAAATTCCGTAGCAGGTCATCTAGGTAAGCATCACCGCTATATAAGACATTCTGCCGCCAAGCAGTAGTGAGTAAATATTACTGTGCTTACACTGTGTTATTACAGCACTATTGAGACTAATCATCGAAGGTAATTGATAACTAAAACGCTCTTGAGATTTATAGAAATCTTGATTAAAGATATATAATATCCATGTATAGCAAAACACGTCTACACCGCGTAGAGAGAGAGAGAGCGAATGTCAGAGCGAGAAGGTTGTTAACAGTAATCAGCGCCAAAATTCAAATAACAGTGATCAGGGCCAAAATTCAAATAACAAACCCCGTGAGTGTGAGGCGTGTTCTTACATAATTTAAAAAAATGTCGTCTATAATATTAAAATTAGCACAAAATAAGCGATAATTTATTGATATACTAAAAGGGCGTTCAAGTATTACGTAAGCACCGGTCTTTGCTTTGCTTATATTTGATGTAATGGGGGATGAAGGTAAAGATCATATAATTTATGCTGATTGTTTGTTCTTGATAATCCTCTTGATATTGGTTGCCTGGTTTTAGTAATAAGACCGGTAGTTAAACCATTGATTATTTAATTTAAGCATAGGAAGGAGGAGAAAGAGTTTTGCTTAATAATTGCGATTGGTTAATAATTACTAAAATTATGCTTAAGTAATACATGAGTAGCTCCTAACGAGGGTGTCGCGTTGCCTTACAAATGTACGTACCTGCTTTTTTTGTGCGTGTGTATTTATGTATGTGTGCGTCGCTAGTTAGCGCTACCTGTTGCTTGTTTACCTTTATTGTTACGTATGAAGTAACTATTGTTTTAACTGTGGCGTTACATGTGCTTATGTACTTAATGTTTATGGAAACCCTAATAATGTCCAGTACGTTGAACCAGGCATTGTCTTTGATCCTGTATGATTTTCGTCCTAGTTAATCGTATGGCTATTTTATAAGTTACTTGAATTTATGTAGCGAGCAGGCTATTTTTATGACGTGTGTGTCACTGCCAATATTATTTAAACTAAAGCGTATGTTTTGTATTTGATATTGTTTCATGTCTCATTTTAATATACATTACTATTTTATCAGTTCTCTGGTTTCCATAATAAAAGCTTTGCTTGGTTTGAGGCTAGATGACGCTGTGTGACATTTCGTACGATATTTATTTTATTATTTTTATTTCGATTATTGTTCCAACCGGAGCAAAATATCCGTGGCTTTTATATTTAGTCATTTGTACGAAAAGTTATTATTGTGTTATAGAATTGTAAGTTATCTTTCTTGTTAGTTTACTTAGCGAGTTTACTTCAAAGTTGATTGACGATGGTCAGTTTGTCTTCATTTTTTGTATTGTGTAAAACTTAGAAATAATCTACAAATACCTTTTTAGATTGGCAAAGCATTGAGAGCACTTTTTAAGACATTCATAAACGTTGCTTAAATTTCATCGATGCTCAAAAGTATGTCAACTTCTCGCCGACGTGAGACTAACCATCGAAAATCTCAAACTAATGAGCGCCAAAGCAGCGATGACTGTTTTACTACTCAAAGTTCTGTGTATCGCTGCAATGGTCATGGCCAGGCGTTATCTCTTACCATCAGGAGAGCGTCTCGTAAAAATCATTACTTTTACATTAAAAAAAAGTCAAGCTTGGAAATGAGTAAAACTACTTTTAGAACGGATTAAGTTTAGGCAATGTTTATAAGTAAAACCCTCAAGTGTTGCAGATCTGTATAACTTATCAACCGTGCTTTGCTTCCTATAAATATAATGACGTTAGTTTTATGAGGGTTTTTTTTAAGTAAAAAACTTCCATGCTATTTAAGTAATTCTTATAAGCGTAAGTTGCACAATGTTTAAGTATAAATCTTTGAAAGACGTTTTGCATTCCACTATGAATATTAGTTAGGTTAACAAATTGTATCGAAAGCTAGATGTGTTACGATATTATCCTATAAGTATATACAATGTAAGGGTAATTAATGTGTCTATTTTTATTCACCAGATCTATCCTAATGTGACACTTTTTTAATTAATGGAACAAAGCCTTTATTGTGCGCAACAGAAATTAAAGTAAATTTCTAGTTCGCTTGCTAGCTTGTTGCTAATCTTAACCTTTTCAGTAAGAAAATAATGGTACAGTTTTAGAGGTATATATTATATGTAATTTAAAGAATGATAAAACAAAAACGACAGTTATATAATAGAATTACCAATTTAGCGTTGCTGTCAAATTTTTTATTTCACTTTTAGTGATGTTAGCTCAGTGGTTAGCGCTGTCGGTTCGCATGCCGAAGGGCGTAAGTTCAAACCCCAACAATGAGCTTGAGCTGCCGGTGAAGGAAAATATCGCGAGGAAATCATAGCGTGGTGGTACTTTCTAGTATGGGGGCATTCATTTATTTTATTTTATTTATTTTTTATTTATTACGTAAGACACTTTAGGGGGGAAGAGGGTCGACCATGTCTTATTTTTTTCTTACAAGAATGAGGATCCCAAAGTTAATTATATGTATGTAATAATTATTTCCTTTAGATTTTTACATAATAAATATTAAGAGGGGGGGATGGTTGTCTACTCTTATTATTTCTTACATAAGGGGAAGGGTAGGGTCACAAACTGCCAAAAGTCGCCTTAAGTAATAAATGAATTCTCCCTACTCGGCTGGCTAGCTACCACCGTCAAGTTGAAAATTTATAAGTACCAAGTATATAACTGTGTATTCCGGCAGCCTCACTTGAGAGCCAGTTCCGTTCCATACTAGATGTATTTACCGTCTTCAACCACGCTGTCACTTAACATCGGGTGAGTTGAGATCAAACACCAAGCCTGTCGACTATAAAAAACCTTGTGTAAAAAATTTAAAGCAATGTCTATTTTTGGTAATCTAAATTTTATCTGTCGAAAAATATGTAAACTTCTTAATTACTAAGTGAATTTACCTATTTATAGTTTTTGATAGATCTGTTAAACTTTAAAGAATCAAATATGAATCGCTTTATGAACTTCCATTGTCAAAACGTAATAAAAATACTATTGATATAAGAATCCTCATTAAAATAAAATATATTAATCGTTTTTTACTATTTAGTTCAATTACAACTAAATACCTACAAGAAAATATTCAATGTATTGAATGTATTTTAATACAAAAAATGTAACTGTAAGCAATATAATCCAAGATTTAATATAAAATATGTCATATTTTTAAAATAAGTACGAAATTATTGAAGGCCATAAAATTATATAATAGTATCGTAACTTAAGAACATAAATATTGTACTGAAATAGTTTTGTACAAATTTTATTATTTTTTATACACAAATGTTAAGTTATATTGATAATTATCAATTAATATTGAAATGAAATAGGTATTACGAGTTACGAAAATATGCCTTTATTTTTTTCTATGGTTGACAAGCTAGGTGTTTGACCACAGCTCACCTGATGTTAAGGGACGGTGTGGTCGAAGTTGGTAATATATACATATGTATAATAACTACATATGGGATATAGATGAATTAGCAATCATTGTGCCTCACATATGTACTACGTTCCATTCCAGGTTAGGTGTGCTTTACCATCTTCGACCATCACTTAACATCAGATGAGCTGTGGTCAAACAACTTGTCAACCATAAAAAAGCATGAAGTCATGATGTGAATTTCTTTTGCATAATATATTTATCGAATGATTGCGATTTCAGTTATGGCCACCAGGTGGCGTCCGACGATAGCCATTATTACGAATCAAATTAATTTATTATTATAATAATACTAATTGTACTCCCTAGCCTTACCTACGTAGTGATTTAAACAAATTATATACTTAATCTATTGATCATATTTTTATAACTACTTCCTTTTTACATTTAACAAAGAATTCTAAAATTGATTGTTTGAAATTAAAATAAGCTGACGATTACTAATAGGCTGACGATTTAAGAAAGTTCTTTGATTTACTCTGAGGTTTTAGGATTACTTTGACTATAACGAAAACTTAACATCAAGTGAGCTGTGGCCAAAAACGTAACCTGTCAAACATTTAAAAAAAAAAAAAACAAGGCGTCTGACATCTTGAGGACCACTACCAACTACAGTACCCACAAAATAGAGCATTTCAATCAGCTTTCGTCCTGTGTTTGTCTGTTGTTAGTTTCAAATGTTTTGTTACAGAAGGAAAAACACAAAACTCTGTGAATTGTAACAACCGCACTCAACACTGAACCCAATCTCTGTGTGGCAATCTATCATTCCACGTGACATTGGCAGAATTGTAAAGTATTTTCGCAAAGACCACTAACCAAGAGTTAAAGTTGTTGAATCAGCTCTCTATAGTAACATCGTGCATGAAAAAAATTATATTAAAAAAAAAATTGCATTGTTTTTGTCGGTCATACTCGTTACACGCGAATCTATTGTTTATACCTACAGTCCAAAACTTGGGACTTGTCTTTACCAAATATGGGAGCATAAAGACTAGGCAGTTTTAAAAAAAGGGGACAGCACGCACCGCCACAGCAGTGCATCTCCATCCTTATAGCAACAAAATTTTACCTTTAAACGAATAAAGGTTCAAATTACTAATGATTAGAGTATCAATGTACCTCCTACGGCCTCTACCGTTCAAATATTACGTAAGCATCAAAAGGGGCAGGAGTTGTCTTTTTGTTTTGCTTATTTTTGAAGACATGCAGATAGGATAATAAATGGTGATTACGTTAGCAATATTTATTTAGTATTCTTGTTTTTATACTAATGCTTACGTAAGCACATAAAGGGCTGGCTGATGTGGACACTTTCGTTGAAATTGGGGATTAGAAATTACTATAATTCTGCTTACGTAATACTTGAACACTCTTATAAACAGCTATAAATGAATAAACAGTAGAAGTAGTTATAACGATATTGAATGGTACTAAGGACGTATTTGAAAGTCAAAAGTTTATCGAGTTGCGAGCGTGATATTTGTATGATTTGACTGAATAAAATATTCCAAATAATCTGAGGTGTTTTTTTGTCAAATTGTTCTTACAATTTCATTGTCGTAACGAAGCGTTCAAACTTTACCAATATAGACACAAAAATATATTTGTGTCAAAGTCATTACTAAATTTTCTTAGTAATTAATTATTGATATAAATATTCTAATTAATACAGATTTAGATTATCAACGCTAGGAAATAATGCTTCATTTTCTTTAGTGCCTTATTTATAATCACATCATCAGCCATAGGACGTCCACTGCTGGACATAGGCCTCCTCCTGGGGAGGGGTTTTGCCAATACTCGCCACGCTTGGCAGGCGGGTTGGCGAGCGCAGTTAGGTATGATTGTTCAAGGAAGACGCTGCTGTCCATTTTCCAGATTACATCCCTTAGCCGACCCTTACGGCAACCACGGGTAGAGAGGGTGGGGTACAATTCTTACGCCGGCACCACCACGGCAATTATATTTATAATATCTTGAGTCACTACAACAATACAAAAAGAATTTCGACTACTTTTATTTTTAAAAAAATGTGTTTTTTCTAGTAACGACTTCTTTCAAGTCGATTACAGTTGTCGATTTTGAGGCCATTAAAACCATCTGAACTTACGTGAGCTCTGCCATATTTGTTGAAAATTGGAGATATGTACCTGCAACTGAAAAAAGTATATATTAGTATTGGCAGTATTTCAACCCCTAAGCAATGCAAATATTGAGTTTAAAATTCTCAATAACGCTAAGGCAAGCGACGTTGCATGGTTACCATGATACGAACGATATGCATAAGCCACAGACTAGATTCGTTTTGAGTGTGTGTGTTCAAACGAAATTATAAACACCGACAAGTGAAGTGTCGCGTTTCTCATTACCTTCTGTTATCGTAATTATAATTTTGTACGACGTTACCGCGTGTCAGTTCCTACACCACGTCATGTACTGTTGTTTTTATTACGGTGTTGGTTTTAATACAAATATTTCTTTTAACAAACTTTGCGTACAATGTTTACCTTTAACACCCCACGGCTGGGCATCTACTCTCGAAGAGTAGGTATGTCCACTGCGCAAGCGTGTGGATTGGTTGATCTTATATGCCATTTACTTTTTCAAGTGTAATACTTACGTCTGTCCCTATTTCGTAACTTATTATTCTTCTAAGGGTTATTTATTAGGACTTTATTAGGGTTATTCTAAGGGACTTTTATAATAATACTAGCTGTTATTCATGACTTCGCCCGCGTGAAATTTAACAAAAATTTTGCTCTGTTCGCAGAACCAGTGGTCAAGTCTTAAGTAGAATATAGTCATTACTATTGTGTATTGTGACACTTAACGACATCAGGTGCTGGGAAGTGGTAGTGCTCTTAAACATTTTTGGTAATCCCACAGGAACCTAACATTTTTCTGATATAAAAGTATCCTATTTGTTAATCCAGGTCATAAACTATATGTGTGCTAAATTTCATCCAAACTCGTTCAGCCGTTCTTGCGTGATTGAGTAACAAATCAAATCAAATCAAAAGTCATTTATTCAGTTTAGGCCCTGGTAAGGCACTTATGAACGTTAAGTTACATGTTTGAATCTACCACCGGCTCGTAATTACACTTCAACTGAGAAGACTCCGGCAAGAAACTCAGCAAGGCATTTTTTTTTTGTGGATCTTTCTTTTCATATTAGGTTACAATTTACAGTAATAAATATTAATACATACATTATGCTTACTACAATTGTCACTTAGCCAGGGGGATGCAAGTGCAGAGAGAAGCTACAACAACCATATATTCCTGTCTTCCACGTAATGAGCCACCTTATAGTAGGCTTTGTCAATTAACCTCTGCTTTATAAAATCTTTGAATTTATTATAGGACATTTTAGTTACTTCAAGTGGGATTTTATTATAGAATCTAACGCAATTCCCGAGAAAAGACTTATTAGCTTTAGATAACCTGAATCTAGGTGTCACAATTTTATCTTTATTTCTTGTATTTAAGTTATGGCGACTACTATTAATTTCAAATGAATTTAATTTTTTCCGGACAAACATAATGTTTTCATAAATGTACTGTGACGGTAACGTTAATATCTTAAAATCTTTAAATCGATTTCGTAGTGATTCGCGAGGACCCAAACAATAGATTGCGCGAATTGCACTTTTTTGCAGAATAAAAATAGTTTCAAAGTCTGCAGCTGAGCCCCACAGCAGTAGACTGTAGGACATTAAACTATGGAAAAACAAACATCTAAACATCCAAACTTTCACATTTATAATATTAGTAGGGTGTATGTTGATTTACACTATAGCATTAGGAATACCTTGTGCAGATGGTGTGAAATGTAGGAAATAAGAAAAAAAAAAGTTTCGCGTGTGACTCGCCTCTCAAAAGTAATTAATAGAATATTTGTGTTATGGTTAAACTTTGAATTAAAGTTCAGTATATATCGGGTAAACCTTAGAACTTTTACTTTGAATCTAGTCCAGATTGAAAAAGTTCTGAAATAATGCTGTAGGCAATGTTCTAAACATTTGCAGCACGGATGGATAAATTATAAAACACTTTTGAACGTCGAAGAGCAGAATAACAACCGAGGTTATTCTTCCAAGAGAGTCCCTAAGAAAACTAATTCACTCCGATGATGAAACCCCTGCGTCCTGCCGTCCCTAGCGTAATTAGGTGGTCTAATATCGGAAGCGGGTAATGTAGTAAACGAGTGATGCGCGTGGGCAAGGCACGCGCCGACATACAGGAAGCGTCACTTGAACACAGGCCGCGAGCTGTCCACGCGTCTTCACGACATTCCTGAGGTGAGTTTTTGTTGTTACCTTATCAACGTATTTATTTTCTTTCTTAAATCTAAGTTTTACTCTATGAATCAAATACATGTTATAGAAAACTTAGAGTGCCACTGGCAAAAGAGACAGGATCCAATCTACCCGTAGTTAGGACTGCAGAAGTCTCTAGCATTATTATTTTAAACTTGTGCACAGTCCACGGTCAGGAAAGTCTTTTTTCGTGAAATAGTTACGCTTGCGAGGTAACAGCGCGAACCATTAAGGTTTTAATTTGACTAAACCGTAGAGTTGTTTTTTTTTGCACCTCTGCCCAAAATAACTAAACAAAACTTATATTGCCAATATTGTAAAACTTTTTTGATTTTGAAATTGCAACGCAGTTATTTAGGTGTCCAGTTTTGTGGGCCTATTTAAAAAAATGTTTTCAGAGTTATGTGGATTTTTTATTACACCATAACTGGTTATCTGTCTTTCTAAACAGATTTGTATTTTTTTTTTGTATCGGTAGAATCGTGTTTGATCTGAGGTAGAATCCTTACGTTATCCCGAGAGACACTGGCTGTAAATATTTTGAGAAAAAAACTTTGTTCGCGTTTTTTTTTTTTAATTTTCGTTAGAAGCTTGTATTAGTTACCAGTACGGTAACCATAACATTCAGGTGATTCTCAAATTCAGGAAACTAGCTTCAAACCTTCACATAAATTTAGTAAGAAGCTCTTTAATTTTACGTAGATGATCGATTTAATTGAAATGCATGATGGTGTGTTTGAATCGGGGAGGTTTTTATGTCTACCGACTTAGACTAATTAAATAGATAATTATTTTGATTGCCCGATTGCAATTCAGTGAAATGAGAACAATTTATTCCTTTATTGTTCAATTCATGTCTAATTTTGTTATAATTGTTTACCACTTTTATACAACTTCAACAAACTACTGTTAAAATATTAACATTGATTTTGATTTTATTGCCAACAACAAAGCAACTTTTTTTTAATAATTCCACGTAGGCCGTCAAAAGTGTTGCCACATTTATGGGTATAATCCAAATACCAATTTTTTTTTGTATGTCTATAAAGTAATTTGAATTTGAATAACATCAAAATTAATAATAGTATACTTAAATTTTGGCATAATAATAATTAGAAAAATCTAAATTAAAACTAGTTAACCGCAAAAACTGCAACTAATATCAAATAAATCGGATTTCACAAGAACCACATTCTAATTTTGATTTGACGCAACGCTGTCTTGATTGTAAGAGATAACGCCTGCCTATTACCATTGCAGCGGTGCCCAGATATTTGAATAACAAAACAAAGTTCAGGGCATCGCTGCTCGGCTACTATGAGACATTTGATGGTTAGTGTCAATAGCTCTGTAATTCCGCTAGTTGCAGTAACCTTCAAACCGGAACACTATAGTGTTTACACATTACTGCTTAGTGGCAGAATATCTGGTACTGCGGTGGTACCCACCGAGACGAACTCTGCTTAGATCTACCACCAACACCAAGTAAGTTTAAATATCCTGTTCAAAGGATAATCTGTGACTATACATATTTGCCGTTGTGGTGCCGGCGTAAGAATAGTACCCCACCCTCTCTACCCGTGGTTGCCGTAACAGTCGGCTAAGGGATGTAATCCGGAAGATGGGCAGCAGCGTCTTCCTTGAACAATCACACCTAACTGCGCTCGCCAACCCGCCTGCCAAGCGTGGCGAGTATTGGCAAAACCCCCCCAGGAGGAGGCCTATGTCCAGCAGTGGACGGCCTATGGCTGAAGATGTGATGATGATGATGAGACACATATTTTAGAATACGGTTTAGATCGTTTTTGTTGTCTGTATCTAATTATGTTTCCGCAAACACTATTCTGCTCTGTGTACCTTAATAGAAGTTCTCGAATGAGTTCTCTTTCGTAATAGTTGGATACATTGGTACTATATTTAGTTTCTAAGCTTTTAAAAGTTAGTGGCCACCCGCGCGCTTCGTAAACATTTACCTTACGCAAGCACCTAATAACGGGAGAGTCGCGGTCTGGTTACGTTACCTGATTGCCGGCTGCTCCAGTTAGCTCGTTTATCGGTTGCTATCCCGGTCAGCCTTGAACCCTGACCGCTTTGGGCGGGCGGCGCGGCGGCGATATCGCACCCAAACCGGTCATCTTTTTTGTCTTTTTTCTGTTGGATATTTTCTACGTCAATTTTTCCGACAAAACCTTGACTTTAAGTCTTATCTAAGGTTCTTAAACATCTCAAAATTAGTCGTAACAACAGCAACTATTAATAATAAAAAAATAAGCCGTATTTTTGTATTATATTGGATCATCATCATTAGCTGTATGACTTCCACTGCTGGACACAGGCCTCCCCCATATTAAGGGGTTTTGCCAATACGCGCCACGATTGGCAGGCGAGTTGGCGAGCGCAGTTAGGTGTGATTGTTCAAGGAAGATGCTGCTGCCCATCTTCCGCATTACACCCTTAAGCCGAATCTTACGGCAACCACGTGTAGAGAGGGTGGGGTACAATTCTTACGCCGGCACCACCACGGCTACCTATGGCTACCTATTATATTGGATACCTAGTAGATATTAGTAAATTTATATTTATGAATGGTTTGCCAAGGCCGTGTATCAACTTCATATGTCTATTTTATTTAGGTACTTGTATGTACGGAATTATTCATTTTTTACTTAGTTTCTAAGTGCATGTGATATAAACACAGAACTAATTTTGAATTGAATTGGCAATTAAAAGCTTGTAAAAAAAGGGTAGGTAAAGGTCAGTAGCTAGCTAATATATAGGTAAGTGAAACAAAAACTTTTCAAACAGTGTTAAGTCCCAGTAAAGCACTTTTACCAGCTGTGTTCATTCCTTTGTGAAATACTTATTAAATATGTTTGTAATAGCCAGTTCTGGTAAATTGTTAGCTATTATTTGGAATCTGAAATTTGTTAAAGTTCGAAGTAGAACACAGAATATAGTACCCAGTAATCATGAAGTTTACTTAGATATATAAGTAGTTCTGGTTAATCGGTAAGTGCTTAAGGTAACTCGAAGCGGATTCTTGAAATATTTGCAACTTCTTGACGTTACGTAAAGATAATAAGTAGGTACGTAGGCATTATCAAAGATAAACATAACGTAAACATAAAATATTTATTTTCAGTAGATAGGTGCAGTGTATGGATTGCTTGACATACCTAATTGAGACTAAAGGATTTCACAGCAAACCTCTAACCAACCACCTGCCTGTGTTTTGGGGATACCATTGAATGCTAAAAAGTATAGTGTCATTTTGTGGTTAAACTTTATGATGCTCATGTTGTCAATTTATTTGTTTTAATCTGAATATATTTTTTATTTAATATTTTGTTAACATTTTGAATGTATATGTGTATAACAATATGGTATTCTTACATCTATCCCCGTACCGCACGCCGGCGTGGGCACGGAGCACTTAAACTTAATCTAGTTAGCACAAGTGCACAAGTGAAAACTTTTTTGACTTTTGTGTTGTTACTTATCTCCTATTTATTTTCTTCATCAGAAGCTGTTCGTTATCCACGTAGAATAAAATAAAATGATTAATTATGTTGGACGAAATATCTCTATAATATTTTAAAAGACGTCGCCCTGGTAAGGACGACCCTAGATTCGGAGAGAGTATATACCCAAAGCAGCATTGATAGGATCATTGGTGAGGCATAGGAACGTGCTGTGAAGGTGAGCGTTGGATTTAAAGGGGCCTCTTAAACCTACACCTGGGTCGCAACTGCCCCCGTACTTTGAGCTACTTATTGCGATTCCTGTTAGGCACTTAGGAAATAGCTACGCGGCAACATATCGTCTGCCTGGGCTTTAAGGTTGGCAGTCGTATAGCTTTTCCGTGAGCGCCCAACAGACATCGCTAAAAGAAGCTCAGAGGCTGGGCATTGTACGGGTTCCCACCCTGCAACGCAGAGTTTCGTCTAAAAGGAAGTTATATTTTGTAACTTTACATTTACAAAATACTTTAGTTAATGTTATTTTAATTTTTGATGAAGTATTTAAATATAATGATCTTTGATATCTTTAATTTGTATCGTACACATACGAAGTTACGAGTATTAGCTGTAGTTCCAAGCCGACAGGAGGCCATTATTATGAACAACTTAACTAGACCGAACCAGAAAACGCAAAAAAATAGCTGTTCTATAGAAAAAAAATATATCCTCGACGAAAAATCATAATTATATTGGAGGACATTTCACGTTACCTAGCTCCAAAACTTGTAGTATGAGAACCAAATAGTTATTGAATTACGTTTATATGTATTTTTTGGAAATACATACTTCCAATGAATACAGAACGAACACCTATGTTCGTCACACACATGTTAGTCCTGAGTGGGAATCGAAACAGAGCTTTGGAAGCACAACTACTACCAAATGTCTTAAAAACATACTATGTATATTTTAGTTCCATTCATATTCAGTGCGTTTACCACCTATGACCACACCATCACTAGACATAGATGAGCTGTTGCCAAAAACCTAGACTGGTAACCATAAAAAAAAAGATAAAAATAAAATAAATATCAGGATACATTACACACAGCGCCATCTGACTCCAAACTAAGCAGAGCTTGTGTGATGGAAGTCAGATAACTGATAGAATACATAAATACTTTTTTTTGTATTATAACAGAACACCCAGACACAGAACAAACATTTGTTTTTACCCTAGCCCTACAGCTCAGGCAGATATACCAATGAGCCAACAGGGCTGTCAACTGAATTTTTTATTGCAATTTCAGAGTTGGTCCCTTAGTAAAACTCGATGATATCGATGAGTATAACGACCTCGTTTCAGCTTAGTACTACCGATCCACGTTTCCCTGTGCAGCAGTTAGCAAGTGTAATAATGTTTATTTAGGCAGTTCATGTAACTCTGTAATCGCGTATGTGGAGCGGGAGCTTGACTCCTGACCCCTTATCTAGCGGGCAGTGCGCAGCTCACACGCGGAGGGACCGTCGCACGCGCACCCCGCTGGTGAGTTTTCTATTTACTTGGATAGTCTGTTTCTGTTTTTATGGTATACTTGGCACTGGTAAGATGTTTTCACCGGGATTTAATCAAATCAAAAATCAAAATATATTTATTTGCTCAGTACAGGTGTCAAAATGTTGGTACATTAATTAAAAAGGCACTTAGACCATACCTATCCCAGAATTGGGTGTGCAAAAATTTGATAAAATAGAATTACATTAAATAATGTCAATTTTTGGATTAATTCATAATTAATCGCGCACATAATACTTAATTAGTATTATGTATTCCAATCGCAAAAAAAGTGTGAACTTCCGGCAGTCTAGTTAGCCGTCTGGTTTCTAATCTGGAGGTTCAAATCCCACGGCTCGCACGTCTTTTTTTTTTTAAGTTACGTCCTTATTGCTGCTGACCAGAAAGGTGCAGTAAAGGAAAACATCGTGAGGAAACCTACATGTCCGAAAGTTCATAAAAAATATCTCGAAAATGCGTGATGTCTGCCAACTCGTACTTGGCCGGTGTGGTGGACTGTCTTACCCTTCTGGGACAGTTGATAAAAACAGGGCTGATTAGAATTCAAACTGCAAAAGTTTTGAGGTTACATTTCGGCAAAGGTCAATAAAGTGAGTTTATCTTATAGTCAAATTTCGTTGAATAATATTCAACGAAAATATGTTATATATATGTTTCGTTAATATTTTCTCAATGCGGTTCTGATTACTACATTTCCATTTATTTTTATTTCATCATTCAACGCCTTCCTTCGCCTATAATAATTGTCGCGCCTCTGTTTTACGTGTATTTACTAACCGAGTGACCAACATATTAAAGCCAAAATCCAATCCTAGAAAAACAAAAATTAACATGAGGGTATATTTCTGATTATCTGATTAAGAACGTTTATTTTAATAACAAGAACATTCAAAACGTAAATGTGTGCCGACAGTAAAATAAATCATTCCAAAAGTCGTTACCATACTTCAAGAAGCAAGTAATTTACCAACGTATCAAACTTTATTATGAAAACTTATGTGATAACCGGATATTTATGCTTTAGGCAAAAAATACATACAGTTGAACATGATGAGGACCTCCTCCTTTTTTGAAGTCGGATAAAAAGTGAAAGAACTACGACCACCTAGCTTTTAGAACTGGCTTTCAAGTTAGGCTGCCGGAACACACTGTTAGGTGCTTGACGGTAGATTTTCAATTTAAGGGTGGTAGCTAGCCAGCCGAGTACTAGAAAATACCCTACCACCATGATATGGTTTCCGCACGATGTTTTTCTTCACCGGCAGTTCAAGCTCATAGTTGAGGTTTGAACCCATGCCCATTGGCGTGTGAATCGACCGCGCTAACCACTGAGCTATCACATAACTTGTACTTATACAATACATAGTTTCAAACACATCTGGTAACCTTTCTCTAGGAGTATAAACAGAAAAAGTTGCGTGTGACGGTTCTACAAAACACAACAAATCAACACTTACACATATTGCAACAAGTCGAGATAAGTCCTACTCACTGGGTTGGCAAAGCGTCTATATCGCTGATAGTGAGTTTACCCTTAGGCGAATCGTACGTTTGGCGCTCTATCCATTAAAAAAAATAACTAACGTCAGCCAGTTTATAAATTTGTCCAATTTTATCTATATCCCCAGATGCGCTAAAGCCACAATGTCCCCGCTATACTTCTTGGGGCTGTTCCTGGCGTCTTCCCTCGCCTGTGAGGTGTCCCCTGGGCTGGACGCTGGCGTCAAGTCTCCTGGAGACAATTTTTTCAGGCTCATCATCAACGGAGAAGTGGAGCGGTATGCGCCCGGACAGAGATATGTCGGTATGTTACTTTTACTTTGACCGAACATAGGAGTTGAATCTACTTAAACGAATCAGCATTTTTTTATATTTATGTGTATTATATACACAGCACATAATGTGTTTTACTGCCCTGTAAGCTAATTTGGTAAGTAGGCTCCCGTGTGTTCAATTCTCACCCAGGACAAACATTTATGTGACGAACATGAATGTTCGTTCTGGATGTTTCGTATCTTCTTCTTCCTGTGCCATATCCTAACGAATGTAGGCGACCATCTTTCTAAATATTACTCTTTGCTGAGCTGCTTGGAACAGCGGCATCAGCAGCGCCCGTCCAGGATTTCGGGTGTTACTTGTAGGTGCTTACGCGCTTATCTTGTAGGTTTCAAGATATTCGATTCAGTGGTGAAACACCAATAAGTTACATGACAAAATTGAATGAATGAATTAATGAATGAATAACTCTTTATTGTACACACTTAAAATGACATAATACAGAAGAAATTAACTAGTTAATAGATGTAACAACTGGCAATTGGGTATTTTGAAAGAAAAATAAACTTGAATTTTCACGAAAAAGTGTGGGTCTTTCAAAACGATCAAGTTTTTTCTTGCTCTACTTTCTTTAAGATCCATCAGTTAGCGGTCTTCCTTGCTTTATTTTAGTTGCAAGATGTATTTCAATATGGAAACTGACGTAGTTTTGACACGTTTTTGTTTTACTTATATACTCACGTTTCTGCAAAGTGCACCCTAGTCTATACTTATTAGACCTGAAGTATAGATAAGATTCGCTTCACAACTCGTGACTAAGGAAGCTTCTAGATTTATCTCTCGTGACAATGTTCAAGGACACATAATCGTTGTTTTCTCGGAAACGCATGATTTTGTTAAAGTTTCTGCTAACGCATTGATAAAAAACAGCGACTGCACGGTTCATTTCAGTTGAATTGATAACGGCTTTTGCAGTTTGATTGTACGATTTAAATAATTAACTTTTTGTTTAAATTCTGAAACGACAAATTAGAAACCAATATTTTTTATGATTTGTATTTGACCCCGGTCTCACCGCCCTGGCGGGATATTATGAAACAACTACTGCGCCCCGCGGTGTACTAGTTGTTTCATAATACGGAGTACGCGGATACGCTACACTTTAGACCACTGCAGTACTAGATATTCTGCCGCCACACAGTAGTGTGTAAACATTACTGTGTTTCGGTTTGAAGGGTACTGCAGCTAGCGAAATTACAGGGCTGTTGAGATTCACCGTCGAAAGTCTCAAAGTAATGCGCGGCAAAGCAGCGATAACCTGGACTTTATTTTGTTACTCAACGTTCTGTGTATCACTACAATGGTCATGGACTTGTGTTATCTCTTACCATCAGGACAGCGTATTGTTCGTCTCATTACTTCTACGTTAAAAAAATACGAATAAAAGAAATGTGAATTATTTATTACTTTTGTGCCAGCGACCCAGAACCTTGACGTGTTTTGTAAACCCGACTGCATGGTGTTATGTGCTCATAGGGAATAAGGTCCCTGCCTCGATCATAAGATCTATAAATCTTTTCCACAGTGACGTTGGTCGGCTCCCGTACCCACGACGTTGTTCAGCAGTTCACTCGATTCAAGATAGTGCTGGATCCCCTCGACCCAGCTGTCACCAGGGCTCCCAGCAAGCAGGGCCAGTTCCAGCTATTCGCAGACACACTCACCAAGTTTGATGAAGAGTGCACCAACTCTGTTGTGGAAGCAGATGACTTGCCCAAGACTGAAGTTCAAGTTATGTGGAAGGCGCCTCAGGCGGGATCAGGATGTGTACTTCTCAAGTTAGTATCTATAGAAAAATATACTTTCCTATAAATCCACCTATCGCCAGGACAGTTAATTACCTAACCCCATTACAACACACGCTGGAATGAAAACAACACAACTAAATTAAATGAAAATGTAGTCTTCGATCACTGTTCAAAGGGTCCTGCTGTTATTTTTTATCATTTGCAGCGACATATTTTCTACCATTTTCTGTTTCAATTTGTTAGCTAGTGAGATATCCCAATTCGTAGGAATTGAAAAAGTGCCGTGTCTGGTTTCCATCCGTTTGATGCGATGCGTGTTTGGTTTCAACGATGCGTTTTCTCTACTGTTATTGATAACAGGCTAGGTGTTTGACCATAGTACACTTGATGTTAAGTATCGGAGTACTCGAAGAAAGCCAACATATTTAGCCGAGAATGGGAACTGACTTTTAAGTGACGTTGCTTGAATACACCGTTAGGTGCTTGGCTGTAAATTTTCAACTAGAAGGTGGTACCGAGCATGGCAAGTACTACAAAGTATTGTACCACTATACTATGGTTCCCTCACGACGTTTTTCTTCATCGGTGTATTCGTCATACCATCATTTAGCTAACTACCGAGAAATCATCGTTCAAAAAGTGTATTGCATTTTATGTCTCATAATTTCAGAGCTATGGTTTATGAGAACGAAAGTCGCTGGTTCGCTGAAGACGGTCAGCTCACGAAGCGCATATGCGAGGACACGTCTCTATCCGCTCCCGACTGCTGTGCGTGCGACGACGCCAAATACAAGGTTTGTTTTCTAATACTTATGAATAACTATAAGTTAGGTTTTTGATCTGGGCTATTTTAAATTTCTGCTAGCTTACCTATCCGAACATAAATATTAGGCGTGTAAAGTTACAGACGGTAAAGCATAGAGACATGTTCTATTAACAACATGGCCACCCACAGTTATACAATATGTGGTAGATTTGACAGGACAACTATCGTTTACTACCTAATTTATCAAGTAGAGCGTCAACTCTTGCTGCGAATCGACCCTAAACAATGCCATAATTTTTCAGATGGTGTTTGAGGGACTATGGTCCCCTCAAACCCACCCCAAAGACTTCCCCGTGGCTGCTCTATGGCTGACTCACTTCTCTGACGTCATCGGTGCCACGCATCCCAAGAACTTCACTTTTTGGGGGGAGGGCGAGATTGCTACTGATGGTTTCAGGTAAAAGTTTAATAATAATAAACAACTTAGATTTGATCTTCTAATCAGGCTAAAAGAACCATGCGAAAAAAATACTATTTATTATTTAAGATTTAAAATGAGATTTGTATAAATACGTGTAAACATTGTTACAAAACAAATGATCTATTTATTTTTTATTAGGTCTTTAGCTGAATGGGGTTCAGTAGGCTTAATGGAGCGCGAACTTCGACAGCGCGGTGGCTTGCTCCGTTCCATCATCAAGGCGCAAGGGCTTTGGCATCCTAAAGTTAATTCCAACACCACAGCCACCTTCACTGTGGATCGCAAGCGGCATCTGGTCTCTTTGGCGTCTATGTTTGGTAACTACTTATTATGTGATATATTAGAGCTAGCCACGAAGCATGAGAATATAAAGAACTTCTAACAAACCTTCTTTTTACAAAGTAGGGGTTTTTTAAACATGCAGTGAATATTATAATCCTGACATTTTGCTTAGCAGTCAAATACTTGCGGTATCCTTTCGTTGGATACATTTATTGAGCTTTTGACTACCTGTCATGGCTTTTGTTAAATACGTATCAATTGGAAATAGCGAAGGGAAATTTGGCCTGCTGTTGGATTACCAATGCTCAAAACATAAAGCCACGCAAAGAACCTAGGCCATCATGATCGCATTTTCAAATTTGTGAAAATCTCAATATCTGTGAGATTTGCTTCTGTGTCCGTTACCACTAGTCGAAGCAGTGTGGGTAACCCTGTCTACGGCTTTAGCTGCTACTGACACCCGTTTCTGCCTGGGGCAGTAAGTGGTAAATGAAAAGATGTCCCATGCCTTACAAACCACAAGTTACATAACAAGACCGTTTTGTGCCCAGGTCCCTCTCCTGACTGGGTGGTCGGCGTGTCTGGGCTGGATCTTTGCCAGAAGGACTGTTCCTGGGTCGAGTCTAAGGTCATCGACCTGTTCCCATACGATGCAGGCACTGACAATGGCATCTCTTATATGGTAAGTTATGTTGAAAACACATACTAAACTTACTTATTGTAAGCCTTGCGAACCCGGGCAGAGGTTCTTGGTAGTAGATTTCCTTAGCAGTAGGTCGTCTAGGTTAGTACCACCGCAATACCAGATATTCTGCCGCCAAGCAGTGTAAACATTACTGTGTTCCGGTTTGAAAGGTACTACACAACATTACAGGGCTGTTGAGACTAACTATCGAAAGTCTCAAAGTAATGAGCGCCAAAGCAGCGATGGCCTGGAATTTGTTTTGCTACTCAAAGTTCTGTGTATCGCTGAAATGGCCATGGGTATGCGTTAATCTCTTACCATTAGGAGGGTGCCTCGTTTGTACCGTAACATTAAAAAAAAATGGTATGTAATACATGGCTGTACGTAATGTAATAGGAAAGCACACAGTAAATAGTTTCGGGAATATATGTATGAAATCGTTTTATTTTTCACACATTGTAATTCTTGCAGTGTCATACTAATCATACATACATAAAAATGGCAACGTAGGAAAAAAATTGTATGCAGTTTTAACTTTCCATTAAAACCTTTCAAACCGCGAAATCTAGTTCTTAAAAGTTTTCCTAAAGTATCGCATTATTCGTTAGCCTTTAAATCTCTGAAAAATGCATAGAATTATTTATGATAATTATTACATTTTTTCCAGTCGCCAAACTCCGAAACGGCCCCCCGCGAGAAGATGTACCGTATTACCCCGATGTACCCCGAGGACCCGCGGGCCCCGTTCTATAACCCCGGAGCTAAATCCGTGCCCGCAATGGCACGCCTCTATCTCACCAGGGACAAACTAATCTCCAGGTAGGATACCAATATAGGAATAGGATGTGTTCAAAAATCAACCGGGCGTTTTAAAAACTAATTAATATTTAAACGATGTAGTTTCTGTTTACCAACGCCCTATATGCTCTGATCCAATTTTGATGCAATTTCCTTTCTGTGTTATTTGCAGTGGCGGATTTAGATATTTGCCGCCAGTAGGCTATTCATTTTTGCCGCCCTTACTAACTCTGCAATTCAATACCTTAGTTTATAATCATATTAATTACATTTTCTTTGTTAATTTAGTTGCAATTTTATGAAACTTTACTGAAATTTTATGATTTGTACTCTATCGTCATAATTACATGAGTTTTTCCCTATTCTATTATTATTATGATTGTGAACTATAGAGCCTACCTTCGCGCGTTAGCGAGTTGTGTGAGTGGACCTAATAACATTTAGGTATAAAGAGAAAAAAATATAGTAATATTTAATAAAAAAAGTAGCTCAAAATTACAAAATTTACATTGTAATATTGACACGTTATTGGAATATTTTAAAATTTATATCTAAAAAAGTATATTCTACAAATACAAATACACACATACATACATTTACCCACACAGCGTTGAGTAATTTTTTATGTACAGACGTTGGAATATTCGGTGTACTGTACAGTACTAAAATATTGTAATTTTGTTAAATTTTCGAGACTTCTTTTCTCCGTGAAAATTATAATGTTTTTTATTTTATTTCTGTAAGGCAGAATAAAATTTTGAGCCAAATTTGCCGCCCCTTATAATTGCCGCCCTAGGCTCCAGCCTACTCAGCCTGCTGGTAAATCCGCCACTGGTTATTTGTCTGCCAATTATATATTGAATGATAGGTTCTGCTACATATTTTTAATAGGTATCTCTGCTGGCGCCTCTGATGCCTTTAGGCAGTTTTTTATTTTATATATACATATATTATGTGTGGTTTGGTCTGAGTAACGATGAGGTTAACATAAAATTTATACAGAAACGAGACAAACGAGATTTGTGCTTATATTTTATCCTGGTTCCAGGTCATGTGACGAGGAGACCTTGCTAACACTGGTGGCTGAAGAAGCGGAAAACACGCAGTCTGTTGATAGACGTAAGTAACCAGTAGTACCTAGTTGTATCGTTGGTGTAAAATCAATAAATTATTGAATTCTACTGCAAGTTTAGCATCTTAAAACGTTAATTGCATTGCGACTTAATGCATACTTTTTTGGACATTTCCCACCAGCGGAATGCGGTGTTACCGAATGGGGCGCATGGTCGGCATGTTCCGTGTCATGCGGCAAGGGGCTGCGCATGCGCACTCGAGAGTACCGCATGCCCCAGAAAGCTCAAATGTTCTCCTGTGACCGGCAACTCGTGTCCAAGGAGATGTGCGTCGCTGATGTGCCCGAGTGCGAGTGAGTATTGTCTAGCGTTACACGATTTGAGGCAAGTTAGTTTCAGCGACCTTGTTGGGAAATCTAGTTTCATTTCCAATCAGGAGGTTCTGGATTCTTATCCCACAGCACATATCACTGTCTTCTAGTTTTTCTATGTTGGCGTGAAGTGCCCGTAAAGGAAACCATAGCGTGGTGGTAGGGTACTTTCTACCCTCGACTAGTTAGCTACCATCTTCAAGTCCAAAATCTGTCTGGCTTCACTTGAGAGCCAGTTCCATTCCAGTCTAGGTGTGTTCGCCATCTTCGACCACACCGTCACTGAGAGTTCTTAATGTTCTCGAAGATGTGTAAAGTCTGCCAAACTACACTTGGTCAGCGCGTGGTGAACTATGGTTTTACATTTCTCACAAGGAGCCTGCGAGCTGTGAGATCGTTTATAAGAACAGACCTGATCCAGTATAACATCTGTGGTGTGCTTTTGATGTGGATTATATTTGCTTTAATTGTAATTAAAAAAACACACACAAAAGTAATTTTATATGCTCCTTTAACGGTGTTAAAATAGGTATTAAATTGGCCCACCTGTTCCTTTAGGAGTGAATTAACATCCCACATTAACATCATCAACACAAGTTATCCCATGTGACTTACGTTTTTCTAACGGAACAGTATGAGAGTGAAAAAAATATTTTGTTGATATTTTGCTGCGTTAAAAAGGAAACAAAGGATACAACAACCGTAATTTACAAATCCTTACTTCGTTTTTGAAAATGAACTGAAACCCCAAGTTACTCCTGAGTATCAATCAAGTTACTTCTGACTTTAGGAGACTCAAAAACTTCCGATATTGGAGCTAGTAATTTAATCTACACAAGAAATAAATTATAATGTTACTTCTTTAATTAAACTTCAAAGTATGTCTTCTAGAGGCGATAACACCCCACCCGAAGACGAAGTAACCAACAACGCAGCGTCATTTGACGTCGACGGCATATGCAAAACTTCAGAATGGGGCGACTGGAGTGAATGCTCCGTCACTTGTGGCATCGGGTTCAGTACCCGCCGCCGGTACTTCCTCAATCAGATGGGGCTCAAGAAATGCCCGCTCGTGCCGATTGGTGAGTATTTTCCCATTTTTGTATGTGTAAAGTTTATATTAGAGCGTTTGGCACATTTCATTTGCCATTATGCAGCTGCATCAACTAATCGCAGTTTACGGAGACTGTTTTAAGTGTAAATTAAAGTGTGAAGTGTGTTTAATAGTTACATAATGAAAGCTGATAAACTCTCAATTGAAATAATTTTAATTTGGATTAGAGTAGATGTGTTTAGTAATTGTGAGGTCGTGATTTTGCGCAGATTTAATAACTAACCAAACCGAATAAATCTAATCTATGGCCGTTTTCAGAGGAGAACCGCAAATGCATGGAGCCGCAATGCACAGAACAAGAACAACCGGAGGTGTCGGACCCATCTTGCCCCACCTCTGATTGGTCCGCTTGGTCGCCTTGCTCGGCCTCCTGTGGCCGTGGAGTGGGCTTCAGGCAAATATACACATTATTTATTTAGTAAAAGAAAAAAAATGAACTACTCAATTTTTTTTTTCTTCTGTATTTTGTACCTATTGATTATTTTATTTATTTAGGACTCGATTGCTTCTCGTACCGGCGGACCGACAGCAGGAATGCTCGGGAAGAGTAGAGCTGATGCAGCAGCGGCCCTGCCAGGAGCGGGAAAGCTGTGCCATCGACATGTTGACAGCCAAACGTAAGTTTATACCACTAGCGACACCGCTTCATGATTGATATTCCAAAAACTCGATTGATTCTAGTTTCTTCCTAGAGATACAGTCTGAGTACCTTCAAGTCGCGAGTGAATCGGTTTCTTCTAGGCAATCGTGCTCCATCGTAGACCGCATCTTCGCTTAACATCAGGCGACATGGTGTTCAAACGCAAGCCTACATGTTATAAAAAAAACCGGTCAAGTGCGAGCCAGACTCGCGCACCGAGGTCCCGTACAAACCTGTAGGTATATAAGTAAAAGTAATGGTATTTTTATTAATGGTAATTTATGCTTTTCGCAATTTTTCCTTTATCTGTGCTAGACGTTGAGAAATTTCAAGATTCTGAGTTCAAAGAAGTACCCTGTAGGTTTGGATTCCCTTGCGAGTGTGAAAATTTGCAGCATAAACGGCTGTATCTTTTGATTGCGTCGGCTTAGAAGTTTGGTTTTTTCATTTTTTTGTTGTTAATGACATTTTGAATTTTATATTTTTTAATTTTTATTTGACTATGTATAATCTTTTTTTTATTTTATTTTTATATTTCAATTATTATTAATGTACCTGTTTAAAAACTTAAATTACTGCCAATATTGTGTTGCCATAAAAATTTGTACGCCTCTTCAGGCATAACATGAAGCTCATAATTTAGTTACGGTCATCATACAATTTACTCATGTTATTGCAAATAAATAAATCTTTATCTTTATCTTTATCACATCTCCAAGGGACAGTAGACCTGTGTATTTGATATGAGTTTCAGCTTGATACCTCCACGCGTTCCTGAGAAAAAGGGTCTTGACAGACAGATGTTCAACAAAGTGATCCTATAAGGGTACCGTTTTTTTACTTTTGAGGTACAGAACCCTAAAAAATACCATAACATTACGCTAGAAAGTATTAAAAGTCAAAAGTGTAGTTATCTTTGTCTAACCTACTGTACGACTTGAGGATATCTCAGTGGTGCGATCGGTTCACACGCCGAAGGGCATGGCTTCAAACCCCAACAATAAACTTTAGTTGCTGATGACGGATAACATCGTGAGGAAACCATATCATGGTAGTAAGGAACTTTTTAGTACTCGGCTGGCTAGCTACCATCCTTAAGTTGAAAATCTGTCGCCAAGCACCTAATAGTGTGTTCCGGCAGCCTCACTTGAGAGCCAGTACCATTCCAGTCTAGTTGTGTTTACCATCTTCGACCATACCGTCACTTAACATCAGGTAGGCTGTGGTTAAACACTTAGCCTGTCAAAACCATCATGCTATGATTTCCTCGCGATGTTTTCCTTCACCGGCAGCTCAAGCTCATAGTTGGGGCTTGAACCCACGCCATTTGACGTGTGAACTGACCGCGCTAACCACTGAACTATGATCGCTACGAAAATAGTAAATCTTATTCAAAATCGTACATTCATTTTCACAGTGGCTTATGAATTACAAATACGTACTTGAATAATGCTAAATGCAAATTCACTCTAATCTATTTGATTAGTATTATGAATTAAAAAAAAAAAACATGTTAATTAAAACAGCAGTTTAACTTGCAGTTTATATTCTTTGAAAAACTAATTACAACATCTAGTGCGAAAGAACGCTGAAGTCATCGTATTATTAGACTTTATGCCCACTGCACGTTTATACATTCTTATTATTACAGTGTATAATAGAGAATAATAACGCAAATTAGATACAGATAGTAACAAGTGTTTTGTAACGTTTGAAAACCAAGGTCGACATAATAATAGAGTAACGACGTGCAATATTACAAGTGTGTGCGCGCTCGTATGTTTGTGTGTGTTTATCACAGACAATATACTAATGCAGATACATTATGTCATACAAAAAACGGCACTATTGTGGTATTTTACGTGCCATTCTAGTTTTTTTTTATGTAATAGTAATGAGACGAACAAGGCGCTCTCCTGATGATAACATATGCTTGTCCATGACCATTGCAGCAATACACAGAACTTAGAGTTGTAAAGTCCAGGGCATCGCTGCTTTAGCACTCATTACTATAAGACGTTCGATGGTTAGTCTCAACAGCCCTGTAATTTCGCTAGCTGCAGTACCCTTCAAACCGGAACACAGTAATGTTTTCACACTACTGCTTGGCGGGAAAATATCTGGTACTGCGGTGGTACCTAGGCGTGATCTAAGGAGATCTACCACCAAGTAAAAATCTATGTTAACTTTGTGAAACAACTGCTAAACTAAACGCTACAGAAGTCCAAGTTTTTGTATTGTTGACAAGCTGGTTATTTGACCACAGCCCACCTGATAAGTGACGGTGTGAAACACTCTATCTATTGGTGAAACTCACATGATAATCCGTTTTGTAGTTTTTGAGTTTACAGACGGACGATTTTGTTTTATAATATCTAGTGATGAGCATATTAGTGTTTGTGAAAAACATGTAACTAAAGATTTTGAGTATGATGTAAGTAGACCTTTTTAAATTAGATATACCTAAATAGCCTTGCGTTCAACCGCCAACACGCCGGATGGTAAACGGAGATGCGGTCTACGGTAGAGTACGCTTGCCTAGAGGAAACCGACTTAAAATCACCCATATTATATCTATCAGGGACCTAAAAAAACTTCACTATAATGAACTACTGTAGTACGCAACTATATTTATTTATTTCAATACACTGACCGACTCAAGGTTAAAACAAACTAAAACGGAATTTAAATAAAATACAAACTTGCGTCTCAACTCAAAAACAATGTTCTAAGCGAGTGATGTTTGGCATGAAACTTACAAATTGCTTTCCGCGATCCTTGCTGGAATACAGATTACCGTGGTGAAGTGTTTTTATATTGTATGTGTTTTTTAAAGTCGTAATTCTTTAAAAGTATATCCGTGTTATGGCGAATCCGCGAATCAGCCCTCTTGTACGCACATTTATATATTAAAAAAAGATTATTTCTCGCTTTTATTTGGCGGACATTAAATTTACATTTCGCAGAGTGTAACCAAGTGTCTGGAATAGAAAATGTATATGTATAAATGTAATTATAATAGCGATTGATGTTTGTTTCAGTATGTCCCTAAAAAAATAGTTTTTTTTTTTAATATTCCTATGTGCAACCCATATTCGGGAATTCATCCACTTTGTCCAGTGGTTGTTTGGTGGGATAAAGTTGTAGAATTCTTATATAGTTGGATAATTTTCACGCTACTCTATACTGTTTAAGCTTCTCTAAGAACTTCAATTCTAAAATTTTATTCGCATAGCGAAAATGTTTATCACAGTCTATGTCTCAATATAGATAAATTAAAAAACCGCTCCAAGTCTATTTCGAATTTAAACAAGATGTGTATACCAAATTTTATTACCTTAATATTTTATTATGTATCTTAGCTGTGATCAAACACCTAGCCTGACAATTATAAATATAAAAAAAAATGGCATGCATTTTGGACACAGAAATGAATCCATTAACTCCGAACTAATGTTAACTGTATTTCGGAACACACTAACTCACTAAACACTTTTCGGGAAACTATATTTTGTAGAGATCATGCTCGGGATATAGTTCAAGTCAGGATAGTGATTCGATATCTACCCTAAAGTCATATTGTATTGTCAGGTATCTGCATGGAAAGCGCCGAGCAAGGCCCTTGCCGCGGCGTGTACCAGCGTTGGACATTCGTGGCCGCCAAGGGCATGTGTGTGCCATTCAACTATGGCGGTTGCCGCGGCACTGCCAACAACTTCATCTCGCAGGAAGACTGCATCAATACTTGCAAGGTCATACTTGGTACGTATTCCCTTTTCTACCTCTACAGTACCGCACATCAACAGTCAAATTAGTTTGTCAAAAGTCATACAAGCAAGACACTTTTATAGAAGGGACAGAGGTTCTCAAGTAGAAAATCTATTAATATTGGCACGACGACGCCTCTAGCGGGTGTAAATGGAAACTACATTTAACTTTGGTGACTGGCCTGTTACAACATTTAGGAAAATATCTCTTAGATGAAAGATTCGAATGAAAGATATGCTTAAAAATAACATATATTTTTACCCACAGTAAAAAACTATACTTTGTCATAGAACAATTTCGATTCTTGTTCGACGTTTATTGACCAGGACCGTCTTAAAGAGCTGTAGGGAGAGGGAACAAACATTTATGTGACGATAAATGTTTGTTCTGTGTCTGAGTGTAGGTACTATATGTATTTACAAAAAAAGTATATTTACGTATTTTACCAGTTATCTAGTTTTCATTGTATAAGCGTTGCTAGTTTGGGGCTAGATGGCGCTGTATGAAATTTTCAACGATATTTATTTATTTCACATAGTGCGTAATTGTAGTTGTCCAAGATTACTGCTGCGCTTTTCAGTTTGAAAAAAAAAACAAACTAATTTTTAATTTTGTAGCATCACACAAAAAACAAAGACAAATCAGGGACAGTTGCAAAATAGGGGCTCCTTCAGCTAAAAAATAAAAATCAGTTAAAAATGTTCTCCTAGCAAAATATATGTCAAAATGCGTGCCACCCCCGGCCTCTAAACACTATCCCATTAGGGCAGTGATGCGGCCCGTGACGTCACGCTATGACGTATGCTGCGGCGATAAAGCTATCAACAGGGGAACCAAGTATACCTAGAATCTATCTACCTACAATTGTTACGCGGCCGTATCGACTGCAAGTGCTGTCTGATGGAAAAGTCATTAATCCACCCTACAGACATGACGCCATGGACATACAGTTATGGGAGTTTGTCGGTTATATGTTTTTTTTTAATTATTAATAAGCTAGGCGTTTGACCACAGCTCACCTGATGTTAAGTGACGGCGTGGTCCAAGATAGTAAAGCACATCTAACCTGGATTGGAACTGACTCTCAAGGGAGGCTGCCGGAACACACCGTTAGGTGTTTATCGGCAGATTTTCAACTAGTGGGTGGGAGCTAGCCAGCTGAGTACTAGAAAATACCCTATCACCATGACAGCTCAAGCTCATTTTTGGCATTTGAACTCGCGACCTTCGGAGTGTGAACCGCGCTAACCACTGAGCTATAATTGCTACAAAATATGTGAAAGCTTTCAGACTCAATCGCTTCCATAATTTTATGGGTCCAAAATAAGAATGGGTACCAACAAACATGGCGGTTAAAAACGGACATAGACACTAGCGCCACTGATGACAGGCGACAGTTCGCTAATTTGACATTTGAAGTTAGCGGCATAATCTTAGAAATGATAAAAGTGCGTGCCGTGGGACTCGAAACTAGACCCATAATAATCAATTGTTATTCCAGGCCGCTTGACTACGTGACTATAAATTTGACTATTACATATTTGATTATTTATAAATGACAGCTAAGCACGTACATAAGAATACACCATAAGCAGTGTTAGACCACACTTCTACGGTACATAAAGGCATAAAATATGAATAAACGTCTTAATTCTTATTTCCTGTAATATTTCCGAGAATTACAAACCAAATTCAAAGTTAACTTATACCTTAAAACGTGTATCCGTGGGCCAAGAGTCCCCCAGAGTATTTGTATGAGTAACATTACATCAGCCCTGCTGAAATGGGCCCCGTGACGTCATGGGCCTCGCTTACGTCACTGCCAACGGTGAAGCCATCATAGACCGGCTGGCAGATAGGATAACTTATACCTGTAGACAACTCTATTACGTAAGTAGTTTGCAAGCTGGAATGTAGCTATTTCGAGCTTAGGACGGGTTATTATTATCTTGAAAGTAGACAATGATTTTTTTTTGTCTGACTGATTTGGTCCGATTGTTGTTATTATTTAAGTCTTCTATTTTGTCTTATTTAGATTTGTTGTTGGTAATTATGTTTTTATATGTGTGCATTTGTTAGACCTACAAGGGCTCACCGGAAGACCAGCGCTGGTCATACCACCTAGTATGGCCAGCATTATGCTGAGGTGAGCCCCTATTTTGTATGTAACTGTTAGTCTTTTGTTTGTTTGTTTTATGTTGTTCGGTGTGCTATGTACAAAATAAAATTATTTTCTTTCTTTTCTTTCAAAAATAATATTTTAAATATTTATACTAGAATCAACCGCCAAAAGCTTTTTATTAGTAATAATAATATATCTAGTTTAAAACCGCGTCTATCTGTTTCACTGCTTACTTCTTAAACATGTAACGGATTTTGATGCGGTTTTCACTGTCATTTAGATATTTTTCTATGGCAAGTTTGTAATGTAATGTACTGTACAATGCAATTGTACAGTACATTACATTAAACTTTGTAATTAAATTTATAGATAAAACTACTAAAAATAGGTATACGTTAATTAATCTAAAAGACCGCTATCAATTGGAATAGTTGGTCAAACGTTGGTCATAATAGAGGCCAGCGTTTTGGTCACGTGTGGCGCCGACCAGCCGAGATGACAACTCTTTAAATATTTTTTTGGTCCCCGTCCGCACGGTCCCAAATTTTTAACCCCAATAGGCTCAAATTTGTACCCACTATCAATTGCGTCTTTTGAGGTCTTCTTCATATTCTGCAGTCGCGCCAGCCGCGGTCTGAGCTCTGGGAAGATGTATTGGTTCCGCATTAACCCAGGTTTTGTAGCGATGATAGCTCAGTGGTTAGCGCGGTCGCTTCGCATGCCGAAGGGCGTGGGTTCAAACCCAAACAATGAGCTTGAGCTGCCGGTGAAGGAAAACATCGTAAGGAAACCATAGCGTGGTGGTAGGGTACTTTCTAGTACTCGGGTGGCGAGCTACCACCCTCAAGTTGAAAATCTGCCGCCAAGCATCTAACGGTGTGTTCCGGCAGCATCACTTGAGAGCCAGTTCCATTCCAGGCTAGGTGTGCTTTATCATCTTCGGCCACACCATCACTTAACATCAGGTGAGCTATGGTCAAAACATCTAGCCTGTCAGCCATAAAAAAAAGGTGGTGTCTTATATTAAGGGCTGACCCATCTTCCAAGGAACTAAAGTCATTCTATTCGGTCTCTTACCATTGTCTCGTGCAAAACCGCTCGGCTCAAGAACGACTGCGCAATTGGCGGTGGTAAGTGCTTGTATAAGTATAAAAATGCAATGTATTGTAAACAAGTTGCCAAAATAGATTGCACCTGTGCGAAACAGGGTGGGTCACTACGAATATTAAATATGTAAAAGATTGTATGTATGTTAACTGCCCTGTTATCTCATTGGGAAATAGCTCTGCATCCTGCAATAGCTGTGTCGCGTGGGTTCCTATCGAAGACAAATATTTGTGTGACAAACATAGATGTTTGTTCTGTATGTATTATAAGTATGTATTTACAAAAAAAGTATATGGTTCCCATAGCACAAGCATTGTTTAATTTGTGACTAGATAGCGCTAAGTAAAATGATTTATGTTTGTTTATTATTCATCATGTAACGGAAATGAAATTTGAAATGTAGATAGCGCTATGCGCTTATGCCACAAGTGGCGGCTTTATCACTCACAGCGATCTCTTCCAGGCAACCCAGAATGGAAAACACGTTACTGATAAAGAACAGACGAAAGAAATTGTAACACTATTAAGTTACAAAAATTTTGTAAAAATAATACATATACCTAGTTAGTACGTGAAATAGTAGTTGTAGATAGTATACATGTTTGTTTTTCACTTGATTTGATATTAAATACAGGATATGTCGTGTCGTATTGCCGTGGTGGTGCCGGCGTAAGAATTGAACCCCACCCTCTCTACCGTGTTTGTCGTAAGAGTCGGCTAAGGGATGTAATACGGAAGACGGGCGCAGCGTCTTCCTTGAACAATCACACCTAACTGCGCTCGCCAACCCGTCTGCCAAGCGTGGTGAGTATTGGCAAAACCCCCCCAGGAGGAGGCCTATGTCCAGCAGTGGACGTCCTATGGCTGATGATGACAGGATATGTCAGGATTTGAATATGCTTTTTTTTCAATTTGATCGGGGTAAACTACTGAGCAACTATTTGTATGTCGTGAATTTCGAAAAGTAAAAAATTTATTGAGAAGTTGTTTTGTGGTGTAAAAAAGTACATTCGCAAAATATTTTGTCTTACTTCTTACGCTACGTTTTACACGCGTTTTTATGTTAAAAATAAATGAATTGTAGCGGACAGTAATGCCGTAATAAGTTATTGCAATTTGCAAAAATATTAGTGTGCGACAAAAATATCGGTTGTACAAGCTGTGAGTCAGGGAGCCGCTGGCTCGTCATGCAGTACCTACTCACATTATAAATGCGAATGTAATTTCTTTCTCACTATTCTGTATTCAAACTAAACTTTACGACTGAATCAATCTTTATAAAATTTTGCAGGAAACGACTTACGGATATTATTTCATTATATCTCTGAAATGCGGGTACTCTTTTGTTTGACATAAAGAAGTTGATCTTCCGTCTCCTACTTTCTCTCTCTCGATTTTCCAAAATCCTGTCGTAGCTCACCTACGTCAATATGTGGTGATTACATAGAAGTAAAAGGTTGCCTGGAAGAATCACTCTAGGCGTTAAGACTGCCGTTGTACTAGCCTTTGATGCTGTTTTGTTATTTTTTTTCTTTATCTCTTTTTCCCTACTGCCAAGGAAGGGTTATCTGGGTTATGTTTTTTTAATTATAATATGTCGATTGTTGTAAGTACAATAAAGTTGTATTAAATTTTTCAATTCTATTCTAGCCTGAGAATCATTAAAAAATATGCATATAGACCAAAAACTAGACCGCTACATTAAATCAGGCATCTAATTAGGTACCTATCAATTTCAATATTTATCAAAAATAACTATTGTCAACAAAAATAAATAACAAAAATAATAATAATTGTCTGTAAATAACGTCGTAAGGTATAATTATCTAGACCCGTGTTAGCCAGTGACAGGTGACACATAATTTCGCATTAAACCTGAATCTAGGTTCAATCCGGTATCAGGCCTCCGCGGGACTCGGCAATTCTGAATAGCTTCATTCAACATCTAGAAGCTGTATCACGCTGACGGCGCTTCAGTCAGCTGGCAGCTTGCCAGGCCGCGGTGCCTGACTCAGCTGCCAGGTGGCTCGTTATCTCTACCCCAGTTATTGACACTAATTGATCCGCATGCAAGCACACCTCGCAGGGCAACTCGATTGATGGGCGCATTTCGCAAGCGACGGTGGTTTCTACCACCGTGAAGAAAATATCTCAGTGGTTAGTTGAAAATCTGCCGCCAAGCATCTAACGGTGTGCTCCGGCAGCCTCACTTGAGAGCCAGTTCCATTCTAGGCTAGGTGTTCTTTACCATCTGCGACCACACCGTCACTTAACATCAGGTGAGCTGTGGTCAAACACCTAGCCTGTCAGCCATAAAAAATAAAAAAAACAACTTGAATTCAAGATTATTAGTTTCACAAAGTTTACATAGATTTTTCCTTGGTGGTAGATTTCCTTAGCAGGAGGTTTGCCACCAAGTGCCACCGCAGCACCAGATATTCTGCCGCCAAGCAGTAGTGTGAAAACATTACTGTGTTCCGGTTTGAAGGGTACAGTTAGCTAAATTACGGGGCTGTCGAGACTAATCGTCGAAAGTCTCAAAGTAATGAGCGCCAAAGCAGCGATGCCCTGTACTTTATTTTGCTACACAAAGTTCTGTGTATCACTGCGATGGTCATGGACAGGCGTACTACTAACTATCAGGGGAGCGTCTTGTTTGTCTCATTACAAAAACAAATTTGATTGTGTGGACAATCAAATCAGGTTAGTTATTATTGTTAGACATCTTTTTAGTTTCAGTCTGAGATCTCAGACTGAAACTAAAAAGTACAGATAGGTAGGTACTTACTGCACTTTGATCTTAACCAAAAGACCGAGAAGTGATAATCGTATATGGCTTGATGGTTGTGGTTATAGGATGCTCGGTTGCTCCCAGTTATAAATGCCACTCGCGGACACAATCCAGTTAATATTATCGGCCAGATAACCACTAATTAAATTATTTTAAACAATTATATTTGATATTTTAAATACAAGTTAGCAACCATGTTATTTTTTATAAAACATATTGTTTCTATGACCATTTGACTCTCACATGTTCATTTTGGTCCAGTTGGCAGTCAAGTCTAGATAGGTGCCTATAACACGATCAAATTAAGACCAACATCGATATAATTTCAATTTTCTGAAAAAAAAAAACCATTTTTTTTTTTATAAATTTTATAAATAAATCATTTGTGAAGTTACAACAAAATGTATTTATATCGAAAAACATTTCTCACATCGCCATCTAGCCCCAAATATAAAGTAATTTAAAAAAGACTGTTATAATACTTACGAGTATATATGTAAATATTTATAATAAAATCGGAACACTCAGACAGAACAAACATCTACAAGTATCTATCAAATCTTCCGCAATCGGCTCCATTTTATAAATAAAGCTTAGATACCATTTCGTTAGTACGCAAATGGCAGATAGTTATAATATAACTACAGCTAAGACCGTAATCTTGTTACAATAATGTAATCCGAGTTAAGTAACTCACTGGATATCTATTCCGAGATTTTCGCAATCTGAGGCTAACTCCTTGTTTGTGAACTGACTATGTCTCAAGATGACGATACTTGAGTTATGACTGTAATGAGCCGGACAGATTATGTATTCAGCATCCTATAATCTTCTCGCATGATCACTTGTACTCAGGGATGCTGTTATCAGTAAGTTCCGGAAACTTAAAATACCTACAAGGTCAAATTCAAATTCAAATTCAAATTATTTTATTGACACAAAAACGATAGAAACTATATAGAAGAAACTATATATATAGAATAGTCAAGTGTTTCGGCCTTCGTATGTTAGCCTATTTGTGTTTTTGAAGCTTTGTTTTTTTTTTATTTATTAAGGTACGCCAATAACACACATGTTGCAAAATTTACAAACATATCGCAAAGAGTTATGTTCCGATTGTTTTATTGATGTCTTGTTTTTTTTATGGTTATTTCACACAGCGCTATTCAACCCCAAAGCTTATTATAAATTAATAATTATAATTGGTCTAAACTAGCAAATTTTGCAAAACAGTTTTCAAATTTAATATTTTATTTCTTGGCTAATTTTCCGATCTAGGTATTTAGTTGTATATTATGTTACTAGCTGCGCCCTGCGGTTTTACCCGCGTGGTGATGGTTGATGATGATGATGATGAAAAGTATCCTATGTTTTATTCCAGGGCCTAAAGTACATCTACATGCAAAATTTCATCCAGATCCGTTCAGCCGTTCTGGAATGATTGAGTAACAAACATCCATCCATCCATTCATCCAAACTTTCACATTTATTATATTAGTGGGATTACTACCGAATCGCCCCGGCTTCCCGCGTGTGCAATTTATTTTGACGACTTGATTACAAAACATTGAATTACTCTACTTCATCAAAAGTTTAATTAAGATGAATTGTATACACAAACCTTCCGTAAAAAAACATCTAAATGACAGTGAAAACCGGAACAAAAGCCGTAACGTGGTTTTAATAACTAATGAAACAGACAGACACGCGGACAGCGACTTTGTTTTATGCTATTTAGGGATTAGAGAAGAGATACCGTACAGTATAAAAACAGTGTTACCGGGTTTATTCCGGGTTCATTGATCAAACGGCTAAAGCGTGGAATACGTTACCCGAGTGGGTGTTCCCTGATAGATACAATCTGGGTGTCTTCAAGTCGAGAGTGACTCGGTATCTTCTAGGCAAGCGTGCTCCATCGTAGATCGCGTCTTCACTTAACATCGGGTGAGATGGGGATCAAACGCAAGCCTATTCATCATTAAAAAAAGTATACCGCATATATTCAGGACATCATTTAAAAAGTGATTTTTTTAATATGAAAACGTGGCTACCAATTTACGGTCCACCTGATGGTAAGTGGTGAACAACTACAATACCCGAGACATTGTCAGTGCGTTGCCTACTTTTTGTTTTAAACCAAGTAGGTCAAAATCCGGTAGAAACACCGAAGGTGGTAAGTCATTCCACAGAAGACAGGTACGCGAATGAAACAGTCGTGCAATGTTTATGTAGTATTTAGTTTTTACCTTAAAAACAAATCATGTCATGCAGACCGCATAAGACGAATAACAAATGCGACCTGCATTTTGCGTTTGTGTTACTGTGGTAACTTCCGAATCCCGCTCTTAATGCGCGCTGATACTATCGCCTGACGTCACCTACTCCGGCTAGTGATGTCACTGGCTGGCCGTGAATCCAGTGAGCTACCTACCTACTCATACTCTAGCACTAGTTGTTTACGATCGTAAAACATCAAACGTTTTCGAGCTTTCGATTAGCGATTATGATTCATGTTGTTTGCGCCAAATCAAGTGTGAAGCTGTATGTAGTCAGGGCGGAACGCACAACATACTACTAAATTCATGGGTTTGAGGAATTATGAGAAGACGCACTTCACAATCCTAAAGTATAAGGTATTAGGTTAAGAGTTATTTCTTACACTCACAAGTCCGATCGACTGTGAAGAACTGCTGCCACTTTTTTGTTGAAGCACTTAAAATACCAGCCAGAAGCTTTGGAAGCTGTGGACCGACGTGCTATGAGGTTTATTGGTGATAGTGATTTTGTCGCCAAATAATTGCTTAGTCCTGGTGACGCCGCAGAATATCATGTCTGTCTATTTTTTACTGAATATATTTCGGCGAGTGTCCTCTAAAGAGCTCCATGACCTTATTCTAGCATCTCCGTTCCTCATGGACGTTCACTAAATTCGTACGCAGCGATTCCGCTCTACTTTCTTGATGCATACAGCCCGTGAATGGAACTCATTGCCGGCTTCTCTGTTTTCTATAAACTACAATTTGGGTGTTTTTAAGGCTAGAGTGAATATATTTACATCAACGTGCGCCATCCTCGGCCGTACCTACGCTTTCCATCAGGCGAGTTGATGGTCAAACGTAGAACTAATTCATATTAAAAAAAAGTACAAATGTGTATTTGTTGAATTGACACAGTTAATTTAAAAACATACATTGGATGATTGGAAGTTTCTAACATCTCTTGAAATTTAACTATTGTATAGGTAAAGTAAAGTAAAGTATATTGTATATAAGGTATTGTAAAGTAAAGTATACGTGGGAAGACAATAGCCCACTATAAAGAAGAAAAGCTTATTTTAAAAAAAACTTTATTGATGTAAGATTTGGTTTTGCGGTACTAGGCAGAACAACTTACGCATACCTTATTATGAAATTATTTAATAAAATAAATAAATGTTGGTGAACATTCACACACAGTGCCATCTAGCTCAAAACTGATATAAGAACTATGGGTGAAGCGTCTTTATGAATTGTTTTGATGAATTTGATATCTCGCAGGAGGAGGCGCCGCGCCGGGTGCTCCAGCTCCGCCCGTCGCCAGCTCCAACTACCCCGGCTTGACCATCAGCTCCATCGTACCCATCTCTAACAACATCAACGGTCAGTATACCTACAAGTGCCAGGCTAAGACGATTACCTAATCGGATAAAAACGTTAGAATAAAAGATACGTTTTCATCGCTCGACGAAAATGCTCTTTTGAGGAGCTGACATAAATACTATAGGAAATAACACATTACGTATTCTGATAGAAAAATGGATATTATCTGGGACACCAGGCAGTTTACCAGGCGTAAATAAATAAATGAAACTTACTTTTCATCGAATACGCTCTACGTTTTTAGACGAGATGGTTTCAAATTTGTCTCCATAGTGGGATAAGAAAATTAGAGGATACAGTTTGGTGTTGCAGCTATCTATATGTACATATATCCGGCGTAAGAATGTGCCGTGGTGGTGGTGCCGGCATAAAAATTGTACCCCACGCTCTCTACCCGTGGTTGCCGTAAGAGTCGGATAAAGGATGTAATCCGGAAGATGGGCAGCAGCGTCTTCCTTGAACAATCACACCTAACTGCGCTCGCCATCCCGCCTGCCATGCGTGGCGAGTATTGGCAAAACCCCCCAGGAGGAGGCCTATGTCCAGCAGTGGACGTCCTATGGCTGATGATGTGTGTGATATGTATATCATCTCATTGTTGTAGCGATGATAGCTCATTAGTTAGCGCGGTTGGTTCACACGCTGAATGGCGTGAGTTTAAACCCCAATAATGTTTGGTCTCGGACCTCGGTGTATGTGGAGTGGCAATAATAATAGCCCCAACAATGAGCTTAAGCTGCCGGTGAAGGAAAATATCGTGAGGAAACCATAGCATGGTGGTAGGATACTTTCTAGTACTCGTCTCTTCTCTCAAGTTGAAAATTTACCGCGAGAAACTTTAGAGCCAGCTCCATTCCAGTCTAGGTGTGTTTAACACCTACACCACACCGACACTTAACATCAAGTGAGCTGTGGTCAAATACCTATCAAATATGAAACAAAAAGTCCTAATCCAAAACGTTATGACACCACTCGAAGGCTAAAGAATCAAAGAATTCGTAACGTTGAGTGAGGACTTGAATCATGAAAATCAGAAGGAATTTTTGTGTTCAAAAATGTACACGTGTTTACACACGGCCGTATCCAGGCCCCAAACTTTTCGTTTAATTCTTGTGCTGTACTGACGCGATGACGTGTTTAAGCTTCAATTGGAACACTCTAAAAAGGTCTTAAACGGTTTGGTCATGACTTCATTCTGTTGTGCGACGAAATCTCATCGTTAGCTCATAAGATCATCAGCCAATTAAGACGCCGCCTGAGGCCTACAAACTAAATTAATAACGTATCACACCTTTAGCCTCACACTAGATTCCTTTTATCAAGTATAGGCACCAAAATATCTGCCATCGTTCCGACACAAGATTGTAACCGAGACCTCTTCAAAAGATATGATTGTTCTACCTAAATACAAATACAAATACAAATAACTTTATTACTTAATATAAGGTACAATGGTATTGGTAGCCCTGTCTGCAGCTGTAGTTTTCACTGAGTTGCTGCAGCCAGTGTCTTCCACTAAATAACCTGCTAAATTAGATAGATTTATTTATAAAGTCCGCCAACAAAGTGTACGCCAATACAACAAAAAGTAATTTCTTGTCAAGTTCAAGTGTCACAGCAATTATTGAAGGCGAAGACGGCTCATTATAATTTTAATCAAATATTTAGTCAAAAGCAATAAAAGCTAAAAATTCAGTCAAAATTATTAAATGCTACAAATTCGAATCCGGTCGTCGTCACGTGGTCCAGGACAAAACTACATATATAACACACTTGACAGCCCTTGACGCTAATTGGTAGTACCTATATCTGCTCTTTAGGGCATGGGTTCGATTCCCTCTCACGACAAACATTTTGTTGTATAAACAAATTTGTGTTCTGTTTGTATTAAAAAAAAAAATAGAATTTAATTATGTATTATATCAGTTATCTGATTCCTATAGTACAAGCTTTGCTTAGTTTGGGGTCAGATGGCGCTGTGTTTATGTCCTACGATATTTATTAATTAAAATAAACAATAAAATAATTTAAATGTCAGCTGAGCCAATATTATCACAGCCCCCTTGAAACTACTAACAGTGGTAGTAAAAAGGTCTAAGAAATTATTGGTATAATATTCGTTAAGACACACTCACTTATAAAGCTTATTTAATAAATCATTTGGACAATTATCATGTTTATTTAGCCTATAAATAAAATGCTTGTAGCCATTACATTAAAAAAAAAACTGAAAAGCTGGCAAAAGATCTTATACTCTCAGTGGACTAAACGCGAAGTTAATGATGATAATAATAAAACAAAACAAAGCATAAAATCTTTCAACAGCCTAATCAAATATGTTCATTACAAAGCTATGACGTCAATTCTCTTCCCGAACAATCAAATTCCTATAAATCGTCGATCTTGACTCAATTATTCAAGTTTACGGTTCGTTTCATTCTATCAGTGTTATGATATTTCTACGGAGTAGGTCACGGTCGACATGCCTGTGCCAAATGTTCTGATGTCCAGATCAAAAGAGACCTAAAGCTGTGGAAATAGAATACACTACAATAGAGGCCTGGAGCTCTTATATACTGGTATGTCCCGGCGGCGTTGCCCAGCAGGTCAGGCTAGTGTTTTTTATGAAATAAAAAGCGGTCAAGTGCGAGTCGGACTCGCGCACGAAGGGTTCCGTACCATTATCTATAAAAACAGCAAAAAAAATCGCGTTTGTTGTATGGGATGCCTTTGAATATTTATTTTATTTTGTTTTTAGTATTTGTTGTTATAGCAGCAACAGAAATACATAATTTGTGAAAATTTGGACTGTCTAGCTATCGCGGTTCTTGAGATACAGCCTGGTGACAGACAGACGGACGGACAGACAGACAGCGAAGTCTTAGTAATAGGGTCCCGTTTTTACCCTTTGGGTACGGAACCCTAAAATGATCCTGGAAGAGGACCTTTCTTCGAAATTTATTCCCAAATTTAATCAACATTTTCGTGGAGCGTTGAACAAAGTGCATACACTGCTCTGCAGTTGAACTGAACGAAGTGAGTTCGAGTCATGTCACATCAGTTGCAGATAAACATGCAGGCTGAGAAGGCTTGAGCCTAGGGCGGAATAATCGAGAACTGAATTTTTTGCAGCAGTCTTACAGGAACTAAAAATATTTCTATGAGACTGTTTTGTCATGTCTAGCAGAAGTAATCTACAAGACATTCTACTGCCCTGTTAGCTCATTTGGTAATACTTCAAAAGCTGTAGGGTGTGGGTTCAATTCCCATTTAGGACACATTTGTAAGATGACCTTTGTTCAGTGTCTGGGTGTTCAGTATATAAAATAAACAGGTATATTTTTACAAAAAAAAAGGATAAAGTCTATCAGTTATCTAATTCCCATAGTACAAGCTTTGCTTGGTTTGGAGCTAGATGTATATGAAATGTCTTGAGATATTTATTTTTATTTCGCTGGCGGTGAGAATCTAGGGGATGATTTTTACGAAATGTAATTGATATTTTTTTTCTACAACTCACCTATGTTAATTGACCATCAATCTCATCATCATCAAAAATCTTTGACCTCGATAGGCCATCGAATTGTATAGTTTTTCTTTCGGAAAAGATACAGATTTCATGTATAATTTTTTTGTTATTCTGTCAGATCCGACGCTGTCGAACGACTGCCGATACGGGCCGTGGGGGGATTGGACCAAATGCTCCGTATCCTGCGGAACCGGGTACCAGATTCGCTCCAGAGAGATTGAGGTAAGGACATTGACTAAATGGTAAGTGTACACTTGCATATATTCTGCGAACACATTTTCAAGATTATAGTGCAATTAAAAGAAAAGATAAAGTAAGATATATAGGTTGTCTTCCCCTACGGGGAAAACATGTGGTTGTATGTATTGCGACACAATACATATAGAAAGTTTTGTAGCGATGATAACTTAGTGGTTAGTGCTGTCAGTTCAAACGCCAACGGGCGTAGGTTCAAGCCCCATCTATGAGCTTGGGTTGCCGGTAAAAGAAAATATCATGAAACATGAACAATATTATGATGGTGTATTTTCTAGTACTCGGTTGGCTAGCTATCATACTCAAGTTGAAAAGTTCCCGCCAAAGACTTAACTAGGTATTATCAAAAATCAAAAAGTCATTTATTCAGTTTAGGCCCTGGTAAGGCACTTACGAACGTTAAGTTACATTTTTGAATCTACTACCGGCTCGTAATTACACTTCAACTGAGAAGACTCCGCCAAGAAACTCAGCAAGGCATTTTTTTTTTTTCATTCCGGCAGGCTCACTTGATAGACAGTTTCCTATCAGACCAGGTGTGTTGTTCACACCGTTACTTAAAATCAAGTGAGCTGTGATCAAATGCTTAGCTATTTGTTTCACTATTCCGAAAGACACATTCATTTTCTGAATTTCTTATATGAAAACGTGATCCTGGATATGAACTCCTGAATGCTTTGTTTACATATATCATTACTTCAGTAGCATCTTTATTAATAGCGGTTATAAAATCATATAGAATTATACCATTGACCGTGAAACGGAGCATTAAATGCGCCAGATATGTCGGAAACTCTATAAAACACATAAAGATATCATCGTAAAACCTAAATATATGAAGGCATATTTTTAAAGTATCTAGCATTTATGAGTATTTGGTGTTTGAAAATAGACGGCTGCGTAAGAAATCTACTAACTCTTATAAATAAGTATGAATTTAAAAGATCAAACACTTAACTTTTCATTAAAAAAAATTGTCACTTTTGGCATATTACGACTTACATTCGTAAAAGTGTTTATTATATTGATAGAGTACTAGCTATATACAACATATTCGATTGACCAATCGATTGCTTTTAATAAAGGTTGCAAAGAACAACATCGTTCGGTTCAAGGTAAAGTAATAATACATATAAAATAGAAGAATTAAGTCACACGTCCACCCATAATATTTGGGCGTACTGAGAATTGACACCTGCATGTTTGACATCTACTTACTTTGAATGTGGTGTCGTTAAATATAATTTTAGTAACTGGCATTTAACCATACTTAATTGCAGCTTACCTGAAAGAAAAAAAGTCTCAAATTAGTATCAAGTTCTACGGATAGAAAAGAATCTAGAAAGTATTGTATTGTATATGTCACTTTATATGCAGCAATGAATATCGACATACCATCAAGGGACTTGTCATTTGTTTGCGAATTTTATCTGTAAATAATATGTTTCCTTTGGATCAAATCAGAGTTTTTAGATCAAGGGTGGGATCAAATTTGACGCAGAGCATGGTTTTTTTAAGAAGCTCGCCTCTCTTTTTAACTTTTGTAAGTCACATTAACACATATCCCAGTCAAGGTACTGGCAAGTCGCGAGTGAATCGGTTTCTTCAGGGCAAGCGTGCTTCATCGTAAACCGCATCTTCGCTTAACATCAATCGAGATAGTGGTCAAACGCAAGCCTATATATTTTACTATGGAAGCTGCTGTGGTTTTGACAAATTATTATTTTATTTATGCGGGATTACTCACGTTTAATTATATCGGATACTCCAACTATAGTTGCGGCTATAATCGATGGCCTTCTTCATGGAGACAAAGCTGAATACAACGCGCGCGAAGAAGGCCATCGGATATGGCCAAAACTATAGTCTAAAACAAAAACGAGCTAATATGTTATTAAATAACATATTCTATGAAAATGTAAAAATTATAAACGATAGATACCGTTTAAGATAAGACTTATTAATAATAAATAATCAGAGTGTATGGAATCAAATTAATCATCATCATCACCAGCCATAGCACGTCCACTGCTGGACATAGGCCTCCTCCTGGGGGGGTTTTGCCAATACTCGCCACGCTTGGCAGGCGGGTTGGCGAGCGCAATTAGGTATGATTCAAGGAAGACGCTGCTGCCCATCTTCCGGATTACATCCCTTAGCCGACTTTTACGGCAACCACGGGTAGAGAGGGTGGGGTACTATTCTTACGCCTTTATAAATGTTTCATATCATTATAAATGTTTTAAGAATTAGCAGTCAAGCCGTCCCACACGAATTAAGGTACTAATGACCAAGATCCAATCAAATCAAATGGGTAGGAATTTTCATAAGGATTTAATGGTGTCAGTAATGTCAAGTCTAAAGGCAAGTTTATGAATAGGAGTGACTGCTTTATGCCAGTTATTATCATGAAAGATTGAAGTCAAGTTCGCGAGTTCAAGGACGCCTCAGTGCGATACATTCAATCCTACCTATGTATGTGGGCAGTAAATCAACTCGACTCTACTGAAGTGCCTTAAATTATACGTCTCGTCTTGTGTCTGGTCTAGTAGGCAAGACCTCTTGGAAATCATTTACATTATTAATATATACCACGATAGTTTGTGCTATGTAGTTTGCTGAAAGTGAGAGACTATCATGACTCTTTACTCAATGGAAGAAATTTTACTATTTCTTACCCCTTTTGAAGATCAGAATGGAGTACTAATCGGGAGTGTGATGATAAGCGGGTGTTTTTAAAGTTCAAGTTTGTTCAGAAAGTATCTAGTTCTAGATCACTAAATTAACACTTAGTATCGTATACCGATTCGGAAAACATAATCGTTTTTCTGTAGCCACAAAGAAGTTTACAAAAATATCTTTGCTGAATATGTCGATCTTGACAATTTTTTTACAATAACAAAAACTCTAGATATATGTATTATTTATTGGTGGATTTGGTAAAATTCAAAGTCTGATTAATAGTCCGTAGAATCGAAAATAAATAGTCTCAATAATAATAATAATAGTAGTTAATAGGATCTTATCCAATCTACAAAATAATTAATCAATGTCCAGCCGGCTTGTCACTCGTTGGTAAAAATGATGACATTCAGCTAACGGCAGCACCAACTTTGACAGCACCTAACGGTGTGTTCCGGCTTTCACATTTGAGAGCCAGTACCATTCCAGGCTAGATGTGTTTACCATATTCACACTTAATATAAGGTGCGTTGGGAGTCAGTTCAAACGGTCTCGTTTGAGCGGAGAAGAGACGTCTGGGTTTTAGCTGTATTAAACTATATAACCATAGGTGCTAAGCTTCAAAGTTAAGTTACTCATTTTAAGTGAATGCTTTGGCACGACGCCGACCAGTTTTCGTGTGCCCTGCCCATTACTTGCTTCGGTAATGGCTTCACTCACGTTTTCGTGGGGAATACACGACTCTGTTTTATGTTACCATAATAATTATGATGTACGGCGATCCTGACAACATTATAAAACTATTACGATTTCTTAGTCTAGCCGACTAGTCGACTATTATCGACAGCCCTGTTGGCTCATTGGGAGAATGCCTGCCTGAGCTGTAGGGCGTGGGTTCGATTCCCGCCACGGACAAATGTTTGTTTGCTATAAACAAATGTTTGTTCTGTGTCTGAGTGTTCTGTATGTATTATAAGTATGTATTTACAAAAAAAAAAAGTATTTATGTATTCTATCAGTTATCTGACTTCCATCACACAAGCTCTGCTTAGTTTGGGGTCAGATGGCGCTGTGTGTAATGTGTCCTACAATATTTATATTTTATATTTATTTATTGTAGAACACGAATCTCCTTTGGCAATTTTCTGTACGAGCTAGACAAGTTCGCGTGCGTTTCAACTACTTTCACCATAACAAAGTCTGTGGTATACAGTAATCCGACTAAATGAGTTTTCTTTTTCCAACAATTTAACCGGTTTTCTCACGTTTATTTGTAATAACAGTGCATAGAACATAAACGCAAGTTTTTTCCAACTCGTAGCAATATAGAACTTCACATCTAACATTTATGTGACGATAAATGTTTGTTCTGTGTCTGGGTGTTCTGTAGGTATTATAAGTATGATTTAACAAAAAAAAAAACATCAGTTATCTGGTTCGCATAGTACAAGCTTTGCTTAGATTGGGGCTAGATGGCACTTTGTGAAATGTCCTACGATATTTATTTATTATTTAATCTACGTCCCGCAATTGTATCTACCATTATAAAAGATTTTAAGCTTAGGGTATTCAAAGTCGTTTATTATATGAGCACAACTCTTTAAAATCGTAAAAAAACAGCTGTTTCATAGACAGAGTTCGTTTGACCTATTATAAAATCCAAATGTTTGGAGCTGAGTCTTTTCCCGATTTCAGATAGATTGTGTCCATAGTAAAAGTTGTTTTTTAGTTAAGAGTGTTTACTTATTACACTACTTACATGGCTTATTGCACCAGGAGCAGTTTGGATAGGGGTTTTTGACTAACCTGTACCTAATATAATTATATACATATATATTTTTGATATAAACGTATTTTATAAACACCGGGTCTTAATCGCGCAAGTTAGTTTTGTTTATTTACCTCGACGTTTCGGCCATGTTGCAAAAACCGTGGCTACGAGTTGAGTCAATTCAACTAGAGCCAATTCGTGACCACAAACGTCGAGGTAAATAAACAAAACTTATTTCATAGTATTTTGTGTGCGATTAAGACCCGGTGATAAACATAGCTATGAAATATTTTCATTTAAATTATTATATTATTTTTAATTATTTTTTTATTTATAATTAGAGATTGCCGGACATATTAAATTAAATTTTGACATGTAAATAATATTTACGAAATAAATAAATATGAATATTCATATTAATTTACGCGGTTTCACCTGCGTTTTATAAAAGCGGGTGTAACCGCGGGGCGTAGCTAATCATTCATAAATTAACGACGTGTGTCGTTCTAGCACCCCGCCCTGACCTGTCATGGCTAATGATTAATCTTCTATTACCTAATAAGATATTACTTCTTACATTTATGTTTAGAGAACTAATGCATATTTTTTATTTTTTTGTAGGCTCAACCCAGTCCAGGCGGTGCAGTTTGTGACAAGGCCCTTAGAAGGAGAAGGCGGTGTTTCAGACGATGTTAATATTGACAAATCATCTATCATTATAACTAGATTATAGTCATTCAGCGCTAGCAAATCAGCCATGCCGTTTCATCGTTAGTCTTGCCAATGATTGTAGACAACCACATAATTAAATATAGTACCTACTATCAACTTACGTTAATATTCAGAGCATAGATAAAGTTGCGCGAAACGCGCGTCCATATTATACCAGTGTTTGTCACTAGATTTAACTGTAAGGAAGTCTGAAGTAACTTCGAAAGTATGAAACGTGAATTTTAAAGCATTTACTCTTTTGTTACTTTTTATACAGCTATCAAACCAAAGTTAGATTAATAAAAGCTTTTTAAGCTATTATAATAATTTGTGTTTCAATTCAATTATATGCAAACATAATAAGCACATAATTTATTTAAATATATAAATGTTTTACATACTTACTATATTTTTAAATTAATAGTGTTACAAGGTTACGACATCTCCCGTCTGTTCTTAAGCTGTACCGTGTTTTCCATTCTTGGTTGCCTGGAAGATATTGCTCGTAGCGATAAGGCCACTTGTCTCATAGGATCCGTTTATTTTCTGTACTTTTTTTTCTATTTTTGGTGTGTACAATAAAGAGTTTCTATCTATCTAATTACTACATTCATTTATTTTTTCTTTCTTTTGAGCACTTACTGAGAATCTCAAGAAGTACCTCAGAGCACATCTACACAAAAACTCATTTAATTTTAGGACTCATAAAGCTTACAGCTTTACGTGTATCAGAATTTTGTTTATATGCTTTTAAATGGATAAGTAACTCGACTTAAGTAACTCGACTTAAGTAACTCGACTTAAGTAACTCGGTAAACTCTTTATGAAATTCGTAAAATCAAAACACTTGATCGATTGAATCAGAAATTCTAGTCAGTGATGTGCTCGCTTTGTAAACGCGTGACCGGACTCCAATGTCACTGTACAGTAGGTACTTGTGCTAAACTACACCACAGTACCGAGCACCAATTGTACCGAGGATTCGAAATGCCACCAAAACAATGGTGCGTATGTACGTATACCCCAGACAGACGCGACGCGCAAAAACACTATTATGTCCTTGACAATGGCTTTTTGACAAGCTTTTAGGCATCTTAATAAGTAAAACTCTAAACACTAACTGACAATGCAAATCCTTAAAAACGGTGATTCTACTTTTTTCAAGCAAAACTTTTATTTAGTAGATTTGTGGAGGTCGTCTAGGTAGGTACCATCGTAATATCAAATATTCAGCCGCTAAGGAGTAATTAACATTATCTTGTTCCGGTTTGAAGGGTACTGCAGCTAGCGAAATTACAGAGCTATTGAGACTAACCATCGAAAGTCTCAAAGTAATAAGCAGTGCAGGCACTCTGTTTTGCTACTCGATATTCTGTCTATCGCTGCAATGTTCTTGGGTATGCTTTATCTTTCACCATCAGGAGAGCGTCTCGTTCGTCTCATTACTTTTACATAAAGAAATACTTTTAAAAGTGCTTTACTATAACATATAACGGTTTAGGCTGTGTAGTCCGTCTATTTATATAAGGACACTGATGTTTAATCGAGAAATGCGATAATCCACGCAAGTACAGTTTAAGTTGCAAGTGAACTAACTCTGGCTCACAATTCACTACAAGGTGAGCGAGTCCGTTGCCGCGCAGACCTGTCTGTTGAGCCAACAACGACCTTTCAGGGACGTCGAAGAGTGAGTCAACGTCTTGAGGTCTTTTACGGAATTTGACTTGTAACACCAATGTTTTTTTTTTTATTGTTTAAAATTACTTTCCACAGACACTGGGGTCCGTGACCTTTGTCAATATTGAATAACAATTTTTTTTTTTCAATATGAATGATAGTCAAATTAATCTTAATCTAGGGTTTAATCTAGGGATAAAATACTAGATTGTGTGTATACCGCGAGCAGACCAGCGACCCGCAAGCAGCACCCGATCACGAGTATGACGCATGTGCCAGCCATCGCCCTCCTCAACCATATCTGAGGGAAGAGAGCGACCCGACACACGACGCCGCCGCAAGAAGGAGCCTTCGATGGTGAGCATGAATGCTCGAGGCATACACACAGTCCTCATTTTAACACCAATGTTACAAGTCAAATCCCGTAATAAAATTTCAAATATACAGAAGTTTTAAAACACTGATGAATGTCAATGAATGAATAATAAAAATCAAAATAAAGAATGTAAATACAAATAAAAATTTACGTTACTTTAAGTTTGACATTACTTTAAGTTTCAACCAACCCAAAATTCAATTTTAAATGTGTAAAAATAACAGTCGATCTACACCGAAAAACCTTAGATGAACAAAACGTCGTCATCGATCACCTTCGCGCTTTGAGGAAATCTTTTAGAGGTCTAATGATGATAATTGCATCTTCAACTATTTCAGAGGAGCTAAATCATTATTCATTGTAGACTAAAGGGTTCTAATAAGATTACTAAATTGATGAACCAACAATTACATTCATTAGTATATCAGTGTATATAGTCTGTTTCATACAATTTTTTACCCACGTTTGTTAATTGTTCCGCACGAGTATTTAAAATTAATGATTGACGTAAAACACAAAGCGCAAGTATGATCTTGTATGGAATACTGTTCATACTTGTGGGACGGCTCTACCAAGTACCAACTTGAGGCGACTGTCGATCGAGAGGCGCTTCAGAAGACTAATTGGCAACACCTTGCTAGATTCTCGAGTAGTTTTTGAGCATCGTTGTAGAATTGCTAGCTTGTCGGTTTTTTACCGGATACGTTATGTGCCCTAGAACTGCCGGCGAAGGAAAACCTCGTGAGAAAATCCACTTGCTAGAGTACTTTCTATTACTTAGTTTGCTAGCTACCACCTTTAGGTCGAAAATGTCGCCAATCACATAACAGTGTGTTCCGAGAGCCTCACTTGAGAGCCAATTCCATATCAGGCCAGGTGTGTACACCATCTTCGACCACACCTTCACTTAACATCAGGCGAGTTGTGGGTAAACAAATAGCCTGACAGGCATAAGAAAAAAAAAGTTACTTGTAAAAGCACGAATATTGGTTAATCTTAGGTTTTACCAGTAAATCTTAGGATTTACCAACACGAGTTGGTAAATGTAAGAATTTATAAACAGGAAGGATTATTTCGGGTTTTTACCATTGGAATTTAGTGCATACTAGGTTTTACTAGTGACGCATGGTAAATGTTGGTTTTAGGAATAAAACAATGAGTACTTCTTAATCATGTATTTCAATTAGGTAACTATCAGTTTGACTTACATATTTTTATGTTTTACATGAAAGTAATTATTAATCATTTATATTACTAATAGGCGAGCGGAGACGGTAGAGAGAGATGAAACGGGTAGCGGGTGGCTGCAGACTATACGAGACCATACGCCAAACACGTTCTGACATATTTATTATAACATATCATCACCAGCCATAGGACGTCCATTGCTGGACATATACCTCCTCCTGGGCAGGGGTTTTGCCAATACTCGCCACGCTTGGCAGGCGGGTTGGCGAGCGCAGTTAGGTATGATTGTTCAAGGAAGACGCTGCTGCCCATTTTCCGGATTACATCCCTTAGCCGACTCTTACGGCAACCACGGTTAGAGAAGGTGGGGTACAATTCTTACGCCGGCACCACCACGGCAATTATAACATATATCGTGTCTTTAAGGCGAATCCTAAGATTTACTAAGTAATGGTTGTAAAAGTTCGAAATAAACGATGATCCTAGAACGGTTCGAGCTTTTACCATTAAGAGTTGGCAAATCTTAGGTTTTACTGGAAACTCTAGGATTTACCGTAGTTCGGACTTTTACAGTAACAGATATATAATGTCTAATAGTTTTGAAAGATCAAGGAAACGTCGATTGTTCTTGATTGATGAAGCGATAACCTCGTTTCGAAATAAAGCAAAAAAAAAACCTGCAAACAATTAGTGCCCACCAATTTGTGCAGAAGCGACGGCGCTAGTGACTGTCTCACGCCCTTGAATCCAAGGTTCGCTGGCACAGCGCGCATGTTCGGACAGGATTGCGACAATTTATAACCAATTACTGGAATCAAGATGCGAGCAACTTTGTAATTAATTTACGACTATTACCCACTGCTCTCACTATGGGCGTTACTTAAATATGTTTATCATTGTTTAGAATGCTTTGTCAACTTTTAACTGACGTCAAATGTCAGAATGTCACGCACGGCTATTTTAAGCAACAATAAATAAGTAAAGCCCGTAATGTGCTGAGCTTTAGTACCAAAGTAGCACGTAATATCGTTATGAGCGCAATAGAAGGTTTAAAGGATTTTATACCCTGAAGACGTAATTGTCTTAAAACTACCACTGAATGCCAAGTTATATATTGTTTTATTTGTTTATTGATAATTACATTTCATACTCAATTATATGCCAAGAAGAGTATACGAATTTATTCTTCTCTTATATAAGAAAAAAAAAGTATATACCCACTGAATAACCCTATTTGTAGATGAGTAAATACTAAGATAACATGAGGATAATTGCGTTTCAAAAAAAAATTCTCAGACTGAATTTATTCCTCTTTAATTTAACCTATTATTTTATAGATCGATCGATTAAACTCAACTTTTTTTTTACTGTAGGTCCAACACAGAAATCGCAAAAAAATTGCTGCCAATATGACCAATTGGCCGTGGGTCAACGAATGGAATGACCCACTGTTTCAAGTTATACACAACATACTCCATACACAACAAAAAGTTTTAAACACGTTTAAATTTGAAGTTTTTCATTTTATTATAATGCATATCCATGACTTTTGCAGCGATACATAAAACTTTGAGTACCGAAACTAAGTTTAAGGCATCGCTGCTTTGGTACTTATTGATTTTGAGACGTTCGATGGTAGGTCTCAATAGCTCTGTAATTTCACTAGCTGCACTACCCTTCAAACTGGAACTCGGTAATTTCAGACACTACTGCTTAGCGATAGAATATACGGTGCAGTGGTACCTACCTAGACGACCTCCAAAGGAGATTTACCATTGAATGAACTTGAAACTCGAACTCAATAGCAAAAAAATAAATCAATATCAGTATCAACACAAATCAAAATGCCATTAAGTCAAATGGGAAAACTGATTGCAGCCCGTATTGAAATGAGCCAATGTCACGGGTGGTTGGCAGTCAGCGGTGACCAGCTACCATTTTGTCTCCGCATTGTGTATGATAAGAAATCTAAATGACAGTGACCTTCGTCTCGGTGGTTTTATGTACGGATATGAACAAATGGAAATTGTTTTTGCACATCGATTGCTATCAACAAAATGTTGAAAACCTCAATCCGCATCACTGAATTCAAAATGGTTTAAGCACCGTATAGATTAGGCAATGTTATACTTATCTACAGCAAATATCTAATAGGTACTTAACTTCATGTGGTTTCTAATTACTGTTCTAGGAAGTTTTTTTTTTTTTTTTGGCGTCGCATTTTGTGTATCCAGTGTCAAGTCTTAAGATATTCTCAAATGATTTATGGAAAATCAAGTTAACTAAATCATAATCACATAAATTAAGTGGTCGTCTTGGTCGAGTCCGGCCATGAGATAGAAGCAGTGGTAGTGGTCGATTTCACTACAAGCTTCGATGGAGTCTTGCAAGCAACAGGTTTTTTTTTTTTTTTATTAAGTCACTTTCCCTCACTCTCGAACGTAATTCGGCACTTTATGGAAAACATAACTTTTTTATCGTTATGGAAAATAATATATTGCGTGCAGCAAAAAGCCCCAAAAAAAATCGTTCGGGTTGACTATTTCTTTAATTTCATTTTTAAATTCTAGAAAACAGACACTGGGTTCCGTGACCTTTATCAACTTAATTTTTTTTTTCTTGTAATATAGGAAGAGGAAAGTTAGTCAAATTAAAAGAAAACAATAATTTGATTTCCAAAACTTTTCAAATTCGTGCACCATAATACCTACATCATAACATATCATAATATGCATCTGAATAACATTGAATACTTCAACTATTAACACTGTTAGGAAATCCGATTTCGATTTTGGTGATTTATTTTTTATTTTTTTATATATAGGTACTATCTCTATATCTCCGCCTGATTTTTTGTCAGTAGGTACATAATGACATGAACATAAAAACAAAAATCTTATGAGCTAGTGCTCAGCCTAAGTGGCAGCCTAATGGTAGCGGTGATACATAATGTTAATTGATTTTAGCTTCAGCAAGCTAAATTAAAGTCAATTTTCAATGATCACATATGAACATTATATTAAACGTTAATCTAGCATTACTCGAAAGTAAACATAAGATTAGCTAGTTAAACATAAGATTAGCTAGTTAAACATAAGATTAGCTAGTTAAACCTAAGTTTATTTTCACATTTAACCTTAGCCGTAACAGATATATGGCATCAAGATTCCGCAACACAATTCTCTGTACATTCTTCATTACACAACATGCGGCAGTTCTCACGGAGCCAGGTTCTGCTCCTTATCAAATTTATGTTGTTGTTTTAAAATTTGCTTGCGTTGTTAGCTGAAAAGTTATAATAGAATAACAGAAGTTAAAGGGTTAATTGTCTTAATCAAAAAGTTATATAAGATAAACTTCCTTGGTCGCAAAATAGAATATGGCTTATGATATTCCACAAACAAACATACCAAAACATCTCAACTAAATCGCTTTAAAGTCCATAAGACGTGTTAAAGACTGACTTATTAAAATACTAAAAAAAACTAACTTAGCTTACAAAAAAAATTGATTGTGAAATCTCCAATTATTACTTAATCGTTCTACATGTAGGCGTCTTGTTTGTCTTACAAACACTAATGAGGCATTAGAAGGCAATGTAAGAAGGACAACTCGATATAAAACGACCATTTATAAGGAATTCACGTTTTGGTAGGCGGAAGATAAATCGCAAGGTATTTGTAACAATTGACGGGTTGTTACGCAGAATCATTACTTTCTTATAAAAAAGTATAACATAAGATAATTATTATGTCTTATCATATTTAGCCGCTTTGAGTCATCTCTCGCTCTAAATATTTTGAGATTTTTCATACATAAAAAGAATCATATATACCTTATTAGGCTCTTGAGTTCTCATCATATCATACTTAGATCAGAGATTAATTTTGTCATCATCAGATCGTAATAAATTAAAAGTAAATTAAAGATTTTTTAAAATAAGCTTTTTTTCTGGGATAATTAACTAAATATTTAACTTCCCGTTACAGGTTAGGTAGTTACTTACTATACTTCTGTGCCTTGAGCTTTTAAGGATATATAATATAAGTATCTACACGCCAAATACTTAATAGAATTTATTCTTAAATTTTTAGTTAATTATCCCAGATAAAAGCTTGTTTTAAAAAAAAAAACTTTTTAGTATAGTAGAGATTTTAGAGATTGCTCCTCAAGACGAATCAATCGAGCCTAAACTCGGTGGGGTTTTGATGTTTTATCGCAGAGATGCCGTGGCCACCTTCTAGCTTCATCATCAGCCCTTGGATATAGTCTAGGCTTAAAGTGCACCTCATGACAAATCAATCGAGCCCAAACTCGATCTGTTTATCTTGTTTAGTTCAGAAGTTCCTATGGTCAATTTCCGTCTCCATCATCAGACCAGCTCTATGGTACCATATCATTATAATGTCACCGAAGATACATAAGTAGGCCAAATTTGAGTCCAATCGGACATCAGAAAGTGGGTCAAATTTAACTTGCATACATACATTGCAAGCTAAATAAAAGCTTGTAAAAAGGTCTAGTTGTGATCAAGTCTTTCAATGAAATCAAAACCTACTGAAGGACTAAGTTTATTTTTAATCAAAATGGTGTTTCGCCTCAGTAGTATGCTTGCGCATTCATCCGCTGCAAGATACCATTTTTTTAGGGAATATCCTTGGGAATCTAGGGAATACCGGCTCCGGGGAACAGGGTGGTTATGTGGGACTCAACGCCTATATGGCAGCCTACCCACATAAACCGTGGATGTTTTAGCACTCATCCGCAGCCCCAACGGCGCTGGTCTCCTGGAACCCGTCCCTGTTAGGGATGGAGCTAGAGAGACTCAATCTCTCTATCGCTACAAGATACCTAACCCAGCACTACTTACATTTTATCGATGTACGAACAAAGCATGTCTGCAAGCTACAATGCTGTTAACATCGATCTGTACCTATTACAACTAACTCCAAATCCGATAGTTGCGATCAGACTGACAAGTTGCGTGACACGGCTTCATTAACTCTCAAAAAACAACTACCATTAGTTATTTCTATTACAAGCTAATTTTGTTTTGGACGCAGTCGAAAATAGAAGCTCACGGTTAGGTTAATTAAGCAACTTTTGTGTTTATTAAAGAGTTTCCTGCGTTGGAAACCCAATATTCTTAGTATTAAATATGTAGGAAGTATTCATTATGTAAAATGCGGAAACGCGTGTTTCTATTTGTAATGATGCAAACGCACTGTTTGCGGGTAGAGTTACCATGAAAATGTTATACTGCGAACTCGCACGAAACCGTTTGATTCCATTTTCATCGTACGAAGCGCTATGCAGTGGAATTTGTTAGACACGATCTGGGTGACTCAAAGTCGCGATAAAACCCAAACTATTAATACTATTTAAAAAAAAATAGGCTATCTTGGGGACTGCCGACAGAAGTAGTACTGCCGTAATTATATCAACAGCTGTGCACACGTCACATTAGCATGTCGGTTACGCGAACTCATAAGTTTTTACAGAAAAATCGTTTATCGCGTCTAAAGAAGTTTTTACTTCAAAAGAGTTGGCCGTAACGGGACGACAGGCAGATGGTACGCAGCTCATACAGAGAAGCAACGAAGTGTAATAGTAAATCTTATTCTTCTTATCTTCTTACATCTTCTTCTTTCAATAACAGAGAGAACGACGGAAATATTGTTGAACAAATTGACTTATGAATTCAACGTTATAGACCCCCCGATATTTACGTTATGGCAGAGAAGCATATCAAGAAATGAGTATAATGTAGAGAGTGCTGACTGTCAACCCAAAATTCCTATGAATCTGTAAACTGTCCAAGCATACTCAGAAAGACGTCTTCCCATAGCTTCATCAAATATAATCAATATTTTTCTTTTACTTATGCGGGAATCAGATTCTTCGACTATAGTTTAGGCCACATTCGGTGGCCTTTTTCATGGAGACACAACTGAGTACAATGCGCGCGCGTTCGTCTTGCTTCGCACTGCGGGCCGCTGCGCACCTCGCACGTGAAGATAGCGGTCGGTGCACGGTCACGGGGGCTGGAGCGGGGTAACGTGCCGAGATGCGCCGCTGTGCCCTGATTAAATGTAAGTAATCCCGCACAAGTAAAAGAAAAATATGTCAAAACCACGCCAGCTTCCATATGAACGTATAATCAATATGTACCTGAAATATGGTCAAAAAGGAAATGTCTCGAGAAATCAGCACTCATGGTCACCGTAGGTGCAGAGTGACCGTGACCGCGGGAGAAAGTGCGCAAGCGCACGCCTCCGTGGACCCATGGTATCGCCGGCTTTGGCGTTTGTGAATGGAAGGAAAAAAATGTTGTGATTGCGTATAACTTTTTTTTTATTTATTCATTTATACATAAAGACAATTCCATGGGTGAGCATTACAGGTTGCCCCAATTCGCTCACCCAGTGAACAAGTAACAATAACATACACAATACAATAAAACAATACAATATAACAGTACAATACCAATAACTTTAGAACCATCTACCTAGCCAGCCGAGTACTAGAAAATACCCTGCTACCATGCTTTGGTTTCCTCGCGATGTTTTCCTTCACCGTCAGCTTAAGCTCATATGTATCTATCTCATATTTTATATGCATACCTATTTAATAAATCTATATTTTTAAATAATTGTGAAAAAAACAAAAACAAAAAATATATTGAACAGACAATTTTGTACAGTATATTATACGTGTAATAATTAAAGGTTAATAATATTATTGTATTGTTATATCTTATTCAACGTCAGACTTCCATTAAATATAAACTTTATTGGTAAAAAGCTTTATTTTAGCAGTTTGTTTGACACTAAAACATTTAAAACTAATAAAGGCCACACACGTTGTAGAATACGGTAAGTCTGGATCAGAGAGAATGCATTCCGACACGATTGTTCCCTTGGCCTCATTTCCCACAAACTCTACATCATGTACATACGTACTCTACCGAACGATACAAGGGACTGGAGTTTCGAAATGTAGAGCGATCGTAGAGCTTCTCAGGTTGCACGGAGATTTGTCTCGGTTGGCGTAGGTACTTGTATTATAGCTGTTCCTCGAACTCTATACTTCTATTTGTTTTAGAAAGTATGCTTTGTCAGGCAGGTAACAAACAGCTCCTTTGAACAAACTCCTCTGTTATTACTATCGGCGTAATTACAGGCATTTTTTTTAAAGTCCTGCAACTTTTATAGAAAGTAAATTTTGGTAATTGATTATGGGAATTGAACTTTTTTTGGAATGGGTCAATCGCTTGCCCAAATCAGTGCTGGAATCGGAGGTGTATTTAAAAGAAATTTATTTGAATTTTTGTTGACGAAAGCATATTATACAATAATAATTAAGGAATATATTGAGGATAAATGATTTTATATTAAATTATATACTTAACATTTTTATTAATATTTTGACATTAAAGTATATTAATTTTAATGACAAATCGAAAAATTGATTTTTAAATTTGCATTACACTTCTTCATTTAATTATTGTATGCCCAAATGGGTGAATCAAAACACTTTATTATTTATAAGATCCTACATAGGCCTAAGCTATGACAATAAGATATTTGGAATTTTAAAATACACTCCTTAATTTTTTTTAAGATAATATTTCAGGAGTAAGTAAGAGTTATCTCTTACTATAAAACAGAGTCCGCTTGTACATGACCATTGCAATGTTATCCAGAAATTAAAGTAACAAAACAAAGTCCAGAGCGTCGCAGCTTTGACACACATTACTTTGAGACGTTCGATGGTTAGCACCATAAACGGTGTAACTCTAGATCTAGACCGACGAACAAACACTAATTTCCCGACGGCCTTTCCCAAGTCATAAAAATAAAAACAAAGAGTTATGTGCCGGCATGAAGTCATGACCCGTGGCCGTGACCTGGTTGCTTGTAGCCCAAGGTCCTGTATGTCACAGGTGCTCCCTCAAAACATTATAACTACCCTCATAAAGTAAAAACAAGTTCAATAAACGCTTTATCTTTGGTTTGACAGCTTTGAAATATTGACTGTTTATTTCTCTACGATAATAATTTGTTTCGTGAAAAGCTTTCAATATAATTTTAGTTATACATCTACCTTAGACAGTTTTACTATATATTCTGTGTTCATAGGTCATTTACGTCAAATACATTTTATTGATTATGTGGGACCCATTTAGGGTTCTACTTATTTTAGTTTTTCAGTGAATTTTCATCGTGTCCATAGTCCATAGTCATCACTTGTCATATTTGTTTGTATTAATGGAATAAAAATTCCAGACTATAAACTTATATCATCATCAGCCATAGGACGTCCACTGCTGGACATAGGCCTCCTCCTGGGGGGGTTTTGCCAATACTCGCCACGCTTGGCAGGCGGGTTAGCGAGAGTAGTTAGATATGATTGTTCAAGGAAGACGCTGCTGCCCATCTTCCGGATTACATCCCTTAGCCGACTCTTACGGCAACCACGGGTAGAGAGGGTGGGGTACAATTCTTACGCCGGCACCACCACGGCAATATAAACTTTTTTTTATACATTAACTTATATAGAAATATAAAAATATTAATATTAGTAGGTATTACTACAAATTAATCTCTATCATCGTGGAGATAACTGGTAATCAAGTTCTTACCATTAAGCCTTCCCACTTTACACATTACATAATTATTTACTTGTAAGTGTGCAATAAAGAAATAAACCCTATGCCCAGCATTGGACTAAAATTAGGCATATAATGATTATAATTATAGCTCAGTGGTTAGCGCGGTCGGTTCGCATGCCGAAGGGCGTGGGTTCAAACCCCAACAATGAGCTTGAGCTGCCGGTGAAGGAAAACATCGTGAGGAAACCATAGCGTGGTGGTAGGGTACTTTATAGAACTCGGCTGGCTAGCTACCACCCTCAAGTTGAAAATCTGCCGCCAAGCATCTAGGTGTGTTCCGGCAGCCTCACTTGAGAGCCAATTCTATTCCAGGCTAGGTGTGCTTTAGCATCTTCGACCACACCGTCACTTAACATCCAATGAGATGTGATCAAACGTGTCAGCCATAAAAAAAAAAACTTTGGTGTTATCAATAAAATATTTGTATTTGTACATAGAATTTATCTCTCACTTCCTCTCCTGTATTCAAAGAGGGAGACACAATTCAATAGAGTTATTGGCAATAATTACTATTATTAATTATATTAGAGAATGTTTTTCATATTGAGGTAGGCCGCCTTAACCTAGACCTAATCGCTGCCTGATATATTCAGGCATCATTATTAATGTCTAGGCGCTGGCCGTGCCTCCTACAGCGCATTCATTCTAATTAATGACCACTTCAGGTTAATTAGCAATAAATAGCATAATGTTGCGTGCGCGCTGTAATCGGCTGAAACTTGCCTACTGGCGGCGCCCTCTAGGCGAGGCTTTGACGTAATGGTCATGGACACAAGTGGACACCTTAACCATAAATTATTCCTCATTTATCTATTTCAATAATTCATTCGTTTTTTTTTTTGGTTGACAATCTAGTTCATTGACCATCTGATGTATTAAGTAATGTGGTCGCAAATGGTAAACACACTTAGCCTGGAAAGGAACTGGCTCTCAAGTGAGGCTGTCGCACTCTGTTAGATGCTTAGCGGTAGATTTTAAATGGTGGGTGGTGGTGGTAAATTACGACATAATAAAACTCAAAGTACTTTTGTTTATGTTAGCTTTCATTTTGATTTCGTGGGCAAATGGTGTAGTTTACTTAGTCTGTAAATTAGTACCAGAGCGTCATAATAGGGGGCGCCGCGGGGTAGTCCACGGCAGAGTGACAGTTTTTTGTATTTTTAGTACTAAATTTGTATATTTGAGGCTCTGCAAACTACTAAGTATAATTTTAGTATATTGCTATAGTATAATATTGGTACAATTTTGGTATTTTCACCAGACACAGTATAAAGTCAAGCTGGTTATCCTTAGTCTTAGTATGATGAGTGAATGAATGTTTGTCACAGCTTCACTTAGAGTATTTCATTCATTCATTCATTCTGCCCATAGAGAAGTACGGTAAAAATACGGGATTCCCCCGCATCGGGGATCATTAATACGGGGGAATCCGTATACGTAATAATCCCCGTATTGGGGATTCCGTATAAGGGGATCCCTCAAGGCTGACGGTTGTACTTCATTTGAACCCTCGACGGAGATGAAAAACTAGAGAATTCAATTAACACCGCAGCCGCACGCGATCAAGGTTGAATAATCCACGTGTGAAATGAATTATCGTGGTATAATGTACCGCGAAGGTCCTCTGTTAGGCGCAAACAATAACCCAGCCTGCAACAGAACGTTTCAGCTGTAAACTCTCGTGCAAAAACAATGTTACGTCATAACTTACTCGTACTTATTTAAATTATTTCTAAAAGGAGTAACAATAGACAATATTATCTAGCGGTCTCACTACCAAAATCATAGACAGAGAATGGACTGAGCGTTCCCTATCCAGGTATGAAGTAAATACGGGTGGCAAAGCGTGAGAGAGACAGAACAATCGTGCGGCCAGTAGCTGTCTCTTTCTAAAAATCTTATTGGTCCACGTCACCCTGGTCCTGGTTACCCTTTGAAGATAAGTTTATGTTTAGCAAGGACGTTACATGCCAATTTTAAGACATAGACCAGACTCTTCGCAGTAGTTTTAGCATTGATACCTATTTTCTAAGTTATGGCTTAATTAATATAATTCTTATTCGAAATGGGGGCGATGAGTCCTGAACTGACGTCCCGATTGAGGTATATTTTGTATTTCCCCTTACGAGCCAACCCAGCTCTTTGAAGTACCAGAGCGAGGCTCTGGGCCGCTGGTCTGGTAGTTCCAGTGAGTGACATGAAAGTATTGATAATGATGATTTTAGCAGCCGAGTTGGGAGATCGTCTGACTAACAATCTGGAGGATCTGGTTTCGAATCCCATGGCACGCCACCTCTTTTTACTAAGTTATATGTGTATTGCCAATAATTTCAAACGGTGAAGAAAAAAAGTCTGCCAACCCGCATTTGGCCAGCGTGGTGAACTATGGCGTTACCCTTCTCACAATGAGAAGAGGTCCGCGCAGTGGGAAAGTTTAAATAAACAGGGCTGACTCGGAGATATGTACCTACAAAGTACCCACCTAGACTTCTATTTATCAAACAGAGATTAATATGAATAAGATAAGTACTAAGATTTAATAATACCAAGTTAACTATTGCAACTATTTACTAGCTTACGTTTAGTACAGTTGCATGGCCGCAAAATACACGTAATTCCAAACAAACCAAAGCCGGATTTATCTCTGTACATTGTTACTAAACTTGGCTTTATGCCACGAGGATAACAACCCGCATTCAACAGGTGAAAGGTATAGATTCCCTCCCGTTCATCTCAGACGTGTGACGTCATGAAGTTTTCTGGATCTATGACGTCAAGAGTGATAGTGCCTTCAGGTCTCGGTCAAGGCTGTATTACTCTCCCACACGTAGACGTCAGTTTATCGGTACATTTGCTCTAGTAATCGCTTCATGACCAGTCTCGGGGTTTTCTAGTTTATAAAGAGCATACATATATATAATTCTATCTGTATCGGTCGGTGTACATTCTGAGGCCCGTATCCGCCTCCGTCCAGGATGCACCTTCCACCGCGTGCGTCAGAACCAAGTTAAGATCTTGGCTGCTAGAGACCTTGTTTTATGACATTGACAAGTATTTTAAACTCAAAGATTATTAAATTACTAGTAAGTAATAATGATTTTTTTATTGACATTTTATTATACTGACAATATTTATTGTATTGACATAATTTATACGGAAAATATAATGAGCCAAGATTTAAAAAAAAGTCCAGGAAGTTGTGTAAAGTCTTCCAACCCGTAGCTGACCAGCGTGACGGACTATGTATGGTCTTCTCCTTCTCACAAGAAGAACAGCGATGGAACAGTTTATAAAAAACTATAATTTAAAAAAATATATAATATTCTATGACAATTTGAAACGGCTGTAACGATATTTATATTAAGCCAGATAAACACACAATAACGAGTATTGTTGGATTTTTATTGTTTCTTCGAATATAAAAACTAAGGTCAAAACTTTAAAGAAACATTTTGCAATGTATTCCACAACTACAGCCCGGTTGAAGCCGTAGAACTTAGAAGTAAAATTATAATAAAGTCAGTTACGCAAATGGATCATAATGAATAAATGAAGTGCTTCTGAAACGATTGGGTAGTAAAATATTAACTTGAAGTCTATCGAAGTTAACAAGCTGACAGGCGAGGTCAAAACAGACACGCAAAACAATAGCAGTCAGCCCGTTCAGGTGTGTCCTCATGTCTAACTGATGATCGTAAATAAGTAAGTGATTATGCTAAGCGTGATGTCAGTGGAAATATATTTTTTTTATTTATATCTACGACTTTTTGGCAGGAACGCGGAAAGATCGTTTCACCGCATTATGTTATTTTCCAATACTTGTATATTTTTGAGTTTTTATACATAAAATAGTGGGTTTTATTCATAAAGTGCTGAATTATAAGCGCGAGTGTGGGAAAGTGATATAATGTTGTAAAACATGACTTTTCGTGTTGCTTCCAAGTTTTCGAAGCTTGTAGCAAAATCAGCACTACTTTACTAGGGCAAGATCAGACGTGACCTTGACTTACTTTGTGTGACTTGGTCTGGGACTTAGACTTATTTTACTAGTTTTATCTTGGGATACTTGAAAATATTGAAATACTTGGGATTTTGAGTAGACGTGTAATAAAAACTTTTCTTTATCTCATAACCCCAGCGAAATATCATGGTCAAGTGTAATATTGGTGTTGTCCGCAAAGTAAATGCGTGAAACCTGAGTCAGTGCATTCCTAATGTCTCTGTTTGAACACTACACCTAGTCATTGTCTATGTTGCTCTGGTAGAGCAATTGCTAAACTACCGCGAGTAAACTTTAAAGCCGCTGCGAACATGCCATTGACATCACAAACCAATCTGATTTGTAAATGACAAATCTGATTGGTTTGCAAATAAAATGTATACATTCATATACTAAGTACTACATATTAATCCGGCCATCGAAATAATAAAGTAGGATTGGTAAGCCTAGGCGAAGCTAATAAAGGTTTCATAAAGTGAAGGACCATCTTTAGCAGCGAGTAGACCGGCCCGCCCGCTCCCATCAAGCGAGACATCGCGCTCCACGGCGCCGTTCTAATCAACTTGATGTATTTTTAAAGATCCGAAGGATTTACAAAGTGATTCGATTAGGTAAAGCTAAAACGATTTACGTATTGTCAGTCTATCTGTTATACGCATACAAAAAACCGTTCTTTTTATCACGCATAAGTCCGCGTTCGACCACCAACTTCCCTGAGGGTAGGCGATGATGTGGTCAAAGATGAAGCACGCAGACTTAGAACAAACCTATTCACTCTGACCTTGAAAAGATCTAGATTATCTCTCACAAGGAAGCTGGCAGCTTGTTCTATTCCGCCAAGCAACATGCTGCCTCCTTTTTGGGCAGTGGGATTTGGGTAGATGACACGATCGAAACACACCATACAAGCCAATCGCAGGATCCTGCAAAATACCAGATTAATGGGTTATCTATTGATTTTAGCTATTGCTTCCCGATGTTTAGATTTAACAACCCTATCTCAATTTTTTTGCATCAAAATTAAATTTGATTCATTAGATCTCAGTACCAAATTGGTTATACTACTATTGCTTATTGTATCGATGATAATTCAGTGGTTTGCGTAGGCAGTTCACACGTCGAAGGGCGTGGATTCAAACCCCAATAATTAGCTTGAGCTGCCGGTTAAGGAAACCATAGTATGGTGGTAGGGTATTTCCTAGTACGCGGCTGGCTAAATACCATCCTCAAGATGAAAATCTGCCGTTAAAAACCTAACTGTGTGTTTCGGCAGCCTCATTTGAGAGCCAGTTCCATTCCAGGTCAGGTGTGCTTACCATTTTTGACCACACTGTCATTTGTCACTGTGTCAAACATTAAGCTTACTATTAATAACTGTTATCCAGCTAAGTATATTTCGATCAGCCCTCGTGGCCTGGTTCCGAAATTTCGCTCGTAAAGCGATGAGCTCGTAAAGGCTCTTCACGCGAGACTTGATTCAGGTGAAGGTCACTGGAATTACTCCTCAGGGTAACATCTTTATGGAGAGACTACAACTGAAAATCAGCTCTCTGTCCGCAAGGCGGCGGGCAGTCACTGCAAGTGATTAGACTAAGATGAAAGATGTTAATGACATCACAAAGAAAGCGATGCACTCGATTTCAAACGTGATACATCTCTTTAATCGGAAGAGCATGTGGGCTGAATTTCAACCAAACCAACGTTGATGTGCATAATCCAAAATAAAATGAAGGAAATAGTTTTCCTGGAAAATCGAAAGTTTTCAAATTAAATCGAATTCATTGGCAATTACTTATAATTTTGTAATAATGATAGCTCAGCGGTTAGCGCCTTCAGACCGCATGCCAAAGACGTGGGCTCAAATCCCAACATTGTGGTTTAGCTGCTGATGACGTAAAGGCTTTTAAATCATACCATGGTGGTAGAGTACTAAACTTTTTACTACTCGGCTGGCTAACTACCATCTTTAAGTAGGAAATTGCCGCCTAGCACCCAACGGCGTGTCCCGCTGCCGCAATTAAGAGCCATCACCTTCGACCGCACCGTCACTTAAAATCAGGTGAGCTATGATCAAAAATCTAGCCTTTCAATCATAAATGAATACACAAATATGTGCTACGGAACCCTCAGTGCGCGAGTCCGACACTCCTATTAGCATTAAAAGAATTAAAAACTGTAATTACTTTATAACTAGAAATATTTAACCTTAACTCCTTAGAATTCCCTCCATACTGAGGAAGCCTGGAAGAGTGCGCTCTCAGCAATAAGGCCGCCAATTGTTCCACTAGTGTTAAGCATTAAAATTGTTTATAATTGGTGTGAACAATAAAGAGTTATTATTATTATGATTAATTTTAGTTTTTTTTTATTTGATGATTTTTATTTTTATTTTAGTCTTATTTTGTTGTATTGTGGTTATTGTTTAAAAACACGTGTCTGCATACAATACCTGCTAAGTCGTTGACCGCAGTCAGCTGGTGTTTTGCACTCAACGGCACACGACAACTAACATCACTACGTACAACGGTACTGATTAGAAACGGCACACAAGACCGACGAGAGGTCTTACGGACCCAGTAGCGGTCGATTTGCGTATACCTATATTTTAACTTGTAAATTAAGTGTTACCAGAAAAAAATATCAATTGTATTTCATACATTTCATATTTTTCTTCTTTTTCCCTAGAGAATTATAGCGACGAACCCCGGCTGGAGTTCGGGTCGGTTTTTTTTTTAATGTAACAGTAATGAGACGAACGAGGCGCTCTCCTGATGTTAAGAGATAACGCCTGTCCATGACCATTGCAACGATACACAGAACTTTGAAAGCAAAACAAAGTCCAGGGCTTCGCTGCTTTGGCGCTCATTACTTTGTGACTGATGGTTAGTCTCAATAGCCCTGAAATTTCACTAGCTGCAGTACCCTTCAAACCGGAACACAGTAATGTTTGCACACTACTGCTTGGCGGCAGAATATTTGGTACTGTGGTGGTACCTACCTAGACGACCTCCTGCTAAGGAAATTTACCACCAAGTAAAAGTTACTTTCTGTCTAACGATAATACGACGATTCTAATTGGCAGATACCATAAATTTAAAAAGCGACATCGTTTCAAGGTAGACGTTCCAAAAACTCGAACGAAACGATATGATTCCACATTCATTGTGCGGACTGCTAGACAGTGGAATGCGCTGCCTGAGTGGGTGTTCCCCGATGGATATAATCTGGGTGCCTTCAAGTCGAGAGTGAATCGGTATCTTCTAGGCAAGCGTGCTCCATCTTAGACCGCATCATCACTTAACATCAGGTGAGATGGCGGTCAAAAGCCTATCTATAATAAAAAAAAAAAAAAAATTACATACGGATTTCCAGATTAGCGCGACGCAAGTATGACTGAAATTTTACTGTAATATGAATGTGACGAAATGCTATATGAATCTATTTTGTGATTGAGTGAAGCTGTAGTATATGTTAGCTCTGATATGGTTAGTCTGCAAATTGCGATCAAATCATGGATTTAATACCAGCGATTTGTATGAAGATTTATTTGGCAGAAATCGTGAATGCGCGCGCCACGCCAAGCGTGCGTTTGAAGAACATCCTACTAGGTTTACTTATAGGTATGCGTTCCCACTTATACGCAGCAGCGTTTTGAAAACAATTGTCTGAGTTGCTATAATAACTGCTTCATATGCAAGCACATGAACTAATGTTACTGACACTAAAGCATGTTTACGAGACAATTATATCTAGGCAGCGCGTTTGCGGTGATGGTTAATGAGCTGAGAAGTATTTTGGACGAGTCAGGTGGCCAGTGAATAAATTTTAAACTTTCTGTGTCTCGTGGTTTTGTCCGCAGTTTTTTTTTATAAATTAAACTAGCAGACCCGGCCACGCGTTGCTGTGGCCAAATTGAACACACGCGTGTAACGTGAAATAAATTGTAGCGCATATGAAACGTTTGGACTTTTAACGTAGCGCCATCTATTGGATACGTACTCAATCCAGTTAATAATTACCTTACACCGCCATCTATTAGAATTTTATGGAACTTACAGATAATTATACTTCTTTGACGTATAATAAACAAATAATTAGCAATGAAAAAATATTGCGATAATAAATTGATATATAAACTATCCTATCTCTCAAGTTGGATCAAACTGCACACAGTGTGCAATATTTGGTTAAAATCGTTTCAGTAGTTGAGGAGTTCATCGCGGACAAACAACGTGACACGAGATTTTTATATATAAAGATATATCTACGTTTTGCCACCAACTCGCTTGAAGGAAAGCGACGGTGCGGCCGAGGATGGCGCACGCTGATCTAGAAGAAATCTATTCACTATCCTTAAAAACGATCAAATTGTAGTTTAAAGGAAACAGAGAAGCCAGCAATGAGTTCCATTCATGGGCTGTATGTACATCAAGAAAGTAGAGCGGAATCGCTGCATACGATTACTGGGAACGTCCACGAGGAACTGATAGTGTGACCATTCTTGCTCGTCCTGTGGTGGAACGGAGATAGTGTTAGAAGGCCATGGAGCTCAACAACAGCAACAGTTAAACACTTTTTGTATTAATCTAAATTGACAAGCATTTTACTTTATTCTTCCTTGTGATGCATTGACCAATTATTATGACATCCATCATTAATCTATTATAATGAGATTTGTGTAGCGATGGTAGCTCAGGAGCCCTGGCGTGTGTTCAGAACCTAACAATAAATTCTACTGTTTTTTTTTTTAATTTAAAGATCGTAAGACGAACGCTACGCTCTCCTGATGGTAAGAGATAACGCCTGTCCATAACCATAGCGATACAACAGAACTCACCTGATGCTAAGTGACGGTGTGGTTGAAGATGGTGAACACATCTAGCCGGGAATGGAATAGCTCTCAAGTGAGGCTGTCGGAACATATTGTTAAGTGCTTGGCAGCAGATTTTCAACTTGAGGGTGGTAGTTAGATAGTACCCTACCACTATGCTATGACTTCTTTACGATGTTTTCCTTCTTCAGCAGATTACGCTCATTGTTGGGATTTGAATTAACGCCTTTCGGCTAACCAATGAGCTATTACCGCTACATCGTCGTTTTGGCGGACTAAAGGGGATTTGCTTCAAACAAGTTACGCAATTGATTATATTTTTCTCGCAGCGTGAAATGGATATGTGCTATTTTTTTTAATACAAAATAAATCGTTTTTCATTATATAGGCACAGTATATATTTTAATTAAATTAAGTTTGCCGCTTAAAACAATTATCATTACTTGCTATTGATGGATATAAAAATGTAAAATTATTTACAAAATAATATCAATTATTGGTGGGCTGCTTCTGGCATCTATATACATATACCTACTCATGTACAGCTAATAGGTATGTTCGGCATTCTTCGTCCGAAATAAATCATGTGGTATTTATCGATCGTGAATCATATTCGATTTGAAACAAATTCTCTTTGGCCGATGAAATATTTACGAAGAACTTTTGGGAAATTCCTTTGATTTTACAAAAAATAATGGCTGACATTTATAGCGGGAATGTACGCATCAAATCCAAGTTCGTGCAAAAGGCTTCGTACACAGTTTTTTTTTGATTTTCATAACTTTCAATTTAAAATCATGCTAAACATTTTTTTATGTTTTTTAACACACCTATTTGTTTATTCAAAAGTTTTAGATTTATTAAATAATATGGTAAAATATATATGTATTGACCAAAATTTCTAATGCAGGCGTATGAATTACTTGTATTAACATATACTTAAAATGAATGTCAAAGGCATAAAATGTCAATTAAATGACAATAAACGTCAAGATACAACAAATGCAAGGTAGTATACGTAGGTATCACCGCAGTACCAGATATAGTGCCACCAAGCAGTAGTGCGTACATTACTGTGTTCCGGTTTGAAAGGTAAGAGAAGCTGGTGAAATTATGGGGCTGTTGAGACTAATCATCGAAAGACTCGAAGATGCCCTGGACTTTGTTTTGTTGCTCATAACTCTGTGTATCGCTGCAATGGTCACGGCCATGCGTTACCTTTTACCATCAGGAGAGCGTCTCTTTCATCTTTTTACTTTTACATATAAATAATGAGGGTTTTGCTTTATAAAGAATCCGTTCACTTACTATCTTTACTATCTTTGTTATCTTTCGATTGCCCAATTAGTTTACCTCAAGAACTGATAATGCATATCACTGATATTGATTGACTGTTGACTGATAAGCGGATTCATTATACTGATAGACATAAAGTTGCTAACATCACGTCGATCAAGTTAACCAGAAACTAAGTTATGTTCCAATCGGTTCTTACCATTCATAGAACGCCGTCGACGCTTGATAACATCAGATAACTGATAACGTATCATGCAAATACGTGATATGATTATAAATGTCATAGTAAATAGATATTGTTATCATTAAGATGTGATAATTACTTTCAAGGGAAAATCCCATTTGCGTTGCGGATTTATCTAAGAAATATTATGGTTCGATTTTCGCTAAGCTTTTATCTTGTGGCTTTTTTATCGAAAAACTTGACACTGGCAAATGTACAAACTGCGACGCCAAAAACAAAGAAGAAAAACTATAAAATTCTAATTTAAAAAAAAATACACATTTGATTGTTCGAATCACACAGTTTCTGGAGTCCCCGGAGTTCTATCGCAAAGGAATAACGATCTTCCGATTAGATAGTGGAAAAGAATAGAAAACAAGGGTTATACTTTGAGAAAATCAATATATTTATTCTACAAAAAAAAAATTATTTTAATTTTGGAGGCAAATCGCCAACCGATAGCTAAAGTATAAAACAAATCGTTGCGATGAAAAAGGTCTTGAAACACGGAAATCTGAAGGACTTCTTAGTACCGTATTTACCTAAACATGGCCTGTGCCCACGACACAACCACACTCCTTTTTTTTTAGTACGAAACGGCAAGCTCGTTCTTTAACCTTAATATAAAGCTGACTTGTATATCTAGGCATTGTAGGCATATATTACATAACTAGCTGTGCCCCGCGGTTTCACCCGCGCTAGATGCCTACGTCATAGTAGCTTTATGCATGCAAAGTCTCAGTCCGATCGGTTTAAAATTGACAAAGTTTCATACAAATTTTCATCCCCTATTTTATCCCCTTGGGGTAGAATTAATCAAAATCCTTTCTTAGCGGATGCCTACGTCATAACATCTACCTGCATGCCAAATTTCAGCCCGATCCGTCCAGTGGTTTGGGCTGTGCGTTGATAGATCACTATGTCAGTCAGTCAGTCACCTTTGAGTTATATATATTTACATTAGATTTTTGTATATTTTATCGAAATACCTTGTCAATTCAAATCTCAACAATCAATCAATCAATAAAAAATAATTACAACTAAAAAACTTTAATGATAGATTGTTGGAATAAAATTATTATTTATTGTGCACACCAAAAATAGAAAGAAAAGTACAGAAAACAAAAGAATCTTATGAGCTAGTGCCACAAGTGGCGGCCTTATATTATTATATGAAATAATTCAAGTTAAAATATTGTATGCCTGTAAAGGCCAAACCGTTTTGTACTTTACATATATTTATTTTAAGATCTTTATGTTTTACAATAAACATTTCGGATTTCTGAAATTCCATACTATTTTAAAGTATTTTGTCTCGGTGATAAACGTAAATATATCTCAACTTCGTTTCTATGTAAGTAGGTACCTATAATAGGACTGTGTCAGTTATACAGCCTTCGTTGTAAGTAGGTGGCTAAAATAAACAACAGTTCAGGTTGACAATATTGCAAAATGTTGGTCTCGCTAGGTGGTAATATGAGAAGCACGTATAAGGCTGCCCTCCCACAGATAAACTAAAAAGTACAAATAGCAATATATGTAATTGTCAGTAACATCACACACAATACACATCCTTGTGCTAATAAAGGTTTAGAAGTCTCAAAATATGTACTTATTTCAATTATTAATTCAGAAGTAGTACGGTCTAGTTTTGTGTGACTCTTTTTGAATCGTTTGTTATGGGTCCTCCGTGAGAGATAGTCCTAAGTTATTTCTAAGTAGCTGACAAACACCTGTGATGTACATGTCATTTATACAGACGCAATAGCGTCATTTATACCTACAATCATATTATTGTATCAATATTGTATTTCATACCTACAATATATTATTGCATCAATACTACCATAGCCAATGTTGTTTTTTTTTTTTATGTAACAGTAATGAGACGAACGAGACGCTCTCCTGATGTTAAGAGGTAACGCCTGTCCATGACCATTTCAGCGATACACAGAACTTTGAGTAGTAAAACAAAGTCCAGGACAACGCTGCCTTGGCGTTCATTACTTTGAGACTAGATGGTTAGTCACAATAGCCCTGTAATTTCGCTGGCTGCAGTGCCCTTCAAACCGGAACACAGTAATGTTTACACACTACTGCTTGGCGGCAGTATATCTGGCACCGCGGTGGTACCAACCTAGACGACCTCCTACTGCTCTTTTATTAAGGAATTCTACCACCAAGTAGGTACTATGTTGTTTATAGTTATATATATTACTAGCTTGCGCCCGCGACGTCGTCCGCGTTATCGTAAGAATTGGGTTCAGAGATGAAACGTATGTTAATAATAAAAGAGCAGTATTTTCATCCATCATGGAACTTGCGCTACTTAGATTAAAATTTCCGGAATAATGTTCCATAAGACAAATCTATACCAAATTTAAAGTGGATACGTCCTGTAGTTAGCTTTTTGAATAGCTACCATTTACCTGGATTAAAAAGTATTATTCAATTATGTTAATCCAGGTAATAAACTATATGTTTGCCAAATTCGTTCAGCCGTTTTTGTGTGATTGAGTAACAAACATTCACATTTATAATATTAGTAGGATTACAAAAAAATATATTATGGCGCAATTATTACAATACTATACAATAGCTATTTATTGACAATAAAAAAAAAGTAAGTATATTAAAATATGCTCAAAAAGCGGTCTAGCAATCTCTTAAAGACAACCCTCAGATGGATAAGTTCCATGTAAGCGAGTAGGATGTTACAAGGCCTAAGACAATACCACCTTTGTGGTACGAGAGAGTCAGCAGACAGAGAAAGCGACATTACCTGTCGACTTGTGCTTTATCTCCGACAATATTATATAATCTGTGGCTTTGTAGAGCTTCGGTCGTGAACCTATTGCATAAAGTTATGTAATTAATTTGTACGATTGCGTGTATACCAAGCATATGTGTAGTTATGGCACACGGCACGGTATATCGAAAGTGAAGAATATATGAATGTATAGCTGTACCCCGTGATTTTGACCTCGTTTTCTGGAATAAAAAGTAACCTTGGCTTATCCAGGATATTAGCTATCTGTATTTCACATCACACTAATATTATAAAGGCGAAAGTTTGTGAGTGTGTGTTTGTATGTTTGATACTTCTTAACGGTCAAACGGTTGGACCAATTTCGATGAAATTTGGTAGGCTAGGCTTATTTTTTATCCCGAAAAATGTAGTGTTTATGTGGGAACAGCGGGTGACAATGCGGGGCGCAACTAGTTTTATCTGAATCTCTTCAGCCGTTTTTGTGTGAAGAAGTATCACATACATACAATATATACCTAGACAAACTATCGAATTCATTATCGGTCATTTAGTAGTTTATCTGTTTTAAGAGATAAAGGGTGTGGGATCGATTCCCACTCAGGGCAAACATTTATGTAACAAGTTTAAATGTTTATTTTTTTTGTCTACGTGTTCTGTATGTATTTACAAAAAAAGTATATAAGTATTCTTCAGTTATCTGGATCCCATAGTTCAAGCTTTGCTTAGTTTGGGGTTAGATGGCGCTGTATATAAAGTCTTACTACATTTTGTTTATTGTGATTTTTATGATAGAATACCTACAACAGATTCACAAATTGTTTATCTACATATATTTAGGGATATTTGCTTTTTACGACCCAAATATGGTTTTGTATGAATGTCGCCTAATCCAAACGTCATGAAGAGAACAAAAGTGGGTTCTGTATTTATACAAGTGTATTTATTGTTCTGTTCACACAAAAATAAAAATAAATTGCAGAAATATAGTAAAAAAATATACGTGTCACATTCACGCGACACTGCGAGCCTTTCATGGAATTTAATCTAGGAATTAGATGAATTAAGTATATTGCTTTAACATTTTTTTATTGCTACCTACTTAACAATATCTATATGACCTGGAAATACTTTTGGAATCCCCGCCAGCAATCACACTAATATTATAAATGCAAAAGTTTGTCTGTTTATATGTAGGTTAGTTTATTGTGTTGAAGTTTTGGCAGTCTAGTTGGGAGACCAAATGAATTCCAATCTGGAGGTCCTGTGTTCGAATCCCACGGTACGCACCTCTTTTCTAAGTTATGTGCGTACTACCGATAACTTCAAACGGTGAACGAAAACATCGTGAACCAACATGACTGAGAGGTCTTTATAAAAAAAGTTCTCGCAGATAGTCTGCCAACCCGGACTTAGCCTACGGAAGAGGGCCGCGCCCAGCAGTGGGACAGTTTAGTAAACAAAAAACAAGGCAAATTGGGATGTAGATTTGTTACTTCTTGACGCTGTATCGGCTTAACGTATTTGGATGAATTAGGAATCTTTATACTCTGGATTAATAGAGACATAAGCTTCTTTTTATCCCGAATAACGCAGTCAAACTTGCGGAGTGCGCTACTATATAGTATAGTGCAGTATTTGAGTAACGTCGCCAACAAAAAAAGATTCATGGAAATCGTTCCATGTTCGCAAGTTAAGTATGAGTAAACAAAGAATTTGCCGTATGACAATGCCGTGGTGGTGCCGGCGTAAGAATTGTACCCCACCCATTCTACCCGTGGTTGCCGTAAGAGTCGGCTAAGGGATGTAATCCGGAAGACAGGCAGCAGTGTCTTCCTTGAACAATCACACCTAACTGCGCTCGCCAACCCGCCTGCCAAGCGTGTCGAGTATTGACAAAACCCCCCAGGAGGAGGCCTATGTCCAGCAGTGGACGTCCTATGGCTGATGATGTGAAACAAAGAATTAAAAATACATACAAATAAAAATAAAAAAAACAACACACAAAAATACATACAAATACAACACCGATTTACTATAGAGTATTCTGAAACTTTTTTCTTATCGAGTCAACATTTCGTGCTAATTATTTCTACGCTTTTCTGTTTATCATATCTGTCTTTATGGAAGTCAATGGGGGAGGCCAATGTCCAGCAGTGGACGTCCTACGGCTGAATTGATGATGATTGAGATACATAGCTACCAAGTAGAAGATGCCTTTGGACTTTCTGTTTATGTACGACGATGTTGCCTGACCGGTCCAGTCGCTTCGTTCCATCAATGACCTACGCGTCCGGTACTCAACATTGCGTTACTGCCAGCCTTGGACAGGAAAATAGCACGTCTGGATGTTAACAGATTATTGTTTTATATTAATTACTAGCGGCCCGCTCCGTCTTCGCACGGGTATAAACCTCAAAAATAACGGTATATCTCCACTATTTAATGGATGTTATTATACATATAAAACTACCTCTTCAATCACTTTATCTATTTAAAAAAACCGCATCAAAATCCGTTGCGTAGTTTTAAAGATTTAGGCATACATAGGGATATAGGGACAGAGAAAGCGACTTTGTTTTATACTATGTAGTTAGTGATAGTGATAATATTTCCTCGACTAAGCCAAAATACGAGAAAGAGAGGCCTTTGCCCAGCAGTGAGACAAAATAGATTGAAATAATAAAAATAAGGACTATATTCATAAAAGTCTAGAACAGTTTTATTTTCGGCTTCGTACGGATCTACTAATGAAGAAAATAAGACCAAATCTTTACTTAAATTAATAATTCTATCAATAGTCATACTTTGTCTCACTCACTCGCTTTTTTATATGGAGATATTTTTACTCAAAATTCTAACATTACCGTACAATTTTTCAAGATAAGCCAAATAGGCGCAGCCGTTCTGAATTGATGCACTTACATTCATATGGTAATTGATTTTAATTTATATAATTATGTTTAATTATTCTTTTTATAGATATGTTCCTAGTAACTTCTAATTTTGACTGAAAAATCTCGAATCATTGCAAAAGGCTCTAAATTAGTTGTTTCTTCAGACAAAATAATACATTAAGGTAATTGTGTTCGTGCTGTTAGCATATGTCAAATGACCCATTTTGTAAGCCACATAATGTTACTCTATTTAAAAAAATCAATGTATTGTTTTTAAGTTACACACCTATAAATATTAATTTTAAATCATAACTGTTATTGTGGGTGGAAAAGTATTCATAATAATTTCTGCAATTCTTACAATCGGCGTAGAATCTGGCCTGCTGAACCAAATCTGGCATTACGAGGTAGGTCAAGGCGAGCCGCGCCTACCGCGCAGTCAGACCGACTTACAAACTTTATGTATACACGTGTCGAGTGCCCACTTATAGGCTATGTTGCTATCAAAACACACGTATGTATTTCGCGATTTTTTAAACTATTTTAAACGCGAGTAATCCCGCATAAATAAAACAAAAAATTGTCAAAACCGCGTCAGTTTCCACAGTAAAATACGTACCAACTACTTATTAGACTGCAAGCCGACTGTCTGCAACTCTATGGTATTGAGTATCAAGTTGACAGCGATATAGGGTTATTTATGCGCTTCGGGTGTGCGAAGATGAAAGGGCTCATTTATTTAAAATTTCGTACATCTATTTTGTCTTGGACTCGTTATAGAGAACAGCTGATTATTATGTCACTAATTTTATTAAGTTATTAATAAGCATCATAGGACATTTTACACAGCGCTATCTAGCCTCAAACTAAGCTATGCTTGTACGACCGGAACTAGATAACTTTAGATACTTTTTATGTAAATACATACTAGTTAGAAAAATCGATTAGACTTAGAAATTTGTACTCGACGATGTCTAACTTACCAAATAAAGGGTAAGGGTAGTTTTGCATACTATACAAAACGCTTCAGGTTAAACCGTAAGCGTAGTGCATGGTGTCATCTTGGTTCTCAACGATATTAACGACAATATGTTATTAATAATGGTAATCCTTATGGGGTGGTAACGTACAATAACTTAACAAATTTTAGATCACTAATGACAGACCTCAATTAGGTACTTATCATTTTAGAAAACAAGAAAACGGTAGGTTATTCTTCTAAATGGGGACGATAAGTCCTACACAAGTTCTTCCTGGGGTGTTCTGTGTATTTCCTCCTAACAGCGTCTACCTGAGCCAACCCATCTCCTTGATATATCGAAGCGAGGCTCTGGGCTGCTGGCATAGTAGCTCCACTGGGTTCCACAGTATACGACCGAGAGCTTATTTCCTTGATCATATACGAAAAAATGTAGTCGGAAACTTTTTACGCGTCATTTTCTTTGGGTATTTTCGGAATTTTTAGTGCAATCCCAACTCAAACTTGACCGCTTTTTAACTCTTGTTAAATTAGTCTCTTATAGTTTGTTGCTATAATCATTTAAGACACTACTTTATTGACATAAAGTTTGACGCAATAACAAAATTTAAAAAATCTAATTTTTTTTGTCCGTCCAGTTATTGTATTACAGTTACATTATTATGTTGTTAAGTGACGTCACCTAACAACATAATTATGTAACTACTAGGCCTAAGAACAGAGAAAATTGGTAAAAACTGGCGAAGATCTATGCATTAATACCTACATAGGGCCGGATAAGTTGTCAATGAAGATATTACATGGAAATAATAGGTATAGAAAACAACATTTTTCATCGCAAAAGTCAACGACAAAGTTCGAAAGTTTTCGCATGTTCAAGTAATCAAACAAACGTTCAAAGTTGGGCTTATGTTATTATAATGTTTCTGGAAAATTGAAATAATTCCACGCATGGAACACGAGGCATGTTAGTTATTTTAATAGCTGTTATTTAGCATGAAGAGTTATGGTTGAAAATACTAAAGGAATTTTTATTGGGCAATGTGGCTTTTATTAAATCTAGACTCAAATAATCAAGTAAACTTCCAACTAGGTACCCAACTACATACCTATTTGTAAAATGTATTTCGATACAGCATAAATAGCCGTAAAATATACAAAAATTGAAAACGAAATAAGTTTGTATAGTTGGTAAAATCGTAATGTAAGCTAACGAGTTATTAATTTTTTAATGTATTATGAACAGTTCTAAATTATGCAGGTAAAGTACCCCTTAATAGCTGACCTGTACAAAAGATTCAACTTCATTCAAATTGTGACGTTTGGTTGAACTTCAAATTTTACCTCAACCTATCGTCATCAAAACTCGACAATAAGAGGACATGCTGGGTTCAGATATAGGCAACTAAATCCAGTTATTAAGCTTACATTTTATATACGAGTTTGTTCACATCGTGTGTAGTGAGCCAAAACAAGCTGTTAGCACATGCTAAGAGTTTCCGCCGCTAATCGACGCCTTCCGACGCCGTTCCGCAGGGCTGACCGGACGTCCGATCTAATGTACATAGATATAGACAGAAACCTATAATGGATACAGAACATTGGACAGCAATAATTAGGGACATAATAATGATTTGGATTAACACTTTACAGCTTTATTACCGAACTTTGACGCCAACGTAAAAACCATAATATGATTTTATAAGTATAAAACATTATTTTATACTAGAATTCATTTTCTATATCTAATGTTTTTTTTAATATGATAGAATATTGTAAGTCAAATATTTCCGCACAGCCCGTGGTAGTTTATCTTGTACTTTAAGTTGATATCTTTAAAACGGAAGAAGTAAGCGACGCTGTACCGCGATGTCAGCGAGCGGTGTTGTATTTTGCTACAATATGCCACAAAATATATGCGGGACAACGTCTCACCAACATACTCGATGTTTTGACGTGACATTAAAGCATTTTGACGCTGCGTTCATTACACATTTTTAACCGACTTTAAAAAAGGAAGAGTTTTTCAATTCGGTTTTTTCATGTTTGTTACTTCAGAACTCCATCATTTACAAGTATAAACTTTTTGTAAAATTCTTTTTTTTTTTTTAAGGATTTCTATTTACTTTCAGATTTTCCCATTGAGATTAAAATCGGTTCAGTAGTTTGCTTTTTAAACCAAAATAACTGGCAAATGTATCATCAAGTAAACGAAATTGCGTTTTTTGCTTTTCTATAACTTTTCAGTGGTGTTTACGGTCACTTGAATAGTCCCAATGAACTACGTACCTTCCAGCTTCATCATCAGGTGATGATGAAACCGGAAGGTTTGCACCGAAGCTCCGTAATAAAGCAATAAAACCTAGCCGTGTTTGGGTTTATTGGAATAGGGTCTGTTTTATAACCTTTAGGCACACGATATGTCCATATAGTATTTATCTAATCAAAAATAAAAGATTAGGTAATAAAAACTTCAAAAATATTAGTTACGTAAAAATTATCGGAAACTGGTTACTTAACTAAGTAAACTAACGGTCCACGTGTTTCATTAATAAGTTTATTACTATTTTATAGTTCGCTTATTACTTGAACGCCAATAGTTTTGTAATCAAAATTCTAATCGATAAGGATTTGGGAACTTAATTACAAAGTTTCATAACTAAGATTTATTTCCTCTTTTAGAAAACTACAAAGAAAGAGGATTTTAAATGCGTTTGCGTTTGACCACATCTTGCCAGGGTCCTTATTCTCTTTCTATTGTTTTGTTTGTACACAAAATTTCCAGGTTCGATTCCCACTAAGGACTAATATAGATGTTAGTTCTGTTTCTGGTTGTCTCGTAATTGGACTCGTATTTAGACCCACTGCCACTTCAAAATGAAAAGTCGTAGTAGCAGTGTAGATAGGTAGTTAGAAACTCTTTATGATGCACACTGAAAATAGAAAAAAATTACAGAAAACAAAATAATATTATGAACTAGTGACACAAGTTGACTGCCCTGTTAGCTTATTTGGTAAAGTTCTGCTTCAAGAGCTGAAGGGCGTGAGTTCGATTCCCACTCAGAACTAACATTTGTGTGACTAACATCGATGTTTGCTCTGTGTCTGGGTGTTCTGTATGTATTTACAACAAAAAAAGTGTTTAATTATTTTGTCAGCTGTCTGGTTCCCATAGAACAAACTTTGCTTAATTTGGGGCTAGATGGCACTGTGTGAAAATGTGCTCTTATATTTATTTAACCCCGTGCGTATTCAAAGCGTCAGTGCTGAAAATCAGCGTGCGGAGAAAACAGTCTCTTGAAAGTTGTGTCTACAGTATAGGAAAGTTTTTGGTTCATGGTTACCTAGTTTTCTACAAGTTCGATTTGTGCCAGTGGGTAATTGTTAGTCAAGAAATGTTTGATGTTAATATATACGGTTGTAAGCTTAGGGTGTTTTAAATCAAGGGGGTCATCGTTTCACGAGAGCTTTAATTTTTGAAATTTGAAATTAGCTCTTAATCTTTTTTTAAATAGCTGTAAAAAATAATATCTATTATTATTATTACTGTGTGTAATGCCCTACAATAATTATACATTCAATATCTCTCTTCTTAATAGATTTATTTATGACGATTTTATTATATGTATAGATGATTTATTTATCTATAGATAAACTCTTTCACTCATTCAACCTAGATTTCGAATACAATAGAAAAAAAACAATTATTTATGACGTTCGTTAGTTTTTTTTCTTTTTCGACCGTTGCATGTTTGTACATTGTGCCAGTTCTCAAGCTTTAATCTTCGTTGGTCAGCGCATAACTTAAAAACGGCTAAACCGATTTAGCTGATTCTTTTTTAATTGTTCATGATATTTCGAAAGAGATTTATAAAAGGTAAAAGCCCTGCTTTACCGCACAGGGTAGAAGTACCCAGCTAGTAAGTAATAAAACTACTTAGACAGGTGCTAAACAAACATAGCATTGTAAATCCATTATACGTGCTGTTTCCCGTAACTATCGAAGTCAATCGATTTCCATTCATGTTTGGCCCAGTTTCCACAGAGCCTACCTGACGAGTGGCCACCGACGATGTCAAGCAAAACAAAGGCGAACCACCGGTGTTGCATGCAGCTAGGCAGCATATTGTCATCGCAGAAATAATATAAGCCACATACAACATAGAAGCGATAAATAAACGATGGAAAATTATATAAAATAAGCGTAATTACAAAAACACCTATGACCATAAACAATTGTTTGTTTTTTTTTCAAAAAAATCAGTGTCACTTGTGATCATGTAAGAATTCTAGTCTTTTTTTTAATTTAAAATTTTCTTTTTTCAATGTCAAAGTATAATTTATCGCTATACTGTGTTACGAGGTTATAAAAAGTTAATTATAAAAAGATCAACAGCTTACGTTCAGTACGAACATACAGTAATAACAGATTGACTTAAAAAATATGGTATTTCGGTACACCAACAATATGTGTAATTGAATAACATAGGAGCTTGTAAAAGAATGTCAGTCAGTTAATCATTGAAATACTCGATACCAAATACTCGTGTAAAGATTAGGTTCCATATAATATATGTCAAACAATTGTCTTGACGAAAAATTTCATTGATAAACTGACTGACATACTTTTACAAGCTCCTATGTTATTCAATTACACATATTGTTGGTGTACTGAATTACCATAATTTTTAAGTTCATCTGTTATTATTATTGTATGTTCGTACTGAACCGATTAAAATACACGATCGAAACAGAAACTTGTTCCTTCGACGATTTTTAATGTTGCACACGTCAAGCAAGCCATCTCTACATAGCTTCGGTGGATTTCTGGCCTAACAATAGAATAGATAACGACTACTTTACTTGTCTATTCAGGGAATAGATAACATTTTATTATTTTAAGCACTTCTATTTCAATTTGAAACAAATTTCCATAGGTACATACTCGTGTCTGCCCTGTTAACTCATTCGGTAAAAGTGCTGAAAGGCGTGGGTTCGATTCCCACTCAAGACTAACATAATTATGTGTCACTAACACATATATTTGTCCTTTATCTGTGTGTTCTGTATACATTATAAGTATGTATTTACAAAATAAAAGAATGTAAGAATTCTATCAGAGATCTGGTATAGTACAAGCTTTGCTAAGTTTGGAGCTAGATGGCGCTGTGTGACATGTTCTTCAATATTTATTTATTCATTCGTCGACCAGTAGATACAGTTTAAATTTAAAATAATCGTAACAATTTTTTGGATCAGAATCTTGAAATCCTGATTTAGTTTGCCCTTGGACAAGCTTTTGTATTATATTCACGTGGTAGACGGTCACTTTACTGCTCATTTAATAATAACCGAATTAATTACCAACGCCCAAACATTTGGCTATTGCGACATTGAAACTTAGCAAATTAAGTAAAATACATACGAAGTCTTTGTTTTGAATCCCGAAAGTTTGACATGAACTCGACATAAAAAAAAAAATGTTTATCCCGGCGATGTAGGTAGTTTGTTTTCATAGCCAGTGATTATAATCAAATATACCACTTAGGTATACAAATAATAATTTTACATACCTATAATTATTGTCTAAAAGTCAATGACAAAACCTTAACGCTATAAATTTAATAAAGTAGTTTTTTATTTTTATTTTCCATTTCCGTTTCACAGACACTGGGGTCGACCAAAATAACTATTTTTTTTTATTCATCTTATGATGTAATCTAATGTATAATATGTCTGTATGGTAATCTAGTATGTGTAGACTGAACATCGCCCTCCTCAACCATACCTAAGGGAAGAGAGCGACCCGACACACAAAGCCGCCGTAAACCTTCGACGGCAAGCATGAATGCTTGAGGCATACCCAGAATCCATATTTTTAAACTCTTACACATTTTTTTTCCTGTGTCAGCAACTGCATTTCAATCCTGGAATCCAGTGGAGTCTACAAGCAATTTGCAATTGCTTGTAGACTCTGCAATAGGTGAAAATCTGTATCGTTGGGACTATCTACACTTACAATTAGGTTCTTACTAAAGGGAGATGGTGTGTCGTGGTATAGGTGATTGCGATAGATTATATATATTTAATCCACCATTTATAATGTTTCAAATGAAATACTTCAGATTTTATACAGACAAAAACGAACTTCTTTAACTTCTTTTCTTTTTTCTCCTAGCACTAGTGAAACAATTGAATATCAATAAAATACAACACATGTGAAATAAAATGCACATCAAATGATTAACTATTACGACGAAATACCTATCGATTCAGATATAGGTAGGTGTATGTATATTTGGCTCTATTGAGACCTAAAAGAATATATTAATATCACGAGAGGTTACGCATTAAGTTAGCCCTACATGGAACTAAGGCTAGAACTAACCTTTTCCATTGAGTTGTGTACGAAGTCTGGTGATCTCTCGCGATCTGCTTCTGCTCCTCCGCTGCGCCGCGATCCTTCTCGGAGATCGCGCCATGACCAGCCCTGGCGCCCCCGGCACTGCCGCACCAGTGGCACTGCCGCTCACATGCTGATAACACAATCACAGTCACTGCACAACACTGTTTGTAAACAAAACAATGAAGACGCCGCGAGAACTGACAGTAGAGCGACACACTTTCTATTCTTCAGACGAGTTTCGAAGAGCGGAGATGTGTTGATGATGATTCAGAAATGATGCGTAAAACTGGTCGTAATTGACAAATAATTAGAGAGTTGAAGCGATAAGGCACGAGCGTCGCGTGGAAGGCACAGCGGAGTACTGACTAGCGTGGTGTGGTGGGCGCGCCGCAGGTTGGCCGCACCTGCCGAGTTACATCACTAGTGATAACGACAACTATTGTCTGCTCGCGATGGTCATTTCACCGGTTTGGGGAAAGCACGGTCTGGCTAGCGGACATTATGTTGTTACTCGTAACACTTATTATATTACTAGTTGACTAGTTATCGCGGGGCCTACGTAATTTGTACCAACGCGATAGTTGCGAGAAAAGTGGTTTAACGGTCATTTCTGTCAAGAGTTGGGAATAACTTGTTTATGGTTGACTGGCTAGGTAGGTATGTGACCACAACTCTACTGGTGTTAACTAACGGTGTGGTCGGAAATTGTAAATAATATAATAACTGGCTCTCAACTAAAGCTGCCGGATACAGCTAGGTGCTTGGCGGTAGATTTTAGACTTTAGGGTGGTAGCTAGGCACCCGAGTACTAGATACCCTACCACCATGCTATGGTTTCTTCACGATGTTTTTCTTTACTAACTGCGTTTAGCAATGTTTTTAATCAAATAAAAACTATTTTATTAGTATTTAGCTTACCTACCTAAGATTGCAAACACTTTACAATCGTCTACAATGTTATATTTCAAACTCATGTCAAACTCTTATTTCAGACTACTTTAGACTCTATTTATCGATCGCTACAAACAGTAGTGTAGTTAGCCTTAGACGGGCCCTGTATCAAAATTTGGGAGGGATGGGGTTTTCTTCTACCAGATTAGAGCAAAGCCCGAATGGCGAGCGGGAAATTCGAGACGTCCAGTGTTGCCAACTTTTATACTTAGCGCACGGCTTAAGTTACATTTTACAAAATGTTGCATAAGCACGTTGGGGTTGTTGCAGCCCCCCGTTCCCCGTATCATTGATACAGCTACAGCGGTAGTTACGCCCCAGACTACAAGATATATAGTTATGCTCTCGACGCGCGCCGGCTGATGGAAATTGAATTCAATGACGAATCACGCGCATGACATCACGGAGCAATTAGCTGGATATAACTCACTTATCGGCATCACTTGGAATCCTCCAGAGAACAATGGCTCCTTTAACGTACTGCTAAATTTATTTTTCCATAGGAAATATATCACACGTGTAGGTGAATTTTCCATTCAGATGCTTATCATACAAATTAATTCATTGTGCGGCCATTGGTTAGTGGAGAATTGAAACTTCTTACAATCATATAAACTGGTTGTAGCTTACTGCCTATTTTATTTAGTCTGAATGACAGTTAGGTGTTAGATATACCTATATAAGTAATAATATACCTTACCTACCTAAGTTACCTTTTATATCACATTGAATCAAACAGATTTTTATATAAAAACTACTTACCGTTCGATTTGTCACTTACTTTCTGAATACATATTTCCATTTTACCTTGACCTTTTTAACTCACTAGAGCGTAGATTCGATTCTCGCCAAAGACAAACATTTACGTGACAAATAAAGAATACGTCTTGATAATGTATCATTACCGACCTACGTAATTTCAAAATTAATTATGTAATCATTCTAGCTGTAATTTTGCAAACTACAGTACCTTTCAAATTGTAGTACAGTAACGTTTACACACTTCACCAAAAGCCTTTTCAAAAATAATCTAAATATAAAAACGAGCAAATTGCAGACATTTAAAGGGCATTCACACTATCATGTCTAAACTCGTTATTTGGTCGTTATCGCGTAATAGCATTATCAATCAAAGAGGTAAACAAGTCGTGTAGTGTATTATATAAGACTCGTCTGCCTCTATTAGCGTTAGATGTGTTCTAATATCATTTTGATATTTTAAGTATAGTAAAATCTATTCAGCTTATCTTTACGATATCATATAGGTACCTATTCATACATATAAATATACAAAATATTTTTGTTAATACAGTGTGTTGGGACATTTTGTTTTATGTATACTTTAATTTATACATATAGGTACCTACCTATAATATTTTACTAAATATAGTCTAATTAAAAATGTACTTATATTGAATTAGTTCAGAATTATTTTGAATCACGATTTTAACTAACAAATAGCATAACTACATTGTTCAACTTGATTACATATTTTTTAATATCTTGGTTAGAAAATTTTGAAATCTATGTACTTAATAGGCTTTTTATACGGTACTAGCTACGCCCGACGGTTTCACCCGCCATCGGTTTCTAAGAGTCGTATCGTGATGTTCAATAACCTATAATAACAATCCTCAAAAAAAAATTATAAAAAAATTCTGGTAGTTCCAGACATTATTGCGTTCAAGTCAACAACTCTTTATAATATTTTATACGATTTATGTCAGATACCGTCGGGCACCATGTTCGCTCTACCACAAGGGCTAGCCTCAGAGCATGCTACTTAAAAGTAAAGAATTATACTACATAGAGACTAATCTATTTACTTTTTTGGGAAAGCAAACTACCAGTGAAATTGAAATAAAACAAATCATCAAAGAACGAGAACAAATAATATAATTTACTTAAGTATATCTGTTACATCCACATGTTCTCTTAAGTTATATTATGTAAAAGTGACGGGTATGAGACGAGTGCCGTTCTATAATGATCCTAACTGCACACACATAAGGTGTTAAAATGTAGCCACATTGGTCCCGGGTTCAGAAGATAGGCAACGGACCAAACTCGATGAGGGCGTAATTAGTTGGGGCGATGATGAATATCGATGATGGTGCCCGTGATCCCAAGTTTATCGCATTTACACATATGAAGAAATTTTATAAAATATGTATTTGTATACAATCTAAAACCGGTCATAATATTTGAGAATATTCAGTACGAAACACGTGGATTTCATTGACAATCCCTTGCTTGTAATTAGGCGGTTTTCGTAAAAATACTAAGACAAGGATATGCCATCCGATTTACGCCCCAATACTTGAAAAGATTGCGTCATCTATCAAAAACTCTGTTATGACACGATCTTTACCATGAGATCGGCGTGCTGTTGAATTTGCAGCGCAGAGGAAGATATCTGTGCATAACAGTTGTTCTATCCTTACGAACAGTGACGTAGCTAGGTATTTAAGTGCTAAAAAAGTTAGGGCCCCATCGAAACTGTTTCTTTTTTGTTAATATAAAAGTACTGAGACCAACGCGGCGCTCTCTTGGTGATAAGAGATAACGCTTTTCCATGACCATTGCAGCGATAAACTGAACTTTGAGAAAAATAAATCCAGGACATCGTTGCTTTGTCGCTTATTACTTTGAGACTTTCGATGGTTACTGTGAACAGCCTTGTAATTTCTCTAGCTGCAATTCAAATCGGAACACAGTAAGGTTTAAACACTTCTGATTGGCGGCAGAATATCTGGTACTGCGGTGGTATATACCTAGATGACTTAGATCTGTTTTATAAGGTGAATGACTTACTTTACTAACTTTGCAATAAGTAGGTACCTATAACTAAACAGATCTAGCAATATGTCCTTTTGACTAATCTCGACAATATCTACCCTTGTTTTATGGTGCCTTACTCTGATTTCCCCATAATGTTCGAGCCATTTTGCTTCACCACCGTACCAGATACAGTCTACTTTGAAACATGTAACCAATGTAGCGGGTACACAGACAATTAAAATTCTAAAATTACTGTAATAAATATCCTCGCTGTATCAAGTTACTTTAAATAAATAAAATAGTAAACTTGGCAACACTATATAAAAACAGAAAGAAGAATTTAGGGGAATTCCCTAAAAGTTTGAATTGCTTTTAACTATGTTGTCATGATTATGGTTGTGTTACGAGTTGTTATATTTATACACTTAAAGGTTGGAGATTTTATAGTAAGTTCGTCTTTCTTGGTGGTCAGGTGGTGGACCTTGAGGGCCTCGGTGTACGCCACAGACTAGCCCCTTAATAGCTACGCCACTGCTTACGAAGTATGGTCATAGGCATTACGTAAAATCCGTTGCGTCCAACCTAAATAATAAAATACTCATCCGAAATATTTATAATCTAAATAAGGCAATAGTTTCAGCATAGCTCCAAGTAGGTACCAAACGAAATCTAACGTATCTCATCTCATACTCCGCCGAAATATTTTAGTACAGTAGCTGACAAAAATAATGGCTCGCTGAAAAAATACAACGCAGGAAAATCATTTTATTATAACATTTAGTTATATTGTGTATAAATAGAAACTATATATATATTGTTTACATGTAATTATAATAATTTAATATCCTTAGGGAATGCTGCCAGCCTCATGGGTTCTTTTGCACCAGGTACAGTAAGCGACCGGATTTTTTTTTACTCGTCGTCGTCGGTTGTCGTTAAAATTCAGCATTTGACCGATTCATTTATTTGATTTTAATTAAAATTTATGTTTTGGTTTATCTATTTAAAAATTTTCATTATTCAAAATGACTGTTATTGAAATTTATTATTATCAGCCAGCCCGTATTGTAACAATCAATGTAAATTTAAGTAAAACTACATTCATAGTAAAAAAAAAAATCTTAGAATTCTGATTTTTACTTGAGATCATCAAAAAGGAAATAGGATTAAAAAAATGTCTATATATAAATTCAGTAAAAAATTTGAGTACAAAATAGGTGTACATTCTACTGTATTGTAACTTGATTATTGCAATAAAGAGACGATGCAAATAAATATCAGTTTCTTTTATGTTAAGCATAGCAACTACAATTACAACGTAAAACAATTATTACCAATAAAGAACAACGTTGTTGTTTGTGATGTGCTGTTGTTGTTGCTTACCATAGACAAAATATAGCTTTTTAATTCAACCTTATAGCACTACTAAAATTGGAGTAAATAAGAGATAGAGAGAGATCAAGCAAGAGAAATTCAATGTAAAATTCGAGATCAGTTTATGATTGGAAATAATAGGTCTAATATTGTATTTCCGACGTGCCATTATTATCGGCAGATACTGCAATAATTAACAGTTAACAATAAATAAACTGTTACTACAGAGGTATAGTTGCGTTAAATACATATACATATGATACAATAATCCAAACACACTCGCATTGTAAAGACTCTGAAAAATCATTTGTTCGGCTTGATATCACAATAATTTAGTAAGGTTACATCTAATTACAACTGTTTAGTTATATAATTTTGAATTACTTTTGCGAGAATCGCAAAGAATTGAAAATATCACGATTATAACGCTCGAATTTTTTTTTAGCTTCCAGTGTCCCACTGCTGGGTAAAGGCCTCCCTTTTCTCCTTCCAGACTATTCCAGACCAGATTTAGTTCGTCACACAACCGTCTGGTCGATCCCTTAAGTCGCTTAAATTTTGGGGTCCAAACTGTGGTGACCTTTGCCCAGCGGTCGTTTGACATGCGACAAACGTTACCCGCCCTGTCCCACTTCAGTCGTCTAGCTTTAAAACTGACATCAGCGACTTTGATTTAAAATTCATCTTAATTTAATTTAAAAAAAAACTATCAATTTTTTTTTATGTTCTTTGGACTCCGAATATTTCCAATACTTTGCGATGCTAACAACTTTTTAAGAATTATATTATAAAAGCATCTATGAGATTTGAAAAATAGATATTTCTCTTTGGCTATACAAAAGTTTGCTAATCACGTGCCAATATACGAATCAAAAGTGGTTCAGTGCATGATCAGTACTTGTCTAAATGTGCTCGATTGTTATAAGTTAACTTTTTCAAGAGAAATTTTGAATTTTATATTTCTTTTTCACACAATGTATGATCACCACAAAAATATAATGACATATATATTTAATTAGATTATTTTATGATAATAAAATAATTATTATTTGTACAGTATTTTGCGACTTCACGTATTCATTTACTTAAAGTTAATGAATACTTAATATAACGAACTTAAAATAACATCTATCAAGAGACTTTTTGTTTGAAATTATGCTTTAATTAAAATTTCTTATGTAAGTACATTACAATTTTTTTACGCATGCTGTGTTCGCATCTAGAAGTGCGTATGCATATTGTAAAACTTTTTTTTTGTGATTGTAACACAGTTCTTTGTACAGTGTACAGTTTTGTGAAACTATTGAACTATTATATTATGACAGCCCTGTTAGCTGATTCGGTAAAGTTTTGCTTCGAGAGCTGAAGGGCATGGGTTCGATCCCCACTCAGGACTAACATTTATGTGACTAATATGGATGTTTGTTCTGTGTGTTCGGTATGTATTTACAAAAAAAAGTATTTAAGTATTCTATCAGCTGTATGGTTCTCGTAATAAAAGCTTTGCTTAGTTTGGGGCTAGATGGCGCTGTGTGAAAACGTCCGGCAATATTTATTCATTTTATTAATTTAAAAAAAAAAATACGTGTCAAGCTAGCTGCCGCTAAATGTCACGAATGAACACGAGACAGGTTAATTTAAGTATAAGTAGATTGACTTTAAGTGACATTTTGAGTGTTTTGAGTAAGTCAATAATTCAAGGCTTCAAAGAGATTTTACCATTTCAACTAGTAATAGCAACCATACATATTTCTGTATATTTTTGTGTTGTTCATAAAAAATAACTCACAGATTATCTCGCACCACACAATAAATAACTTAAATTTAAAATACATCATAAACATTATTACGATTGTTATCTTAGACACGAAGCGACATCACAGAATGCTAATGTAGTACGTAAGTCCTACGACAATTGCTAAAAGTATTCGCCAAATTTTATGGTCGCTCTTATTTGCAGAACATGTAACATTTAACAATGTTAACAGCTCTCGGGGCGGCCACAAAACTTGGCAACATCTCCTTGATAAAAATAGGCCTTTATTATTTAACACTCATTAATGTACACGATTTATAATTATGTACTATAAAGCGTATATTGCGTCCTTCAACATCTTTCCCTAAATGTCAATGTCGAAAAATCATGTAATTTTTTTTAACGTAAACTTCTAAAATTAAAATATGATAACACAACCGTTTAGTAAGACTATTACATATTCTGTGGCATTAGACTTCATATGTAGCAAAACTAAAATTCATTTGAAAAAAAAAAATAACTTGAGTACATAAATGTAGTAAAGATGTTAAAGGATTACATTGTAAAATAATATATAAGCATAAAAGTTTAATTGATTAATATTCAGTGAAATCTAGTTAATGTATTTTAAAAGTTGCAAATAATTTGTTTAACATTATATCTTTTATCATAATAAAAAAAAAAATTGATTTAAAATTTTCAATCCGAAATCTTGTATAGTATCGAATTGATTTTAGCAAAAATGTTTTAAGTATTTAAATAAATAAATATTCGCTTTTCAGATAGGTTATTTCATATTATGTAACACATAAATTATAACAATTTATTAATTATTGCTATAACTAAGAGAGTAAAGTTATTAACTATTAGGTGATTTCATCTATAAGATATAATTATTCGAAATTTAACCAGATCTTTTATTAACATAACAATTAAAAACATTTTTAGCTCTAGCAACGTTATAACACACATAAATAAATAAATTGTTCTAAGTAACTATAACCACTGTCGGTACCAATGTGTTGTTATTTAATTGTAATACTCACATTAAAAACATTGTTAGTAAAATTACAAAAAGACAAAATTAAAAATTGATTAAAAACTTAGTACACAGAATAAAAATGATAAACATAATTGCAATTTTTGGTCTAGGTTTAAAAACTCGAGTACTCCCTGTGACCGAATACTTATAAATATATTAAGGTTGTCACATGACTGCATTTTAACTTTATCCTTATGAGAAATCAGGTAATATTAGTAATTGCGATCAGGGACAGTAAACAACTATTCATATATAATTATGGGGTTGTCATTTCTCAAAGTAGCATAAGCAGAACTTATCTTTCATTGTGGCATCGCACGTATGTGTATTCTTCAACTGTCTCAAGATAAAATCAAGTGAAGTAAGTCTTAGTCACATTAAGCAAGTCACAGTCAAGACTAGCTCATCAAGAAAAGAAGTGATAGGTGATTTGCCCACACTTATTACTACTATTTACTAATTTTAAATATAAACACTTGAAAAATAACACAATGCGGAAACGCAATATGTTTCAAAATTCTTACTAATTTTTATTTATTTCTTGTTTTATAAAATTATGAAAAGAGTTTTTACTCGACAACCCCATTTCATGGTCATGTAAAGATCTATTATATATTGTATTATACAGTTGATTATATTTGTAGACACAAACTTCCCTTAAACATTTAGGTATTTTATGAATGACAATGTAACAAACTAAATTTAAAAAAAATCAAATCACCTGTAAAGGTCACTGACCAGTTGCGTAACCGATATTTTCGAGTAACAGTGTTCTGTATTGAGGATTCCATTGTACCAGTTATTTCTCTTGGTAGTTTTATGTCAACAATTGTTTCGATAAGAGTAATGTACAATTATATCTAGTGTAAGAATCATCACAGCCATATTACACTAGTAAACTCAATATGTTATCTTGGATGATTAGGTGGCATGTCATAACAAAAACATTTGTTTGTTTGGCTAGGTGCAACTTTCAGGTGCAATAAGTCCAATCTAGAAAGCTTGAAACTAAATCTGGCTTAACTAAAGTCAACTCTGGCTACATAGTTTTGTTTATTGCCGGGACCTAATCACGCAATACTATGCAATAGTTTTGTTTATTTACATCGTTGTTACGGCGATGTTGCAATGCGCATTCGCGAAAAATGAGGATCAAAATACTATTTAATTGAGTGTTTTCTGTGTGGGTAAGTCCCAATAATAAACACAACACGTTATGAAATCGTGAGAATTGAATTTACTTCAAATTGGGCTTTCATGAAACCCAAACTGGCTTTCATGGAATTCGAGTCTGGCTGTTTTGAAGCCGCGCCTGGTTTTAGCAAAGCGTAACATGTTTTATTTAGTCTAACAATCTATTTATAGATATTCCTCCAGACTTAACCCTATATTTGCATACAGTAGGTTTAGCAGAGTGCTTAAGGTAGATGTAACTGATCAGTTTACAGGTGTGTTCAGTTAATAAATTAAAAACTATAATACATGAGCCGCGAGATGCAGTTTCAAGTGACCCAGCACACGCGGCGCAAGCCGGCGCGCGCATCCAAGACCCGCGCCGTTCGCCTCAGCAGATGGTGGACAGGTGAGGCAGCCGTACGATGCCGTCACCTGTAACAATTTATCATAATTTCCAGACCAATCGACGAAGTATAAGAATAAGAAGAAGAAACATTTATACAGGAACATTATTAATTAACAAGCTACCGCTTGAAGTGCCAATTACAGATGAACGCTATCTATGAGTAAAATGTGGATAGTAGGCAGTAGGTAGGTAACCTATAAATTTCAATTAGGTCTGGAAAGACTAGAAAAACATCCTTGAATGAAGTTAACGAAGGCTTTATCAGAATCGACGTCAGGTAAGATTCACATGAACAAAAAATAAACTCGAAAGAAGAAAAAAATAGTTTAAAATAATAATCTCCAAAAATCATTGGAATAGGTATTCGAGAAAAAACTCGGTAGAGATAAGTGGTGATTGACTGAAACGCTTTCTAATGGTTATGATCGACCCAAGTTACAGAAATCATAGATTCAGCTATTCTTGATATATCGTTCTATCAGTAGAGCTTCAATTACCTCAGGAGCGCGGCCGTGGCTGACTCGTATCGTAGGCGCGAATGACGTCTGCTTGTGATACGCTGCCGCCCTCTTCTTGAGAAAACGCAAAACCATCTGCGCACACAAAGACAAAGTTAAAACGTTCCTTTTAATTTAAATGAAATAAAATTAAATAAAAATGCCTGCGTGTAACTAATCGAGTGCCAAAACACTATATAAAAAAAAACGAACTTAAAAAAAGAACAGTTTGTTTTTGGTACCTTTGAAAATCCGTTAGCATTGCTGTTTAAATCGTGTGTGACTAGTGTGCGTGCGTCTATGACGCGTCTGCGTGCGATTTGTGTAACACGAGGATTGAGGGAACGAGAATAATAGAACCAGTCTTCGTAGACTTTATTTTCTGTGTGCGGTTTTGTAGTCTTAAAGTCGAATTTGCTTCGTTCCATTAATCCTGGGGTGGTTACTCACGCGATAGTTCGAGTTCCATAGGCGCCCGCGTAGACCGGCGGCTGAAGACGCTGCGGACGTTCTGCAGCAGACGCGCCGTTTCGGTGAGGCTGCCACACAGAGCTCGCAGTCACTACACGGCTTTACCTCAGACCGATTCGGGAGGACCAGTTGGGAACAACCTTTTTTGCATTTTAGTTTAACTCTTCATTGAAATTAATACTCATTTGAGAGTACGTCGAAATTTAACGAGATTTTTTTATAATTGACAAATTCAAAGCCATTTGTCGAATAACTTTAGGGACCGATTGTTAGCAAAAATATAGTTAATTTTTATAGGTCCTCGCTTCTTTCACGTCTAGCCACGTGCTATTTGTGCATCATGTATAACTAATTTAAAAAAAGTGTTTATAATCATAAAACTTTTAATTGTGTCCGAATTGAATCCCAACTAGGCCAATAAAATCCGTCAAATAGATTTTTGTGTCAATTTTACCGACAAGACACACTTCAGGAGTAAAATAAATCAAATTGTAATAAGCGTGTCAGTGCAATCTAAATATTTTTACATTTGCCACCGTTTCAGTGGGAAATGTAAACACGAGTAAAGAAATAGAAAGAAAACGATTTCAGTAACTAGCACTCATTCAAATGTAAATATATGTTAATTTTAAACCAGTTAATAAAATCGTATGTAATACTAACTCCAAAACAAGTAGCAACGTACACTCGAGCGCAATTTTAACATCGCTCACCCAGCAGAAGCATTACAAGAATATTCAATCCCCTTAAAAAAAATTGGGACCAACAACAAAAAAATTACGCTAGGCGAATGCGCTCGAAAGTACATTCTATAAGAAAAATCCATAGCACTGACGATTTTATGACAAATGTGAACGTCGTGTTTATCGCGACGATCGCGTTGATAAATCGCAAATCGTCAGTGTGCTATGGCTAATTACATAAAGCGTGACAAGCATCATGCGAAGCCATGCGGCCATTACATACCCTGGGCGGTACTTACACTGGGCCAACCTGACCAGCGCGTGGGCCGTGTCCGCCACGCTAGTTAGAACAAACCATGTTAGTAGCGGCCTAACGTTAGTCGTATGGTACTTGCCTCATTAACACCAATCACTTTTCAATCCGATTCAAAACGCTTTTTGAGACAGTGCGGCTTGTTTGCTGACCGCTGAATTTGCCGCGAAGAAATCCAGTGGAAGTTCTAATTAATTACTGAGTAGCAATGTTATTTGTTTCACTTGATTATTATTTGTTTTTGATATGACTCATACACTCAGAATGATAACGTTTTGTTTTTGTATGAATATAATTTTTTTTTTTCTTATGCAGCAGCAGTAGCTGCGTGTCGAGTGTTGTGGACCTAAAAATTATCAAGTGAGCCAACGTCCTGTAATTTACTACAATATTGCTGCGATCGTCTGTGGCTCAAGTTGCGGAAAGAACAGTGATTGGCTGTAATTATTGCAAGCAGTTAGAACAACCTCACGTAAAACTAAAATTTAGTAATTATAGTAGGTTAGTAATGAGGCAAATATTTTTACAATTTTGATGTAATAGCCAATGTTATAATTATGTAATCCATAACCTGTAAGAACATTTTGTATACGAAAATGATAAAATAAAATTATATTTCGTTTATGATATGAGTGAAATATACTACACCGTATACAAAATGTACAAAACATAACAAATATTTTATAATATAACTAAATGTTAATTATGGCAATAGCTACAATGGTTACAAAATACACAAAATTGAAAACAATGATTTATTTAAACAAAACACTTGTATAACAACAATAAGGCGTAATTTTTATTTACAACACTATGTACAGAAATTTTAATTAGACATAACATAAATAAATAGAAATCTATACATACTTTATAATCCGAGAAAATATTTACGATTTACATGGCACATGTTGATTGATGTTTTCCACTAATTATTCATGTGATATTTTAATTTGTGATGTCATTTAATATCCTTATTTTTTTATTTAATATTTTATTAGAATCTTTCTTTAAATCTTTCTTCTTTTTTTATTATAAATACATTAATCGAATTATTAAATAAAATGTGTAATTCTATAGGAACTTAATTTTTTTATGTTAATTGACAAATTTTAATAATTTAACAAACACAAAACAGTTGAATTGTACAAGTATGCCAAACTAGATGTAACGCACGATTCGAAAATGAAATGCACTACAAGACAATAATTTTACATGCGGAAAACAAATGACGGTATTGTATTGCAAATGAAAAATATTTAATCTTGTTTGATGCATATAGAAAAGTAACTAGAAGAACTAAATGATTATGAAGCAAAATAAAATAGCATAGGATCTTAAAAATACACCAAGAATTATGTTTTCAGTATATAATTCATAATTGTTTATTTAAATCGTATTTACAACATTCTTGGAAGATAACAGTTTGACATCGTAATTAGTTAGTTCTAATGGAACACCGTGCATACGTAAAATTGTCATATACATATGTTAACTACTGATATGGCCCAACGTATATTCAATTTCATTGATAAAACCTTAATTACTTTGAATTAACCCTGCATTCCTTTCCCAAGACCATTTTTTATTAATCGATTGAATTCATAGATTTGATTAATCGTTTTTATGTCAATAAACAATTTGAATTTGAATTTATTTTTGATTTGAAGTGCTATTTTTTATATGTATACATTTAGCATGAAACGTACTTAAATACATGTGTCGTACATTTGCATACGAAAACATTGATAGATACAAAATTTATGAGATATCAACAATAGCAATATGGTTACTAAATTTCATAATATAAAATATTCGTTCGTATTAATATAAATTTGATTTCATCTTTATTTAATGGGGCTTTATACGGAAGAACACTAATTCCACTAATAGCTTTGTTAACTTATGCACGTATACGTTTAGAATATTTCATAGGATTTATTAAGGAATAGAAGTCCTTACATCAACATTAAGATCTAGCGTACTATTAAACTAGGCTTCACACACATGTAGACAAAATTTACAACAATTACCACACTTAATTAATTGACCTTTACTATTGAGATAAGGCTGGAAATATATTTATAAATAATTACCAATAAAGAACTACTGTACAATAGGCAAGATGACTGGTTATTTGTACTTCCTAATAACGAAACCAAAGCTGGACATAAATACAGATCTTTTCTGAATTTTGACATCATGCTAGACTGAGAGCGCGCTCTAGCAGAATATGACGTCACGTTACACCTGCGCGACACAAATTCTATACTCAAACTAGTTTCGCGGGAAAGCGAGCATCATCACTGAATTTCTACCAAAAAAAGTACAAGTGCTATTGTCTCAAACTTTGTTGGCCGATTATTTCTTTAGTGTTGATTTTAAAGTCTAAGCTTGTAATTTTGATATATCAAATACCAGTCATCAACCCTTTCAAGGAATGTAAGATATTTACAACAAAAGAAAACTACAAACGTTGTAGACGAAGCACACTATAAATTCGAATAGCTTTAAAGTAGTTCTATGGAAGATCACACAGTGCTCCGCACTACGGGGGTGTTTACACACTATGATACAAATACGTATATTTATAGTTACCATCTCACCACCGCTTTTCCACTTATCATATAACTCACGTAAGTCCATCTATTAATAAATTAGACATATTAATTCCTTCGTTTTTCAACATTATTCAAGTTATATACAAAAAACAACCATGTATAAAATATATTTTTTTCATTATTTTTTAGTAAATCAGTGAGACAAGCATGAGTAGGGGCACTGGCCAAAACACGTGTATAATAATATCTTACAAGATTATATGACTATAATAACTATCTTAATAAAACGCTAGTCATTTGTATAACAGGAACATAATACTGAGGAAGCCAGCAATTATACATTACTTGCAAGTATTTAAAAAAACATATTTAAGAAAATTTTGAAATGTTTAAATCGTATCAAATGATAAAAGTTACCATGAAAATATACTAGGTGCGCTGTTGTGGGGCCGAAATTATACTAATCAGTCAAACATGTCCACAAACATATACTTATATAAAGGGGGCTTTTTGCGAGATTTTATCAAATATCAGTCAATTTGACAGATTCTTGTTCGACATCGTATTTGAGTCGATCTTAACGAGTGTTTTGTTTGTTCCATATAAAGTATTGTACTAAGTTAGATTAAGATCTCAAAATCGAACCGTATGACAATGAGCCCGGTACGACCTTTAACTAATTGTATTGCCGTTCTGGTCTCAGAGCTGAATTAAAAAACGTGTGTCATGATTCTGGCGGATGATGGTCATCCGACGGCTGGATGTCATATGACGTGCGAGTGCCTGTTCCGGAGTGGTCGCGCGCCGGCTTCGCCGTTCCTCGCTGGATCGGGGCGCGGCTCTGGCGCCACGGCACTCCGCCGCCAGCGCAGCCCGACGGGTTCCCCGTGCGGCTTGCTGCCGCCACAACACACGTCAACACTAGCCGAGCCTACCGTGCGCTACCCTGCACCCGTGCTCAGGTTACGGGCCGCGCCGCTGTCGCACTATTTGTACACGGCCTGAAAACTCTCACGAGATGCATAGACAACCCCATATGAACGTGAGTCCCTACATAAAAAACTTTTTTCTAAGGCTGACAAGTTACGTATATGACCATAGGGACCTGATGTTAAGTGACAGTCTGGAATGGAACTGGCTCTCAGTAAGACTGTCGGAACACACCGTTGGATGTTTAACGGCAGATTTTTTACTTGAGGGTAGCCAGCTATCCAAGTATCAAATTTTTCAATTTTCAATTTTCCTTTACCGGCAGATCAAGCTCATTGTTAAGATTTGAATCCACGCCGTTCAGCGTGTCAGCCGACCGCGCTAAACACTAAGCTATCATCGCTACATAACTTCCTCAAACTCTTGGCCCCGAAAAAATATTCATTACGTTTATTAAAGATAAATAACGCAATAAACTTTTCATTTACCATTTACTATACTTAACTTTCTAAAAAGAGACAAATCCTTTGGCTACCTACCTGAATAATAGAAAGAGTTAACTATATCATGCGCTGTACTGGCATTACGGATGGCTACACTTCTCGCGAGAGTCTTAAGTGCAATGTATCTCATGAAACCGCGGCCGGCGGTCGTGTGCTATGATTCTATTTTTTTTTTAACTTTTTTTCTTTTATACTTTAGCACGTTCGTGCATTGTGCCAGTTCTCAAGATCTATAACTAACACTACATATTATTTTCGGCAAAATACATTTTACGATAATACCTATAATACATAGTGCTGGAAAAAATATACAGTGCTGTAATCGTTTCTATTGTATTAAATTAAAAGCTACGACGAAGTTAAGATTGTATACAACAGTTATATTATCCGTGCACATGCGTTTGCCACCGTGCCGGCCGCTGATCACCAACTATGTAATTGTATAACACGATACTGTTTACAGTACAGACTTTACAAGGAAACATTGCGTTTGAGCGTACATCGCCGGTAACATACAGCACGGGTGCACGTCAAGTGCGGGAGGGGGCAATGCAAAGCAAATCAAACATTGAACTAAAACATACAAGGTATAATTTTGCGTGCTAACTACATGACGACATCGATGCGATTTGTTTGCTTACATATCTCCAGAAATATGTATAAGTAACTGTATATACATATGTATATTTTTTTTTTTTTTATGAATTAAAATATCTTTGGTACATACTATTAAAAACTAAATAGGATGAGAGATATATTAACAAAATCATATTTAAAAAAAATCACACCAATTTAGATATACAGTGACTTACTAAGAGTGTTTTGGATATAATGATACCTATATAATATACTATAATGATTCATCATTACATACATATTATGAACAGTAATTATATCTAAATATTATGATTGACTTGATAGCGAATTTTTTCTACAGATATGAAAAGTAAATGATATAAATACATAAAAGAAAGGAATATATTACAAATGCGCATTAAACGATTCATATTATAGATAAAATGAATATAAAATACATACAATTCCTATAAAATTATGTGTTAGAAAAAGTCACAAATCATTCCAGAAACGCAAAAACGACCACACCACTCATTCAGCTGTTATCGATCAAAATCATTCGCACAATATTTAATCTAAGCTCGTCTATTTCTTTCCATTTTTTATTTAAAAAATCCATGTCTTTAAAATTGCTAACTTTATTGAAATCACACATCACAATGATTTAAGCACATTAATTATTATTTTTTAATATTTAAATAAGCTGTAATCAGTGTGATTTCAGTTTACCCAATGAAGAAAAAAATACACAGCGTATGCGAGACCATTCATTATACGCAAACCAATTACCACCAGCAGAGACTACTAACGACATCTATTAGACGTAATATGGAAATAACCCCTAACAATGTTTTTACTTGTTACTTGTAGTTACAGCTCTAGAATATTTTTTTACTCGTTGTTGCACGAAAGTTACTATATGACATGAATAGATGAAGGAATTAGAATTGTATCAATAATTGTAATTAGGCTCGCATTCGCTTATATTTTCATAAATGATACTTAACATGAAAAACCGTAAAAAATAAATGCAACGTACATGTAAAATTACAATTTTGTTACTTATTAACGAATTTGGACGAATCGTATCAGTAAAATATTTATCAACTGTTAGGAATGATTTATCAATTAACTTTTTCGAGAAATGTGGACGGATCACATCACACAAATATTAATAAATTGTGGGTCCAATATGGGTGAAATTTTTAACGAATATAGAACCAAAAGAAATTAAAAAAAGAAGAAAACTGAAAACCGCAAGTAAAACTGTGAAAGTTCTTTAAATAATTATTATCGAAAAATGAATATTTCAATACATGCTTACATTTATTACGGCAACAATTTCGTGTAATATCAAATTTTTCGTGTGTATTTCTCACATGTTGTCAATACATGTACGTTGCATATATCTATCGAGCGTGTGTGTGTGTTGTATAAATGTGTGTTTGTACTCACGAGTGCCGCGGCTGCGCGAGTAGCACGGAAGGATCGCGTTGCTTTATCTCGCTCTCTCTCACCGCTTCTGTCATAGTCTTAAACGCAGAGTTATGTACCCTGGAATAAAACGAGGGAAAAGCTTATTATTACATTATAACCAGACTTTAGGCGAAGCGGAAATTGTTTTTTGAGGAAGCAATTTCAAAATGGCGCAAGTACTCGTAATTCCCACACAGGTTACCAAATAGGTACATAAATAAAACGGTTGTTCTTTTTTATAGATAAAATGTAACATTTTGAACCAGAGCGGTACGTCTTTTGGCGATTTGCGGAAAATTCGTCGAGTGGAGTGGAGTGCTCAGCGCTTAGACCCCGGATTTAGTTTTCGCACAGTGAGACTGTATAACTTTTTGCCGGTGTCTATGTTACCCGAAAAATACAATATGGATGTCTTCAAATCTAGGGTAAACGGGTTTTTTTTTTGAGGTAAGCTTGCTCCGTCCATGACCACATCGTTGCTTATATGACCAACCCTTTCTCACATACTGAAATAAAAAAAAAACTAAAATAATAGCATAGATTCTGCTATTTACCTATAACTGTTACCTATACTATACCGGTATGACTCGGTATACCGGTATAGTAAGGGTATACCGAATATGTTTCCGCATAACGTTTCATCATAGGGCAATAGTATCAAAAAGGGCACTATGTATGAACAGCTTTTTACTACAGTACGTTACTAAGATCTAAAATGACTATTACTGATTTCTCATTATGCTCATGAATCGAAACTAACACAAACATTTATTCTAGGGTATCATTTAAAAGGTAGTAAAAAACAATTGTTCTGTATGTGACGTATATATCAGTTGATGGTGTTTTCGGGGTTGGTTACAAGTTGTTTGTACATGCACCAACAAAAAAATTGTTTAAACTTGAATGCGAAGAACTTTTTGGGGCCATTAAAGTATTACGCAAGCACAAAAGGGAGGTGGAGGGGTCTATGCTTTGCTTATTTTTGATAATATGGGGAATCTGAATTGTGATAACGTCAGCAATGTCATGTAGTGTGTCAATGTCAGTATAAATAAGGGTAGTAACCGTGAACTGAAAAGGCAGGGAACATGCGCACGCCACTTGCGCCGGTAGGCACCGTTTGCCGACGCTCTTTCGCGCCTCCAAGATCTTGCGATGACGTGCGATCGAATACTGTCGCTCCACCTCGAACGAATATTGCCGAAGTTCGTACAACTTCGTGCAATGAATCCTGGACACAGGGGTTAGTGAGCTATTTCTCCCTTACTATTCGATTTTCTTTTCTTCATAGTCTTTCGTATCGCAGACTTTTACTCTAAGTCGCAATGGAGTTTTCAACACGAAAAAACCATGTTTATCTATTTATTTTAGTTTAAATTTGTAGAAAAACTTATAGCCAAATAACGCAAATAAAAAAGTTTGATTAATGAACAGGGTCAATAACAATATAAAGAGAATATTAAAAAATATTGTGCGTAGCAAGTTGAAGCAAGATGCTTCACCTTTAAAACTTAATAACGAAACTAAATTATAAATTCAAATTAAGCAGAATGAGAAATGTATAGATTTAACCGAAAGACACGCACACCATCAGAAAATAAAGTACAATACAATACATAAACTTAACTAAATAATAAGTATTCAGTTAAGTTTATTTATTTGTTCATAAACGAAAACGTCTCGTGAAGGAAGATACTCTTTTTATAATTAGTCTTTGCAATGGATATATAAAAAAGACGTAACCCACGTCTGGATCGGAAAGATGGTGAATAAAATGAAATTTGCTTTCACCATATTATCTTTTGCTCACGCGTAAGCATATTATTCGATACTATAAATGAAAAAAGACACAAACGATCAACAATTAAAAAAAAAAATGTGGCGACATGATTTTCCCGCAATCTCGCCAAAACTTAACTTTTCGGTAAAGGAAAGCATGCTATCTGATCATGAAGTCCATTATTATACCATTATTACCTTGAAGTCGGGTGTGAACTTACGAATTAGCAATTAAGATGGCCATAAAGTCGGTTTTAAGCTTCCAAGTCTATAAGGTATGAACATATAAGTTAGCCATGGTTAGGTGTGAACTTACAAATCAGAGATAAGGTTGGGTGTGAACTTAGAGTAAGCGATGAGTTCGGGTGTGAATGCACAAGTTGGCCATAATGACAGGTGTGAACTTACAAGTTTGTCATAATTACAGGTGTGAACTTACAACTTGGTGATAATGACGGTTGTAAACTTACAAGTTAGTCATGATGACGGGTATGAACTTACGACGTCGAGCGAATACTTACACGGTGACCATGAGGTCAGGTAGCAGCGTCGTGATGGGTATAAGCACGAGCCCGAGCCAGAAGACGAGTGAACTGAACACCATCACGTCCATCCCTCGCATCACCGCTCCTATCAGCACCAGCGGGAAGATATTGCTGCAACAGATATGATATATTACATACTCATAGTAAGGTGTTAAATCAAAGGAGTTACTAAGACCAATTTTGAATAGTTTATTAAAATGTTAATGTCTTTTTCTTATAGATTGTAATGTAAAAAAAATATTTAATTAGTTCAAATTGGCCAACTAAAGCTTTCAAAAGTAATCCTGGGTAGACAACACCAAGCTGAGTGGTGCTAAAACGACCACAATGGTTGAAAGTACATTTTGTATGGCACATTTCATTTTTAATACAATACCAAAGGCAATTAAGGAAGTGTTTTGATCGAAAAAAATTTTTTTGGTGGAAAAATATTATTTGTCTTTTTAGGCGACAAAATTTTAAGTAGACACGAGTATGTTTGAATATTAATTTATTTTCTATTTATTGTGTGTATGTTTATCTTTCTAACATTTCATATTATTGACTATTTGATGTCATACTACTATTGATTTGACATTAAAAACTTTAATCTTGATTATTTATATTTTGATTTTAAGACCTGTGTGTGTGTGTGTGTGTGTGTGTGTTATTTTGTATGTGTAAATAAATAAATAAATCTTGATCTTACTGTCGATGTGGTTTAGTCTTCTTCATTTTGCATCATGCAGTTTTCTTAGCCAGAGACAAAAAAAAACTTCCTTAAGTATAGATGGTCCGTCTACGAAGACGGCAGAGTACTAACCTGTAGACGAGTATGAACATGAACCAGAGCGCGACGGAGCCCCATATGGAGACGTGCGTCACCCACGTCCACGAGTACGTCGCCAAGCCGGCCTTCAGGCACACCGTTAGCACTACATACTGAAACATTATCATAATACACGTAGGTTTCTCTAAACTCAAACTCAAAATTATTTTATTTGACATAAACGGCAACATTTAGTTTTTTTTTTCTCCTGCTTAGTTTCCGGTACTTTTGCACTTGACAGTGTCAAGTAGATCGCTATTTTCAAGTATTTTATGATAAATCAAGTGAAATAAGTCTAGGCTAAAGTCATACAAAACAAGTCAAAGTGGAGCTCGGTCAGCGGAGGTCGGTCCTAGTGTTAATTTTACTTAAAGTTTAAACAGTTTTATAAGCAAAAGAAAAGAAAAATATTACTACTCACATTATATTATTTTCTCACGCTCGCGCTCATAATAAATGTTGCCCGATTCACGGTAAATCTCAAAAAGAAATGTTATTTACGGTCACCCATACAGAGACAGACCGGATCGTTTGTTGTTACGTCACGAGCGCTCTATAAATGCGTTGCAAAGGCTTCCGCTGCGCCACGAGCGTTACAGCTGCGCCACGAGCGCTACAGCTGCGCCACGAGCGCTACAGCAGCGCCACGAGCGCTATGGTTACGCCAAGAGCGCTACAGCTGCGCCACGAAGGCTACAACTGCGCCACAAAGGCTACAGTTATACCCTAAGCGCTACAGCTGCACCAAGAGCGGACGCTACAGCTGCGCCACGAGCGCTACAGCTACTTCACGAGCGCTAGAGCTACACCAAACTACTAAGACTGTAACTTCACTACGCTATTATAACTCCAATATTTATTCAATATTATATACTCACGGTGTATATAATATTGCCGAGCACGAGGTAGCCACCGTCGCGACCATTTGACCAGAGCACGCCGTGCTCGGCCAGCACGACGGGCAGCCAGAACAGCAGCACCGAGTGCAGCAGTGCGTTTATTGCCCACACGGAGAACACGCGCACGTTGAACAGAAGCCCTTGTTGAGACGGGATGTACAGAATCGGATGCTGGGAACGAATATCTCGTCTCATTACTATTACAAACAAGTAATTCCTCCGCCCTTCGCACAAACATACAAATAAAACTTCAGGTAGGAAACCGTATCAAAACCTATTGCGTACTTTAGAAGAAATAAGCGTATAAACGTAATGATCTTGATTTTATACGTTTTTTTTTCATACAAGTTCGTTGTTTGCTCCGAAAATTGAAGTTAAGAACAGAAGCAATTGAACTCAATCGCACCATATACATTAAAATTCTTCAGTAGCATAACTTTTTACCTAACCATACAAAATTAATGTTTTTTTTTTGTTTATGTATAGCGTTTGACCGCAATATCGCCCGATTGTGATTTAATAAGCTGCTTTTTTATAAAATAGTTTATGAGTTCCTTCATATCTCCGAAACTAATTACTATATTTTGGCATATGATGTGCCTACCGAGCATTTAGATAAATGACGTCTTGACGTATTATCTATTGTTCTTTCATAGTATACCAGAGCACACTGTTCACAGATTTGGAATCCACGATACGATATTTATGATAATAGTTTTTTCCGAAAAAAAAAATACATGAGACATTTATAGTAAAAATGAAAGAATGATGATGATAATAATGAATTAACATGAAGAAGGCAACATATTCTACCTCTTCATGAACGACACAAAATGGCAGATATTTAGTCAAAAATATAACATGGAGCTGTAACAATAAAACAATAATGCCTCTTTTAATTTTCCGAACAATACCTCACAATAACTTGCGTTAGTAATAACTTACCCTGATCATGATTTCCGGTGAACACAGTTTGTCAAACAGCCCTATTGCGAATGGCGGCAGCGCGGTGAATATCACATTGTAGAAACCTATCGTCCACCGCTCGAATATTATCTGGCCAGACCTGGCGACAAAATATATAACATAACAATACCGAAACATAAGTTGGGTTTTAAATCCACACTCTCTAGCGTGTGAACTGATCGCGCTAACTACTACGCTATTATCACTACAATTCTATTCCACTCTATCAACGCTACTCTAGCGATGTAGCGATGATAGCTCAGTGGTTAGCGCGGTCGGTTTGAACAGTGAAGGGCGTAGGTTCAAACCCCAACAATGAGCTTGAGCTGCCGCTGAAGGAAAACATCGTAAGGAAACCATAGCAAGGTGGTAGGGTACTTTCTAGTACTCGCCTGGCTAGCTACCACCCTCAAGTTGAAAAACTGCCGCCAAGCATCTAACGGTGCGTTCCGGCAGCCTCACTTGAGTCAGTTTCATTCCAGGGTGTGTTTACCGTCTTCGACCATATCAAGTGAGCTGTGGTCAAACACAGCCTGTCAAAGAAAAAAAAACCGGCCAAGTGCGAGTCGGACTCGCGCACCGAGGGTTCCGTACAATCAGTAGGTATATAGGTAAGTAAAAGTTATGTTTTTTTTAAAAATGGTAATTTATGCTTTTCGAAATTTTTCCTTTATCTGTGCTATAAGACGTTACTTCGTACCAAATTTCAAGACTCTGGGTTCACGAGAAGTACCCTGTAGGTTTTGATTCCCTTGCGAGTGTCGAAAATTATGTAGGCTGTATCTTTTGATTGCGTTGGCTTAAAAGTTTGATCTTTTCACAGCTCCAAGGGACAGTAGACCTGAGTATTTGATATGAATTTCAGCTTGATACCTCCACGCGTTCCTGAGAAAAAGGGTCTTGACAGACGGACAACAAAGTGATCCTATAAGGGTTCCGTTTTTTCCTTTTGAGGTACGGAACCCTAACTACACTAACAAGGTCTACAGCTTAAACTGTATTGAAGAGAACGACTCACCACGCGGAGTATATCGCGAACCAGAGCTCGATGACGTAGAGACAGATGTTCTTGTAGAAGGAATACAGAATGAGCTTGCTTATCCGCGAGTAGTTCCACGCGCCGTGCACGAGCAGCAACCGCAGGAGGAACCGGAACTGTTGACAAAGTTTACATGTCCCCATTAATTGCTCTTGAGTATTCAAGAGATTACTTTATAGCGTATTTACGCTTTAAAAGTCGTTTTGCTTATATGACATCCAGAGGATGCCTGGTGCAAAATACGTGTCGGCTACTGATGGTTACTCTAGCGAGAACACGATGCATATCATCTTCTTGTGGTGTTTTATTTAAATATAAATAATTTATTTAGATTTTAAGTTTATGTCGGATTTTAGTATTAGATATAAAGGAATATTTCGGAAAGATATTTAAAACTTGTTTTATTTAAATTAAATTCATATCACAATGAAATCAAAACGACTTTTATACACTTAAAATATATCTCTCGAATATTTAAAATTTGACTTGACTCTATCGATTACTTACAATCCAGTTGGCTCATAGTATGTCGGCTTCAAGAGCTGTAGGGCGTGGGTTCGATTCCCACCCAGAACAAACATTTTGTGGTACAAACAAATGTTTTTTGTGTATCTGGGTGTTCTGTATGTATTATAAGAATTATTTAAGTTCTTCTATCAGTTATCTGACTTCTATAGTACAAGTTTTGTTTAGTTTGGGGTCAGATGGCGTTGTGGGTAATGCCATACAATATTTATTTATTTAATAACTCTTGCCAAACTACTCTCCTGATCGTAAGAGATAACGTTTGTCCATGACCATTGCAGTGATACCCAGAACTTTCAGTATCAAAAGTCCAGGGTATCGCTGCTTTGGCGTCCATTACTTCAAGACATCCGATGATTAGTCTCAATAGCGCAATAACTGCAGTACCCTTTAAACCAGAACGGTAACTTGGTGGTAGATCTCCATCACAGGAGGTCATTTAGGTAGGTACCATCGCAGTGTCAATGGCCGTACTATGAGGCAACTACATGGTTAGCTCTCAAAAGAACGAACAGCACTTGTCTCTGGCTCTAATATTGTCCCGCTACTAGTATTAAAGAAACGCTATACAAAAGTATAAGTAAATATTGTACAAAAACTGCGATTAAAATTTTTTATTGACGAAAATAGCGGTTACCTTTTTTCATTTTAAGGCAAAATCTAACTGAATACAAAATGCAATCAGATATAATTACAAAAAACCTGGAAAAAAACCCTGGTTTCTAACCTATAAGTAGTAGCGTAAGTAGTGTTTCGCTAACCTGCGCGATGCTGTAGTCGGAGGCGCAGACGGCCTGGAGCCCCTCCACGCCGGAGATGCCGACGCCGACGGAGGCGCGCTGTATCATCGCCACGTCGTTCGCGCCGTCGCCGATCGCGAGCGTCACCGCGCCCGTCGCCTGCGATATCAGTTCCACCACCTGCCACAGGAACCAGTTCGTAAACCGTTGGGAAACTATAACAAATTAACGTGGCCTGCCTCCAACTCTGAGCTTCTTATCGCTCACGAGAAAGATAAGCGACTGAATTCAAATAAACCCCTTGCCTTACATTTATTGGTTGGCTGTTTGTCCATCAACCCCAGACATTATTAAGTTAACAGCATTTCTCACGTTTAATTAGGTCGACTCTCAACTTTTTTGTCATATATTACACGACTGCCCAAAAAGGAATGTAATGTTTTCAGCATTTCATGTAGATATGTTTGTATGCATGTGAGTTTCTTTATTCCATCATAACATTTAAGTGATTTAACAGATATGAATGTATGAGGTATCCTACAGGATTTTTTAACGGCTTCGTGTTGTATGTCTTATTCCATTATCATTGTTGTTTTATACAACAAAAATGTGTGTTGTATAATTAAATTGAAAATTAAGAATTGTGTTTTCCTGTATAAGTTGAACAAAAAGTGTTTTTTTTTTTTTTTATAATTGACAGCCCAGAATATTTGACCACAGTTCAAAAGTAAGGCCTTTATTCGAATAAATTACGTCTCCCTGGAAAACATAGAAAAGAATCCAAAAAGCACAAATGTAATAGATAACAAAACTTACAAACAGGTTTGTTAAAAATACCAAGAAAATCCCAAGTCTTCCCGGCGCGAAAAGAACGACTTGATTATATGACTTAGATTAATTATATACTTCTTAAGAAATGACCAACCACGTCTGTATAAATTAACTAGAAAATTCGCAACGATTTAAAAAAGCGACATCGTTTCATGGCCGGTGTTCCAAAGGATATGATTCCACGTTCATTGTGCGGACTGCTAGACAGTGGAAGGCGCTGACTGAGTGGATGTTCCCCGTTGGATGTAATCTGGGTATCTTCAAGCCAAGAGTGAATCTTTCTTCTAGGCAAGCGTGCTTTATCGTAGACCGCATCTTCGCTTAACATCAGGCGAGATGGCACTGAAACGCAAGCATATTTAAGATAAAAAAAATTGCAAGCATATTTACCTCGGCCTTTTGTATAGGAGACACGCGGCAACAAATCACGACTTTGCACGAGATGCAAAGATCTAGGAAGTCCTTTTTCAGGTCGCATCCCATGGCGTACTTCAAGGTCTTCCCGTCGATGATCAGCGCCACTTCGTTCTGACGGCGAAGGTTTTCACCGAACTCCGTCGCTTGGCGAGATATCGTCTCTCGTGTGCCCTGGAAAAAGAGTTTTTGCGTGGTCAGCATCGACATTGGATTTTTTCTTTTTTTATGTAAAAGTAATGAGATGAACAATATGCTCTCTTGATGGTAAGAGATAACACGTGTCCATGACCATTGCAGCGGTACTCAGAACTTTACTTTGAGACTTACGATTAACTTTTGCATTATAATACATACAATACATAATACACAGAAAAACTCACTGATGTCTAACGAAGGTGGAATTCGTGATGAACTAGCTCGAAATCTGTTTCGCCCAAGTTTTTTTTTTTGCTCGACTACCCACATTTCTAAATCTACAAGTTTGATCTCTTTCTAAGAGGATATGGTAAAAATTGACATTAGCTCGAAGGACCAAAAAACGAGTAAAACTTAGCATTACAGCCGTAACCTCGACATATTATTCAAATTAGTGACTACCTTTATGGACTTGACTACAAAACCTCGGTTATTCTACTCTTGTACTATTACACTCTATTCTTGATTGTTTATACCGAAGGGTGTATATTTAAAACAGAAAAATATAAACTTAAAAACCTAGTGTATCATTTTGTAGCCTTCCGTAAAAAATATCTAAAGCGATACGTGGGTAGCGACTTATCTCGTTATTGATCTCGTTGTATATGTATGTGTTAGTGCGTGCGTGTGTGATGGAAGGTGCATATTTGTACTTACATCGAGGCTGTTTTCGTTGAGTATCAGTATGGGCATGTTAGCATCTATAAGTCGCGCTGAGTGAGCGATGTTTATGGCAGTCTCCTGCTTGTCACCTGTCAGCACCCAAACGTAGATATTGGCCTTCAGTAGCGACGCTATTGTTTCTGGGACACCGTCCTTAAAAACATTTAAAAAAAAAACACATTTTATTCGAGTAGCGATAAGATATATAGAAACTATTTACTGTGTACACGAGAAATAGAAATAATGTACAGAAAACAATCTTATGATCTAGTGCCACAAGTAGCGGTTTTATTGCTAAAAGCGATCTCTTCCAGGCAAGCAAGAATGGGAAAACACGTTAGTGATTATTAATAGACAGTAGATGTTGTAACATTAGGGGGAATCTCGGAAAATCCCACCGCAGTACCAGATATTCTGCCGCCAAGCAGTAGTGAGTTAACATTACTGTGTTCTGATTTAAAGGACACTGCAGCTATCGAAATTATAGTGGTTTCGAGACTAATCATCGAATGAACGACTAATTTTTAATTAATACGGCATATTAAAAATAAAAGACTACATTAAAGATAGGAATGCATGGAAGTTATCTACTTCTGAATGAGTAAATCTATAAAAACTATAAAGTAATTGTAAGTCCTTATCCTCTCGCAAAAAGTGTTAAATAGGGCTTTTTACACCAGCTTTATGTATTTTGTTACATTATTTATTTGTCGAATATTTGTTAGCTGTAAATAAAAACACAAATATTGATTTTTTTTTAATGCTTGAGTTTTATAATATTTATGCTCAAATCGCGAGCTGTTTTATCTCTAACGATCAGTGTTTCGTTTTAACAAAAAAAAAACGATTTCATATGGTTTTCTCATGGATACCATTGTCAGAACTGGACCACACGGAAAGCACCAGCTTTCAAATATAAAAAGAATCATCAAAATCGGTTCACCCAGTCAAAAGTCTGAGGTAACAAACATAAAAAAAAAAACAGGATTACCTCCTCCTTTTTTGAAGTCGTTTAAAAAAGGCAATGTTACCTGCAGTTTATCCTCAATGGCTGTCGCTCCCAGTAAATGTAAATTGTTTTCTATGAGTAGTGCCGCTTCTTCGATCTTCTGCTCGCGGTCCTGTATCGCTATTGACGCTTTGTGGTATGTGTTTGACCATTCCTGAAGGGAATTTAATGTTATTAGTTTAGTTTGAACTTTTGATGCGATTGTAGCACTGTGGTTAGTGCGTTTGATTTGCATGACCCCACAAGCTTGGGTTTTGAGTTTTAACGGGAACGCGGAAAGAATCGCCCCATTGTATTTTTCCAAAACTAGTGTTTTATCGAGTGCTTATGTATAAAAATAGTAGTTTTTATTTTATTCATAGAGTACCAAATTCCATCGCGAGTATAGGAAAGTGATATAATGCGGTGAAACATGACTTTTCGTGTTGCTTCCAAAACTCCATCGAAGCTTATAGTTAAGTCGCCACTTTACTAAAGCATGACTAAATTTGACTGGCACGGACTAGACTTGACAAAGACTGGACGTTGACTATAAAGATAAAGAAGCTGAAAACTGGAGACTGCACACAAAATACAGAAACATTGAAACTGGCAGAATGCACAGTGTGGTGCCAAGAAAGCTTGGGTTCAGGAACTGTCACGTGACCAACGGAAAGTCTGCTATAATTTACAACGCACATTTTCGGGTAAATAACAAGTGACTTTAGCGATAAAAGCTTAGTGGTTGGCAAGGTTAGTTCACACGCTGAAGGGCCGTGGGTTCAAACCCCAACAATGAGTTTGAGCTGCCGGTGAAGGAAAACCGTGAGGAAACCATAGCGTGGTGGTAGGCTACTTTCTAGTACTCGACTACCCTCAAGTTGAAAATCTGCCGCCAAGCATCTAACGGTATGATTTAGCAACATTACTTAAGAGCCAGTTCCATTTCAGGCTAGGTGTGTTTATCATCTTCGACGACACCGTCACTTAATATAAGTTGAGCTGTGGACAAAAACCTAGATTGTCAACTATAAACAAAAATATGAATGAAAATTAAGAGCTAACAAGGGCAGTCATTACTAGACCTAAATTGGAATAATTGGATTGACCTTATAAACGTCTGTGGGTATGTTAGCAACTGCGAAGACAAGCGTCCGCAGCCCTTCAGTGGCGAAGTGCTCGAGGTGCGCCAGCGTCGCGTCCGCGTACTTGGCGCCGCTGCCGCCCGCTAGGCGCGGGTAGATCACGTTGTCCGCGCCTTTGCAGTACAGTTTTATCTGACCTGCGAGAAGTTAATCGCTGTTATGTTGGCAAAACGCAAAAAGTCACGGGACTGCTAGTTTTCTCCAACTGACAAATACGCACAATGTCAAAAACACTGATATTACTATAAAATGTGCTTTGTGAATAAAAAAAATACTTGTCGTAGCGGTGTAGAAATGGATTAAAAAAAAAACACATTTTTATCATCAGTTTCAAGAAAACCCAAAAAAACAACTGTTAATAATTCGTAAATTGAATTGTTAACAGTTGTTTTCCATGTCCATAGTTTATTTTAATCAATTTCACCTTAGTAAACACCAATTTATTATAAATTAGCTATACTGTGTTACAGCTGCCACACAATTTTAAGCTGAAAATGTATTTATAAAACAAAGTTCGGAATTTTGGCGGGAACGTGGAACGGTCGTGTCGCCGAATCATATTATTTTTCAAAACAGGACTTTTTGCAGTGTTCATGATAAAACTATGTGTTTAAAAAAATCAAATGCCAAATTTCGTTCATTAGTGTGGGAAAGTGATACAATGTGGTGAAACAGGACTTTTCGTGTTACTTCCAAAACTCCATCGCAGCTATCTCCATCCATCCAATAGTAAAGTCACCACTACTTTACTAGGGCATGACTAGACTGGACTAAGACTTACTTTGTTGGATTTTGACTGTAACTTAAACTTATATAACTTAAAAAAAAAAAGTGTCAAACCCTCGTCAGTTTTCATAGTAGAATAGACTTATTTGATTTTTCATGAAATACTTGAAAATATCAAAATACTCGACACTAGTAAATGCACAAACAGTGTCGTCAAAACCAAAGAAGAAGACAGAGATCAACGAATGATCTTCGTTCAAAATACAAGATTTATTTTGCAATTTCTTTGATATTTAACGCTTGACAAAAATATTGAGGATAAGTAACGAATAAAGGCGTGCCGGCGTAAGAATAGTATACTCCCACCCTCTCTACCCGTGGTTGCCGTAAGAGTCGGCTAAGGGGTGTAATCCGGAAGATGGGCAGCAGCGTCTTCCTTGAACAATCATACCTAATTGCGCTCGCCAACCCGCCTGCCAAGCGTGGCGAGTATTGGCAAAACCCCCCAGGAGGAGGCCTAAAAGTAAATGAAACTCACCCGACGGAGTTTGCACGATGACCGACATCCGTTTCCTGGCCGAAGTGAAGTCGATAACATTGAGCACGGTGTAGACCTCTTTGACGCCTCCCGCTTCGATTTCCACCGAGGCTGGCGTTCGCGTCGTGAACACGTAACCAAAATGGGCCGCGCCCATCACTAGCGCGCGCTCGTCTGCGACAGAAAAAGATACGTGAAGTTGTGAGTATGCGCGTGTGTGTGAGTATGCGCGTGTGTGAGAGTGTGTGTGTGTGTGTGTGTGTGTGTGTGTGTGTGTGTGTGTGTGAGTGTGTGAAAGAGGAGATCTGACAATAGGTTTTCGACGAAAACGCGGTAGAATCTTTCTAGTACTCGGCTGGCTACCATCCTCAAGTGGAAAATATGCCGTCAAGCGTTTAACAGTGTGTTCTTAAGAGAGCCAGTTCCATTTCAGGCTGGGTGTACCGGCCTTATTCAACTACACCGTCCCTTTACAACGAGTGAGATGTAGTCAAGCTACATCTAGCCTGTCAAAAAAAATTACATTGCCACATCGTATTATTTTCCGAAACATATGCATGAACATAATGATGTTTTATTAATAAAGAGCCAAATAACGTGCATGAAAAAATATATGCGGAAAAGTGATTGTGGCGACCTTCTTATCTACAGTGACGGGTTTCAAACCAGTCTACGTATAGCTTGCATATAGTTTAACTTGTGTAAGTTGTTTGTATTTTTTTTTTCATTGAGTCGTTCTTTCTTAGACAAAAAAACTTTATTTATATGATGCAAATGCAATGTTATTTTTATTATGGTCCTTCGAGCCAATTTTATACGCAATGAATGAATTAGGTCCCTAAGTTACTTACCCGGCGAAGCAGCGTGATATTTGATCTTCCCGTCCTTCATCTCAGGTATAACTGTATGGCAGATAGCCAGCATAGTGAGAAACTCCTTTATAACCGGCGCAGTCGGGTGATCACGGACTAGATTCTGGTAGAGATGCGTGTTTTCTAATCTCTCATCGTGTTTTGGACAGTTGTATATTACCTGAGGAAGAGAACATTTCTAAGCACTGACAATTTATAAACACATAATTTTCAATTACTAAATGGTATAAGGTAAATTTTGATACGATTATTTATCACTACCGTTTGGTAAATTTCTTCCAGAAGGATTACTTTTGTAAAAGTAATGAGACGATTGAGATACTCTCCTGATGGTAAGACTTAACGCCCGTCCTTGATGGCCATTGCAGCGGTACACAGAATCTTATGATAACAAAACAAAGTTGTATTGTATGTATGTTGACTTATACCACCATATTGGGGAAACCCTGTGACGATAGTGTGAAATATAAATAAATCCATAATAAGATAAATAAATCCAGGTCTCAGTCCACGCTCACCTCAGCTATACTGCACTTGTGGAATTCCATGATATTGCATGTGAGCGTGCCGGTCTTATCGCTGAAAACATATTTCACCATCCCCAGTTCTTCGTTCAGGTTCGAAGTGCGCGCCTGCGCCGGCGTGTCGGTGGCGGCGTGGTACATTTCGCTGTCCATCGCTATGAACTTTGCCTGTAAACAAATATAGGGAGTTTTGGCGGGAACCATTGTATTTTTTCCAAAACTACTGTTTTTTCGAGTGTTTATGTATAAAAATAGTGAGGTTTTATTAATAAATTGCCGAATTACAAGCATGAGTGTGGGAAAGTGATATAATATGGTGAATTATACTTTTGCCGTGGTGGTGCCGGCGTAAGAATTGTACCCCACCTTCTCTACCCGTGGTTGCCGTAAGAGTCGGCTAAGGGATGTAATACGGAAGATGGGCAGCAGCGTCTTCCTTGAACAATCACACCTCACTGCGCTCGCCAACCCGCCTGCCAAGCGTGACGAGTCTCGGCAAAACCCCCCCAGGAGGAGGCCTATGTCCAGCAGTGGACATCTTATGGCTGATGATAGTGGTAGATACTTTTGTGTTGCTCCAAAACTCGAAAAGTCGCCACTACTTTACTAAGGCATGACTGGATTTGACTGGCACGGATTGGACTTGAACAAGACTGGACTTTGACTATAAACATAAAGATGCTGAAAAATGAAGACTGTATACAAAATAACAATAAAAAAACATTGAAACTGGTAGAATGCACAGAGCTAATCCAAGATGAGAAAAAAAACAAGTACAATTTTGTATACATCACTTATTACTATGTTTATTCTATATCGAAGTAAATAAACGAAATTAATTTCATGGTACTGTCAGTCATGACCTACGGAGCCGAAGCATGGAGACTCATAGTTGGATCAATTTACAGGATCAAAGTCGCTCAGTGTGCTATGGAAAGAGCTATACTTGGCAAGTCTCTACGAGATGTATCTGGAACTAAGTAATTCACCAGAGAACTAAAGTCACAGACATAACTCATTGTCAGCGTATTAGCAAGCTGAAGTGGGGCGAGAAATATCTGTCGCCTTTGAGGTAAACGTATTCTAGAGTGGAGAACGCGTGTTGGCAAACGTAGCGTAGGACGCCCTAAGACTCGGCGGAGTGACGATATACGTAAGGCAGCGGGCAGTTACTGAAAGCAAAAAGCGGAGGTTCGAACTAGGCGGCGTGCATTAGGAGAGGCCTATGTCAAGCAGTGGACTAAAGTGGGATGATGATGATGAATTTCATGATAATTTGTGTGCAAATAAGTCCCGGAGCTAAACTTTTTTAGGTAACTTCGTTAGGTGTTTGGCAGCAGATTTTCAACTTGAGGGTGGTTGCTCGCCAGCCTAGTACTAGAAAGTATCCTACCACCATGCTATGGTTTCCTCGTGATGTTATCCACCGGCAGCTCAAGCTCATTGTTGGGGTTTGAACCCATGCCGTTTGGCTTATTATCAGGCCGCGCTAACCACTGAGCTAGCATCGTTACTAAACTACATAATTATGTGTACTACAGTATGGCATCGTCATAGGATACAAAAAATATGTGTATGTATGGATGTGTGGTGTGTGTGTATGTGTGGTGTGTGTGTGTGTGTGTTTGTGTGTGTGTGTGTGTGTTAGTGTGTGTGTACGTTTCAATAGCTAAAAATTCATCGCTTACAGCTATTTAATTTATTGATACTCACCTGAAAAAATCTCACAATCTCAGCGGTCACTTGCAACGATATAGGTATAAGGTTGTTGTACAATATCAAAAACGTCAAAAAGTTGAATCCGAAATTTGTGTTCTGTGCATCTGTAACAAAAAAAAAAGCATAAATTCAAACACGATAAGAAACGATGACAGTTAAATATTGATCACAAATTCAGATATAATTTGATATAAAAACGATACACATTTACATTGATGTCAAATTACATTTAATTTTGTGATCATATAAAATATAAGTATTTGAATAGTATTAATCTTAAATAAGTAGAACCTGGATGACCGAGCTTTGCTCGGCTGAAAACACGGATAAAACGACGTTTTCTAAAAGTGACACCTAGCTAGATCGATTTATCGCCCCCGAAACCCCATGCATACTAAATTTCATGAAAATCATTGGAGCCGTTTCCGAGATTCAGATTATATATATACATATATACAAGAATTGCTCGTTTAAAGGTATTAGATAAAAACGATACAAATTTACATTTACGTCATCCAAAATTTCCAAAAATCTAAATGTGTTAAGTTTTTATGTCAAATTACATTTGAATCGATATTTAATTTGTATCATTGGTGTTATCAATAAAATATAAGTATATTGTATAGTATTAATCTTAAATAAGTATTTGTATAACTTACCAGTGAGTCCAATGTACCAGTCGCTGTGAATGCGCGCGCGCATCCATAGCTCATTGAACGTGGCACTGAGAAGCGACAGCACGAGCAGAATCACGAATAACATCAGTATGTGGGTGTTGGTCTGACGGTCGATCGACGATCGCTTTAACGGTGCTGCGGACAAACCATCTATGTACTACAGATAATAAAAAATTAAATATCGTAGGACATTTCACACAGCGCCATCTGACCCCAAACTAAACTATGGAAGTCAGATAACAGACAGCATACAATTCTTTTTGCTATTGTAAATACATACTACTACTGCTTTATACCACAAAACGTTTGTCCTGGATGGGAATAAAACCCACACCGTACATAATAAAAGCAGACATACTACCATTGATCCAACAGGGGTTGTCAATACTAGTGCAGATATATCATGTTATACAAATACCGGTACAACGGTAAATCGATTTTTCTGGTTATTTTCTGTAAGCGGTCTAGATGGCGCCACTCTCTCTGTTTGATTCCATATATTTTAGCTTTAACCGCAGCGTTATATCAATAGATGGCGCTTCTTTCTATACATAGTAATGAATCCGCGTCACAATTTTTACTCGGTGATAGGTAGGTTTTTTTTTTTTTATAACTAATAGGCTTGCCTTTGACCGCCATCTCACCTGATGTTAAGCGAAGATGCGGCCTACGGTGGAGCACGCTCGCCTAGAAGAAACCGATTCACTCGCGACTTGAAGGCACCCAGATTGTAATATGTTGTTAATAAACTGAGTAGTGATTACCTTTGGTGGAATTCTTCATGAGCTTGGTCTCGTGCCCCGTGTAGATGACGACGGCGTGAACCCAGGCCGTGTTTCGCAGCATGGCGCCGCGCAGCAGCATCTGGTCCAATCCCAGCGGGATTGATCTGCAAAAGATTTTTGTTAATTAATGACTAACATCGTAAAAATCACGGTTTCAACCTGTATACATTTTTCAAGAAGTTTCGGCAGTCTGTTTGGGAGATGTCTGAATTCCAATCTAAAGGAGGTCCTGAGTTCGAATCCCACGGCACGCACCTCTGCATTTTGTGGCAGCTTTCAGCGTCGGAATTGACGGCAACCGCCGACGGCCTCGCACCTGTGGGGGCTTAGCAAAACAGATTTTTGAGACCTCACAAAAGACTTCTCGCCGACGACGTCTACTTTCTATCCAGCGCTAAAACAAATTATTTATAACAGAAATAATGTTTGTGATTTTTTTTTTCATTGTCTGTCTTTTATGTGCGTATTGTTGCTGACTCTACCAACTCACTTGGAATTGGCTTCTTTGAGCATGCCGTTGAACTCGTAGAGATGTCTGTTAGGAGGTTCACACTGCACGGTGGCTTGGAAGTCTAGAAACGTGGAGACAGACTCGAGACGGGCCGTATCCACGCTCGCTTGGCGGATCTTCAGGTTGGTCTCGCCGTCGAGGTTCGATGTCTCGATGAATGAGATGCCTTGGGGCTCGCTATGCAAGGAAAACACATCTTTAATCTATTTGGTAGAATTTGGTGCCGTGCTGGTGCCGGCGTAAGAATTGTCCCACCCTCTCTACCCGAGGTTGCCGTAAGAGTCGGCTAAGTGATGTAATCCAGAAGATCCGCGTCTTCCTTGAACAATCACACCTAACTGCGCTCGCCAACCCACCTGCCAAGCGAGGCGAGTATTTGCGATACCTCCCCCCGGGAGGAGGCCTTTGTCCAGCAGTGGACGTCCCATGGCTGATGTTGATAGTTTGGATAACATGCCTTCTGGCGAGGGTTTTAATACCAATAATGAGTTTAAGCTGCCGGTTAAAAAGAATCTTCGAAATAAGATATAAGAATACCATATCATTAGCTTGCGAAGTCATGTCAGCAGATACAGGTCATGGCTAGAAATATCTACAATCGTCTCCCGGATGACATAATAATAGGATACGCATGCAGGCATTAAAAAATTCGAACCAAAAAACAAGCCATTTTTAGTAGACGTATTTCTACGAAGAGTATAGTAACTCTTAATAAAATCTTAAACATATGTGTAAGTTATATCTTGACATCGAGTAAAGAATTAATTCATAATGTAATTTTTTTCTTTTATTTTTATTTTTTAAATACTTTCATGCTTTGAAAGTGAACATAGAATGACTAAGTACCTAGACATGAAGACCACAAATTTGTTTACCTATTAAACAAGAAATAAATGAGTTAAGAATTATATATTGTAGCCATGATAGTTCAATGGTTAGCGCCATAAAGGAAACCATAGTGTCACGATATGGTTTCCTTCACCGGCTCTAGCTGTAGCTCATTGTTTGAATCCACTTGGGCATGCGAACTGACCGCGCTAACCACTGAACTACCACCAGGTAGGGCACATTCTAGTACTTGGTTGACTAGCTACCCTCAAGCTGAAAATCTGGCGCCAAGCACCTGCGGTGTGTACCAACAGCCTCACTTGAGAGCCAGTTCTATTCCAGGCAGGTGTGTTTACCATCTTTGACTACACCGTCACCTAAACATCAGATAAGGTGTGGTCAAACACATAACCTAAAAACAGTAAAAAAAGCTTGTTTAAAATCACTGTTGGATTGCCAAGTCATTTAACTTCAAGCTGCTGCTTCAAAATGATGACTATTTTTTTCATATACTAGTTGACTATGGTTTTAATAATCCTCGAAAATGAATATTCTAGAGCCAGTTTGACAGTCCGTCCCCTGTCTCTGCATGTTAGTGTGAAGTTCACCTGGAAGCCAGTAGCACGAGGTCTGCCGGAAAGAACTGGTTGTCCAGCACCTTGCACACGTCGCCAACCTGCAGCTTCCTCCATTGTACCGGAACCCAGCCTTCGTCGCGGAGCACCAGCACCTTATTCCTGTTCGTCTCATCATCTGCTCGGTGTCTTTTCTGGAATAAAAGAAAAGATAGATTAACAATTTGGCAAGGAAAAGATAATTTGTACGGATTTATGTGTTGCTAAAAATAAACGCAATAAATATGGGAAAAAACGTGGGTATTCTTTTTTTTATGGTTGAAAAGCTGTGTTTGACCAGAGCTCACTTGATGTTGAGTTACGATGTGGTCGAAGTTGGTGAAGTACACTTATCCTGGAATGGAACTGGCTCTCAAGCGAGGCTGCCGGAACACACCGTTAGGTGCTTGGCGGCAGATTTTTAACTTGAGGTTGGTAGCTAGCCAACCGAGTACTAGAAAATACCCTACCATCACGCTATGGTTTCCTCGCGACGCGCGACGTTAGAACAAATGAGCTAATAGAGTCCAACAAATACTTACAAAGTCTTCCACGATTTCCTTAAGAGCGCTGACGCTGAGGATCAATATGAGCGGCGTGAGCGTGGTCCATCGCCCAGTCGGGGACACGTCCGGGATCTGCTGCAGCAAGGCGATCAGCAGGAAGAAGCAGTTCGAGTACCGCCGGAACTGCTCGAACAGGAACAGCGGTATGAACGATGGAACACTGCAACAAAGTAACGAAATGTTATAGCGACAGCTCAGTGGTTAGCGCAGTGGGTTCACACGCCAAAGGGCGTGGGTTCAAACTACAACAATGAGCTTGAGTGGCCGGTGAAGGAAAACTTCGTGAGGAACCATAGCGTGGTGATAGGGTACTCTCTCTCTAGGTACTTGGCTGGCTAACTACCTTAAAGTTGAAAATCTGCCGCCAAGCATCAAAAGGCGTGTTCTGGCAGCCGCACTTGAGAGTCAATTCTTTTCCAGATTAGGTGAAGGTTACCATCTTCAACCACACCGTCACTTAATATCAGGTGAGATGTAAGAAAACATTTAATCCGTCAACAGTACAAAAAATACAGATATATTTTCTACTGGTTTTGTATTTGACAAAATAATGGGTTTGCGTTACTCATTAAAAAGATTTAAAATGAGATTTACATCAGAAATATCGTGACAGATGGTATGCAACACTATTAATACCTACCTGGTAGAATGGTAGACCAGGTACCATTGTAATATATTATTGTACGAGAAACAAGTAGTATAAAAACACTAACCGATACACAAGACAATGTCGAAGACAATGAATCATTACATGCATCAATGGTTACAACCTTACGTTGAACGATAGATCTTACGTCTAGAAATAAGAAGACAAAGTAGGCAAACGGTAGCACGGGACGTAGCCTCCAAGGAAAACTCGTACAAGTCATATTTAACTTTCAGTAGATCGAGCCCCTAGGAATATGCATGAATTTACGGAAAAAAATTACTTACACCGATTATTTTTTTAAATAGTAGATTGGCTTGCGTTTAACCGCTATATCACCTGATGTTAAGTGATGATGCGGTCTAAGATATAGCATGTTTGTCTAGAAGATACCTATCCTCTCTAGACTTGAAGACATCTAGATTGTATCCATCGGAGAACAACTATTCCGGCAGCGCATTTTACTATCTAGTGGTCCGCACAATGAACGTGGAATTAAACCATTTCATTCGCGTTTTTGGAACATAAACTATGCAACGATGTCGCTTTTTTGAACGATCAGGCATCAAAAACTTTGAGTAAAACTGAGGGTAGAAATAACTTCTCTCTGAGAAAAAAAGCATGATTGCCCACTATATTTTTTTTTATTTACAGCCAGTGGCACTCTTGATTATTTAAGGATTATTACGATACAGCATACATCCAAATCTGTTCAGGCATTTAACAGTTATGGTGGAATTAAGAAACTTACATACATAGGTACATAGATAAACTCCAATAAAAAACACCGCAAAATAAAGTATGTATTTCGTGTGGGACACATTAACTAAGAGGTACGAAACTACAAATAGCCTTGAGACTCGCATGCTTTACACTCATTACTATAAGAAGTCATGGAGCCTCGAATGAATGAGTACTCATCATTTGCATGACCCATTCCGTAAGATGGCTGGTCCCGTCAGCTATTAGTCCACGTCACATGCCTTTTAGTGAACGGTGAAATACAAGAGACTAGATAATATAAACGGTCAAAAATAGCTGATCCCAGCCAGTGTTTTGGAGTAAAAAATGTTAAGAGGAATAAAACAGCTGATCCATTTGTATGTTAAGTATGAATCCCCCAATCAAGCGCAAATTAAGGATGACCAAAAATTTTTGGTAATTAACCATAATTTTGATTCTTTAGAAGCCCGTGAACCTACGAGTAAGGACAAGACATTAAAAGTATAATTAGTTTTTCTTTTACTAAAAATATTTTGTTTTATCACAGAAAATATGTTATCCTTTCAATAAAGGTTACATGAAATGTCAATCCCATATTATAATGATAACAGCTCTAATTATTTATTCAGGTATTACCATTTCTTATCCACAGCTGTTATAGGTTTAAATTGAAAAAGAAAAAAACTTTGCATTTATTATTTCAATCATTAAAAGGTAACTTACTTAACGTTACCTTTTAATCTTTAAAAGGTAACCAATAAGCAAGCTTCAGCAACTTACGATGAGATTTTCAATTTACCGAGGTAACAGTTGCTGTCGGACGTACTTTGGCTGACGTGATTTTAGCCCTGTTACTTTCTTTGTCTTTTTAATAGTGATTCCGTTTCTGTTAAATTAATTCTATGCTTTATTTTGCTTGTTCGTTTCTTGAAATATTCTAGCAGAAGCGACATGTTGCGACAGACAGATGATACATAAATATATACAAATGTGTATAGTATAGATTTTTTTATATAAATTATATGTATATATTCTATTATTTTAACTAACTGACAATTTACATAATTTCATTTTGTGTTGACTAATTTAAATTTATTTGTAATTTTTATTTCATTTTTTGACATCATCTTGATTGATTGTATTATAGGTACCTATCAACATTAATGTAATAGTATTTTGGCGAATTTGGCTCATGTTACATGAAATAAATTATTTTATTTTATTTATATTATATACAAAAATGGCGGACCAGGTGTTAGTTAACTGAAAGATGGCACAGCATTTGTCTAATGTCTACCTGATATCTGTTTTCTTGAGCGCCGCACGCACACATTGGTGTGGCCTCACTACGGCCTATGTGTGCGTGTAACCTATTGTTACACTTTTCTCTGTACATTTTTTACTCGGTAGCAATGATGTACAAAAACCTGCATTATTCACGTTTATGACAACACCAGATTACGGCGCGGGCACGCGGCCAAGCGTCAGATTCGAGTCGCGAGTAAACAATACTCGTACTAACAATATGTCGAGCGCAGTCGCCGCTACACCGTTATGTCAAGGTGATATGGTTCAAAAACCTCCCGTTTGTGATGTACCATGGCACAGAATAGATACAAGTTTCTATTTGAACATAGTAAGTGCGACTATGTAGGCCTACTCTGACTATTCTACGATTGATTCGAATCAAACTTTCCACTGTTGCTGTAGCTGGAAGCCTAAAGCGTCGTACATATGCTAGTTTCAACAGTACGAATACCGTGAAATCAACACGTTGACGATTGGTGAATGGGCCTCCCAGTTAAGAAGCGTACTGTGAAGAGCGTATGACGTGTCGTGAACAAACTATTCCAACAGATGTGTGATTCTGTAGGATACGGGACGAAACGACCTTCCCAATTTCCGTTTTAGGAGGTAACAATGTCATCACGACCAGAATAGAATCATTCACGGTTTTATGCTAAATACAGAGTAGTCATCGTTCAGGTCGTTTAGTTAGCAACCTGAGCATCTATGTGTATAAAAACATTATACTTATTGACCAAGCGAAGCGAAGGCCTCAAAGTCTGATGGAACAAGTCAGCATTAACGACGATATTTTAATAATAAACAATGTTCATTAAATTGTAAATGAAAATAGTTCACTTCAATATTTGTAATTTGAAGTCTGAATATCGTGACCATCACGAACAATTAGTACATTTTAATGATAAAGGAAGATAAACATTGTACATCATCAGCGCCCAAATCAGTGTTGCCATCCCATAATTAGTAAGTTAGTTTATTATGGAAGAGATCGCTTTTAACGATAAGGTCGCCAGTTGTTACACCTGTTAATTAAGTTTATTTCTTCTGTAGTGTATTATTTTTGGTGTGTACAATGAAGAGTTAAACAATCAATAAATCAATAAGAGAAAATTGTATATTAGCTCTAAAAAACCTGTAGACAAGTGAGAAACCTACCAATTTTCGCTTTAATGAGGTTGTTAAAGAAAAAAAAACAAACGAAATTGGGCAAAAAAATAAACTGTAGATAACGGGTAAAACTAAGACGATCAAAAACTGTAGATCTAAGCTAAAAGTCAGTTCGCCAACCCTAGGGTTGGATACACTAACCCAAATCGACAAATGGTGTCATTAAATGTAAATGTAAAGAGTAATGTTAACTCTGAGACTTTGATGCAAGCAGTTTAAAGGCAATATGTAAGTACCGAGAGGATTTACCTATGTGTAACGAAGCAATTATTGATGTTTTTCAACCATGACAACACTTTGCTCTGCTGCACTTGCTTACAACAATATTGGTCACAGTACTGATAAAGACTTGCGTTCAAGGATTTTACCTCCAACATGTGACTCAAATCTCAAAGAAACAAAATACATAATAATAATTTATAATAATAAAGCCTTTTATTCGAACAACAGAAATACAATTATTTCTTACACTACTGCACTGTTATATATATCTAAATATATATAACTCAAAGGTGACTGACTGACTGACTGACTGACTGACTGACATAGTGATCTATCAACGCACAGCCCAAACCACTGGACGGATCGGGCTGAAATTTGGCATGCAGGTAGATGTTATGACGTAGGCATCCGCTAAAGGATTTTGATTAATTTTACCCCCAAGGGGATAAAATAGGGGATGAAACTTTGTCAATTTTAAACCGATCGGGCTGAGACTTTGCATGCATAAAGCTACTATGACGTAGGCATCTAGCGCGGGTGAAACCGCGGGGCACAGCTAGTATATTATATGTATTTTACACAATTAAAATTATTCGCGAATTTGGTGCTTCTTTACTTTCCGTAAGTCCGTTTGCCAGTTGGCAAAGGCCTCCTTCGACCTACTCCATTCTGATCTCTCTCTGGCTACACTACTCCATGTTGTGCCTGCAACCTCCCTAATATCATCGTCCCATCTTTTTTGTTGTTTTCTTTTTACCTTCCCTTGGGTACCAATATTCAATAATCATTTAGAACAGGGGTCGGCAACCTTTTGATAGGCAGGGGCCACAAGGTGGCAAAATAAAGAAAAGGCGGGCAGTTGTAATAATAACCCTAGAAACTTAATATGCGTATAATTAGTCATATCCCAAAGAATAGAAAGAAAAAAACAAAAATGCTTTTAAAAATTGTTAAAATATAGACAATATAATCCTTATACTTATAATTAAAATATTTTCTATCTAGAATCTATAATATTTTAGATATTTATGACTAATTTACGAAACAATCAGGGGCCGCAAGTAGGACTTCCGTGGGCCGCATGTAGCCCGCGGGCCGCGTGTTGCCGACCGCTGATTTAGAATAATACAATTAATAATACCTAATGAGATTAACGTGTATAAATAATTCTCATAGTATATGTAAATACGGGTTACCCATGGCAGACAAACGAGTGCAAAATACTTGCCAAGGGCGAAATCTGCACTGTGATCACAATTTTATATGGAAACTGACGTGGTTTTGGCACATTTTTATTTTTGTTTGGAGTTTCTGATATAATTAAACGTGAATAATCTCGCATAAGTAAAACAAAAATGTGACTACAATTGTTTATTCACAAACAGAACATTAATTATTTAGCTCTCTATTTCGTATAGCTGTGATATATTTAAGAGAGGTATGACCAGTAACTTTCTTTTTCCAATCTTAGTGAATTTAATTCAGATGCTAGTCTAGCAGGACTTGCACGTCTTACATACTCGGCTACTTTGAACTACGCTAAACCTGAAAAACTACGCTAACTCCTCCCCTTCCGCAACCTGTGAGATTTTAGTACTCAAAGAGTATGAATTCCGTTGAAGCATATAAAACAACTATCACACTATTATTACAAAGGCGAAAGTTTGTGACTGCGTGTGCTTGTTACTTCTTTACGTTCAAACGGCTGGAGCAATTTTGATGAAATTTGGTATGGAGGTAGCCGACACCTTGGATTAACAAATAGGCTATAATAGTTTATTCCGAAAAAATGTAGTGTTCACGTGGGAGCAGCGGGTAACACCGCGGGGCACAGCTAGTGTATAATGACTGAAGCTAGAATGCGTGCTTACACCTTTTTTTTAGTATAGCAGGCTAGACGTTTGACCACAGCTCACGTGATGTTAAGTGACGGTATAGTCGAAGATGTTAAACACATCTAGCCTGAAATGGAACTGTCTCTTAAGTGAGGAACACATTGTTAAGTGCTTGGCGACAGATTTTCAACTTGACTATATTACTATAGTTTGGCTATATAAGTTAGTGGACACCGAAGTTTCCAGAGCTGGTGGTAAGCGCCATGGTGGAACACTTCACAATTTTTTGTGGGTAGACCATTAAAAAAGAAATTTGACCTGCAGGTGGGATTTATTAAGGATTTTCCCGAAACAAACGAAGCACATCTATAATGAGTAGCAGCGCTTGTCCTTGCAGCGTTTGCCCTCGTAAGTGGCATGGCGTGGCAACTTCTGCGTGTTCAGCCCGTTTTCCCATAAAAATGCCCTTACCTGTACTTAGCCGTTGATATACTATTCGAGACGAACTTCTGTGGCTGTGGGCGATTGACGAAGATAATTCTGTTCTGCAGGTCGCCCGGCGCGCCATCCGTCACGCCAGACGTCGTCGCCTCGTCCTCATCTGACGGACAAATAGATTGAATAGTTAATATAAAAGAATATAATGCTTAACGCTCGTACTAAATTGTATGACCCTTTTGTAACTGAGGTCGCCCCCAAAGTTGACGAAAAACACATATACCTAATTCACATTACATTGCTATTTTTAAAACTTAATAGAGTTACATCATCTCTCGTCTGTTCTTAATCATTAACATGTTTTCCATTCTTGATTGCCAGGAAGATATCGCTTTAGCGATATTAATAATAAATATTGGAGGACATTTTCACACAGCGCCATCTAGCCCCAAACTAAGAAAAGTTTGTACTATGGGAACCAGACAGCTAACAGAATACTTAAACCCTTTTTTTTTGTAAATACATACTTATAATACATACAAAACACCCAGACACAAAACAAACGTCTATGTTAGTCACACAAATGTTATTTCTGAGTGGGAATCGAACTCATGCCCTTCAGCTCTTGAAGCAGAACTTTACCAAATAAGCTAACAGGGCAGTTAACTTGTGGCACTAGCTCATAAAATTATTTTGTTTTCTGTACATTTTTTTCTATTTTCAGTGTGCATAATAAAGAGTTTCTAACTATCTATCTACACTGCTATTACGACTTTTCATTTTGAAGTGGCAGTGGGCTGGTCATATAATAAAATCTAGAACTGTAGGAGTAGTGTGTTCTAGGCTAGCAGCTACGAATCGCCAAACTCAGCGTAGGACGTCCTGAGACCCAAAAGAGCCACATCTAATTCCACCATTCTACTATCGGACAGCCAGAAGCTCCAAGAAGCGACACCGCTTCATGGTTGATATCCCAAAAACTCGAACTAAGCTGTTCGAATCCACCTTCATTGTACGAACCGCTAAACAATGGAATTTGCTGCCCGAATGGGTGTTCTCTGATAGATACAATCTGGGTGCGTTTAAGTCGCGAGTGAATCGGTTTCTTCTAGGCGAGGGTCCACCTCCACCGTAAACCGCATCTTCGCTTAATATCAGGCGAGTTGGCGGTCAAACGCAAGACTATTTGTAATTTAAAAAAAAAGAGTTACAAACATGTAGGCAGTAATTGAAAGTAAAGCTAAACATCGGGCCTAGTAGTTTTTATTATTTAACCCTTACGCCCACCTACGGACTTTACCATCTAACACATACATATATGCGTCCTTCCTAATGATGACAAATTAGTTATGAAGTGAATAAATCATTAAGGCAGTCATCATGAGTACCTACTCATAAGTTATTGTGTCGAATGTTTGTGTGCTTACACTCGAGGCAAACGTAAAAAATAAAAATAGGCAAATATCTTAGGACATTTCAAACAGCGCCATCTAGCCCCAAATTTTAGTAAAGCTTGTACTAAGGGAACCAGATAACTGATATATACCTACTTATATACTTTGTTTTTGTAAATACATACTTATAATCCATACAGTACACCCAGACACAGAGCAAACATTTATGTTTGTCTTGAGTGGGAATTGAACCCACGCCCTACAGCTCTTGAAGTAGCTAAAATACCAACTGAGCTACAGGGCAGTCAATAATTTTCCTTTTTTTCAGTATTAAGCACAATTTTCTATCTAAGTAGTATGTAAATAGGTATATAATGTTTATTTCATTTAGGTAGGTACTGTCTCAAAAAAATCAATAAGAATATTAGGTACATTTAAAGAAAATATTTTATAGGATTTGTGTTTTTTGTATTTCAAACAAGTCGGATAGATAGATATTTTTTTTTATTTTTTATTTATTTATTAGGCTTCACATTAACAACTACAATACATAAAACACCAACTAATTAAATTTAAGAAAACTAAATGTGTTGCTTATCTAAGGAAGCACAACATGCACATATTAAATTCAGGATAATCAATTAAATTAACATTCAAAACAACAATTAATATAACAAAATTAAATTAAAAATAAATTAAATTCAAAATTAAAAACTTATAACATTCAAAATTAAAATTTAAACAATAAATCTATAACCAAAATAAAATGCATAGCTAACACCATAATCAAAATTAGAATAATACTCAAAATTAAAAATAAAAATAACATTATTACAAATTAAAATATTAAAAATCAATCAACTTAATTACTCATCTTGTTACCAGCACCGGCCAAGATTCCCCCTAATGTCCTCGACGACCTTTTATTTATTATCCTATTATTAACGCAGCGAGCTACCCTTTCATTAGCTTTCGATGCCATTGAATATCAAATTACAGGTATGGTTTCGTAGAAAATACCTTCAAAGTAATTGTAGGTAACATCATAGCTTATTTGCGAAAGAAAAATAGTAGACAGGACTCTTTAAACCCTTACTAAATTTTACTGATCTTGGATGAATAAGCGTAGGGTTTTTAGCAAGTCTTATATATAATATGCTTACTGGGCTTACTATTTTGACAAGCTTTGACAATGGTCAAAGCTTGTCAAACATACAAAAGTCGATACTTGTCGAAGTGGTATACATATAGTCGATTTATGTCATCCTTTCTAGTTTTTGCGCTTAGTTTGTAACTCAGCCGCCGTCATGCGAAATAGTGGCGTCAATTCTAATACATATGGTATCCTTTTTACAAGCTTTTATTTAACTTGCAACGTATGTAATGTACGGATTGTACGGGTCAAGTCTTGCAAGTTAAATTTGACCCACTTCCCGATGTCCGATTGGACTCAAATTCGGTGTAATTATGTATCTTCGGATGATATGGTACCATGGAGCTGGTCTGATGATGGAGACGTAAGAGAGCCATAGGAATTTCTGAGCTAAACAAGATAAACCCATCGAGTTTGGGCTCGATTGATTCGTCTTGAACACTTTATACACACATAGACGATATCCAGGGTCTGATGATGAAGCTAGAAGGTGGCCACGGCATCTGTGATAAAACAACATAACCCCACCGAATTTGGGCTTGATTGATTCGTCTTGAGGACCAATATCTAAAATAGGTACTTATCTTCTTATATACCTAGTAAAAATAAATTAAAATTAAAAAAATAATTTTAAATCCAAGCTGTTATGAGGGACAAGGAACTAATAATTCAAAAATAAATTCTAATAGTTTTTCCGCTACATGAATCGTACGAATCACAACGTCGACGTGTCACTGTCATATTTTAGCTCCACTAAGCACGACACTGTATAGGTAATAAGTTTGGTAATTAACTGAGCTACCACAACATACTCACAGAAGCTACTGGAAGCGCCTTAGTTAATACTATAACTTCGGGTAAGTATACCCATTTAATTATATTTTGTCATTATTTAGTTGAAATTATTGTAAACGTAGGGTACGCGCACATACTGATATTAATAAATATATCTACTCCATTTTATCGTTCACCAGCTAGGTACGATACGTATATCACTAAACGTTAGGCTGTATTTTTTTATGTCAATGAAATAATGAGACGACAGAGACACTCTCATGATGATAAGAGAGAGCCTGACCATTACCCATATGTATATCAAATTTAGTAAAAATTATCTAAAAAGTTTTTGTATCCAGCATGTTGTCTATACCTAATAAAGGTCACAGTGATCAATTGTCTTCCGCTTAGAACGGTCGTTTGCTAACGCTCTCGCGCTAGTTAGTACGTACTCGCGTAAAGCGCTGACGCTGCAGCCTACTCCGCCGCGTCGAGCCGCTCACGGTCACCGCGATGACCCAGATATCGATATATGGACATTTGTGTAGTGTAAGTGGAAACAAATATTAAGGCGCAGTTGTTTAAGTATTTGTTTCATTATGGATACACCAACTACAGTTAAAATTAAAACACAAACAGAAAATTTATTATACAATCGGCTTATAGAAGAAAAAGAAGCACGTGACCAACTAGAAAGCTTAGTACATGAGCTAAAAGGTCAAATAGGACACCTTAAAGAACAACTAAAGAACGTTCAGGAGCAAAACAGTGCTCTAAACAACCAACGTCTTCAAACCCAGGCGGCCTCCACAACAGTCCAGTATGAGACAGACGAGGAGGAGCTTGCGAAAGAAACCGAGTGGGTTCGTCAAAAAAGCAGGAAGAAAAGGAAACTTAATGTATCACTGACCCCACCACAACAGCTAGAATCTGACTCTAGCGAATACGCCAAAGAAAACCCAAAAGTGAAGAAAGTACCGCTACCTCCACCTATAGTTATTGAAAATGTCAAAAACTACCAAGAGTTCTACGATCTTCTTTTGACAAAGCTAGAGAAAGACGCGTTTATCGCAAAGATGATGAACGGCGAAACTGTTAAAATTAACACAAACAATGAGGACTCGTATAGAGTTGCTACCAAGCTGTTCTTAGATAATAGCTATCTTTGGCACTCGTACGAGAACAAACAAGATAGGCCGATTAGAGTAATGGCTAAAAACCTGCATTCTACGTGCTTGCCAGAAAAAATTGTAGAAGACCTGACTTCCAAAGGCTATAAAATACAAGAAGCTGTAAATAAATTGAGCTGGAAAAGTAAGCAACCTCTCAACATGTTCATGCTTTCTTTCGCAAAAGACGAAGATATTAACAATATATATAAAATTAAATCTGTATTAGGTTGTAAAGTGGACATTCAACCACTAAAAGTGACTAAATTAATTCCTCAATGCAAGAGGTGTCAAGCATATGGGCACACCCAGAAGTATTGTTCTAAAGAACCAAGATGTGTAAAGTGCACCGGTAAACATCTAACCAGAGACTGCAAAAAGCCAGCAGAAGCAAAGCCAAAGTGTGTTCACTGTGGTGAACCCCACCCAGCTAGTTATAGAGGCTGTGTTGTAGCTAAAGAACTTCAAAGTTTAAAATATAAAACGTTGAAGAAAAATGTTTCGTCCACAGCTGGCAATACAGTTCCAGCTATAAATAAAGTTAAAAAACCAATTGGCAATAGCAATGTTATAAAAAATTTCTTTTGCACAAATAACAAAAGGAGTAAAACCAGCCCCACAGTTACAACAATCCAAGCACGTGAGCTCAAATACCGATGAGAAGATCAACAAAATTCTTAATCTGTTGACCTCATTCGACGATCGATTAAAAAAACTTGAAAGCAGCACTAATGCAACTGCTTCTAAGCAAAAATCATGACTTACTCGCTAAAAGTTATGGCATGGAATGCAAATGGACTTCTGCAGCATCAAAATGAACTACAGGCAGTCTTAAATACAAAAAATATTGACGTGTGCCTTATATCTGAGACACATTTTACAAAAGAATCCTACATAAAAATCAAAGGCTATAAAGCTTACCATGCGCTACATCCCGACAACACTGCTAGAGGAGGTAGTGCTGTGATTATTAAAGAAAATATCTATCATCATGAAGAATACAAGCATGAAGAACAGGACATACAAGCTGTGGCTGTAAGTGTAAAAACTAAGCGCCAACCGGTTACTGTTTCATCCATATACTGTCCACCGAGACACTCAATAAAAGAAGATAAGTATAAGAGATTTTTGAAAAATCTTGGTAACAGATTTATACTTGGGGGTGATTTTAATGCTAAAAACACCTTTTGGGGATCTAGATTAACTACAACTAAAGGAAGGGAACTACTCAGTGCCATTAGAGAATTGAAATGTAATGTCACATCAACAGGAAAGCCTACATATTGGCCCACTGATCACAACAAAATACCTGACTTAATAGATTTTTATATATATAAAAACATATCACCCAACTTTCTTCACATTGAGGAATGTTTTGATATGAGTTCAGATCACTCACCTATATTATTGACTTTGAGTGAAACTATTGTACAAAGAGAGAGCAACCTCACCCTTGTTAACAAAAATACTGATTGGGAGAGCTTTAAGCTAGATTTGGACTCCGCTATAGACCTTAAAGTTCCACTTAAGAATTCACAGCAACTAGATCAAGATGTTATTAAATTTATCACGAATATCCAACAATGTGCGTGGAATAATACACCACAACTCAAAAGAAAAACCACAGGAAACTACTATCCAAAAGATATAAGAGAACTCATAGCTAAAAAAAGGAAGCAGAGAAAAAAATGGCAACAAACCAGATGCCCACAAGATAAACAAAGGCTAAACCTTCTCACGAAAAGGTTAAGGAGGACAATTCGGGCCTTTCTTGAAGAAACTATGAATACCTACCTTAGTGAACTAACAAGCGATCGCACAACAGACTACTCTTTATGGAAAACCACAAAAAGCTTAAAGAAACCTGTTATGCAGATCCCTCCGATCAAAAAATCGGACGGACTTTGGGCTATAAATAGCAAACAAAAAGCGGATAGATTTGCGGAACATTTAGAAATAATCTTTCAACCGATTGAAGACACTGAAGAATCTAATACGTTGTTAGAGACATCTCAAGATGAGCTAGAAATAAGACTAGTTACACCAAGAGAAGTTTACAAAGAGATCAAACGTCTTAACCAAAAGAAATGTCCTGGATACGATCTAATTACTGGTGAAGTCCTACGAAATCTTCCACGGAAAGCCATAGTAAAACTTACCACTCTCATCAATGCTTCATTTAGACTTAAATACGTACCTGATGCTTGGAAAGTCGCCGAAGTTATAATGCTGCCAAAACCTGGAAAACCACCTCATGTAACAACTTCTTACAGACCAATATCGCTATTGCCAATTGTCTCCAAACTCTTTGAAAAGCTATTTCTGAGTCGATTAAAGCCCATTATAGAGGAGAGAAAGCTAATCCCAGATTATCAATTTGGTTTTAGACAAAAACACTCAACTATAGATCAAGTTCACAGAATAACTAGCCTAATAGAAAAAGCATTGGAAGAAAGGAAAGTCTGCACTACAGTCTTCTTGGATGTAGCACAGGCATTTGATAAAGTTTGGCATAAAGGCCTTATACACAAAATAAGAAATATGCTCCCAAATCAGTTTGCTGATATATTAGAATCTTACCTTACACAAAGAATGTTCAGGGTAAGGCAAGACGACTCATACTCAGAGCTTAAGCCAATCAAAGCTGGCGTGCCACAGGGAAGTGTTTTAGGTCCGGTCCTGTATTTACTTTACACTTGTGATATCCCAGATCTAGAAAATAACACCATTGCTACTTTTGCCGATGACACAGCTATTATGGCCACGGGAGTCACTCAAGAGAAAGCAGTGGAAAAGGTTCAAACAGCCATTAACACCATATTTGATTGGACAAGGAAATGGCGAATAAAACTGAATGAGTCAAAATCCATTCACGTAGACTTTACAAACAAAAGATCGAATTACCATCCGGTGTATATTAATAACAATCCAATACCATACGAAAATACAGCCAAATATTTAGGTATGACACTAGACGCAAAGCTTCGCTGGAAGGCTCATGTCAAAAAGAAACGCGACGAGTTAGAGCTTCGCTACAAGAAGATGTACTGGTTACTTGGAAAACATTCTTCGTTATCAGTGCACAACAAACTACTTTTGTACAAACAAGTCCTCATGCCAATATGGACTTATGGTATTCAGCTATGGGGCTGTACCAAACAGAGCAATACACAGATGATACAAAGATTTCAGAACAAAGTACTTAGGGGCATAGTAAACGCACCTTGGTACATAAGAAACGACGACCTTCATCGGGACCTCAAAGTGGACATGGTCGCAACCATCATTAAAAAATACGCTGAAGCTCATGAAAATAGACTTCATCAACATGTAAACGTCGAGGCTATCCAGCTCCTCGACAACACGGACATAGTGAGAAGACTAAAAAGGACAAAACCTTTTGAGTTAGTGTATTAAGTTAGTTAGTGTCAGTGCAGTGAGTACTACATATTATAGAACACATGAACAAAGTGTCTTCCCCTTAATAGAGACAGTAAGAAAAGTGTTGATGGACACATTCTTAGATTTACTCAACTTAGCAATTTAAGTTATAATAATATTACTTATTAGTCTCAACTTGGCTAGATTGTAATAACAATGAGGTATCTAAAAATAAAAACAGATACATCATTAAAAGAAAAAAAAAAAAAAAAAAAAAAAAATCTACGCGCAGCGACTTCAGTGGCAACCCAGGAATTTGTAATTGAATGGACTTGTCACCTGTATGAAAATAAATTTAGCAGACTCGAAGTCAATTTATCATCGATGACATCATGGAGCCGTCCAAACATTACTCATAACAAATAGGAAAACTTGATTTAATAAATATCTCGCACTGCTTACATCAACTTTATATAAATTGTTAATGAATATGAGGTACTCATGTACTATTATCTATTCTGCGACCTTAATACTTGAATATTTTGTTTAATTTAAATGATTTAAGTAGATAATTGATTTAGGTAGATACAGCGGATCCTGGGACGGATCAGGTGCCTAAATGAACATCCCTACAGCCCTGTTGGCTCATTGGTAGCATACCTGCTTTAAGAGCTGTAAGGGGTGCGTTCGATTCCCACCCAAAACAAACATTTTGTTGTATAAACAAATGTTTATTCCGTATCTAGGTATTTTGTATATATTTACAAAAAAAAAGTATTTAAGTATTCTATCAGTTATTTGACTTCTATAGCACAAGCTTCACTTAGTTTGGGGTCAGATGGCGCTGTGTGTAAATGTCCTATTGCTATCCTTATAAACCAGGATTACTCTACGCATTTAAACAAAGATTTCGAAACTACCTACATCTTCACTTTCTTTCTCAGTCATCTTGAATATAGGTGATGAACATTTTGCTTTCTCCAAAAGCTTCACTATCATCATCTTCCACAGCATTTCATTATCTCAAGGCTGATTATAAGCTTCTCTTTAGAAATATCACCTGTATCGTCTAATGTAGTCCAAGATCAAACTCGCGAACAAAAGCTTGCTATAATTTTAAAATCCATAATATTGGAATTGTCTCCTTACACTGCACCGTAAAATCACTGAAAGTAAAGTTGTATCGGGGTCAAGGATTCTGCACGTCCCTGTTCCACTTAGGCAAATAACGGATTTGTCTGTTTGTAATCTCGCCTCTCGACACTTTCATAAATGATTAAAGGAAAACTCACGCTTTCAACTGAAACTCCGGCTTTTCTTTTAACTCCGGGCACAGAGGCAGTTGAATCTTTTGTCTCTTTGGCTGTCACCAAACCCAACGGCCTGTTTTTAATGTTGTTTATTGTTAAAGGCTTTCTGCATAGAGAAATCTTCATAGAACTAGGTAAAGTAAAAATCTGTAGTTCTTAGTGATTCACTATTAAATTGATATAGGTATAGATTTACTAATTGAAACGAACCTTAATGGATCAATGTTGTTAATGACTTCTATGTAACAACTCCCTAAACATATTAAACAAGAATAAACTTACCAAATCCTTAACCAGAAAATAACTCTAGGGGGCTAATGCTCTATGTTGTGTTAACTTGTGCTAATGTTCAGCATGAAAGCTTGGTGCCTACATGATCGGCGAATATAATTAAATTAATGAAGATTATTACTGACAGCAGTAAGACAAGCAGAAAAGAAAGGCATAAAAAAAAGCAGTAAGGTGTGCTTTACCATCTTCGACCACACCGTCACTTAACATCAGGTGAGTTGTGGTCAAACACCAAGCCAAATCAAATCAAAAATCAAAAATCAAATCAAAATCAGTTTATTTGTAAGAATATTGTCTTAAATTACAGGTCTTATTGTTAAAATTATAAGTATCAAATATTCTACCTTAGTAGGTGTACAAATATTTTAGATAAACAATTATTTAAGCGTGTCATTTAAAAAGTCATTAATATCATAATAACACTTGTCCATAAGAAATTTAAATAATTTACATTTAAAGCTATTGGTGTTTAATTCTTTAAAATAATCTGGCAATTTGTTATATACAGTGATGGCCATACAGTATACATTTCCACTATACACATTTGTTCTCCGACCTGGGACAAGCAACTTATGTTTATGTCGTTTCTGTCTGTCCCTTCCAGGAACGTCACAATTCAGTGGGAATAGATTACAATGTCGTCGAACAAACAGACAAACCTCATATATGTAAAGGGAAGGCAAGGGCAAAATGTTCCATTTCGTAAATAAAGGTTTACATGACGCAAGGAATGGTGCGCCACATAATGCTCTGATGCACCTTTTCTGTGCTTTAAAAGCTTCATGTCGATCCACTGAGTTACCCCATATAATTAAACCATAACGTAACAAAGACGAGACATAACCATGGTAGGCACTAAGTGCTGCTTGTGTTGTGGCTACACGATGCATTCGGCTCAATACATACACGTAACGGTCCAATTTAGAGCATAACTTCTTTATATGATCTTTCCAATTGCAATGCTTGTCAATAATTAGACCTAAGAATGTTGTCGATTGTATCTGTTCCAAAGCATTACCGTCATGGAAGATATTCAGTTGCAATGGGATGCTATTATATGTCTGGAAATGTATCAGCTTAGTTTTACTAATATTAATGCATAAGTCGTTGTGTTTGAGCCAAGTAATAACAGAATTCAGAGCATCACTAATGTCATATTCTAATTTATTTATGTTCTTTTTGCTACCTTCTATGAGCAGAGTGGTGTCATCTGCATATAAAACACATTTGTGCTGAGTCATATCGGGAAGGTCATTAACGTAACAAATAAAAGCTAATGGGCCGAAAATACTTCCCTGTGGCACACCTCGATTGTTTGCTTCATACGAGGATCTATGCACTATTTTATCTTGACCTGAAAAAGCTGGTACTTCAACACATTGTGTACGACCACTTAGATAGCTCTCTATCCATTCTAATGCTTTTCCTCTAATGCCATACTTTTCTAGTTTAAAAAGTAACAACTTGTGATTAACGCAATCAAATGCTTTTGACATGTCGAGAAAAATGGAGACAATGGGAATTTTTTTATCTAAGCAGTTAGTAATTATTTTTACTAGAGAAAAACAGGCTAGTGTTGTTGACATATTTTTCCTAAACCCGAATTGTTCCGGTTTCAATATGTCATGTTTTATAAGAAAACTAGTAATTTTAGTAAACATGACCTTTTCAAATATTTTAGACATAACAGGGATTAATGTTATGGGACGGTAGTTGTTCATGTTATCTTTTGCATCCTTTTTATGTAAAGGTTTCACTATGGACTGTTTTAAACGGTCTGGAAATAGACCTTGTGTAAGAGATAAGTTTATAATGTAGCTCAAAGGACCGACTAGGATTTTTGAACAGACTTTTATCAGTTTTGTGGTTAGATTGTCGTAACCAGTCGCATTAGTATTTTTTAAGGACATAATAATCTTATGAATGTCATATTCGTCTACGGGGGTCAGATAAATTGTATTAGGATTTTTAGAAATATCATACGGGTAATTATTTTTGTCAGCACCTAAGGTATTGTCATTAAAATTAGTCACATTAATAAAAAAATTGTTAAATAATTGAGCTATATCTTCAGGATTATTGTACTTTTTATTGTTCGCATGTATAGATTCAATATTTGTCGATTGACCATGATTGCTCCCGTTACCTTTAATTATTTTCCACGCAGCTTTACAGCGATTTTTAGCATTTATAATAAATTTAGCATTATTAATTTTTTGGGCAGTAGATATACACTTTTTGTAAATAATGTTATAACGACTATACGCTTTCTTGGCTTGGCGTTTATTAGAACCTAAAAGATGATACTGTAGATAGAGTCGGCGCTTAATAATGGATGATCTTCGCAAACCTTTTGTAATCCACCTGTTTTTAATAGGTTTGTTTATAACTTTAATTCTGATGACTGGAAAACATAAGTTATAGAAAAGGGTCAAAATTTCATGAAATTTATTAAAGGCTTCGTTTAATTCGTCTGTTTTATATATATCAGAAAAAGTCAGAGACGATAAACTAGTTATAAATTTTTGAATGTTGTCATTACTATAATCTCTTCTTTTATCAAACCAAAAAGGGCGTTGCAATTGTGATGATCTAGATTGAACTAATTCGATGTTAAATGTCAATGTTTGACCAGTTTCGTGGTCTGATAAAGCTAGAATGCGTATATTGGCAGAAACGTTCTCCAAATTACTTGCTATCAAATCTAGGCAAGATTTTTTCCGTGTAGGCTTAGTTATATGATTTGTTATGTTATGGTTTCTTAATATGGAGAGTAAAGCCCTTGAATTGTTAGTATCGACAAGCATATTAATATTCCAATCACCACATAATATAACATTTTTGTTGCCATTCTTTAATAATTTTGAAAGTAGTTGAGCTAATTTGTCAAAAAAAATAGTAATATTAGACCTCTTAGGAATTCTATAAATACAAATTATATACAGTCTCAAAACAGGAACTTCAGTTGCACAATATTCAAAATCATATAATATTGGATCTATAATATGTATTTGTTTGCATTCAAATTGTTTTTTTGCTAAAATACAAGTTCCACCACGTTTTTCATTAGGCCTAGAAAATGAAGATATAAGTTTGTAGTTTCTTAAGTCAATATTAGGCTCGGTGCCTTTTTTTACATTTGTTTCTGTGAAGCATATAAAATCCACATCAGTATTATTACGAGCTAATTCTTCAAGGGCTATTTCTATCCTATCCTGCTTATTTACTAATCCAGCTATATTCTGATTTAGTAATGTAAAACTTTTTTTAGGAGCGAAAAAATGTACATTTTTTTTCGATGTTGCGGACAATTTTTTTATTCGATATCGAAGTTGAACTTGAAAAGTAATAGGGAATTGTTCCTTTTTTTGGAGTTACGGACTTACTTTGCGCCTTCGTAGAGATTTTTTGGTGATTTTGAAAATAAAAAGGAATTGTTCCCTTCCTCAAACCTGTAGCCTTATTTGGTAGTACACTACCAAAGCTGGTAGTTTTACTGGTACATTTGATAGCTTTGTCTTGCACAGGTATCATTTGACTACAATTTTCTATTATCCGTTTCTTACAGTTGATATTATCAATTTCAATATTTATTTTATGGCAAACAAATTCTCTTGTAACAGTATTCTTAGTAATAAGTTCATTTAGGTTAACATAATTACAACATTTATAGTTTTTTGCTAGGAGATGGATATTTTGATTTAGCCAAGTAACATTGAGATGTGGATTAAATAGGACACTCAGTAGAACAACTTTAAAATTTCTCAATTTGTATAGAATACTGCAGATGCTAGAATAAACTAAAAAAGGATTTTTGTCATTTGCCCCTAAGCCCAATACGATCACATCGTCTTTACTTAAAGTCTCAATTATGTTTTCTACACTAGTCAAGATGTGTGCTGTAGTTGCATTAGGCTTTGTTATAGCGGATACATTGTAGATATCATTCCATTAAAAACTTGACCGTGTCTGGAAGCTTTTATATATAGAGAGAGCATATCCGTTTCCGTCGTTCGTATATTTAACCAGATTTAACCAGTATTTTAGTTCCTTTTATGTCCGGGTGGCGCCACTAGCGATTCTTTATTTCTTGAAATATAGAACGCCACTTTTGAGTCATTGGCGTTGAGTTTTCCGTCGTGGCAACAAGTCCGTAGCAGCAACGCTACCCCTGTTGCAAAAACCATAAATTAAAAATAAATTTTAAAATCAAGTGAAGAAATACTTGGGTAATAAAAAAGACGCAGTAAGTACCTACCTCCTTTTTTACCCTTACAAGTGATTATAAACGGTTTTACCGTTCGATTTATTATAAAGTCTACGAGTATAATTTAACATAAATTTACTTTTAGATGGATAAGGAAACTTTGATTTCCGAGCATGAGGCCGGCCCTAGTGGTGTGGCTCGCAAACGCGCACGGAAACGAAGTAGCTCGACTAGCAGCACAAGCAGCAGCAACTCTTCGGACCAGACGTCTTCTACGCAACGTGGTCGGAAGTCCCGTGGTCGCAAACACAAAAAACGTAAGCGTGCAGCGCGTTGCGACCCACGGCTTGAAAAGCTAATTCAGGAAATGGGTGAGATCAAACAGTTTCTTAATAATAGGGGAAAATATGACTCGTGCGAAGACACCGTGTCATTGTACCCAAATGACGAGTTATGTGAAGATCTCGACGTTGATCGGGAAGTCTATAATGATAACTTTGCTTTCGAAATAGAAACAAAATTAAAGGAACCATCTGTTCCTAAAACCCCTGACGAATGCCTAGAAATGTTACAAGTCGTTCAGCGTCTGGGTAATACCTCGTGGTCGGACATAAGATATGCCGATACACAAAAGCTTTACAATCATACACCAGGCTTCACAGATCTGGAAATAAACGAAGAGGTAAAAATGTATGATGCCTTACGGGATCACGCTAAATCGGACAAATCTTACGCGGCTTTAACTTTTTGTATTCTAAAACAAAAAATGGCATTACAAGACGGTATCCGCAAGCTTTTGCTTTGGGCACGTGGTAATAACGTTAATGCGGACAATCTAGGTAGTAAAGTAGACGAACTATTTCTAAAAAGTGACTTTTTTAAAATTTCTTCTGATCTCTTGCAAATAGTGTGCGGTCATAGGGCCGAAAGTATCGAGGCACGTCGAGATAATATTATAAAACACGTTCGCGACCCTTTAATAAAAGCATCACTGAATAGAATACCACCTTCAGTAACGCATATTTTTGATGATAAATCTTTTACATCTGTGCTAGAAAAATCAGGCGGCGTCCGAAAAACCTTTTTTCCCCTAAAAACGGGTAGAACGTCCAACAAAATCAGACAGCCCACACAAAGTGCTGCAGTCCCGTCTAGAGGAACTCAGTATTCGGGTACAGTCAATAAATTCATGATACCCGCACACCAAGGTAATAATAATCCACTCTCGAGGGGTGACGATTATATTGTTGCAAATTACCCTCCTCAACAAACTCATTTCAACCAATATAATGAGAGAGGGTCAATTCATAACAGAGGCTCGAGGTCTCGCCGTGGAACTAACCGAGGCCGTGGAAACTTTCGAGGGGTTCCCAGAGGTGGCCGTGGTAACGTCAATAGACAATGACTCGAAAAAGTTTCGAGCAGGTCAATTAGCGCTCTATTACCGGAGCTGGCAAAAGCTGGGGGCACCAGATATAATTTTAAAAATGATTCGAGGGTATCGCATTCCATTTTTTCAAAAACCCCCACTAGTTTTTCCAAATTTAACAAAATGCCCACATCAGACTCCGGTCTCGAAAGAAATGACGGTAATTGTACAAAAAATGAAAGCGCAGGGCATTTTAGAAATAGCCCCACACACACCAAGTTTCATCTCCCCTCTATTTGTAGTGCCCAAACCAGACGGAACTGCCCGTCCTATTTTCAACCTCAAAGCACTCAACAAATACATACTGCCGAAACCATTTCATTTGATAAATATGCACAAAATACCAGACTTTCTTCAACCAGAAGACTGGATGTGCAAAATAGATTTATCCCAAGCATACTGTCATTTAAAAACAGCGGAATCTCAGAAATGTTTCCTACGCCTGATATACAACCGAGAACTGCTACAAATGACATGCCTACCGTTCGGTCTAAGTACAGCCCCGAGAACGTTCTCAATTATCACGAACTGGGTGGCACAAAAATTACGAGATCTATGGCAAATAAGAATTGTCGTATATCTAGACGATTTTTTGATAGTACATCAAAATATCGGGGTCCTGAACGATCACGTCAGACTCACGGTAAAAACATTAGAAATGCTAGGATGGCAGATAAATTTTGCAAAATCTGTTCTAATCCCTCAGAAAAGCATAAAATATTTAGGAATAATTTGGAATCCGTGGCTAAATCTAAAAAGGTTGCCGGTCGAAAAAATAGACACCATAAAAAGAAAAGTAAGTCAGGTGATAAAACTAAAAAGAGTGACAGTGAAAGATTTACAAAGAATAATAGGGCTTCTGAATTTCGCAAGTTTCGTTGTGCCACGAGGTCGCCTCTATCACCGACAAACTCTAATATTTTTGAACGAATTGCAGAAACTACCTTCGAAAACTTTCCCACTGACAGAAAGTGTATATTGCGAAATGAATTGGTGGTATCAGAACTGTCATCTGAAAACACCGCTGCACTATCCACCTCCAGTGCATTTCATAGCAAGCGATGCCTCAGATCTGGCATGGGGGGCTCAAATAGACGACCAGGCCTGTTGGGGCAGTTGGTCGCCAGCGGAACAACCTTTACACTGCAACCAGAAAGAGCTGCTGGCCATACTACACGCTATCCAGTACAGTGCTCGCTCACTTCAAGGCAGTTCGATCCTAATACAATGCGACAACAAAACTGCAGTCGCCCAGCTACGGAAGGAAGGAGGTACGAAATCACTAGCTCTTATGAATATTACTTTCCAAATCCTTACCTTACTAGATCAATATCAGACACACTTCAGCATACACCATATTCCCGGCAAATACAACAATCACGCCGATCATTTGTCGCGTCACCGTATGCCTCCAGAGTGGCACCTGCTGCCGACTTGTGTGGAAATGGTGTTTGCAAAGTGGGGAACACCGGTGATAGATCTGTTTGCCTCAAAAACAGCCCATGTAGTACAAAACTATGTGTCCCGAGATCTGAAAGACCATCTAGCGCTATTTCACGATGCATTCAGTATTTCATGGAACTACCTACTTGCATGGGTATTCCCACCACCATTTCTTGTACCCAAAGTACTATCCCATCTGAATCAATCGACAGGGACCTATCTATTGATTGTACCCCGTTGGGAGAAAGTATTCTGGCGAGCAGATTTGAAAGCTCGCGCACTCGCTCCCCCGTTCACTCTGAACAATTTACAAACCCGACTGATCGACACATCAACAGGTCTCCCACCACCACAAGCCCAAAACCTGATTCTAGAAGTGTGGAAATGTGGGGGTGGACCAAGGCGGTAAGAACATGGAATACTGAACAGGTGTCCCTATTAAAAGGTTCTTGGCGTACATCTACTTTAAAAACATACAAAACAGCCTGGGATAGATGGAATTTATGGTGTACAAGTAAACATGTTGATTTATATAACCCTTCTGGTTCTGAACTAGCTCAGTTTTTATCAGATTTATATTTAGTTCATAAATTATCATACAATACCATATTATTACATAAATCAGTGGTATCTACTCTGTGTAATACTGAGACATCAAGTCAATTAAGTTCACATGTTCTTGTCAAACACATTCTAAAATCTATAGCTTTAAAAAACCCAAGGAGTGATAAACCTCCTATCTGGGACATAGATAAACTGAGCTCCTTTTTAGCCAATTACACAGTAGACACGGATAACTTATTTCAAACAACACGCCACACAGCTATTCTGTTACTACTGTGTTCTGGTAGGCGTATCCATGACCTTACCTTGCTGAAAGTGGACCCTAACCATTACAGGAAAGTAAATAATACTGTAATGTTCGTGCCAGAGTTTGGCTCCAAGACTGATACTGATGGATATAAGCAGTCTTGTTGGAAATTTCTTCCCAATTCCAATAATAAAAATCTAAATCCAGTATATTGGATAGATAGGACTATAGTTCTACTAAATGAAAGACGCAGTGCCTCAGCATCATATAATCTGTTCATTACAGTGAGAGGTGTCTCTAAGCCTGCCTCACGTACAGTGATAGCGGGTTGGATCAAAACAATCTTCAAAGAAGCTGGTATTGTCGGTCCTCCTGGCAGTGTGCGGTCTGCAGTCGCCTCTAAGAGTTGGCTGAGAAATGTCCCCGTAGATGACATTTTGGAGCGAGGCAACTGGCGTTCTGCCAATACTTTTCAAAAATATTACAAGCGTGAAGTAATGGAAACATCAACATCTGAAACCATTTTAGATTTTTTCCAGCCAACTTAATATGATTGTATTAATTATTATATTTAGTAATTAAGATACTCAAGTAAATATGATGTAGGATGGATACAAGAATAGATTAAATGTGATACAATATATAACTGTAAATTGTTAATGTATAATGATAGTAATTGCCTTGAACAAATAATTTCTAAATTATGTGTAAATAGTATGAACATTTTAAAGACACTAATGGGAAAAAATTTGATTATATCTGAAACCTTCAGCCTCCGTTGGTTCAAGACTGATAGTATCTTATGTTGAAGGATAAATAAATACAACAGTTTATAAAATATAAGTAATGATAATTATATACAGTATGTGATAAAATCTAACATATTTATAATTACTAATGATTATGGATAACAAATCTTTATAACATAATAAATAATGAATCAAACCAGTTCAAAGGAATTTTAATGTATGCATTACCTGAAATAGATGTTACAAGTAAAGCATAAAGTATATGTAATTATACCTACCTTACCTTATTACAATATGTATGCGATAAATTTTATTATAATAGGCTCATACAGGCAAAGTTGGTGCTGAAATAGTTGTACACATAAGGTAGTAGGTAAAGTAGTATATAAGCTCACATTGGCGTTATTTAGGTCTTCAAAGCCCTACTAGAGGTGGCGCCACCAGGCGAAAACAAACAGGCTCTCTATATATAAAAGCTTCCAGACACGGTCAAGTTTTTAATAGCAGCGTTTTACCTGAAATAAAACGCATATTAAAATACTTACCTGTCTGGAAGCTTTTACTTTCATTTCTGCCTGGTGAAAATCTAACCAATGACTCAAAAGTGGCGTTCTATATTTCAAGAAATAAAGAATCGCTAGTGGCGCCACCCGGACATAAAAGGAACTAAAATACTGGTTAAATCTGGTTAAATATACGAACGACGGAAACGGATATGCTCTCTCTATATATAAAAGCTTCCAGACAGGTAAGTATTTTAATATGCGTTTTATTTCAGGTAAAACGCTGCTATTTATTTTTTCTTCTTTGATTTATTATTTTCTCAGTATAACCAGCTAATTGTTGGTCTCCTAATAATATTACTTGGGGCTTCTTCATTAGAATAAATTGTTCCGTTGTCATGGCGTTTTCAAAACTATATCTTTGCTTCATATTATAAGCCTGTCAGCTATAAAAAAAAAAAAAAAAAAAAAGACAAAATAGTGACTTACTGCTATCATTAGTTGATATCATTGTCTGTATTCATCTGACGGAACTTGTAAACTCCTGTTAAGGGTGCACACATCAGAACAATATGAATAAAAAGAGTGTCATATTATAAGTAGGTATTTATTTAATGTGTGTACTGTTGGTGTTTCTAAATAAATAAACAAATAAATGGCTTGACGAATACTCAGCTTTGAATAAGCAGTATTGGTGATATTACCTAAGTTATACGATTGCGACGAAATAATTGTTTTTTTTTCCATGGCTATGTGTTTGACCACAGCTCACCTGATGTTAGGTGACGGTGTGGTAGATGGTAAAACACACCTAGTCTAGAATGGAACTGGCTCTCAAGTGAGGCTGCCGGAACACACTGTTAGCTAGCCAGACGATTAATAGAAAGTACCCTACTACCAACCTATAGTTTCCTTAAGATGTTTTCCTTCACCGGCAGTTTAAGCTCATTGTTGGGTTTTGAACCGACAGCGCTGACCTCTGAGCTATCATCGCTACAAAACCTTTTTTAAATAAACTAAAATCAATTAATTTTTTACTTTAAAATTGCGCAAAAGTTCTTATGAAACTTATGACCCAACTTAGTATAAGATTAAGGTTTGATTTGGTGTCAAAATTATATTCAGTTGAAGTCGTCGAAACAGAAACCCCAACTTCATACCTAAACACTTGCCGAAAAGATGCCTCAAGTCGGAACAAAAAGAAACCACAGCAATGACTCAGATTGCAGAAACTTTCTATTTAAAACATGTTTAGAGGTGGTGCGACGCTTTGTATTAAAAACTTCGGAGCGACGTATAACTGAGTATTTATACCCAAATACTTTGCAGTCTAAACAGCATGTAACACTTGCTTTTTAGACTGCAAAGTGGATATCATCATAACAGGCCCATATTGTTGTTTTATTATTGAATGAGACTTTCCTTTCTGATGTAAATACTTATTCGATTATTCAGTGCAAAAATTTGCTTGCAACTTAAGGGCAATTATCGCACGCAATTAATTGTATTTGAAATTTGTAACATGTTTTACCAGGTGATGTCCTTACTCCTGTTAAGGAGATCTACCCCCTAGTAAACATAATACCTAAATCGTCTAGAGGTACAACCGCAGTATCAGATATTCTACCGCTAAGCAGTAGTGTGTAAACATTACTGTTTTCTGGTTTGAGCGGTATTGCAGCTAGAATTTATTTATTTCTTTTTTATATCATAGGACATTCATCACACAGCGCCATCTAGGCTCAAACTAAGCAAAGCTTGTACCTACTACTACTACTCCAGTTAGCTGATAGAACACTTGTACACTTTTTTTTCTTATGACTTACTATACATACCGAATACCCAACCACAGAACAAATGGTTGTTTATCGCCACACAAATGTTTATCTGCAGCCCTTGAAGTAGATATTCTACTTAATGAGCTAGCAAGCTGTCAGAGCTATTTCCTATTTGACTAACTCTTAAATGTTTCAAAGTAATGAGCGCCAAAGGAGCGATACTTTGGACTGCACTTTGTGGCTTTTGCAGTACTGGTTACCATTGCAATAGTTATGACCAGGCGTTATCTCTTTGAAGTGAAAAATGGTTTTAGAGCACACACTTACATATTTTTATGTTTATGACGGCATGATTCTTTGTGTACCTATATACAAAACCTTAACCAATTTAAACCAATATAAACCCTAAACCAATTCTATGTTACTATACTTTTAATGGAATTGTATCATTCAAGTAATTAGTATAGAAGCTATAGCGACGACTATGACACTGTTTACAAGTACTCAGTAATTACAAAGTGATCAGGCTAAGGTGGACAGTTTTCCGAGAGGCAGATTTTAGATACCTTCACAGACTAAGTCTGAGGATATTTATTGTTTATTTAATAGTAGCCTTTTATCACGAAAGTAACGAATCATTGTAACATTTAACTTTCACAATTTAAGCATAAAATTATGTTTATCACAGGTACTTTATCGAGCACAAAATACTAATGTAGAATTAAATAAATAAAACTATTTTCTTCCATTAAGTTTTGATGATAAACATACATATGAAGGTTCATTTCATTTCATCATTGTTTTCAGTCTAATTTTAGTAACTGTTACAAATGGGGGAGGGATTCCCACCATCCAGAAATCTACTTGGTTCATGGATCAGTTACTCCAGTCTTTGTGTGAGAGATCATCTTGTCCCTAAAGTAATTTATATTTAAAAACCAATCCATGTTAGCATATCAGCTAACTAACATACCTACTACAAACCCATTTCACAGATAAAATTAATAATTTAACAAACCAAGTTCAATTTAAGGTCATTAATATGGTATAACCATAAAGCAGACCTGTGACCTTGTTAGCGTTTATAACATTACTCAATTAAAAATGGAATGAATAAAAAAATACCTATTTTTTTTTTTGCAATAAAGAGTTTATCAATCTAACAACAAGTGCGACTTATGCACTGATTCATTGCTCAATGTATTTGATTAGAACATTTATGTACAGAACTGATAAGAAAACCACGCTACCGATAGTAATAATATAATTATGACTAAAATATACCTACCAAGTGAATTGATTTCAATGCTATTTAAAATGTTTTACTGAAGTAACAGGAGAACAGAGGCCCTACACAAAGTAATATTTGATATTTGACAGCCCTGTTAGCTCATTCGGTAAAGTTCTGCTTCGAGAGCTGAAGAACATGGGTTTGATTCCCACTCAGGACTTACATTTGTGGGACTAATATGGATGTTCTGGGTTGTTCTGTATGTATTATAAGAATGTATTCACAAAAAAAAGTATTTAAGTATTCTATCAGCTGTCTGGCTCCCATAGTACAAGCTTTGCTTAGTTTGGGGTTGCAATGTAAACTCTTACCTAGCTAGATAGTCTATTTTTAGATAATCTGTGACCTAATAGAAATGGTAAGTTTTCATAGGTTTGAAAAAAGAAATTACCTACATACTTATTCTATTTAAATTTGCCATTATTTCCATTCACCATGTTAACTATATCATTTTGAAAAGAAAATCTATGTACCTTGTGTTATTAAATACACCATTATTAGTGTTAAAACTGTAATGTTAGTATACAGCAGGTTTCTAGGTCAAGTTTTTGTACCTACTTTACTTAGGTAATACTTAACCAATGTCAATATAAGAGTAGAGAGTTGCTAGCCAGACTAGTCATGTAATAGATAACATTTTTTAGATAGAAACAATAAACACAACAATTAAAAGATTAGAATTTAGTACTTTTATCTCTTGTCATCACGTTGATAAGCGTGGAGAATTTCTAAAAATTGTGTGCGGGGTGTCAGAGAACTGATGAAACAGAAGTAGCTGTATTATAATTTTCTTCTAGACAAATCTAGTGCTAAAATGCTAAACTACAAATGTACAGGAAGAAACTTGCTAGTACCTAATTGCTGGACCTTCTTAGAGACAACAATATATGTAGGTAGGTACATGTTTTCCTACTCCATCTTTTGGATAGTGCAGCTTACATACAGTACTCACACATAGATTATAGTTTAGTATGGAAAATATTATAAAAGAATATTTTTACATCAATACAGTTCTATCAAGTTCTTTGGGATGTAGTTATCTCCCATATGATAGGCTTCTCTAGAAAGAAGCCAAATTTATTCACAAACAAAATGTTTACATTCCTATCAGAACATACCACAAATTTTGCTATTAACTCTTGCTTTGACATAAACATCTAATAGCAAAGATGTGTATATCAAAGTTAATTTCATGTAATCTCTTGTGGTTGTTCTAAATTTGCCAGAAATGTATATAGGTATGTAGATATTTAGCTACACTAAATTAATTGTTGTTAATAATAAAATATGTAGATATTTATTACTGATCAAATTAAATGTAGGCTACAAATGAAACATTTTAATTTTATTGGTATTTTTATAGTATTTTGCATAATTGATAGTGCTAAATTTCAAAATGGAAAGTTATTAAACTAGAAATAGTGAGGAATGAAGTTTATGAGCTACGTTTAGCCTAAGGATTTATTGATTTTTACCTGTCTCGTTCTGCTGTAGAGTTTATAAACAAAAAAATCTACTCACGCTGATTCATCTTCAGCACCATAGCACGGTAGAGCCGGGAGAAAGGTGCCATGACGTTGTGCCGGGGAATAAGCCCCCTAACACGGTCCCTGAATCGTTCCATTTGATTTCACTGCTTCCTCATCCAACCACTAGCAAAAACCCAATCAACTATTTACACTATATTAAAACACAACATTTGACACACATTATCACCGAGTAATGACCTACAGAATATTATGAAGAGTAAACGCTTATTAAAATATTTCTATTCTATGTATCACTGTCGCAACTACACATTTTCCGTGTTTAGTTGTAACTACACTTGGTTTTCGTAGATACAAATGGTGAGATATTTATCGTGTGTTCGCTCGCATCGTAAATAAATTATTAAAAGCGTATAAAATACATGTTGACATCACAAGTAACGAATACGAGAATCAGCAAATTCAGCGATCGATTTCATTTTCTTTTTTTTCTATTTCGTTCTTCCGCCCTCAATCTCCACCGCAACCCGAACTTCGCGCGCCTGCTGAGTGCCTGCCACACGACTAGTGATGTGTATTACCCGCGACACAATGATTTCGTTTTTCGAACAAGTAGGTATTTTCGATGTAATGAAACCTTTCGCGTAATTGCTACAATATCACCTATATATTGATGATATAAAATCATCATGCATAACTGACATATTTAAAGTTATTGTAACTTATACTATTAAACGAGCAATATTTGTTTATATGAATATATAATGTGAGATATCGAAAACGGCTCTAATGATTTTGATGAAATTTGCTATACGAGGGGTGTTAGGGGCGAAAAGTTGATCTAGCTAGGTATCATCTCACGGAAAACAGGTTATTCTGAGTTATTTATTTATTATAATCCATATTATTTGTGCAATGAAAATATAATGCTATTAGCAATTATTTTTTTCTTCTTCATCACACTGTGAATTTAATAGTGTCAAGTATTTCGATATTTTCAGGTATAACAAATCAACAATCGTAGCTAAGTCTAACAAAACTACAACGTAATGGAAATAATATACAGGTTAAAATTACTATGTAACTATGATTCTTATTCTTTATTTATATTAATACCCACCCAATAGTTTTCAAATCTTGTTCGTAACGAAAACAAAATATTTATGTTAAAATTAGGCTAGGTAAAACAAAACAAGTAATTTATGCAAATATATTGATCGAAGAGTAGCTGACACTAACATAGACGCTTAGTACCCACCTAATTTATTTGGCTATAATATTTTTGAAACAAGAAATAATATTTTATCTGGTGTACTTTGCTTATTGTTTTTCCACATTGGCAAGACAAATACCTATAACGTGTTTTTTTAGCTTCTTTCATGATCTAAATAGTTTAAATCGTTATAAACACTTGTGGCAGAAAAAAAAACACGTGTATAGTTTTTTTTGGTTTTTATTATTTGTTTTGAACGTTATTTACAAAATTAATTTTCAACAGCTTAAATATTTTTTTTACTATATAGCATTATAAACAGTGAATAAAAAATCAGGATGCGTGCGTAAAATTTTTGAACACTAAAAAACCTTTCGGATTTCCATATTTCAAGTCCTCCACGTAACGAATTCTTTGATTCATAGATATTTAATTATGTAGTTGCAATATTAAACTGTATCCCCTAACTTTGCTATCATTGATTGATTGCTATGGAAGCTTTAAAAACGTATTCACATCAAAGTTAACACAAAGTCCTGTTAGCACAAAGTATATGGAAATGTTATTTTAATCGTCAAACAAGCACAAGAATTTTCGCAACACTACCGCTTCAATAATGCGGCGGCGCCACTGGCTTAGAAACGTATCTAGTCATAGCATATACGTTTAACGCGCGAAGCCAAATACAACAGACAGGAAGAAAAAAAAACGAACTTGTCAAGAAATATTAGCGCCAATTTGAAAAATCTACGTAGGTTAGCTAAATGGTAGAGTTTTGGCGGGAACGCGGGAAAGTTGTGTCGCCGCATTATACCTAAATTATTTTCCAACACTTGTGAGTTGTAACGAGTATTTATGTATACAAATAGTGATGTTTTATTTATAAGGTGCCGAATTATAATATATAATATATAATATATATAATATATAATATATAATCTTGAATACTGGAAAATAATAAAATGCTGAGAAACATGACTTTTGTTGTTTTCAAAACTCCTTTACTATGGCATTTTCAGACTTGACCTTTACTTTGTGTGACTTTGATTTATTTCACTACATTTACCGTAAAATACTTAAAAATATCAAAATACTTGACACTGGCGGCAAATGCACTAAGTGCGACTTCATGAATAAAAAGCTATGATGGAGTTTTGGCGGGAACCAAGCGGTAACTTAGAAAGATCGTGTCGCCGCATTGTGTTATTACCAAAACTTATTTCTGTTTATTTATAAAAATTGAAGAGTTTCATGAACTGATGCATTACGTGTGTTAATGTAAGAAAATGATTTCATGTGGTGTGATGAGCATGACTTTTAATGATACTTTGAACCCCGTCGAAACCTGTGGAAAAGTCATTACTACTTTCTTCGCTTACTTAGAGAAACTTTCATTGTAAGTAATGTCATTTAATTTATAATAAAATATTAAAAAATATCGAAATACCTGACAGTAATAATAATCTAGTTATGTAAACAACATGAAAAACATGATTCACTAAATTATTGGTATGTCAGCTACCTGTATATAATTCAGTTTGTCATGATTAAAATATCACTATCAGCGAAAAGATTTTCACCCAAACTAAAACTTACTCTCTTCAAGTTTCACTCTAATAGCGTTTAACTAAACCAAACTTTTCAATTGAAATTGAAAATACCATTTCACATCTTATTAATTCTTCTGAAACAGCTATCGCATTGTTTACTTTTTCATTATTAAATTCTTTCAAATGAACACTCAACCTTGTATACTTACTAAGACAGATACGATACGACAGAGACGAATACGACTCTTTAGGACAGACTTCTATATAACCTGTCATATAGTAAAATATAAATTATAAAATGTATGAATTAAAAAAGTTAATACCTAGATTATTAATAAGAGTCGAACTTGATATTGTTGTAAATCGAGTCCGTATGTACCTACCTACAAGTGTGTATCGTTTTTACAATTCGTCAGTTGATTTTTATAACTACCTCGGTGTGCGCGCACTGGATGTTCGTAAAAGAGGCGCCTACCCTCTGAGGGCAGGGGAGGGATAGGAGCTAGGCGAAAGACGGCTAGCTGTATTTATTTATCTTTTAGCTCCGGTAGCTAAGGTTGTAATCGAGAAAAGTGGATGAATATATTTGTTATTAATATTAGGCAGTTTTGTTACAATATGATTATAACGAAATGCGAATTGGATTTCCACTAAGAAGAATTTTTCGTAATGATTTTTTTAAATGTTAAATTTAATAACTTTTTCGGTAAGTATCACCCCGGGTTAAGCCCTGCATAATTGTGCACACTACACTAGAAGTGGTATCCCAGACCAATTCGTATCCGTTTAGAAGAATTAAGCAAAAAACAGACACGCGAAATGCAACTAAAATTATTATTATGAAATAATTACTTACCTATATTTCTTTGATTATGTAGTTAAGTACATAATCTAAGTTATAGGCATTTATTGATTAGTGAAGCATATGCATATGTTATAGAGAAGTTGGAAGAAAAAATTGAGAATCTAGTTTCGTGTAGCAAACTTGACGAAAGTTTTTTCGCAATTTTTCTTGGAGCAGATTAGAATCTGTCCCAGTGCGTGTACTGCCACGCGTCACGTGCGTTGTCGATCGATTCCTGCAAGGCTGGCCCACGCCTCCCGTGCAAGTACGCCCGAGACACGAGTGTATTCATTATCTCATTACCGAGCTTTGGTACCTGCTTACTCTTCATTATTAATCGATTGCGGGGCTTCTCATCCTGATATCTACATAGTCGTCGAGGGTTCGTAGCGTAGCTTCGCTACGTTTGTAAAATATAGCACAAGTTTTAGCAACGACCATCTAGTTAGGGTTCAGATGGGTGATCGTGATTGGCATTTAAATATACTTTTTGTTGCGATGTGTTTAACGCGGTCGGATCACACGCTGACATGGTGGGCTCAAATCCCAACAATAACATTGATCGGTCGGTGAAGAAAAACGTCGTAAGGTAACCATATCATGGTGGTAGGGTTCTTACTTTCTAGTAATCGGCTGGTTAGTTACCATCCTGAAGATGAAAATCTGTCGCCAAGCACCCTGCGGTGTGTTCCGGCAGCCTCGCTTGAGAGTCAGTTCTCATTACAGCCTAGATATGTTTACGATCTTCGATCACACCGTCACTAGCCTGTCACTAGGAAAAAAAAGCTAAGAGCAACCGTGACTCGGATGACATGTTCAAATATCGGTCAAGTTTGTTTGATTACGGCAACCGTCAAGGCATGTGCAGAGATCTTGAAGCAGCATAACAAACATAATGATTGCCTTCTTTGCCTACTAGCGTTTAGTCGCAAGCCTTATTTTTAGTCCATGCACCTCTCGCTGTTCCAGCGTACTGTCCTACCCACAATTAACTACACTCAAATCTATTTACGTAAGAATCTTGTTTAAGATAAACATTATTTTTCTTCCGCTCTAACCTCACATAAAATAACAAAAATAGCTCAGACGCCGGAGGTTAAAAATAGATTCGCTAACATCTACAAATAAATACTTATTCTGTGCCCTATGTAGATGAATTTTGGGAAGTAAGGTTTTTGACGGATATATTATTTTCTAAACTAGGTACCTACACAATTTTTTTTAGATATTTAGGAAGCAATCACACATTGTATTTACTACTCTCTCTTATGTACTGTAGTGTGCTTTACCGGGAGGGAGTCTGATAGAAAATGCTATAGCATTCCTCATATTATGTAGTACATTATTTAGTTTTTTACACTGTTACAATGAAGATATAAATGAATTTATGTATAACTATAGAAACTGACGTGGTTTTGACACATTTCGGCCCGTAGTGCGAAGCAAGACAAGGATGTGCGCGCGTTGTACTCCGCTTGACTCCTTGAAGAAGGCCACCGGATATGACCGAAACTATAGTCGGAGTATCCGATACAATTAAACGCGAGTAATCCCGTACAAATAAAACAAAAAATAGGTTTACTTTGTTTATTAACATTTATCCCGACCAGTGTCAGACAAAGACCAAAGAAACGAGTTTGTTAAAGTCGTCCTGAAAAAGAGTTTTAGTCAAAATATTCCTTGTTTTGAAATAGTAACGAAATATTCCGGCCACCGCCTAAAGCTGCAAGTCCTGGGAGATACCTACGGTCTGGTTTCTATGCTAATACCTACAGGTGACTAGCTCATGGTGATAAAACTATCATATGATAGTTTTCATGAATGAGCGTAGCACACGACTTGAATATCTACTATTTTCATTAGGTAAATTATTTATTGGTCAGTTCTAATATTTTTGTCAATTGTTTTTAATCCACATTACAGTTTTTTTTTATTCATATGGATTCGCGTTTGACTGCACCCTGCCTGATGGCGGTAACATGATAGTAATCAATAATTTTTCTTTCTATTACATATTATTTTGTTGGCTTCGTTGTTTCTTAAGGGATATAATCTGGATATTTTCAAGGTCAGAGTGAATAAATATCTCCGTGTCCTGCGTGTTTCTCTTCGACCACATCGTCGCTTACAGTCAGACGAGTAGATGGACCAACGGGGACTTTGGCGTGTTAAAAAATGATATAGGAGAACCTTTTCCAAGCTAGGTGTGTAGCTTTCACACCAACACTAAGCTGTTGTCTAACACCGTAGCAACTTATAGGTACTTAAGTATTACTGTAGAAGTGAAGTGTGTAGTGAAGTGCATGTAAACTAACGTGGTGACACTTTTCAGGGCCCTCCTTTGAGACACCCCATCCACGAAGCAGCAGCATTGACAGTGATGAAATGGATGACTCTACATCCCAATCACTCACCAAGCCTCCTGAACTTCCCCAGCACAGCCGTGACATATTCCATCAGACGACACTTTCCATCTAGCACCAAACAGCTCACACTACAGTGAAATAGTAATCTATAACATGAGCAACGTAGAAGAGCAGGCAAGTACCGATGTACATAAATACTAGGATTTGAACCAGCATTCTGTGCCAAGTTCCAGCGCGGACTGAGGGAAGCCCTAGAACGCAAGGTGAATGTGAACTACTGGATTTAATTGTTACGGACATAGGTGTGACGTTATGGTCAAATGTAATCCGCTTGGCTTGTTCTAGTTTAACCGTGGTTTTACCCGACTACCGAAAAGAATGGCTATAATTTCATCAGTTATGTATTTTTGTATGTACATAATTATGCCAGGATGTTCATTTATTATCTCGTATTTCCTAAACCACAAATCTTACCTTACCTTATTTTATCTTACTTGAAGTCCTCGTCTTCATGGAGCTCATGAGAGTTGTCGCGTATCTGAAAATGTCTAGTGAGCCCTGTGTGCTGGAATATTCCAGACTCCGAGAGGAAGGGCTCTAGAGCGCACCGGCGCATCTCGGCACTGTCTCTGTCTTCACGTGCGAGGTGCGCAGCGAAACAAAAACAAAATCCCATAAACACAGATTTTAAAAACAAAACAAATCCTTTAAATTACATAGATATTAATCTGTGTGTTTATAAATATAGTACGTGTGTTTGTGCGTGCGGTGTGTGTGTAAATAGGTAGGTAAGTTAAATTATTTATCTATTTACTAGTTGGTTATCGAGTTTAATCCAATTAGATAGGTGGGTACACGCAATACCATACATATTACATGCAACCAACGAAAATATCATTTAGCAAAATTTTATCATTTTTTTATAGAAGTGCCGCAGTGACCTTATCTTGTAAGTTATCTTTATGCGAAAATAAACACGTTAACCTAATACTTTTCCTGAAGCGGCTCGTAATCCGAGGGAAGTATTCCCGGAGGGATTTATAAATTCTGCAAGAATATTTTGACATCTCCGCATTAGTAACTTAAGAATGTTGATGAAACAGTAACTGAGTGTTTTCAAAGAATCAGAATCGTTAGATATATTAAAACAAATACTAAGATTACACATTAGACATTGTACAAAAAATACCTAGTATAGTTAAATTAGGTTTTGCCAGCGGCTATACGCACGTTAATGTAGAAAAATTTAGTTTTTTTTTTCTGGTTGAAAGATACATTATGTCCTTTTCTGTATATCTGACAAATGACAACATGTACCTATGCAACAATTCATGATGATCGGCAGAATAGTTACGGCGTAAAAGCGTATATATTTTTGAAATTTCCTAATGATTAGTTCATTATTTTAGGATTAATTTGGCACTTCAAATACACGCTCAAGGTCAGTGGAACATCCCTAGAAAAGGATAATAAGAAATATAGGAACTAATACCTTGCCAGAAATTAATTTTGAGTGAGGCTGTTATATTGTAATATATACCGTTAGGTGCTTGGTGAGAGAGTTTCAACTTTTGGCGTGGTTGCTAGCCAGCCGAGTACAATAAGCTGTACTCAACTACCTGCAATTGCTTCATTCCGATGTTTTTCTTCGTCTCTAGCTTATGATGCTTACTACTGGAATTAACAGGGTTTGCTAAATAGCTCAACAAAGTACTCACTGTTGTTCTTTCCATCGCGCACAGAAGTCGCGGGCACTGCCAGCCGATCTCCAGCATTCTCCACCTGGTGCAGCGGCAATTCCACCGCGTCCGTACCTCCAGGCCACGCCATCCCACATCACACTAACACCACACAGATATTACACTCGAGCCACACACTTTGAGTTTAAATTTAAAGCTTTCAAGGCGTGTACTTTTGGTCCTTCGAGCTAATTACTCGCAAGTTTTGAGTTTTGTTGTTGACGGCCTTATTTAACTACTTAGGACACATTGTTGCTTCAACTGTTTAAGTTTTCATGTCACTTCCAAGTTTAAATCCTTTGAAAACTATTTTTATATCTTGTTCTATACTATTATTTTTATTAATCGTTGTCACTGCCAAATAAATTATTTATCCCATTTGAAAGGATTAAGTCACAGTTGATATGTCTTTGAACACATAAAATTTTGCACCTTTATTAGTCTTCCTTTTCGTTTTGTGCTTTTTAGTTTTGTATGGTCATTCTCATAAAGGATATGGTATTACTGAAATCTGTTTATTTGAGATTGCAACTCAGGGTATAGGGAAGTAGTTTTTTATAAAAATTACGTAAAGTTCTCTGAAAGTCTTTTCAAATTGGGAAAGCAGTACAAATCTATTTCTACCTTTCAGTCAGTGCGAAAAAATATCGGAATATTGATTCAATGCGAAGAGTCAGATAGATAAAATAAAGTTTTCTCGACGGCAAGAAAATGTATTTTGCATTTCAAGTAAATTTAAAGTTACAGCTACAGAACTGCGGTTTATGCAAAACCAGGATTTTAGAGTAGTGCAAATTTGGAAATGCCTGTTCGTAATATAAATAGCCAAGTCTTCTAGCTACAATTGTTCCTGTTATCTACATATCTAGTAAGACACATAAGTATACACAAATAGATTAAATGATTTCATAAGAAATTGTGTAATGCAATAGTTAATTATATATCAAAACTTTTTACTTGTAATTTTACTGTTTAAAAAAAAAAGTCGACGTTTGAGACTGAAGCTATGGTAGCCAATTACTTAAGCGATTAAGACCGCCGAGGACAGAAACACGTGGAGGATAATACACCGTGTGCATTTAAGACTAGACACGACCTTCTTCAATGAAGATACCAACTAAGAATAAGACTACAGTACGCACCTCTGTCTTTTCTAAATTCGTAAATTGTCATTCAAACGGTGAAGGAAAACATCGTGCAGAAGTTGGTTACAATCTGAGAGTTCTTACTCTGGAAACCTACACTTGGCCCGCGTGATAGCCTTATTCGTCCCATAATGGAAGAGACTAACTATAAAAATAAATTTATTTAAGAACATAAAAAACACGAATGCCGACTTATAAAAGATTTAAAAAAAATATATAGCAATTGTCTCTCAAAATGATGTAAGGAATCTAACGATATCTCATACATCCAGGTCTGTTCAGGCATTTAAAAGTTATGGTGGAATAAAAAACTTACACACATACATAAATGAACATGACAGGCTAGGTGTTTGACCACAGCTCACCTGATGTTAAGTGACGGTGTGGTCGAAGATGGTAAAGCACACCTAGCCTGGAGCGGAACTGGCTCTCAAGTGAGCCTGCCGGAACACACCGCTAGATGCTTGGCGGCAGATTTTCAACTTGACGGTGGTAGCTAGCCAGCCGAGTACTAGAAAGTACGCTACCACTATGCTAATTCTACTAATTCGCACATGAAGATCTGTAGAAAACAAATAACAATCAGAATTTTTAAAAATTGTGTAGTCGGAATAGGTCCCGGTGGGCAAATCTAATAAAGTAGTTTACAATAGAATAGATAGCCAGTTAAGTATGAGATAGATAGCCTTTGCAACTCATTAACTAAATAAACACCTACAATATTATTTGATAGGAACTTCATAATATTTTTACGACAATTATCACTCACATGTCACTAAAATGAAGCCGTATTTAGTTTATCAAGTAAAACAATCTTTAGTTCGTGTTATTTGGTAAATTTAAATTTTTCGTTTGGACAGAAACCGTTTTAATGCGAGACGTTCGAATCGTAACAGCGTAACAGTTATTTGCTATCAACCGGTCTGATAGTTGATATAGAGTATATATGATATAGAGTTGATAATGATAAAGAAGCGGCGTATTTTGTTATCAATTGAAGAGTTTCCCATAGGTATTACAAGTGGAGTGGGTAATTGATAAGATTAAGCATCGTAAACTTTCTTTTCCCTATAGATATAGATGATAGATTATTTGTTAGGTGTTTAACATGACTTTACATGTACTTACTGTCTATATACGATTACTCAAAAAAAGAAGTGTAATGTTTTCAGGGTTCATATGTAACTATGTATATATGTAAGTCTCTTTATTCCACCATAACTTTTAAATACCTGAACAGATTTGGATATACATATATCGTTAGAAATCTTACATCATCCAGAGTGCCACAGGACATAAACTAAAAAAATAAAAATAAAATGGCGGCAGTACAGTTCCTTTTTGGAAAATCAATGAAATATACAATTTTTTTTTCTTTTTAGTTCAATTTTTAACTGATGTGTTTATCATTTAAAAAATATTTATACCTTGTTTTTCTAAGATATACATTTATTTAACACAGAAAAATTGACATATTTAAAACTATTTTTTAATAATCCATAGTTAATCTTTAATATCCTTATTCCGCCCTCTCACTTCCACTATATGATAAATAGAAGAACGGTACATTCTCACGCGTTCTTCGTAAACGTTCTTAGTGGTACTGTCTAAAACTCACTGCCATTCTCCTTGTGCATGGGAACTAGAATCGATTCATTTTTAAACCTAGAGTGAATAGGCATATACATATTTGTAATCTAGTTGACATGTTGCATCCTCCGCCTCACCATTATTTTCCATAATTTTTTTTCCTCTCTTTATTTTATTTTTTTACAACACATGGTTAATTTTAACAAATTCAAAAACTGTAAAAAAAGTGTAATACATAACCAAAAACCTGTTTCGCCTAATCGGCTCGATGCACACGAATTGTTGGGCACAGCACTCCGACCCATTAAAGAAATCATAATTAAACCGATCTATATGAAACTTGAGAAGGACGGACTTACTACGAATGTGGACTATGAAAAGATGGACAAAAGTTAAGACCTCCAGAAATACTAATACAAATAGAAAATCGCAATTATCGAAACAAAAGCTGAATAAAGATTAGAAAAGAAATAAAGATAATCACAAATAAAGGCTAAAAAAGCCCCTAGAAAGCATTAAAAAAAAGTGTATATTAGAAAAGTGCGAGAACAGAAATAAAGCTGTACTATCCAATCGCTTATAAAACTTCGGGGCTTGTGGGAAAATGAACCCGGAAAACCGGAAACAGCGCGTAACTCCCGAACTCTACCGCACCGCACCTACGGGCTCGCAATTGTGACGTCATACGAATCAAATCTAATAATGGGGTGACCACAATTCAAGCAGTTTGCACGCTATATCCCAGCCAAGAAACGCATAGGTGTGTCAGTGACGTCATGAACAAATAGGGCGACCATATGTTAGGAGGAACCAGTTGAAATAGTAAGCTAGAATAGCACGCATGCCACGCGTCGTATGGGTGTGTCGATCGCAGTTCAAGGCTGTCACTTGTGGCATTTTGACGGGAGGGACGCAACATCCGGCTGCGAACGGATAATATCCGGGGCGGATATTGGAATTAATGATGCTTTATAATAGGGATTTCGGCTTGCCTAAAGCAAATAATAAAATAGCCAATACATTATATACGCAGGCATATTCTGAAACCTTTGAAAAGATGTCGAGTTAGGGCGACGGTTAAATTAGATGTATAAAAAGACAAGTACCGCTCTAAAAATGTTTTGAATATTCCAATTTCCATTCCGCATCATTATTGTTTCAAAACAAAATTTGATAAAGATCAAACCAAGCATTGAATGATCACCATTGATTGACAGTTTGATTCATTCCAGCTGTATTCAAACCAACAGATGCCATTTCCCCTGTCAATTACGATGAGGTTTCAGTCGGAATGTGAATTGAATTTAAAATTAGAATTCTTGATTCAAAAATTACTAAAACTTAAATTCAAGAGTCGTCTAAGTAGTGCGGTCAGCAAAATAATGACGTTTTATATCTCATAAAACCTAAGCAAGTAAAGTTCATGGTCACCTTAAGGTTGTAAAGTGAGTGACATAACCCTAGACGCGCCCATGGTTTACGATGGTGATTAAACTAAGTAAGGCCGCGTTTTACGAAGACCAGAATAAGGGCAAGCAAACAGTGTGAATACACGAGATATTGAGGCTCGACCATTGGAAGGGGTGTTCACTGTTCACTGGACAGTAGAGATGGGATATAAGGGAGCGACGATGAGGATATTATCATGATAACAATTAATGAGACGAACAAAAAGTTCGCATACGGTAATTATACCAGTAACCTTTTACAGCAGTCTTTTACTTATGTGTGTTGTTTGTAGTTATATTACAGAAATGGAACTCTCAGGTGACGCTGCCGTAACACCGGTAGATGCTTGGCTACAGATTTTCAACTTGAGGGTGGTAGCTAGTTAGTCGAGTATTAGAAAGTATCCTACCACCACGCTATGGTTTCCTCAGCTCAAGCTCATTGTTGGGGTTTGAACCCACACTCTTTGACATGTGAACCGACCGCACCAGCCACTGGGCTAGCATCGCTAAAAAACTATTGTAAAATTTGCACAGCTAAAATATCTTTTTTTTTCCATTTCAAAGGCTGAAAAGAGAAAAAAGTCTCCCGCTGAACAATGGAATTTGCTGCCCAAGTGAGTGTTCCTGGTAGTTAAAATCTAGTGAATCGGTTTCTTCTAGGTAAGCGCGCTCTATCGTAGACCGCATCTCTACTTACCATCAGGCGAGTTGGAGGTAAAACGCAAGCCTATTTAGTAATAAAAATAATCTTCAAACGTTTTAATTTTGGAGTTTGGACAACACGTCATGTCATTTGGCATGTCAGTCCCATTTCGAAGGTTTAAAACTCAAACAACACAAATAAGAGTAAAAAAGTATGTCAATCTCGCAACGTGGCGGTCTATTAGAAAAGTTCAGGAAAACTCGAGTCCACGGTAGAAAGCTCACCGCGAAGGCACTCATTTAACTTTCATGAGAACCCTTTAGGAATTGATAAACGTTTTTTTCGGCTATGGCATTGATAGACTGTGGCCTTTTAATAATCGTTTCCATTTGCATCTATTGAATACAAAGTTTAACAAAGGCTTGTTAAAGAAAAGGGAAGGATAAATATTTATATAGTACTAGCTGCCCCCTACATTTTCACTCGCCGTTTTTCGGGATAAAAGCGACTGGCTGCGTGTCTGATACAGCGAAATTACAGTGGAGTAGGTGAAATGTTAACCTAGTTTAAAGTGGATCGTCGAGGGCCGGGATTTCAATCTCTTACTACCAGACCTTTTTGTACGTTACGTATCGCACGCGGTGACGTCATAGGCAAGGAGTCTTTAAATTTCTACAAAAAACAACCATTTATCAATTGTACTATTTATAATGATGAAAAATATTAGTTTTATATATCACACCTACTATATCGTGTGTGCTGTCAAACTTTCGCTCGAATCGATCAATGTACTGCTGAGTAATCACCAAATAAACACAGTGCACAATAGTAAAAATAGTTCCGAATGCGTCGTGCTGCGGGTGATTTCAGCGCCATTTTCATCGGCGACACATGCACTACTTAGTAATGCTTCTGTCCACTAAATTATGGTATTTCATTACATTTGGTTTTTGCAAGTGACCATCTACTAACCGAAAAGCAAGACGTTTCACGTCAAAATAGCCTATGTGTTAATCAAGAGTAAAAGATATTGCATTCTAAAAATTTCAGCCAAATTCGTGTTTTTTTTTAAAGATATACGTTACGGTATTATAAAATTCGGTATAGCTGTTATAGCGTGAAGAAATGACAAACAAACTGAACTGATAAAAAGTTGAGCTGCAGTGAAGGAGAAACATCGTAAGGAAAACATAGCATGGTGGTAGCTACACTATAGTACTTGGCTGGCTACCTATCACCCTCAAGTTGAAAATCTACCGCTAAAAACCTGACTGTGTTCCGGCAAACTAACTTTAGAGCCAGTTAGATGGTTAGGTGTGCTTACCGTCTCCGACCACAGCGTCACTTAACATCAGGTGAGCTGTGGTCAAACTCCTAGCCTCACAACCATAAAAAACACTCACAATTTGTTGCGTTTATATTATTATTAGTGGGACAAGACAAGGTCACGCGATTTCGCTTCTGTATCGATATATTACAAAAAGTAAATTTTTTTGAGATGCTATTCTTCCGTAAACCAAAAATCTTCTCAATCTGTCGCTCCGTTGCTCATTGAGAATGGAATAAGGTAACCTTATGTTCATACCAGGGTGCGAAAATAGAGATGTACCCATTATTTCAATACTTTTATACAAAGGTTTACAACTCTGTCTTTTATAGGGCGTAAACTACGTAAGTTATATTGTTCTATTACCGGGTTTATGGTCTAGGTACCTAACTTAGATTAGGACTATGTAGGATTCAAGTTAAGTACCTGAGAAAAAAAAACTTGGGGAAAAATAGCGTAGCGAGTGCATAATATAAATAATAAATGAATAAACACTGACAGTGAAAACAGCAGAATTTTTTTTTGGAAAAAATCTTTTATTATTGGCCATTTCAGTTTCGTAAGTATTTTGGAAAATATATTATGAAAAGCTAATGAATATTTCAAGTTCAAGTCATTTAATCACGTTGGCGTAATATCTTTATATCATTAATATACGTACACGTCACGTAAAGAAAAATGAGCGAAAATTAAAAAATATTTTTCAATAAAAATACTTACCTATAGGGAAATACTAAAAACAATTTACAACTATCACAACTTATTATGGAACGACTTTCTTTTCTGATAATATAAATGTAACTTGATTTAAATTAGGTAAACATTTGGCAAAAAAAATTTTTCATGAATCTTTTAAGGTTCTATGGTACCTCGCTGAAAAAGTTACAAACGTAGATCTATTTCATAATAAAAAAAGTTTCTGGAAGTCATGAAGTAAGTTCATTATCATTTAATTAACCCTGCTGTAAAAGTTACCTACGTAGATCTATTTCATATTAAGAAAAAGGTTTATGAAAGTCATGAAGCAAGTTCATTATCATTTAATTAACCCTGCTGTAAAAGTTACCTACGTAGATCTTTTTCATATTAAAAAAGGTTTGTCAAAGTCATGAAGCAAGTTCATTATCATTTAATTAACCCTGCTGTAAAAGTTACCTACGTAGATCTATTTCATATTAAGAAAAAGGTTTATGGAAGTCATGAAGCAAGTTCATTATCATTTAATTAACCCTGCTGTAAAAGGTACCTACGTAGATCTTTTTCATATTAAAAAAGGTTCGTGGAAGTCATGAAGTAAGTTCATTATCATTTAATTAACCCTGCTGTAAAAGTTACCTACGTAGATCTATTTCATATTAAGAAAAAGGTTTATGAAAGTCATGAAGCAAGTTCATTATCATTTAATTAACCCTGCTGTAAAAGTTACCTACGTAGATCTTTTTCATATTAAAAAAGGTTTGTCAAAGTCATGAAGCAAGTTCATTATCATTTAATTAACCCTGCTGTAAAAGTTACCTACGTAGATCTATTTCATATTAAGAAAAAGGTTTATGGAAGTCATGAAGCAAGTTCATTATCATTTAATTAACCCTGCTGTAAAAGGTACCTACGTAGATCTTTTTCATATTAAAAAAGGTTCGTGAAAGTCATGAAGCAAGTTCATTATCATTTAATTAACCCTGCTGTAAAAGTTACCTACGTAGATCTATTTCATATTAAGAAAAAGGTTTATGGAAGTCATGAAGCAAGTTCATTATCATTTAATTAAACCTGCTATAAAAGTTACCAAGTAGATCTATTTCATATAAAATAGGTTTGTGAAAGCCATGAAGCAAGTTCATTATCATTTAATTAAACCTGCTATAAAAGTTACCAAGTAGATCTATTTCATATAAAATAGGTTTGTGAAAGCCATGAAGCAAGTTCATTATCATTTAATTAAACCCTGCTGTAAAAGTTACAAACATGTAAACTATACACGACTAATTGTTAGAAATACTGTGAACTATTTTTCTAAAAATTAAATAAGACATATGACTTCTTTTTAAGGAAACCTATTTCTTGGTAATGATATTATGTTACCAACGTAAGCTCCTTGAGTGCTAGCAATTACAGGGTACCGCTTCCAGTGGCTCGCGTAGAGTACTCAAAAAGGCTTTGTAAACATGGCACCGGTTTAAAAAAAAAACTTTATTTAGGTCAACATATCTCATGATGATTACAAAGTAAATTTATTAGTATGTTTAAAAAGGAAAGAAAAAGTAGATTCTGTAGTCTATGAAGAAAGCAAGTGTATAAAAAATATGAGCGCAATTTTAGTAATGTAATTGGCCTGACTGCGTTAAATAATAAGAGATACGATGAAAATAGAATTTACGTTTTTTATTTAAAAAGAAAAAGTGTTTAGAATATAATAAAAATTAGTAGTAAAAAGTTGATAGTTTCAGTCAGATTGATAGAGCGTTAAATTCTGAACAAACCTGCATTAGTAAGTCAATTTCGTTGAAAGTGGCTTTTACGACCTTTCTTTCCCGAAGTACCGACAAAAAAAAAGTATCCTAGAACGTTGCATATCTTTCGTATAGGTACAATATTTTATGCCCTTGTTGCTTTCTGTTATTTATGCCACGATAATAAAAATGTAATTATTATAATATATAAAAGTAAAAAATTGCACAAATTGAAATTAAAATGTCGATTAAACAAAAAATGAATATATTTATTGTGAAGTGTTTGGTAGAAAGGCGATATCTACTAATTATACAATATGATTTCGTTTGTAAAAATTAAAACATAGGTACTATCCTAAATAACAACACATTAATATAATATTCTTTAACTATCTTACTTGCGTGTAAGTGCTAGTATGGAACCTGATGTTTTCCTTTGAGCTTTTAAACTCGAACAATAATAAACAAATAAGCCCGACCACCCTCTTCACAATATTATCCTTAGGTGGGTATACTCTCGGGTAAAACAGGCGGTTCGACCTTTCCAAAACAAAACATTGTTGATTTCCAAATTATTCTTCCCTACTAACTACTGAGGACAAAAACATGCCTATGATAAGAGCAAATAGTTTCGGACAAACTTGTTAGAATCATTCATTTGTCGTATTAACAATTAGCAAGCTGAAGTGGCATTGAATCGGATATATTTGTCTAAGAACCAATAAATCTAGAGTTGAGCGCGACTAATTTAGACACCGTAAATAGGTAAGGTGCCTTGAAACTTAATATAAATACGTAAGGTTGACAATGGCTTAAGAGGAGAATCGGCCTATGATATTTTATTTGATAATCGGCTGATTATTATGATGATTTTTTAAAATATAAAATTATCAACACGTACGAAGCGCTCTTCGATAAGTAAAAGATATATATGTTTTTAATGTAAAAGCACTAACTAACGAGACGCTCTCCTGATGCTAAGAGATAACGCCTGTCTATGTATATTGACAGGCTACAACGAAGAAAATCATCTCGAAACTACAGTACGAAGTTTTCTAGTACTAGCTACCACACTTATGTTGAAAATCTGCCGCCAAGCGCTTAATGATGTATCCCGACAGCCTCCTTTGAGATCTACATCATCTACATGTGCTTGGCGGCAGATTTTCAACTTGAAGGAGGTAGCTAGCCAGTCGATTACTATTAAAAAAATTAAAATTAAAATTCATTTATTTCAGGCCTTTTAACCCATAATGTTAAAATTACAATCATTACAAAATTCAATTCAAAATAAAATGTCAAAAATACATAAATATAAATCATGTCAGAAATAAGTATATATCAGTATCCTACCACCATGCTATCTTATCTTCACCGACAGCTCAAGCTCATTGTTGTGATTTGAACCCACGCTCTTCTGCATGTGAGCCAACCGCACTAATCGCTGAGCTATCATCGCTACATCATTTATTTACTATTAAGATCTATATCAATACCTAGTTAATATTTTAAGCAGTTTTTTTTTATGTTTGACGAGCTAGATTTTTAACTAAGCTTTTAGCTTTAGATTAACTTGTTGTGCTCGTAAACGTTATAATGTAGCCTTTTACTGATGTTCAGCGAAATAACTTGTAAAAGGGAACCCCAACAATAGCTTGATCACTTATTCATAACCCAATAATGATTCGTAAAAGAGTTATAAAATGATTATGATTATTCAACAACAAATAATGATTGCTTTTAGTTTGATTTATAAATGGCAGACCTTTTACTTATGCTGATATCCACAGAGCAACATCAACAATGAAGTCAATAGAGTTGTTATAAGTCGATTGTGATTACCACTATAGAGGTAATTTTAGACTGGTTTTATAAATGCCCTGGCACGGGTTTGCGATATGTTATTGTTTTTGCTTCGTTCGCGGCGTAGAGCGATTTTGGGCGGGGTAGGTCGGACGTGCGATCGCCGCGCCTCGCCGGCCGACACTGAAGCTGAAGCTTTCAGCTTACCACATTCAGGTGGTTTCAGCCTCCACTTTGCTTCACAATGAACACTTCCGCAATGTTTACGCAGCCGCAGAGTTGGAATGTCTGAACTTTCATAAATCGGCTTTGGAACTCTATTCGGTAAATTATTGTATTTTATTTGGTGAGCATGTTTTGTTTGTTGACAGGTTTGCATTAGTTCTGATAAAGCCCTATAGAGAAGTACTTTCAAGCAAGAAAAATTAAAACAAATAAATATTGTAGATCAATTTAAATTTTTTCCAGCCCCAAACTAAGCAAAGCTTCTATGAGGACCAGATAACTGCTACAATACTTACATACTTTTTTGTAAATACATACTTTTCATACTTATAATTGGCATCAAGATTCTAATTGTAGTATAATTTATTGTGTTATTTTGACGCTTTCATTGTATATTTTTATTTATTTACTAGCTGCTACCAGTTATTTCGTACGCGTGGAATTTAACAGAAAATGTTTGTTCAGTTCGCAGAAAAGTATATACATAATTATATTCATCGACCCTGTGAACCGATGCCTCATGTTTTTAATTTTTTTTTGACACTTATATCGTTGTTAGTCTTATTATTATAGTTTTTTATCGTTTTATTTAAAGTTTTTGTTCTATTTGTCTTTTGTTTATTTTGCTAACAAATGGACTTGCGTTCGATCGTCACCTTATTTCATGTTACTGCGAAGATGCGGTCTAAGATGCAGCACTCTTGCCTAAAAGAAATCAATTCACTAACAACCCAAATTGCATCTATAGGGGAACACATATTAGTAGCGGATGAATGCGCAAGCGTGCCCGCTACTTCGGCTCCAGGCGCTGGGACGGAACACCCCAGGGTTTTTAGTGGGTAGGCCGTCATTTTGACGGAGAGTCCCACATAACCACCTGCCACCCCCGTGGCCGGTGGTATCCACAAAGGATTTTCCCAGGGGGGAAAAAAAAAGAAGGGGTCACATATTCGGACAGCAAAGTCCAGTCCTTAACGGTTCGTATGATGAAAGTGGAATCAAACCGTTTAGTTTCAGTGAAATGAACATTTTCAAAAAATACATATCAACCTTGCCATATATACATATATATACATATATACATATATATACATATATACATACATATATGCCTAAACGAGCATACCTAGATATTTAAAATAACAAGTCAAATAGGTTAGTTAAGTACGTATTCGATTCAATGGTACATAATGATCGTGTCATTTTGTTTCAATAGCTCAATTGACTTGTAGGAATGGTAATACACATAATTTTCCTATTTCCAGTGACTACTGACATTATAAGTAAGTACGTCATAAAATATACAGCAACCTTTCTAAAAACTTCAACAACAACTTACCTTTGGGACTTTACTTGGTTAAGAGCTAAATTATCTGGGAATAATTTAGGCGTCCTTTTTATGATTGACAGGTTAGGCGATTGACCACAGCTCAGAACAGCACAGGTGGTATTCAAGTAGACGGGTTGCCTGATGGTAAGTAATCACCGTTGCCTATGGATATCTGCAATACCAGGGGCACTACAAATACGTTGCGGACCTTATAAGATTCTATTAACACGCCTTTTGGAGAACCCAATGTTGTAACTCCGCGGGAATACGCAGGAAGGAAGATAATGCCACAATTCGCAAGCGTATGGCAAAAAGGAACGCGTGAACGACACAGTGTGCGAATTCCATGAATCAATTATATGTGAATCGATCGTATCGGCTAGTGCTGTGATGGAACCGTGACGCCAACATAAGAAAGTAAACCATGACTAATGATTAGTAAATAAGATCCTAAAAATAGCTAGCAACCCGAGTACTAGAATATACCTTACAACAATGCTATGGTATCCTTACGATGTTTTCCTTCACCAGCAGCTGAGCTTATTGTTGGGGTTTGTACTCAAGCCTTTCGGCTAGTAAACCAACCGCGCTAAAGCTGACATCCCTACACAATGTATATCAGTATATGTACATGTTCTACAAGGTTATGCGATGTTTTTCACTAGGATTCACCAGGACAATTGTTTTCATTGTATCAAGCACTAATTCGGTCGTATGTGGAATACTGCTGCTACCTTTGTGGTGCTCTGCCAAACACCAGCTTCTAGCTAGTCGGTAGGGCGTAGCTAAAGTTTTTTTTTAAAAGTAAACCTACGACAGAGACTCTCTCCTAATGGTAAAAGATAACACATGTTCATGACCATTGCAGCGATACACAGAACTTTGATTAATAAAACAAAGACAAGCCCATCGCGCACTTTAGCGCTTATTAATTTGAGACTTTCAGTGGTTAGTATCTACTCCACCGACCAGTAATTTCGGTCCATTCAGTACCCGGAAAACAGTAATGTTGACACACTATTTGTACTGCGGTGCTACCTAGACGAATTCCTCCTAAGGAGATCTACCACCAAGTAGAAACTTAAAAACAAAGTACTTGAAAATATGTTCAATGGAACTTTTTATATGATATACCAAAGCTACAACACAAAAATACATTTGCATAGACTGATGAAAGCCTAGAGATGACGTTATCGAACTACCAAAGTTAGGTCTTAAACAGGGCCAGCGAGAGACCGGACTTACCGAGTTTGGGGCCCACTGCTATACTATGATACAGTTTGTTTGTATGAGGTTTAGGTTTTCGTCACGTAATCAATATCCTCTAGACTCTAGGGAAATCTCGCGGTTTTTCAAGCTATATATTCAAGAATTACTAGATGAAAACTAGAAGAGGACTAGGGGACTAGGAGTCTTGGCATATACTACGGAAGGTTACAAAGGGGAGAAAGGGGTTAAAAAAATGGGTCTCGTAGTATGGGTACATTCCCTTTATCTAGTTCTTATCTTATCTAGTTCTGAGTGATCAAAATCTAATCTAGTCTAAAATCTCCTTCCATGTACCTACTTGTCAGCATTTTAATGTCAAAACAGAACGCAATCAAGCTGGTATTCTACGTGGTGCGGCGAGGCGAGGCGCGCCAACTGAAAGGGCAAATCCGTAATCAAATTGCGGCGATATTTTTCCCCCTAGCTCTATATTTTACCCTTTCATTTCATGCACACGTTTCGTATGAAATATTCAGTCTGTCCGAGTCAAACATACATGCGTGTTTATTTTGCTCGTACTAGCCTACGACCCAGTCTGGTAATAAAACTAAAATAAAATTGAAAAATAACGAAACTCTGAGAGCAAAATTATTATTTATATTATTAATTAAAAACTCCCCGTTTTTAATTAAAATACGGTTATCCAAATAAATTATTTTGGAATTCTTTTTTAGACTATGTTTTAGAGTTCTGTATTCGATTAGTGTCTAACGAGGGCTTATTAGTTAGCTACTATATCTATATCTCTTTGACTACCCTGTTAGCTCATTTGGTAGAATATCTGCTTCAAGAGCAGGGTGTAGGTTCGATTCTCACGAGGACAAACATTTATGTGAAATTTTTTAGTTCATAATACTACTTAATGTATTTCATGAAACAATAGTAGTGACCGACAGCCAACCGACAATTGTAATTATAACAAATTTCATGAGAAAAACGTTTTACGAAACGGCGGTTGCTTACAAATTACCACGATTTGTAGAATTGTCGTGACTAATACGACAGCTGAAGCTTTACTCGTCGCTGGTCGGTCACGGGTTAATCAAGAAAGGAAACAAAAAATGCAAGGCTTACAATATCTTCAATTTAATCACGTGGCAACACTTTTTACTGTGACTGTGCCATGACTGGCATTGAGAAATGCACATACACATCACACATCATCAGCCATAGAACGTCCACTGCTGGACATAGGCCTCCTCCTGGGGGGGTTTTGCCAATACTCACTACGCTTGGCAGGCGGGTTGGCAAGCGCAGTTAGGTGTGATTGTTTAATGGAGACGCTGCTTCCCATCTTCCGGATTACATCCCTTAGCCGACTCTTACGGCAACCACGGGTAGAGAGGGTGGGGTACTATTCTTACGCACCACCACGGCAAATGTGAAATGCATTATGTCATTATATGTCTGACAATCATCAGTCACGTCGTGATTGTTTGATAATAATAACTACATATGAAATGCAGGTTTGGCGTATTCAACTGATAATTGTAGTTTTAATATGATTTGTCGCTTTATGAAGTAGGACCCCGGACGTCAAACCAATGATGCTTTCAAAACAGAATACAGAGTAAGTATAAATGAAAACATAGGTCAATGTATAGGAAAAGGTTCTATTGAAGGTAAGGTATTGATTAGGCACGTGGTTGCAACCAACCTTGAAGACTTCGCAGGCATCCGTAACCCATAAGTTATTAGACAAGTGCATTAATATTTACTATCTACCTACTTTCTTTGTATTTAAAAGGTAGGTTTGAAAGGTTCTTGAAGAACTACTAATTAAATAAATACCGTAGGGCATTTCACACTACGCCACCTAGCCCCAAACTAATGAACGCTTGTACTATGAGACCCAGATAACTGATAGAATACTCACCTATATTTGCATATATATCTACATGTCGCCCAGACACAGAACAAACATTTATCGTCACATAAATGTTTGTCCTTGTGATAATCGAACCCACGCTACCAAATGAGCTAACAAGACGCTCTATGGTGGATCGTCAGTATATTCGGTGCCGTCGTCCGACATAGTGTGGGTGTATAACTAGGGTAATCGAGCAAAGAGAAACAGCGAATGCACAATAATCACGATTTATTACTTTTAACAATTTAAATACTGGGAAAACGAAACGAGTAACAGTTGCTATTATGGAGGAACCGATTTCTATGACGGCCTAATGGTAAGTCTTCCAGCTAGCGGCCCTCCACCAGCTCTGTTGTAGCACGAAGTTAGCCGATAATAATCGACGTCATCGCGACGGTTTTTTTTAATGGCTGACAAGCTAGGTGTTTGACCACAGCTCACCTGATGTTAAGTGACGGTGTGTTCGAACATGGTAAAGCACACCTAGCCTGTAATGGAACTGGCTCTCAAGTGAGGCTGCCGGAACACACCGTTACATGCTTGGCGGCAGATTTTCAACTTGAGGGTGGTAGCTAGCCAGCCAAGTACTAGAAAGTACCCTACCACCACGCTGTGGTTTGCTCACGATGTTTTCCTTCACCGGCAGCTCGAGTTCATTGTTGGGGTATGAACCCACGCCCTTCGGCATGCGAACCTGCCGCGCTAACCACTGAGCCATCATCGCTACAAACGTGCTGCGTTTCTTTTTACATCCATGCTAATGATCGTGATATATAAATATATATAATATATAATGAATTATGTTGGTAAGAGCATAAATAATTGAGAACTGCTGAATCGATTTTGCTGTTTTTTTTTAATGTTCGTGATACTTCGAATGATGTTCATATATGTATGTATATTTTTATAGAAGAGATGCTTTGGGATCTCCCCAATGTTTCTATAAGTAGGTAAGTACAAAGTTTTGCTTTCACGCTTCGAGAATATCGGACATTTTATTTCCGGAAGGATAATCCGATAATGTGTTATCATTGGCAGCTGCTGAACTTGCGACCTCGCTTGGGCCATGTTTTTTAGAATGAGCTTTTCAATTTCCAGGGTTATTTTATTTTCACATTTATTTGACAAACTAGCTACGCCCCGTTGTGTTACCCGCTATTTTACATAAATAACACTACATTGTTTCGGGATATATGCGTTAATACAGGGTGCCAGCTACCTCCACACCAAATTTCAGCGAAATTGGTCCAGCAGTTTGAGCGTGAAGAAGTAACAAACATACAAACACACTCACAAACTTTCGCCTTTATAATATTTGTGTGATTGTACATTAAGGGCTCGGTACGTACCATTTCTTATCAGCAATTATATGATATCATTATACTTAAATAATACATAGAGTACTTAGTGATTACTGTAGGTACTGACCTACATGACTAACTTACATAATTTGGTTCCATCTGCCCCATTTTATTACTGGACGGGAAGCCAAAGCGCCATCCTTACATGGTAGATATTCCCCACGTACGGACTAAACGCTTCGATTCCACATTCTTAATACGTACAGCGAGGATGTGGAACTCTGCCGGCGTCTGTTTTTCCTGCTAAGTACAACTTGGGTGTCTTTAAATCCAGAGTAAACAGGTTTTATCTAGGTAAGCGTGCTTCATCGTAGACTACATCCTGCTTAACATCAGGCAGGGCGTGGTCAAACGCAAACCTATTTAGTACAAAAATTAAAAAAAAAACTGAACCCGATAAAATATAGATACTAATGTGGCGTATATTTGTATTATACATATAAACCTTCCTTTAGAATCACTCTGTCTATTGAGGACCGCATTAAAATCCGTTGCGTAGTTTAAAAGATCTAAGCGTACAGATGGCGGGAAGCGACTTTATTTTATACAAATACGAATCATTTATTGATAAAACTAAAGTAACAGGTCATTATTCCATTTATATTTAAAAATATCAAAATCATAACATATGTCAATATAATGAAAAAGTCAATATACTAATATGTCAAATATAAAATATGTCAATAAAAAAAATATAATTACTTACTAGTAATTCAATAATCTCTTATTTTTAAATAATCGTCAAAGTCATAGAACAAGGTCTCTTGAAGCCAAGTGTCTGAATCACGCGATGGAAGGTGCATCTCGAATGGAGGCGGGTAAACTGTTGTAGATTGCATACTATGTAGAGAAGAGATACAGAACACGCAGATACAGAATAAATATCATACCTAAATTTTCCTAGATGGGAATTAAAATTACACAGTTCTTGAAGCGATATACTACTAAATAAGCGAACAGGATAGTCATCAGGTGATCATAAAAATAGTGCACAAAAGATCTACTTAGTAATTTTTTATTGGCCAGTTAAGAGTATATTCCCACAATGAATGTGTTTCTGAAACAATTTTTTTTAAATAATTGTTGTACGGATTCGATTTTATAGACACTTGACTTGTCTACAGACTGTACATTTTGGTTTAGAATATTGTGTAATTTTTATAAAGGCGAGAAAATAATGAACATTGTATAATTAGAGATGATGTCATTTTCACCGTGCTTTCTATAAATATAATCTTTTTGTTGCTACGTCTATATCTGCTACGACAATTACTGTAGCTCTTCATAAAATCGAGTTACTGGGATTTGCGACGTAGCAATGCGTAGCAACGTCTACAAATAAGCAATGTGGAGCCTTCTGTGAGCTTTTAAAGCGATATCTAAAAAGTTACGCTATGGCGATCCTTATTGCGCGAGATTATATGAGATCGCGTAGCTTTTTGTGAGCGCCTAATATGAATTGCAAAACGAGCTTACGGCATCTATCGGTCGGCGCTTGATTTCTTAAAAAAAAAATAGGGGTTTTTTAGAATGGTTGGCATATTTTACAAATATATATGATGAAAACTGAGATTTAAATTATTAGTGATTTTTTTTATAGCTGACAGACTAGGTGTTTGACCACAGCTCACCAGATGTTGAGTGACAGTGTGGTCGAAGATGGTAAGCACACCTAGCCTCAATTTGAGGGTGTTAGCCGGTCGAGGGTTAGTTGTTGGGGTTTGAACCCACGCCCTTCGGCATGCGAACCGACCGCGCTAACCACTGAGCTATCATCGATACAAAAAAAATGTAATGATTTTGAGAAAATGATGTCATATTTAAATATTTAGTAATAATATGGAATTTATGTGTGCACACATAAAATACATTTAATATTCACGTCGGAGTGGCAACATTTACACACAATAACGTCTCAGAGAACGCAAACTGTTAACCATTACTCGGGGTAACGAGCGTGAAAGGTAGGGCGGCACCGGAAGCGGCAACTACCGCGCCCGCGCCCACTTCCGGCCCAACTACCCGCCATCCGCCCAACTGGTTCTACACTTGTCATTTGTTAAGTTCAGTTAAAGTACGTATTTATTGAATACGACCCGTTGACCCGTTGGTGCTACCCTAAAAGCCCATGTGAATCGCGAGTGAATTAAGTCAGTGGCAGTTCCTATTCTGTAGCTGTAGGGCGTGAGTTCGATGCTCACTCAGAACAAACATTTGTGTAATTAATATAATTTACTCAGTGAAAAAAAAGTAATTAAAAATCACGATGTTTGTGGTCGCACTCCTTCGAAACGGCTCGACCGATTTTTATATGTATATTTGGTAGATATGAGGATAGGTCGTAAGGTTCATACCTTTTTTTTATAGCTGACAGGCTGGGTGTTTGACCACAACTCACCTGATGTTAAGTGACGGTGTGGCCGAAAGTGGTAAAGCACACCTAGCCTGGAATGGAACTGGCTCTCAAGTGAGGCTGCCGGAATACACCGTTAGATGCTTGGCGGCAGATTTTCAACTTGAGGGTGGTAGCTAGCCAGCCGAGTACTAGAGAGTACCCTACCACCAAGCTATGGTTTCCTCACGATGTTTTCCTTCACCGGCATCTCAAGCTCATTGTTGGGGTTTGAACCCGCGCTCTTCGGCATGCCAACCGACTGCGCTAACCACTGAGCTATCATCGCTACAAACCTCTAGGCTACCTCTGAGGATTAGGGACAATTCTTAGCTCAACGCGGACGAAGTCACGGGCCTAAGCTAGTAGTATATATGTAAGTGTTTTGTCTCAGCTATTTGGTTCCCATAGTACAAGATTTGCTTAGTTAGGGGCTAGATGGCGCTGTGTCAATTGAGCTCCAATATTTGTATTATTTATTTAATCCCGAAGTAGCAAGTCATAACGCAGGGTGGTACGCTTTCATAATCAACAGTAAACGGCTCTACGAGTAGACACACGCCTAGGTTTATGCGAGACCTACCCGTGTGACTAAGCACTACCGTCCCTCCGCATAACAATGTAGTTAATTTTAATTAAACACATAGAATAACATGAAAACTCCGAGTGAAATTAATTACTTCGCGCAGGGTGTAAAATCACAATGAATAATGAGGTACTAACATACTATGATATTATTATCTAGAAATTGTAATTTAAATGGAATTGATAATGAGTTTGTACTTTTTTAAGGGTTACACTGGAATTATTGGATAGCCTATAAGTTGGATAAAAGTTAAGACTCCATCTGATTGTTCAGCTCACTTACAGTCCGCAGTGTGGCCGACATGCTGGTATAAACAAGGTTTGAATTGTACAAAAAGATTAACGGTCATACAGGCACAGCGAAGAGATATTTTTGTTTTTCTTATGCGGGATTGGATACATTTCGTTGTTTGTCCTAGAATTTTATTTATTTATCTGATAAGCAAAAACAAAAAGATTATTTAGACCAAACCAAACAATTCTAATTGACAATCACGTAACCAGCGTGCATTGGCATTCTGAATAACGAATCTCGTCTTAAAAACTGCATTTTCAACATACTCGTAGCTGCTACGTGCCAGAACGTCAAATTAAAGATTAACGTAGATTGAATTAATCGACGCTTTTGTTTCACCAAAATATTGCCCACGGAAGCTAATATCGAGTCCGATTGGTTTCCGGAACCGATTCGAACTGTAATCGTTGACATAATCGAATCAAAGACTGGTCTATCAGGCTATCGTGCCATACATTTGGCGGATTAAATTCTCCCGTCACGCACTTCGCTCGGGAGCGAAATCGAGATAGCCCGGGTAGGGTTACCATATACTCGTATTATGTGAAACAAAAATTTCAGCTAGCAAATGTAGATATGTACCCCTTGCATATATACTTGTACTAACGACCCGCCCCGGCTTCGCACGGGTAGTAAGAATGGGTATAGTAAGTTATCCTATATTCTACTGCGGACTTTTTCGTAGGTCTGTATAATAATAATAACATGCATTGTTTTGTTATATATATCTCAAAGGGTAGGCAGCATTTTAGAAGGTGCCTTGACTTTTTCCGACACATCCAACAATTATGATCATATTTCAACCAATTTATGCAAAACCATGAAATTATATACCTAAACCTTCCTCATGAATCACTTTATCTATTGGCGAAACTCGCATGATAATCCGTTCAGTAGTTTTTAAGTTTATCGTGAACAGATAGACAGACTGACAGACAGACGCGGCGGACGACTTTGTTTTATAATATGTATAGTGATGATGGTCACGAAGATGTACCTACATTCAAAATAGTTATGAGATCAGCCATGATTACTTTCTTAGTGTTAATGCCATGATTACTTTCTTTCTCTTGTTTCTCGTGAATGGTCGTCACGTAAGCGTGGCGGTTATAAAAACAGAAAATAATAATAATAAGTAAACAACTAAACATTAAACATTTTGGTTCGATGTAGATCTGATAATTTATGATCTAGGTCAGGGTTCTAGGTGTAGTTAAAGCGCATCGTTAAACCGCCCCGTGCCGTCTCGTACCATCAAACAGGTCATCCAGACGCTGGGCGACCAGATCCACAAATTAAAAAATCGCTTAAAACACAATGTTCACTAGTTGGTAGATCTTTTTAGCAGTAATCTAAGTAGGTACCACCGCAGTACCTATCAGATACTCTGCCGCCAAGCAGTAGTATATAAACATGTGTTCCAACTGTAAATTATAGAGCTGTTGAAACTAACCATCCAAAGTCTTAAAGAAATGAGCATCAAAGCATATATCTGGACATTGTTTTTTATTCAAAATTCTGTATAGCGCTGCAATAGACATCCATTACCTCTTACCATCAGAAGAGCGTATCGTTCGTTTCAGATTACATAAAAACATTTTATCAGTGAAATGTAAGACATCTCCCAGCATGGTGACTCTACATGGGCACCCGAGTTGCGTGTCAGTTCTGCGTAAACAATACAAATGTCCGAATTCATGGACACGTTTTCCGTGAAAGCCTTCAGTATGGTCACAGATTTCATAAAAAATAATTGAAAGTCACATGACGAGCTATTTTTAGAACCAAATCAGGTTTGAAGTGTTCATCGTGGTTGTATAATAAGCATTTTGTTTATCACACTTTATACACATATTTAAGTGAAAAGTGTGTGGGTATGTGAAACTGAGTGTCTATATTTCTTAATTGATTGCCCTGTTAGCTCATTTCGTAGAATATCTGCTTCAAGTGTAAGGCGTGGGTTCGATTCCCACCAGGACAAACATTTATGCGACGATACTATAATTAATGTTTTTTCTGTGTCTGGGTGGACTGTATGTATTAAAGTACATAAGTAGATATAGCTGGTACCTTGGATTACTTTTACTGGGTTGATTTTTCAGACGTACTCATTCATTATGCTGAGCAAACACATGGTTCTCTTAAGATAGCGGGTGATGCTGCGAGCCCGTGTTAGTAAAGAGTGTTGGTAAAGGATAGTTGGTTGGAGTGGTGTTTCAGTTTGCGTAACTCGCTCAAGTTTATGTTACAGAACTTTCACTCTTATAGTGCTATTCAATAAAGATAAATATAACTTCCGACACGTAATTCTTTGGCGGGGAAATAGTCACATAAAGGGAATCGTCATGCCGGTGCCCGCGAAATGTCAGTGAACATCAGAGGGGTGCCTACCTCGACATTTTTATTGTCTTAAAGGCCATTCGCGAAATTTTCATACGGCAGCTCACTTGTAACAATATATTTTCATTTTAAATTTTAAAAGACATCTTATTTTATGTACTAAACCTTCTTATTGACTTGATCAGTGTTTTGTTTTGACATTTATAATGATATACATATTTGTTTATTTTTTGGCTCAAATGCTAAAACGTTTAAAAAAATCTGTTACGTCATAAAGTTGTTGTTGTAGTACAATTTTAATCAAGATATATAGATTAAATATATTTCACGCCACGCACTGCAGTGAGTATTCGGTTGTATATCTATATAGCGAGCCCTTCGACGTATCTGGCCTTTAAGATTTTACCCACTTATGAGCGGGAGAAATTTTGGCAGCCTAGTTGCGAATCCCTCTGGTTTATAATCTGGAGGTCCTGGGTACGAATCCCACGGCACGCACCTGCGTATTGCAGCTGATTTAAAACGATGAAGGAAAACTTCAAACACATGTCCGAGAGTTCTTAAAAATAAAGAAAAAATGTTCATGCATGACAAATGCTGAGTTGTCCAGGAAGACTCTTTTTTTATCTTTGTTTTTGGCGTCGCACTTTGTATATTTGCAATCGTCAAGTATTAATTGAAGATGAATCAATAAGTCAGTCACACAAAGTCGAGGTAGACCTCGACCGGTCTTGCCATAGTAAAGTGGTGACTTTACTACAAGCTACGATGGAGTTTTAGAAGCAACACGAAAAGTATGTTTCACCACATTGTATCACTTTTCTTCATACTGACATCACATCACATCACATCATCAGCCAAAGGACGTCCACTGCTGGAAATAGGCCTTCTCCTGGGGGGGTTTTGCCAATACTCTCCATGCTTGGCAGGCGGGTTGGCGAGCGCAGTTAGGTGTGATTGTTCAAGGAAGACGCTGCTGCCCATCTTCCGGATTACATCCCTTAGCCGACTCTTACGGCAAGCACGGGTAGAGAAGGTGGGGTACTATTCTTACGCCGGCACCACCACGGCAACATACTCACATACTTTAAAAAAAATACTATAAAAATCAGAAATTTTAGAAAATAATACAATGTTTCGATTTGCTCTACTGCGGGGTTATTAATATAATCGATTATTCTGATGTTAGTCTATCAGTTAAAACTGTCAGGCGGAAGCCTGATTAATGATTTTGTGATGATTGCTCACTCACTAGCCTACAGCACGGAGTAATATTTCTTCAGGCGCCCACTTCCGATGTTTTGACACCTAGGAACTAATGAATTGAGTCTGGGCTCAAAATAATGAATGATTTATACCACAGATAAGTAATAGTAGAAGCTTATCTAAATCTAGAATTACTGCGGTCTTAAACGAAACTCGTGGCCTGTTCTGTGGAGTCCAGGGACAAAAAAAAACTAAAATGTATCTACTTAGTACATAAAAATTAATTGGCGTGCGTGAGTCTCCCAAAAACACAAAAGCGACTGGACTGATTTTGATGACCTTTTTTGTGTGTATAAGTGGATTGATTGGTCCTGGATGGTTTAGAAATTGGAGCCGGTAGGTGGCGCTACTGCAATCATAGACCTTGTAGCACCTAACGCTGTGTACCGGCAGCCTCACTTGAGAGCCAGTCCCGATCTATGATAGGTGTGCTTTATCATCTTACACGGTTACTTAACATCAGGTGAGTTGTGGTCAAACACCTATCTTTAAAAAAATAGAACTCATTGTAATCATCATGAATAGAAAATACGTTCAAAGCCCCTCAGCGTGTGATCCAAATGCGCTAACTACTGATCTATCATCGCTATAATTTCGCAAGAATGCAAGTCCCACTCGTAAGTCTGCATGAATGTGAAATGAACACCTAGCTTGTCAACCACAAAGAAAACGGCGCCGTCGAAGATGGTAAACACAAGTAGCTATAAATGGAACTGGCTCTCAAGTGAGGTTGCAGTAACACAGTTGCGATAGATTTTCAAGGTAGCTAGTTAGCAAAGCACTATAATGTACCCTATCATCATATTATGGTTTCCTCACGATGTTTTCCTTCATCGGAAGCTCATTGTTGGGATTTGAACCGACCGCGCTAACCATAGAGATATTGCTGTTAAATTTTACTTACAGAAAAATTTCCACGGTTGTGTATATTGTCGAAAGACTCGATATTGCCGTCGGCTCCACTCGTGTATTGTGGCTATAACATCGCAGTTACTCTCCTGGACAGCCTCTGTAATAATTAGCAATCACTCTATAGTAGATGTAAACTAAACTTCAAAATGAAAGGTACAGACTGAATTACTGTAATGTAAAGAATCAAAAAAAAAAAATTACATCTCCTTAGCAAGAAGTCGTCGGAATAGATACCACCGCAGTACCAGAAATTCTGCCACCAAATGCAAACGTTATTGTGTTCCGGTTTGTGGGGTACTGCACTTAGCAAAACTACGGGACTATTGAGACTAACCATCGAATGTCTCAAAGTAATGAGCGCCAAAGCAGCGATGTCCTAGCTTTTGTTTTGTTACTCAAAGTTCTGTGTATCGCTGCAATGGTCATGGACATGCGTTATCTCTTATACGGCCAGAAGAGCGCCTCGTTCGTCTCATTAATTTTATATTTAAATAATTGTAATTCAATCGAATGTATTAGTAATTATTTAGCATTTTTCGACGGCCGTCTACCTCAATGTCAAGTTTTATAAAATTGGCAATGAGTAAGCTATAAACCGGAAAACATATACCTAGTGTGGTGTCCACTATGATATTTAGGGTTTACCTATTCAGTGAAACACTAAATTAATTTCAGTAAGTAGCACAGCACGCCGGAGACGCCCGCTCCCAACCAGTGACCGCTTGGAAGTGCGGAGTCATTCGTTGTGCTGTGCATCCTTTATTTACACGAAATGCCACATCTCTTCCTTTTTGTAATATTTTTCATTTATTAATTAGCTTAGGTTATGACACATAATTATTAAATTGACCTAATTAAATCAATTATTTAGCATGTAGTTATAATGTTAAACATTTGGTACTAGATTTAACTTATCAGAATTACAATCGGTGTCGTGGTGCTTCATAAGTTACCATTGTCCTTTTACTTCCTTTGGGTGTATAATGTTCCACCTGAACTCGCCCAGTTTCCTCGTTCATTATGTTTATGTTGCTTCCTTCAGTACTAATAACTGTGTAAGGTGTTGGAATAAATTCTGAATCTAATTTGTTTTCTTTTACTAATTTTTTTAACATCTACATTCTCTCCAATTTCTAAATCTCTGTCCACAGCTTTTCTGTTTCTGTTTTCATTCATCTTATTTATCTCTTTATTTTTCCTCAAAATTCATAATCATCATAGATAGATTCCGTCCGGGATGCACCTTCCACCGCAGGCTTCAGAACCAAGTTAAGATCCCGGCTGCTAGAGACCTTCCTCATGTCATTGATGAGTATTTAAACTAAAATAATATTAAATTACTCGCAAGTAATTATTTTTTCTTTTGACATTTCATTATATTGAAAATACAATTGTTTCATATTGGCATATTTTATAGTGACAATATTTCTATATAGACATATTTTATATTATCAGTATTTATATATTGACATATATTATATTGACAATATTTACATATTGACATATTTTATATTGTCGGTATTGAAGAAACATGATTTTATATTTAAATTCAAGTTATTGTTTTGTTGACATAAAATTACAGACATTAACATTTATGTCACAAACCTACAGACTTTAAATTTAACATAGAATACTTTTATACAATGTACATTTTAAATTGACATACTTTATTTTGACATTTTGTTTTCCATTCATTGACTACATGTCAGCGTTTTAATACCTTTTTAATGGAAATAATATTACGGGATTTCACTTATAGCATTGGTGCTATAAATAAAATATTTATATTTGTAGATAGGTAACTCTGTATTGTTTACACCAAGATTACAAAAACAGAATTAAAAATACATTTAAATAATTATTTTCATGGTATTTATAGTGAAAATTTGAACTTGTCACCGATTGTCTCAAACCTCTCAAGGTCATTTTCGGTACGAGATCAAATCCATGAGCACGAATCTTATGTTGGGTTCTTCGATTACAGTTGTATGATTATAAAGTCATTTATAAACCTGGAAAACTAAATAGCAGACCCATTATCTCATATGTGTACCCAGTAGTATCAGTACCCTCTAAAGGAGTATCATATAAACCAGATTGTATCTAAAAATTTACATAATTTAATGTAATTCTATTTTATCAATTTTTTGCACACCCAGTTCTGGGTTATGTATGGTCTAAGCGGCTTTTCAATTTATGTACCACATTTGACACTTTGATTACTTATTTAACATTATACAATTTGATTACTTAGCAATATTTTTTTTTTCTTCTTTTTTTTTTTTAATTTCATTATGCGCAGCCTGTGGCGTTATCGCTCTAAACTGCGGAAACAGGTTTTGGAAGCGGCTTACGAATGCCATCCAGGTATTGTCTATATGAAAGATAGACTATTTACAAAAGTTTGGTGGTATTAAATAGACAAAACTCTGAAAATGTTAATGGTTGTGAGACGAACGAAACGATCTCCTGGTGGTGAGAGATAACGCCTGTTCATGACCATTGCAGCCATACCCATAACTTTGAGTAACGAAACAAAGTCCAGGGCATCGCTGTTTTGATGCTTATTACTTTGAGACATTCGATGATTAGTTTTTTTTTCTAAATCACCATCACCATAGATGCATTTTTAAGAATTTCGTTGTTTTGCGAAATTTTGGAATGAGTTGTTCCATGGTAGACAACAGATGTTTTGCTCTAATACCTTTGTTAGCAGCATGCATATTCAAACAAATACATACATCATCGTTAGGCTTTGTCAGTTATAAAGCCATCGGAGAACAGAATGGTTCAATTATGTACATTTTGCTAGTTCGTCAATTTTATTAGTAATCATTGATTCTAAGAGAGTAGGAACACAAACTGTCTGTAAAGTCGACAAACTAGTGAAACTGTTTGATCAATAGTAATTTCTAATTGTTCTTTTTTAACTTGAAATACGACAGTTTATTGTTCATCAGAGTTTAAACCAAAACCTATTTTTATGTTGTTTTGATTGTTTCTTGTTGTTTTGTTGTTTTTTTTTTTGATGATGTTTTTGTTGGGGATGTTGTGGATACCAGTTACTTTACCCAACAAGTACCTAGACCATTGTCTATGACATACAATTTTTTCAATGATTTTGGGCACACTTTTATTTGGGCCACAATGACCTTTAATCGGTGTTTGACATCATAGGCCCGGAACGTTTTGTCCGAAGACTTCTGTCGGTTGACTACTTTAGGTTTTTCATAAACTCCTAGGTTTTGTTCTTAGTTCTGCGTCCGACTGGACTCTTATAATGGGTGTGTATGGAAATATTATAAAATTTCTGAGGACTTGGCTCTCCCGTCATCCAGGCCAGACATATTACTTCTCTCAATAAAACTCATACGTGTAGTACTCGTGAAACTTACTGTACAATGGGAAACAAATATCCCTTAAGACCACACGATAAAACTAAATGGGTTGACCATAAATGATTCATTTATATGGTCAATTTATATGCTGTAGGAGTGGGACGAGAACCAGTAAAATCTCTCTATAATCTACTAAAAGACCTCGGCCTGACAAGAACATCTCTAAATATATTGTTGGAAAGACCTCGGGCAGTAAAGGTAACCGTCAATACGTATTTATAGGCTGCACCTAGGCCCTGAATGGGCCCCTGTTCCTACAATGCGTCGGACCCGGCATCCCCACGGTGACACCGTTGGATACTAAGAAGTTTTCATCGTAATGATGTTAGATTTTCTGCCGGAATCGGTGAGCTTTTGATATTAGCTCCACCGAACCTGGCAATCTATTGTTGCATCGTCACCGATGTGGAAAATAAGTCTACAGATGTAGGCTATTTAAGTTAGGTTAGGGTTATATTACCTTTGTTTTTTTTTTTTTTTTAATTTCATTTAAAGGGAGGCTGGCACTTTTTCTTTTATTTCCCTTGTTCTACGATATTTTGGTAATAATCTGTGAAACCACATTTAATGCAATTGGCATTAATCGCAAGACATGATTTACTATCATTTTTGTGGTTTTTTTACTGCCAAACTGGCAGCAGAGATCGACCTCTTTTTAAATGTGCTTTTATATATTTATATAATTATATTTGTGTCAATTCCATTGAGGCTGGTACTAGCACTTCCGCGCTGTCTATCCCAAATTTACTCATTTACCGTTCAACGATCTATATACATAATTATAGTGTGCTTTGGGTAGTTATTAAATTGTTGCCATATCATCCATTTTAAAAATGGAGATATTTTCCTCAATTTAGTGGAATTACATTTTCCGTTAATACAAGCGTCGTTCAAACAAATAACTTTATTAGGAAAAAGTACTTGTACTTGTCCAACTTCTTGATCGCAATATTATATACGTCAGCCACACCAGAATCATTTATGTGAGCTCCAGTTATAGCTATACTAACATAATACAGCGGAATTTCTTTGTATGTTTGAACGCGCCAATATCTGAAATGCCATATATGTCTAATTCAGTTGTTGAGGGTATAATTTGAAATCCTCAAATAACTGTCACTTTTTAACTAAATTTATTGTATCAAAATTCTGTTTTCACGGTAATACGGAAAATATTCTAGCAACCCGCACCTCCAGTCAGGTCAGGTAGGTACAATCGAACATAAACAACATCAAAAGTCGAACAATTACGTTCGTTGATAAGTATTTCGGCTGGCAACGTAAATATTGTAGCTTTATATTATAAACACATCTCTCTGTTATTTTCTCTGTTAAGGATAGACAGTGCATTTGTGTACTGATTTGAGTAATTCAATACTTGGCCGCTTGGATTCATGACACGATATACTTAACACACAGTTTTGTAGTAACATAATTACATAACTTCAAAATCTTGAAGTGGTACTTTAGGTACTCGTATTACAGCGAATACCAAGTTAACGATATTATCGTTGGAACATTTGGTTGATTGATCGAAATGTTGTCATTCGATAGGTATTCGCAAACGGGTTTTGGTCAACATAACGTGGAAGTTGGCAGTAGATATATATTTATCAGTTATTACCGATTCCTGTATTGTATCTACTATGTAAATGTACTTTATAGCCAAAATGTAGGTAGGCATAGTATTATTATCTATAGACAAAGATATTAAATATGTGAAATATATAATTAAACACAACACAATGTTTTCACTAAATTATTGTAAATAGACATTTGCTACTTAAATTAATTACTACTTCACATTATTCGTATTTTATTTATTTTTACGAAATTGTTTTTTGTTGACCAATTCCCGCTAACGGGCACATGATATGAGCGTAATTTAACTTACTGCGCTTTTACTCGTCGCCAATGTGGTGTCCACTATGATATTTAGGGTTTACCTATTCAGTGAAACACTAAATTAATTTCAGTAAGTAGCACAGCACGCCGGAGACGCCCGCTCCCAACCAGTGACCGCTTGGAAGTGCGGAGTCATTCGTTGTGCTGTGCATCCTTTATTTACACGAAATGCCACACCTAGGAAGCAAAAATATTTAAATTAGGCCTTATTTTGTTATTCATCTATCCAGAACTACCAATAACTAAGTCCGGCCCCTATACTCTAAGCTTCTTATTGCGATATAGCTTACGAAAAAGCGAACCTTATTGCGCAAGTTTACGATATGTGATCGCGTAGGTATTTCCTTGGTACATGACAGTAATCGCAATAAGTGGCCAGAGTACGGAGGCAGGTCATCTCTGTCTTACCGCTCATTACTTTAGTTGATCTCAATCAAAATCAAAATCAAAATCAAAAGTCATTTATTCAGTTTAGGCCCTGGTAAGGCACTTATGAACGTTAAGTTACATGTTTGAATCTACCACCGGCTCGTAATTACACTTCAACTGAGAAGACTCCGGCAAGAAACTCAGCAAGGCATTTTTTTTTGTGGATCTTTCTTTTCATATTAGGTTACAATTTACAGTAATAAATATTAATACATACATTATGCTTACTACAATTGTCACTTAGCCAGGGGGATGCAAGTGCAGAGAGAAGCTACAACAACCATATATTCCTGTCTTCCACGTAATGAGCCACCTTATAGTAGGCTTTGTCAATTAACCTCTGCTTTATAAAATCTTTGAATTTATTATAGGACATTTTAGTTACCTCAAGTGGGATTTTATTATAGAATCTAACGCAATTCCCGAGAAAAGACTTATTAGCTTTAGATAACCTGAATCTAGGTGTCACAATTTTATCTTTATTTCTTGTATTTAAGTTATGGCGACTACTATTAATTTCAAATGAGTTTAAATTTTTCCGGACAAACATAATGTTTTCATAAATGTACTGTGACGGTAACGTTAATATCTTAAAATCTTTAAATCGATTTCGTAGTGATTCGCGAGGACCCAAACAATAGATTGCGCGAATTGCACTTTTTTGCAGAATAAAAATAGTTTCAAAGTCTGCAGCTGAGCCCCACAGCAGTAGACTGTAGGACATTAAACTATGGAAATAAGCAAAGTAAACCAACCTGGCTGTAGCCACATCTGTTATTTGTCTAATTTTTCTAATCGCGAAGGCAGCGGAACTCAATTTACTAGCTAACTTTTCTATATGAGGACCCCATTGTATTTTACTATCTAATGTTACGCCGAGAAAGACTGTTTTATCCACTAGATCAAGTCTTTTACCATCGACTAAGATATGAGTGTCCCTCTTAGCACAATTGGGGAGAGAAAACCTTATACATTTTGTTTTACATGAATTAAGCATAAGATTATTGGCGGCAAACCATTTTGATACAGCTGATAAGGTGTTATTCATATTCATATTCATATTCATTTATTTCATAAAGTGGGATTTACATGTCAACAATTAAATTAAATCAGATTAAATCAACTTAAATTAAAATTACATTAAATTAAATTAAATCAAATCAAATCAAATAAAAAATTAATAAATGTCATTTTCATAATAATTCAATACAAAAAAAAAAAAAACGTAAAATACACTTTATAAAAGTCTTTGTACAATTGTACATTCCTATTCATTATTATAATCCAGGAAATGTTTATAACTATAGAACGTCTGATCAACAAGCCAGCGCTTCAAGCGGGACTTGAAACAAGCCAGGCTCGGAGCGGCGACCACGTCGCTTGGCAGTTTGTTATACACTGTCGGGCCCATGACATGAGTGAGCTTTTCCGACTTCGCCAGGTTTCTAGGAATCTGCTTGAGCTGCCCTGCTCGTCTCGTGGGGACTGTAGTAAGGTCTCCGAAGGCCATGAATGTATGCAAGTTTTTTCTTACATACAGCGCCACTTGTAGGATTACGATGCAGGGCAGCGTAAGGATTCTCAATTTTTTAAAGTGAGGGGCGACAGATTGATCACTTCTAATGCCTACTATGGCTCGTACGGCCCTTTTTTGCATGCGGAACGCGCGCTCCCAGTCGGCGGCGCGGCCGTACAGCTCGGCGCCGTGCTGCAGCAGCGAGTGCACCGTAGCAAAGTAGCACGCGCGCACCTCGTGGGTCGGCACTACTCGCGCCACACGCCTGAGCGCATAGCAAGCACTACCGATTTTACCAGATATTTTGTGTATATGGTTTTCCCACGTCAATGCGGTATCAACATCGAACCCGAGAAAATTTGTGACGTCTGTTTGTTGTATTTCGATATCGTTTATTAGGACTTTTAGCCGTCTATGCTTTCGACCCGATAGGTTAAAGTGAGTGTAGTGGGTTTTCTTCAAATTTAGCGCTAGACCGTTGACTCTAAACCAACTATCAAATTGAACACTGACATCATTTAATTTTACTTCCAGTTCTTGTACTGTGGGAGCGGTGACTAGCGCCGCCACATCATCAGCATACAGTAGAATTTCAGCTGCTGTTATTGCATCGGGCAGATCGTTGAGCAGTAGCGAGAACAAAATATTCGAGACTGAAGATCCCTGCGCGACTCCCATATGTGAGCGCAAAGGGTCCGACCTCACTCTGCCTCCGTTTCCAACTACGATTTGAGATCTATCCCGCAGTATGCTCGTAACCAGAGCTAGCGTAGCGCCCCCCAGCCCATAATGGTGTAGCTTTCCAGCGAGCACGTCGTGATCGGCGACGTCGAACGCCTTTGACAAGTCGCAGCAGATCACGGCGACTTGTTGTTTTCTCTCCCTGGCGTCGACGATGCGGCGAATCAGATCTCGAGTCAAGGTGGTCGTGGACCGCTCCGCTCGATATGCATGCTGCCGGTCCGAAAATTGGTCGGTGTCCTCGAGGAATGTCATAAGCCGTGAGCTTAGGCCATTTTCAAAAATTTTAGCTACTGCGGGTATTATCGAGACAGGTCTGTAACCGTCCGCATCCTCCCTTTTACCTTTCCCCTTGAATATCGGTGTCACTTTCGCAGCTTTCAGTGCTTCGGGATAGGTTCCTTGCCGTATGCAAATGTTGAATAGTTCGGCTAGTACTGGAGCGAGTGGGATTGCCGCTATCCTAAACATTTTCATGTTCAGCCCGTAGATATCCTTTGAATTTTTAGGAGGAATCCGAGTAGTGATGAGTCGGTAGACTTCATCCGCAGTGAACGGGCGGATCCGCAGCGAGCGGTCGGAAGGCGCGCGCGCCGCGCGCAGCGCATCGAGAGCGCGAGTGACGTCGGCGCGCGGCGCGCCGCACGCCGCCGCCGCGCTCAGAAATCTTGCGTTCATAGCATCCACGGCAGCTTTTTTGCTAGGAAATAGAGTGCCGTCGCTACTCTTTATGACGTCAGTAAAATCCAGATCGGTGGAGTTGTATTTCCCTCTTTCTAAATTCACCACGTTCCACATGGCTTTACAGGAGTTCCCACTCTTGTTAATAATATTAGCATAATAATTAGATTTTGTACATTTTAATAAATTGTCATATTTTTGTCTCATGTCACACATAATAGAATTAATGAAGTCATTGTTAGGATTCGATTTTTCTATTTCCATAATGTCAAACAGAAGCGATTTAAAATTTTTAATATCAGGCGATACCCAAGTCGGATGACTCCTCCTACAGTTTGTTTTCCGTAATGGAAAACATGCCTCAAATTTATTTTGAATAATAGTAATTAGTGAGTTAGCTACCTCCGCCGCAGTCTTATAGGGTAGGAATAATTCGCCCCAAACAATACTATGGAGTGACGACAAGAAATTGTCGTTATTCACCCTAGAAAACGTTCTCGTGTAGCACGTATTCTGCCTAGATACTACTGCTCTTTCACATGTAATCTCAACCCTAACGCCCAGGTGGTCGCTCAGATCAGTGGAGACTGCCGATGTGCGGACGGATCCGGCTGGGCAGTTACTGTACGCCTGGTCCAAGCACGTAGATGTGCTCTCAGTCACTCTAGTGGGAAAGTCAACCTCAGCTACCATGCCATGTGCCGACAGCACGTCGCACAATTTGAGCCACTCCGAGCTCATATTGCCTAAACTGTTTACGTTCGTATCACCCACTATCAAACAATCCAAACCTAAATCGCTTATCTTGTCGATCAGACGTTCGAAGTGCTCCAAAAAGCCATTTACATTAACTAGATTGGTCCTATAAATACAAACAATCGTCAACTGATAATCAATCAAGTCAATAGCGGATACCTCGCAGTACCTCTCGACACTCAACTTAACTAAATCTAAATTTTCAGTACATCGTACGTCGTCTCTGATAAAAATACACGAGCCGCCGTGTCCTACCTCCGTTCTACAGAAATGAGAAGCTAGTTTGTAGCCACTTATATAAACGGATTTTAACTTGTCGGCTGACAGCCAGTGCTCTGATAAGGCCAAGGCGGTGCACTTAAATTCACTCTGTAGTAATACCTCGAGTCGTTGTGATTTCTTCACCCCTAGCGACGCGATATTTTGGTGACATACAATCACCTTGCGAGAGCCGTTGTTTACTTTTGGCGATGCATCGTTCTTCGCTAAGTCAGACGTGTGCGCGCCGCGGCGGGTCGGCACGAGTGGCGCAGGCGCGGGGGCGCTCCGCTCGCTCAGCTGCCTGCTCGCCCCGCTTACCGCGGGGCTTCCTCGGAAACCACCAATCTGCCAGCTTCACACGCGGCGGCCAGACAGATGGATCGCATAGTTTATCATATAAACTTTCGGGGACGCTTATCACAAATGCGGCGTGTAGGTCTGTTTTGATGTCTCGCTTCACTACAGTGTAATCGTCACAAAGAACAGTTTTCTTAACAAACCTGTTAATGCAGTCTACAGTCGTATCGGGCTTGAATGACCAAGCTTGAATATGCTTCCTCTTTTCAACGACTTGTAACGTCTCATCCTCTTTACCAGAACCTGTAAGAATGCGCCGGTGATTTTTTGTCGTTCGCTTACGAGTGACTTTCTGCCATTTTTCACCTTTTTGTTGAGCCGGTTCGGCTAGCACGGCGTTTACGCACTCGTTTGTACGAGCCATTAAATCAGAAGTAGGGGTCTTCATCGGCTGTGTTTGGCTCACGTCGGAAATTTTTTCATCGATACTACAAGTTATGGGAGCCAGTGTTAGTGGTTTGTCAGCTGACTTCGCGCTAGATCTTTTGGTAGCCGCTGAATAGTCTCCAGCTATTTTAATGTTTGCCGCCGCATTTATCTTAGCTTGGCGGGTAGGTCGCTGTAGCTTTGCCGGTAGTGACACAGCTGTCGCATCCATAGTCGGTGCGGGCGTCTTGCAGCTACCCTCAATTAGAGTTTTTAACTGCGTAATCATGTCGACTTGAGTGGAAATGATCTCACCTTGTTTTGAGATCGTCACGTAGTGGTCGCGTATAGTAGACTCCATGGAGCCAATTTTCTTCGACATATCATGTATAGTCTTCTGCAGATCGCGCACAGCAACTTCCAGTATTGTTTGCGACATTTTTATATTTTTAATTACACAGACACAGCAGCTAGTGCTACTCGTACGTCGTTCGTCGTACCCGGTCGGATGAACATGCGAACATGTTATTGAGCTGTGTAAGGTCTGTATCTTTTCTATTGACTTTAAAAATTAACGAGGTGTCATCAGCAAATAAAACTATATCGGACAATTCATTTACCATATAGGGCAAATCATTAATATATGCCAAGAACAAGAAAGGGCCTAAGATTGATCCTTGAGGTACGCCCGTTTTTACTAAGGACCCTAGGGACGTAATACCGCTAATACCTACTTTTTGTTGGCGACTCGATAGATAAGATGATATAAGATCAAGTGCCACTCCACGAACTCCATAGTGTTGAAGTTTTAGAACTAGGGTGTGATGATCCACGCAATCGAACGCCTTGGAGAGATCACAAAATACGCCAACCGCATCCTGTGAATTCTCCCAGGCCTCAAAAATATGCTTTAAAAGTTTAGCACCAGCGTCTGACGTTGACCGGCCTTTCGTAAATCCAAACTGGTGATCATGTAAAATCTGATTATTGACAAAATGAGTTAATAATTGATTTAGTATAATTTTCTCAAAGATTTTGCTTAACGCTGGAAGAACAGAGATAGGTCTATAATCGGAAGGATTATTTTTGCACCCAGATTTAAATATTGGAACGATTTTACTATGTTTCATCAAATCGGGGAAGGAACCATTAATAATACATTGATTAAAAATATCTGCTAAAATAGGTGCAATACTAGTTATAATTGAATGTATAACTTTAACTGATAAGCCCCACAGGTCTTCTGTATTTTTTATATTCAGGGACTTGAAGGCTCTTAAAATATCACTAGTATCAATAAACTTAAATAAAAAATTTGGAATATATTTTGGAAAATTATCTTTAAGGAGACACTCCGCTTTCTTAGGAGAAGATGCAAGATACTTAGTAGCTTCAGAAGGTATGGTTGAAAAAAACGATTCAAAAGAAGAAGCTACTTCAAATTTATCCGTTATAAGCTTATCATTGATTTTAAGTTTAATTGCGTCATCTTCCTTTTTATTTTTACCAGTCTCTGTATTTATGATTTTCCAGACAGTTTTAATTTTATTAGTTGAATCACTAACTTTTTTGGCAATGGTAATGGCTTTTGCTCTATTACAAACTAATTTAAATATTTTTGAATAATTCCTAACATATGCATGAAACTCTTCGTTATTTGTGTATGATTTTTTACGATAGAGTTCGTACATGTTGTCTCTACTTAATCTTATTCCTTTAGTGGCCCAGTCACAAAATCTTAATTTATTATTTAGCTTCATAGCTTTCATTGGGCAATATTTATTAAATCCTTTACAAATCTCAGTTAATAATGTTTCATAGTTATTATTAGGATCATCAGATTCAAAATTGATATTCATAAGCTTTAATTCCAAATGATTATTAAATTTCTCTAACTTGTACTTAGTGGTTGGTCTAAATTCCCTACTTACTTCACTTAATATTTGGCACCTAGAAGGCAATCTAACTATTTGAGCCAAGTGATCCGAGCGAACACCAGGAATTAAGTACTTCTCCAAAATACTCCCATTTGTAATAATGTTGTCAATGCAAGTAGAAGATGTGGCTGTTACCCGTGTTGGTTCACAAAACAAAAGATCCATATTAAATGATTTGAATAAAGAAATAAAATTGTTTCTATCTGATGAGGTAACAAGAGTGTCAATATTGAAGTCACCACAAACTATTATAGACTTCTTGGATTTTAATAGTTTATTTAGAATTTCTTCTATTATTGAATAAAACAATGAAAAGTCAGAAGCTGGAGGTCTATAAACACATACAATGATGGAGCCTTCAATCTCTGCACATGCCACCTCACAGACACGCTCCACAGAATGACTACATATATCAGTACGAGTTTTGAATTTAATGTTGCTGTTTAATAAAATAATAGATCCACCACCATTGGCAGACACTCTGTTGAACGCACTGGCGACAGCGAAATTGCTAACATTAAAGTGCATCATATCAGGCTTTAACCAGGTTTCAGTAAAGCATAAAATATCAACCTGGATTTTATCCAATAAAAGTTCAATATCATATATTTTGCCAGAGAAGCGATTTATGTTCTGATGCAATAAGACAATATTTTGTCTACGCTTCTCTTTTGTCAATAGCCCTGTAACCTGTACCTGCAGTACCTTTCAAATCAGAACACAGTAATGTTTGCACACTACTTCTTGGCGTTACAATATCTAACACTGCAGTGGTACCTACCTAGACGACTGCCAAGGAATCTACCAACTAGTAGATACTTTATACGTATAATATAGATATCTAATATATAAAAATAAAAAAATTACAAATTAAATAAATATACAATAATAAAAATTACACACAAAATTATTATTGTGCAGTAGACGTAGAGTTGGTAGAGGAAAATATACAAGTTAAAAATAACTGTGCATACACACGATTCGTTCTAATAATCGTATATGTAGTTTAAAAAGTCGTTATTAGGTAGGAAGCCGGGTATTTACCCACATTTAATTTTAAAAAGCGGCCATTGCGAGTCGGACTCGCGTACGAAGGCAAAAAACTAATGTCTGTTGTATGGGAGCCCCTTAAATATTTATTTTATTCTGTTTTTTAGTATTTGTTGTTATAGCGGTAACAGAAATACATCTTCATCTGTGAAAATTTCAACTGTCTATAACTAACTAAATAACTAACTATCGCGGTTCATGAGATACAGCCTGGAGACAGACGGACAGACAGACAGACGGACAGCATAGGGTCTCAATTTTGTTACTAACAACAAAATGTTGTTTGTGTTTTCGTTACTTTACTCCCTACCTGTACCTAACATACCTAAGTCAACATAGGTTATCGAGTGTCAACAACGCTTGCTGATAAGAACTAACATGCTCAAACAACAATACAATAATAATATGTACTTGCCTACTAGTTACCTACATACTACGTATAACAACTTTAAGAAATATATAATATAATAATATAATTATAAACTAATAGATATAATTAATTTGTATAGCTAATGTGTGTAGCCAATTTTGAGGTTCTAATTTATAAGGTAGAATACTTTATATCTACTCTATTGATATTATATATACATACATATACGTATATGCGATAAGTAGGTACCTATTACATAAAAAGGGGATGTGATCCGAACTTATACGTTTAACTCGACTGCAGAGCAGTGTATACACCTCGATCAGTTCTCCACAAAAGAACATGATTATTAAGAGCCAGCGCCCTGCCCCGGCTTCGCACGGCTGCAATGTGGGTACTAATGAGGTGGATCAGTATGTATTGTACATATAAACCTTCTTCTTGAATCACTCTGTCTTTTGATGGAAAGCGCATTATAATCCGTGATCTACTTAAGCGTACAGAGAGCGGGCAGTGACTTTATTTTATACTATGTAGAGATAAACTTGTGTTTGACCGCAATATGTATAAGCGTAGAAGGCGAGAAGCGACTTTGTTTTATACTATGTAAGTAAAGATTGGCTATATCGAAATATTTTTTGATTACAAAAAACGTCAACATTGAAAAATTTTAAACAGAACTATCACGCAGATTAGTTAGGCGCGATTTCTTTGTTTTGAAGTCCTGTACAAGGCCTACTGTAGGTACTGAACTGTAATGTTAAAACATATTATAAGTTTTCACTCACACTCACACTCACACTCACTTCACTTCACTAACAGTTTTCCTCTCCATTTTATTTTATTAATTGTGCGTTTGACAGTTAATCGAGTTGAGTCTTTTCATACTCGCTTGACTATGTGAACAAATATGAAAGTCAATATACCTTACCTTGGTTTATAAGAGGTTCGTATCCATTGCGCGCTAAATTCCACCAAGAAACCATTGTTCACGTTTCACTTCACATAAACTTAGATCACTATAAACACTTTAGCAACATTTTTATGGGTATAGTCACTAAAAGCTGACATTTAGCCGGCTGCCCGCGGGGAAATGACGATAAAATAAATACTCTCGGAGTAGACGAAGCGTTCGGCCGATTAAATATTATGAATAGTGAATTTGTAATATTATACGTAATGACTCATGTGTACTTTGATTTACATTTGATAAAATGGAGTTGGTACATTGTAGCGATTTGTTAATGTTATCTCGTATCGGATGCGATTGGATTTCGTTTATATCTAGTCGGAAAGTTTGTTTTGTCGAGCGATAAAGCGATAGATTTCACTCTTCAGATGGGTGAAAGAGAGTTATTTATATAATCGAGCGCTACCATGTGTTGTATAACACGTTTATCCGTTGTGTACTTAACTGACCGGAGCTTATAAATTATTTATTATTCTTCGTGCCCCTTGACAATAATACCACTGTAAAACAATTTTACTACCCTGCTAGCTCAGTTGGTAGTGTGTCTGTTTCAAGAGCTGTAGGGCGTGGGTTCGAAACCAAGACAGGATAAACATTTGTATGATGAACGTTAATGTTTGTCCTGTGTCGGGGTGCTCTGTATTTTAAGCATATAGGTATTTACAAAAAAGTATGGAGCTGTGTAAAATGTTCTAGGATATTCATTTATTTACTTTTTGTTAGAGAACAGATAAAAATAGAAAATAACAAAGATATTCAATAGATAAAATACCTGGTGGTAGCGTTACTCAAACATTTGTGTGAAATTTTAGAAGATGAAGTGTGAAGGTGTGAATATTTAATAATGTGAAATAAGTTCCAAAGCATCAGTGTTTTAGAGCTCATTACTTGTGAGGCATTCGATGGTTTATCTCATTAACCAATGTAACCATGTCATTTCACTCTAGCCTTAGTATCCTTCAAACGGGAACACGCTTTTAGACTGCTTGGCGGCAGTCTATTTGGTACTGCGGTGGTACCAAGACGACTTCCTGCTACCTAGACGATTTCCTGCTGCTCTCTTGGTGGATCTACCACCAAGTAAACCTGTGCGAAAGGGTATTCTAGAGTTTTGGCGCGCACACGAAAAAAAATTGTCGCCCGCATTGAATTATTTTCCAAAACGTGTTTGTCAATATACCTAAAAGCTGATGAACATGTATGTGACATTTATTCTTGTAGGTATTCTTTCCAGAACTCCGTCAAAACTTCAGCTGCCTCTTCTTTATTAGGGCATGACCGGACTTGATTCTTACTTTTCGTGACTGACTTATTTATTTGATTTATCATATATTATTCGACATTGGCAAACATATATAGTGTTATACTTACCAAAAAAAGAGTAAGAGAGTTTCAGTACCTACCTATCTACTAGTAAAATTACTGGGCTGTTGAGACTAACCATCGAGTCTCAAAGTGATGAACGCCAAAGCAGCGATACTCTGGACTTTGTTTTACTACTTAAAGTTCTGTGTATCACTGGATCATGGACAATCGTTATCTCATACTATCAGGAGAGTCTTGTTCGTCTCATTGCTTCTATATATAAAAAAAAAACCTACAAATTCACTGGAGCTTAATAAATGACGATCTTTTTAAAGTTCATAGGCTAGGTCACGGGTCGACACCATCTGGCACAGAGGCAGACTACCAAGGGTTTTAGTAGGTATAAGTAATGCTACATAACCTGTGAAAATATCAGGGGGCGTCAACCTGCGGACCTCCAGATCCATACGCAAAAATTAAAAAGATTTAGCATTTAAAGTTTTTTAAATAAAAAACCAAATACTACTTATAGTGTTGAAAGGTAGCTCTTCAATAACTGGGATATTTTATAAATTGTTAGGGTTTGAACCCACGCCGTGCGGCGTGTGAACCGATAGCGCTAACCACATGGCTAGCATCAGATCTGCACTAAAAATATAAAGATAAATGCAAGTAAAGTGCAATAATAAAAATACATTTCCGTTAAATATGTTTAATTTATTATTCCTGATTGGCTTGTTTTAACAAAGAAAAATGCAAATACGCGAGTGTCCAAGAAATACTTTATTAACTCAATCATCACAATATACCAACCGAGCAACCTATTCAGATGTAAATTACATTAGATACATAAAGGCAGCATTTATAAATTTATGAATTTGAACTAAAAATGTGAGAAAAAGTAGATGGTGTACCACTTCAATACAAATTAATCTAACAAGAATTAAATTGACTAAAATATCTGTATCTTTTTTTATTTGAATAAGTATGTCAGAAGGGAACGACAGCAACTTTTGAAACTAAGAATAATACGATTTGCTAGAATCTACATCCAATAATAGCAATTTCATTTCTTCAAAATTGATAAAACATACAATTAAATATTTGATATAAAAACTTTTTCAAACGTATTTAATGAATGACGAATAAGTGTTTTGATGAGTCTTATATGTACTTAATATAATAAAGCGAAAGAGTTTGTTCTAATTGAATGATTTGAGAAATTTGAGAAAGGTTATAGGCACGATACGTCTCTTATAAGCCGATGCCAGGTGAAATCGCCGAGCACAACTAGTATCTTTATAAAAGTTAATATGTGTTAGCAAGATAGTATAACTTGCCATTTTCTTGGCCTAAACTAGAAAGTTCATATACCTATAAAATTGTTCTAAAGTTTGTCATATAGAAAATGGTGACAAAAAAGGTAAGTGTTCTTAAATTACCTATAAAGTGCATGACTGAATGAATAAGAAAAATAAAGTTAGGTAATCAGGTAAAATTACATTGTTCAGTAGAATCAGTGACTGTTAGTTCTTAGATGTACTACTTATGTACTTGGCATATGTTCATTAACTTAAGCTGTTGTCGTTTATTAAAGGTGCTGTGTCTTCCGCGTCGGATCTCTCGCTCTCACTCGACACTGGAAAAAGAGACAAACAATTTTTTACTAAGTTAATAGGCGTGCTTTTAAAAACCCGAGAACTATAATACTCCCAGTTTAAGTATACATCACAAAGTTTTTATAGTACGGTCCAATTAATCTGCGCAAGTTGCTTAACATAAAGAAATATTTTCTGTTCACAAAACTGAGATCTTCTGCCATATAATGATAAGTTGGTAGTACTATAAGAGTAATTCTACAAAATAACGCTCTAAAACTATATAGAATACGTCACAAATCACAGAAAAAACTAAAATTACATATTCGTAATACAATAACACAAAAAAAAAAACCCCATTAAATGTAGTGATACTTAGAATACTTTTATTTTAAGTTTTTTCTATGGTGTCCAAAAAGGTAAAGAATCTTGGTAAGTTTTATTAATCTAACATGTTTAAATATCTGTTTCTAAAATGCATATAGTTATTCATGTTTAAAACAAGTGAAATTGGTCAAAAAGGACAATTTATATGAAAAACCACGAAAAGATTCTTTATATTTCTGGAAAGGTAAGAAAGAACTTATTTCATCTTAGAACTTATCTATGGTTGATAAAATTCTAGAAAATGGCGCGAAAAGCATGCATGACGTTGACGACATAGGGGAAAATTGGATTTTTTTAAATTTGTTAGCATAAGCAAAAAGATAAGGAAAAAGCAAATAAATTAGTCATCGTTAGTGAAAAGTAATCGCCTGTCAGTAAGGTTACTTTTTAAGCAACAATAAAACCGCAAAAAATATCAGATCATAATGAACGCAATACTTATCTTGTGATATAGAGGTTCCTAGCTTCATTACACGTTGTCAAAAATTATATAGGACAACTTACAAACAAACACAAGTTTAAAAATTTGTATATCTCATAAAAATACTTGATTCAACATCTTGCACTTTTTTGGGGGAGTGATAATACACAGTGGTCAAGAAAACAACACAGTGCTGATAAAGGCTTTACACGGGCTAAATGCGTATACCGTGCGTAGCCAAATAATAATGAAAGTGTAGACAAAGAGTGCATACGAGACTTCGATCATTGTACACCAGAGTTATTGTTAAGTAAAGATAGAAATTTAAGTAAAAGTGTGGCTATATTGTAACACAAGTGAACAAAACGCTGGCCTTTGTTTCGCCCAATGTTTGAGTATTGCATTCAACGCGACAATGGGGCATCGTTTTGGCAACTATTCCCATTGATAGCAGCCTTTTAGATTAGTTTATTAAAAAAAACTTATTAAAATAAATTATTATTAAAATTAAGTGTATTCTTTCCTCTGCTGTATTAGAAATACTGTAGTTTCTATATTAGGCAGTATTTTGTAGATAGTATTGTTAATTAAATGAAAGTAATAGGTTATTCAACTTGACACCGAATGTATGGTTGGTTAAGTACTTTTAAAATATTTCCATACAATATAGTAGAAAAAACCTTATTTCAAGTGTTATTTTATAAATTTGTTTTCGCTTTTGCTAGGAATATAACCTAATATAATCTTCATTATATAAATATTAATCGTATACTTACGATTCAAAGACAACAAGCTAAAATTTGAGTCTTTTTTTTAGTTGCTAGCTATGTGTATGGTAGTCTAGTACTATACTTGATCGAAGTCTGCAGTACAATAAAACAAGCTATTCAAAATGTACATTAGCTTATATTTGACATACAAAATACACGTCACATGGATGTCATACAGCCAGTTAGCGGTAGTGTTACAGATAACATATACCACATAATATTTACATTAGCACTACTTATATGGTAACACCGTTTGAGCTAATGCCATGGGAGACGATACTAGCGATTCTCTCAATTATTACAATTGCAATAAAGTGTCATATAGAGGAGCAAGTGTCCTAGCACTTATACTATTTTTTACATAGATCATAGATAAAGATATAGAGGAGGAAGTAGGGAAAATTGTTAGTCGCAGCCAACACCGATCTCATTGTGGATCTTATGTTTATGAATAAAAGGTTTAAAATATATAGTTAGTACAAGACAAGATGCAAGATATTCTACCTACTACGATAGCTTTTGGTATAAATAGTCGTTACTTTAAAATAAGTTTAAATATTCAGGCAGAATGTCTAATAAAGTATGTGTCTGGACTTACTATTTCTTTTTAATTTTTGATGGAAGTGGTGGTTCGACGACTATTTATATCAGCCACTATAAATAGCTTCTAACGCTTAGTTTCTTTAATGCAATCAATATTTCTATAAAAACTTTTGTTCTAAGAACTTCTTTCCACAAATCTCATTCATTAACATATTATAAATACAATGAGTTAGATATTTCTATCCACAAATTATAACAAACGGCAGAAGAACAACCTTACTAGATTAAAACACAACATTTTCTACATAATTCTCGTGAAATTTTAGATAAGAAAATCTAAATTAATTTTATAGCAGAAATCGTTGATCGATTTCTGATATAAACCAAATTAATCAACTCACGAAAGTTCTTTTAACTAAAAAGGGATCATCTAACTAATCTTAGTATTTAGCATAAATCCGTCCCGCGGTGATTTTAGAAAAATATTTATAGAATATTATACGAAAATAACGATTATTTGGCAAGATCATGTTAGTATATATTCATAGCTACACTTGGAGTAGGTGATATGGAGCCACTAGCGTTAATTTTGAAAGCTCTAGGAATGTTACAGTCCTTTTCTAAGGTAGCGTCCATTAATTCACCCAATCTAACGCAGTGGAGACGAATCACGTATTTTTTTGAGCAATTTTTTTTTAATCATGCCCGTCTTTTATTTATTTTATGTAAAAGTAATAAAACGAACGAGACGCTCTCCTAATTGCAAGAGATAACATCTATCCATGAACATTGCAGCGATACATAGATTTAATCTAAAAATATACATTTTGAAAAATATTAATTGGGAGCGAGTTGATGAAGGAGAAAATCACCAAAATCCGTAATTATGGACGCCCCCCTAATAGACTGCAAAGAAAAAGACAGCAACATTAATAAGTGTAGGTCTATTAAATGGATCTTAATAGTATTTTAGCAAATCTAAACAATGTTCTAAGATTTAACAACAAATAAACAATGCCTAGAAAGAAAAATAGCAAATCCATTTATACATAGATTACAGTACGAGGGTTTTATGTGGGCAATCGGGAATAAAACGGAGGTCTAATTCGTATCGGATGGGGTATGTAAGGCGTGCTCACTCTCTCTCTCTTACAACCAATACATTCATAGACATATAAATCATGTCTTTTGTCAGATGCCAGCGCAAATTATTTCAATTTTGTGATGGTTATAACAACTTTAGTACATACATATATCGATAAAATATCATAGCACAATCGATACTAACCGCATACAACTTTTTCCCGACGTGTCAGAAAAACCCTTTACTGTAAAGAATCTAGATTCTAGTAATTGAATATGTTTTAGTTCTGTAAGCTTGTACTGCTTTTTGTTGGGCCATATTTCTTGGCAGGCATTGTTTAGCCGGCACCCGACTTACTGATCTGTTGCGTCTATGTAAATCCGACAATTTGCCGCTAAGAGCACATCTACAACAAAGTTTTAATTTTATTTTAAAAATGCCGTCTACCATAGAGTAACAGGAGCCGTTTATGTTTTTACTAATATTGAATTAACAATCCATTAGAATTGGCGTACATTATTGTTATTTACGATTACCAGTAGGAAAAAAAATCTAACCCATTCTAAGAGTAATAAGGGGAACTCTAAATAGGAAAGATGACTGATTTTTTCAATGCCATATACATTGTTTAAGGTTACGCGGAAGTATTAGTTAGAACAGCGGTTCTCAAACTCTTTTGGCAAAGCTTTTTACTTGACGGAGCCAAAACACTGTTTCATGTGTATTTTTATTGTCAGTTGAGTCAGTGTTGAACTATTGACGGAAATGTCGCGCTCTCATATTACGCATTCCACTACAACTCTTTTAGTTATTTTTTTAATTTTATGTTCGAATATTTGGTTTGTATTTAGGGTTCCGCGGAGAACACTTTGATGTCGGCCTTAGAAGTTCACTGTATTCTGTTAAGGTCTTTCTAAACATATTTTATAAATACACCTGACCCGAAATCTTGAAATAAAACGGCTGTCTAGTTTGTACATATTAATCACTAATATTATAAAAGCAAACGCTTGTATGTATGTTCGGGTTTGTTACTTCTTCATGCTGGAACGGCTGGACGGATTTAGCTGAAACTTGGAACGAAGACAGCTTATACCCTGAATTATCACACTAACATTATAAAGGCGAAAGTTTTAAGTGTGTTTGTATGTTTGTTACTTCTTCACGCTTAAACGGCTGTATCAATTTTGATGAAATTTGGTATGGAGGTAGCTGACACCCTGGATTAACACTTAGGTACTACACAATACTTTTTTATACCAAAAAATGTAGCGGATAACATCGTGGGGCGCGGCTTGTTATATACTACAGAAAACGCGCGGTAGCCTTGAAGCGAAACTAGATTTGAATAAATCGGACATCAGTCATCTGACCTGTTTCCTAGTAGCATATTTACAAAAGGTCCATAACCAAGTGATATACAATCTAAATTATTATGTACTATGTTATTTACTCATATAGCGAGGACTGCCGACGGGGCGGTATAGGAGGGGACCGCTCTACCGATATTGCCGCGCATTACCCTATAACCTGAAAATTACACGACTCTCTACTTTATTTAGTAGCAGTAGTCCACCACCATACATTTAGGAAACATACGGGGAATCTAGTTACAGTCAGTCCTCAGACTCGTTCAGAAGTTAAATAAACAAAAATGTTGCCCATTTAACACAGCGCCATCTATCTAAAACTAAGGAAAGCATAATCAAATAAAAATAAATAAATATCATAGGACATTTATATACAGCGCCATCTGACCCCAAACTAAGCAAAGCTTGTACTATGGAAGTCAGATAACTGATAGGATATTTAAAGATTTTTTTGTAAACATATACTTAAAATACACAAAGAACAACTTAAGACACAAAACAAACACTTGTTTGTATCACAAAATGTTTGTCCTGTGTGGGAATCGAACCCATGCCCTACAGCTCCTAAAGCAGATATACTACTAATGAGCCAATAGGGCTGTCAATTGATACAATATTTACATATTTTTTTTTTATTGCAGATATATGTATACATTTAGTACAACAGCTGTGTATGTTACATAAATGTTCGTTTTGGGTGAGAATCGAACCCACTACTGCTAACATTGGAGCTGAATACTCAGCTTATTAGGTCCTGTTTAGGTGTGACCGAAACGGCTGTCTTAGAGTCTTCTTGGGCAACTCAACATTTGTATATACATATGTTTGTATGTAAATTTATTTAACGATAAATTGTCTAGTTGAATCGATTTTCAAGAATTTTGTAAGCAAGTTGTTTGTGGAAATATAGTTTTATACCAGTTCAGGGACCAAACGACAGGTTGCTTTTAGTGACAAAAAAGTTTATATGCCGATGGTAAGTATAACTTCAGTGCCACCTCGAATAAAAACTTCAGTAAAAAAAATATATTAACCTTATTATATTTTTTAAATTTTGAATGGCCGATAATTTTATGGGAAACAGGATAAGTTATAGAAATTTAATGTTTGTTTATTATGAAAATACATTTTTGTAAATCTGAACAAGTTTGAGTAAAGACTGTATAAAATAACTTGAGCGGAGAGTATGAGCGCATTTGTTTTAAACAAACCTAATATGTCACCTTCCGAGCAAGGGAAGATTTAATTAGCTAATGTCACACAAGACATACTTTCATTCGTCGTAATTTTAAAAATCTACGCGTAAACAGATTTTTATTGAACAAATAGCTACGTACACATAAAAAAAAAAACTTTTAAATTGTTACGAGTTCAAATATTTGCTCACTACTGCTATTGCGCTACAAGATAGTGTTTTAAAAATGTTTTTTTTTTTAAGATAGCATTACCAAACTCTTAGATTGGTGTGTAAAAAGACAACGTGGTATTCGCAACAAGGTAGATAGGCGACTGTCATTAGCTCAGTGGTTAGAACGATGGAAGCCTTCACCCGTCTTGCCGGTCGGTGAATTATTTAAACAATTTTATAAAAATAAAATCTTTCTAGAAGATTTTTCCACAAACAATATATTTAAAAAAAAACTACACCTTTCTTTTATTTAAAATTTGTCCACTGAAGTACAATCTTAATCGATTTATAATATGTACAGATTAACATCAACAACACTAAACAACGAGTAACGTGTCCAAAAAATAACACTCCATTGTCCGTGTATTCACGACTAATGGAATTTATCCAAGCCACCTTCACATTTGGGCGATAATTCACAAATAAATGGACTTTAGTCAACACTTACACAATTTTACATCAACATAAACAAAAACTAACACACATAATTATACCTAACAGATTTGATCTAGTACGCTCCCGCATCGTTCAAGTAAACGAATCAAAATCATTGAGCCATAACACACTATATACTAGAAAAGACTCCAGAATGATGTTTCATTTGTTTATAGTAATCAGGGACCGTTTGCGATAAAGTAGGTAGTATTGAGTAATAAAATGTCCAGTTTTTGTATGCCAAGCGTAACAAAATACCAATTTGAAAAAATACCTTTAGTCGATACTGGATAAAACTAACCAAATAGAATTTACGATAATGGGCGATGTTGTGATAGAATAATTATATTATTAAAAGTATCTGAAAAACACCTTTAATGTTCAAGTGCTTTAGATTTAATAGTATAGTAATACAGGGTTATAAACTTAGGGTATACTAATCTCAAGAGGGTCATTGTACTCAATTACTTACTATTATGAACAAATATTACTAAACCGTTAAAAATATCGAGTTTGATTTCATATTACTTCGTAAAGACAGGGCGAATGGTAGTTTCTGAACGAAAGAGTTCTAAGAGATTATTAAATAAAAATTAAATAATTAATCATTCTTTTTGACATATTAAATTGACAAGTGATTAATATTTTTAACATGAATTGAAATACGACTTGACACTGGTTTTATTAAAAAAATATTGTTTTGTATTGAATGGTATCGATTTATATTTAGACTTTTTTTGAGGCTATTTCGTTGTGAGTAGTCGTCGCGTCAAGAGAGATGCGATATGTGTATCTTTAACTTTCAGATAATCGCATCGTATGCTGTTTAACCGTCTATTTTTATGTAAATAACCCTGAATTGGCATATCTAACTGAACAGTTTACTTCGAATGCCTGAGTGAAATGACCCTTAAATATTTGAAACATTATCGTATGATTAGTTAATAGCAATTAATTATTTATATGTGGACAGAATAATATTTGTAGTATAATATTATTTGTTACTGTTGAAGATTGTATTGATTGATAATATTGTTATTTTGGATTACGATTCCCTAGAAGTAAGTGGTGTTTCAACCACTTGTGTAAACACGAACGATTTAGTTGTGTTTTTTTTTTGTTATTTATTAAAGTGTTCACATTATTCGAATTTTCAAACAAATCAAACCAATTGATTAATTCGATGATGACATTTAGAACTACGATAGAAACTGCGTTTATATATGAAAACTAGTTTGAATTTTTATTTTTTACTGTAGGCTTGCTTTTGACCGCCATCTCGCCTGATGTTAAACGAAGATGCGGTCTGATGATTGAAACACATTTGATTCGATTACTCGCACAATGACATTTGCGATCTTTTTTGCGTGCTTTGCTTTTATTTTATATGTATTTGATATTTCACATCTTTGATTACCTACCTTGTTACACCTTGACGAAATTGATTTTCACGAAGTGTTAAGAACTATTAATATATAGAGGGACACAATGCAAGTACATACATACGTATAATATATATTACATACATAGCACTTGTACATTATACAGTGAAGCAATCTCACCTGTTGTGCCTGTGGCTGAAACATCTAACCAGAATAGAGAGTAGAATAAGACATCCGTAGACACGGCGAAACTTCCATCACGCTAGACGTAAATTGAGTAAGCAATTGCACTAAGAGCTTGAATTCCCACAAAGATCTAAATATCACGAAGCAAAAGAACAAGAACATTATCGGCAACGGAGACTAAGTTTGCTAAAACGGAAATTTATGGAATCTTTTTTTAATAATAGAACTCTAATTTTTTTGAGACAGGTTTGAGACAGAATATTTAATTTTATATCAAATCTGTAGTGTATGTTGACTAAGTCCCAATAACAATGACTACAAATACGCAACAAGAGTTCCACCGTCTCTTAAAGTATGTTATGCCTGTGACATAGAGTATATTTTGATAATTCGCGTTAACGCTAAGCTTGCGAGTTGGTCCGTTTAGCCTTCTGCGCGGTTCGACGCGCGTTCGTACCGTTTCTGTCTTGCGGCGGTTTGCCGCTTGCCAGTGCCGGTTTGCCGCCCGCCGTCGTCGGTTTGCCGCCCTGGATGACGGGCGGGTACGGGATTCGGAAGAGCCATATTTTGAGGTGTTCGCAGATCTCCATGCAGATTTGACCGCAGTAGCGGATCAGGTCCACGCACACCCATATCTAGAGTTAGAAAAAGATGTCCATTACCTAAATTGAATCTGTAGGCATTCTAAAAAATAATGTGATTGGAATCGACAGTCATGTACAGTGAGTGCCCATTGCTATATAAAACAATTATGTAGATGCATCTTACGTACAAATATTGTATACTAGCTGCGCACCGTGGTTTTAACCGCTACATTTTTTCGGGGTAAAAAGTAGCCTATATGTTCAGGGCGTCAGCTACCTCCATACCAAATTTCATCAAAATTGGTCCAACACTTATTATTTCAGTTTATTGAGCACACCAGAAATTGAAAAAATGTACAGAAAACAAAAGAATTGTACGGGCTTGCCTAGGCTTTAAGCTATGTGTATTATTGTGTATCCTGCATATAGCCTAGGCCTAAGTGTTAAAATTATCAAATCTATTCTAATACAATAATTTTTACAACAAAAAACGGTCTTTATTCCACTAAGGTATAAAGTTTATAACCCGTGAAAGGAGTGGGTACTGACCGTGCAGAGCCAAAGCACGTAATACTCCGGTATGGCGTTATTGAAATACTGGTTGAGGAACAGCATCGCGGGCCCGAGCAGGGACCAATCGTAGTAGTCCATCTCAGATTTGGTCATGTGAGCCACCTGTAACCGAGAAAGATATTTATGAGCGAGGGTGAAGGGTCAGACGGCCTAGACAAAATAACATTCGAAATGCGATAACGATAATAGTCGAGTCGAAAAATTTAAGAGATTGACATAAGCTACCTACGTGACATTTCGACAGCTTATGTCAATGCTGAGAGCCTAGACAAAGTAACATTCAATATTCGATAACTCTAATAGAAGAGTCTAAAAATGTACGGGATTGACATAAGCAGCCTACGTGATATATCGACAGCTTATGGGCTGAATAAGATATTAATAAGAATAAGAATTAGGATAATATCAGATCCGGCCACGCGTTGCTGTGGCCAAATTAAACACGCGTGTAACGTGAAATAAATTGTAGCGCATATGAAACGTTTAGACTTTTAACATAGCGCCATCTTTTGGATACTTACTCAACCTAGTTATAAATTACCTTACACCGCCATCTATTAGAATTTCATGGAACTCACAGATAATTATACCTCTTTGTCTTATAATCAACAAATAATTTGCAATATTGCGATTATAAATTGAGATATAAACTATCCTATCTCTCAAGTTGGATCAAACTGCACACAACGTGACACGAAATTTTTATATATAAAGATTGTAAAAAACTTACCACAAGTCTGTTTGTGACCTTAGCGGCGACCATTCCAAAGGCCAGGATGTACAACGCGGGGTGATTTTCGTACACGTTGGACTCGCTCTTCTGAAATATGATGAACGCGGGAACCACCACGAACGAGAACGGAATCACCGGCGACAGGATGCTTGTACCCTGGGGGGAGGCAGGGGATGTACCATGCTCTTTGCGGAGGTAGAGCGGTAGGGGGCCGGCCCTATATTCATGATTATCGGAAACTAACGACATCGGAATGAATCGAAAATTATTATTACATAACAATAGAAATAAAGAGTGTTCAAAAAAATTATAAACAGTTAATAAAAGGTATGAATTAGTTAAAAAGTAGTGCTTTTAAGTTAAGTTTATAACTGTTTTTTTATCGTTGACAGGCAATCGTTGTCTACAGCTGACTTGATGTTAAGTGACGGTGTTGATGAAGATGGTAAACACACCTATCCTGGAATAAACAATTTGGGTTGTTGCGTCAACAACCGTTGTTGAAAAACAACCAAATTTAAAAAAAAAAATCGTCCATATTTGTGAATGCTAAAGCAAGAAAGCGTCTCTTTCGCCTCATTACTTTAACATAAAACATGATGGCTTCAACTTTATACTGTTTTGGGAATACACAACTACTTCACTTAATTTTTTTAAGACTGAATTTACTTGATGTATAATAAAAAACCAGAAAAATCTTAAGGTAATTAATATTTTTACAAACAAGTAATTAATTAATACTGACATCGATTCTTGTATTTTTCTGATCTAACTGATCAACCTCAAGCAATACATATAAGAAGAAATAATGTAGTATTCAAAATAATGTTAATTAAACTAGTATTTTTATCATATTTTTTATGATTTCGTTTAGTTTCCGACAAATTATGAATAGGGATTTAGAACGGCCTTGCGTTAAGTTAAAGTCAAAAAAAGTATAAATTAGACAAAAATAACAAATTATTTATTACATAGTCGTAATAGGTAAGATGACAACTGGTTTTCATAAATTGGTCATAAATAGTGTCGGTCATGGAAAACAAAAAAAAATATCTGTTTAAGCATTTTAATGAACTCTAGACAATTTTTTCATTTCATTTAAATTCTATACAAAAACACTAATTTTGCGGAGAAGAAACCGAATATATTCCATAATATTTCTTCTTTTTTTTCATTCTACTTTAATATCATTTGATTTTTATTTATATAGATAGATAAAAAATACATTATGACTTGATTTGGTAGGCAACTTATTTTATCTTAATTTGCTTTGCTTTTTTTATACTGTCAGGTCACCTGCCGGCTTCAGCAGAAGAATGAGAAACGAGAAAGAAGAAAGAAGAGAACGTGCCCGCGCCGACTGTGTTCAATCGGCATTACGCGGATTTTAAGCCAGTTTGTAACAACAATATATCATTTTTATTGTTTTTTTTTCCTAAAGATATTTAAACATACTTTTTTTTTGTATATTGCTATATTGCTTTAATGTCACAAATTGTCTATTGTAAGCCCGTAATCAGAGCACTTTTTTTTCTTGTTAAATTAAAAACCGATATCAGACACCAGTCATCACCCTATTATGACCGACAAAAATAAAATAACTAAAATTTTAATCGATGGGATTTTTATCGCAAATTACACAGCAACATCAAAAACTCAAGCTGACAAAAGGGACAATCATTCAGTTAGTATCAACACAACTTAACAGTAACATGCAACAAGAGTCCAGCACCAGCATACATGCCTTAAGCTAGAGATGGGAATGAGAGTGCAGGTGAAGTATCGACATGCACTACGTGTATCGTTCATGGGCACAGCACAACACTACAGAACGGGACACATGAGACGCGCGGTCTAGCGGCTTCGTGCGAGCGTAGGCTAATTTACTCGAGCATCCTCATACGTCATTAGTACTTTGTGCAACTGTTAATTTTATTGTGTGTTAACGGCACAAATATACAAATCCTTACTGCGACAGTGGAGCCGTTTTTCCCCACTCCACCTTTCATAATCACGTTAACGTATCCGAATATAAGGTAGAATGTGAACACCACGACCGCGTAGTTGGACAAAAGGTTCAAACTGATGGTTACTGTCTGCAGCTGTAGTGTTAGACCGTGAATGCGTGGCGGTGGGCGCATGCGCGGTTAGTCGACCGCCGCGCTCCGCCGAGCGGGGAACAAACAAATACATGCCATTAATATCCATGAAATAAAACTTAATGGGAGAGCTGGAAACAAAATGATTTGTGTGCTGTCTTCACTCATCCTGTCAAGTGGTTCTGTTACGGCCCCTTAGGATAGCGAGTATCGGGAATAGTTTCACCAGTGATGACTCCTCTGACTTAAGGCAGTGGTCTGCTTTAGGAGCCGAAAAAAAAGCGTTTTTTCAACAATTTTTTTGGAAGGGAAGGAAATGATTGCGGTAAACGAAATTTTGAGACGATAGTATATTATATTCAAGCTTTAAAAAACAATTTTTATTATTACAAATTATTGAAATTTGCCAAAGTTGTAACGATTTTTCTGGGGCGCCTGGAGTGTGCACTCGTAAATCGGTGCCGGTGATGGAGGTCGTGCGATGCATCTGAAACAGTGGAACCAAATTTTTTTTTAGTTTTTATAAGTTCCTTTTCTATATGAACTAAAAAAATACCGAAGAAATGACGAAATTCCAAATTTTTTCGAAGTTTGAAAAAAAAATCAATTTTTTGAAAAAAAAAATTCACTTCAAGTTGCAAAACAAGTAATTCAAATAGTAATTTTGTCCAACTTTTTTAGTTCAAATAGAAGATAATTCAATACTGAAGCTAGATCACTTTGGTTTTTTTCGATCGGACATATATTGTTTTTACTATCGCCGGCACCGTTTTCCAAAACTTGTGAAAATGAAAACTCGAGAAAACGGGCTGTAAAGTTTTCGGTCCAAAAAAATGTAAGTTTTTGGATACTTACACTAATTAGATGTTAATCGGCTATCCCCGGGCCATACAATAATCCTTCCTCTTCTTCAAAAAACTCGTTTTGGCGGAGGCTTTCCGATCTTCGAGCTGTACGATCCTCCTTGCTGGAAAGTGATGCGCGCCGGTTCTCCCGCGTTATGCGCTCAGCATCGACGGTGTCAGCAAAATTTTTGCATTGCTGCCCGATGACAATATCGAGGAGCTGCATGGTAGAAAGCACAGCTGAATAACCTTCGTTGAAAATGCCTGTAGCCATATTTGCTGCTATTTCGACGATTTTATAGCCGGAATTTACGTGTTTCGGATTTAGGCGCCACACAATCGAATTGAACGATTCGTTCGAATTTTGAGTGTGTCCGCCTAAGCACCGCGTCAATAAATCGTCATTCGAAAGATCTTCGTAAATTGGACGAATGTGCTTCTCTACATTTTCATGAATTAATAATGATATCATCGCTGCTTGCTGCCTTCAACTTTTGCTCACTGCGACTCGTGTGTAAATCTCCGTCGTCCGATGATACACTGGTAAAACGATTGCCGTGAAATTTTCGCTTTCGCGGTTCCGCAGCACGCTGTCTTTTACTTCGATCACCTTTCGGGTAGCTTGACATTTCGATGTGCGCTCGGCAAAATCAAAAATGAAACTGAAAGCTGACGCTACAAATAGCAGTGTAGAAGCCGATTCCAAGAGCTATAGTTTACGTTATATTGTATACCGTTATCCCAACAACTACTCAACACAGACCTTCGAGAACCCCCAATAATATTTCAAATAATATTTCAAAGGACCGTTCAATCTTTTCAGGTATATACGTATATAGTCAAACAATAGAATACAGGAAGGGGCGGAGCGCGCGCGCTCGGGTCTGCTCGAGCATTCGCACCTGCTCGACGCTCGGCCACTAAAACTGATCTAGCTTCGAAAATATGTCGAATTGGCCTCTAAAATTTTGAACACATATTCTTGGATAGTTTTGGAATAGATTTAAGACAAAAACGAAAAATCGATTTTTTGAAGCCTGTAAAGCAGACTACTGCCTTAATTAATTACGTGATGACATAGGTTTCATGCAAAAGTTACTATAGTTTTAGGTAGGAACCTCATTAATTTGTACGAATCAATCATGTCTTTTTAATATAATGGAGTAAAAGGTCATGAATACGAATTTGTGTGATTAAAAGCCACATTTTCCCGTCCTAGACGCGCCATTACCGCAAAGTTTTCTAATAAGTATTAAGCATCTAGCAGTGCTGTAGTTTTATGTTTTTTTTTTTTATAATTCCGTATTCTATAGCGCGATTTGTCGCCATGTAAAATTGCTCCAACATGCAAGTGAAACAGACAGAGCTACTCTCTTATAGTTTGTTTATGTCATTTAATTTATGAATAAGATATTGAGAGAAGCCATTGGTTTCCGAAATACAGTTATCAATAGATCGGAACTAATGGGTTCATATTAATGTGTACAAAATGTACGACAAATTATTTAAAAAAAAGTGTAATGATAACTGTGATACCTGAAAATAGAAAACGTAAAAGCAGTAGTGGCGCCTAATTAAGCTCCCATTTAAATCCCTTTAGGTATTAGTTAGAAATAATAAAAACAAAGCTTCCCAGAGTTAATCGTCATGATTGATTCGCGAGGAAACACCGCTAGCCCGTGACAATGTACAAGTATAGCTGTACAGATCGGTGTGGTTCTTCTTACAGCGATAGTGGATCCGTTTTTGCCGCATCCCCTAACACGGAAGGTGGATGCGAAGTTCAGGAGAAAGATACATTGCAGACCATTACACATGGTGGTCCCCAACAGGCTCACGGGCACGCCCAGCGCTGGGATCTGTGTGACCACCGCGCGAGGTTATTGATTGCTAACGTTAGTGCTCGTCAATGTTTCTAAGGACGAGTGTACAATTTTGATGAAAAAAAAGCCAACACACGAGCCAAAACACTATTATAGACACGTCTGTAGCTGGCCGTCCTGTTTAGTAATTTTTCATTTTCAATGAGTGAAGACACACTTAACAAAATACAAATAATGAATAAGACGCACCAGCCACATTTATAACAACTTAAACATAACTCTAATAATATTTGACCAATACCTACGAGGTGATTGACAATTATTCGATCAAATACCTTCTATGGACCATGCTCCATGTTAAGAAAATAAAAGTAAATTTAATAAAAAATACTGTGAGCATAATCCAAATTAACTGGGTACTCGTGATCTATAAGTACATGCTATTAAAAAAACCCACATGATAATAAGCGATGGACCAACAGTATCTTAGTTAACGATCAAAATAAGCGAAGGAACGAATCGCGCTTACAAAAAAAAAACTATCGCTTTAAGAATTTTAAAGAAGTCTTCAAACTACAAAAGTTGTGTCTGCTTAAGTGTCCAAACACAAAACTGCGAATCGACGTGATGCGAATTAGCAACGCAGAAAGCTGCGACGCGAATTGCTTTGATACGATTGCGTGCGGCAAGGCGTCTGTCTCACTTCCACGGTTCGGGTGACCATTCCCTCGACCAATGTCCACCGCACTGAACGTAGTTTTTACTAGATAGTGGCATGAATCATAAAAACAGTTGCGCATTACTATTATTGATAAGATGTAGGGGGAAAAAAAAGAAGATTTTAGAACTCGGCCACTTTTAAAATTAGATTTGCGCACGTCTTGCCCACACGCTGTCTCAAGAGTGGACTAAAAATCCCACCAATAAGTTTGACGCAATGCGACTCAATTCGCAAGTTCTCGCGATGCGTCGTGCGAGCTCGTATATTTCTGTGTTGCGACGTCGTATCGCAGTTTTGTGTTTGAACCCTATGTCATTCTGTGTACATTAAGAACGAGTGAATCGAACAATTAAATGTCAAATGGTTTGTACGTTACTGATAGACGCGATTGCTTGTATTGCGGTCGTTTTTGGAGAATAGTTCATTAAAACTTTAGTTTGAAGACTTCCCAAAACTACAAGTCAAAGAAAATTCGCTCGGTTAGGATTCAAAAGCTTAACGTGATTATGTGCTTGATGACTAAGTATATGCCAATAAAACTAACTATGTTAACTCAACCGATGATTTAACACAAGGCTCGAAACTAGGCCAAAATCGAAGTCTGATTCCAAACTGTGACGTGGGACGGACTCTGTGCGTAGGATAGATTGACTCGTCTTAAATACGTATTCATATGAAATAAATAAAAACGCTATAGGTTTGAAATACGTCGTCAAATAGTTTTGTACGTGTACTTACTCCCGAATCGTACTAAGAAATGTAAGTAGTTGTATTTTTTAAACCAACTATGATCCGCCTGGGGAAAGATATCTGTGATTTGCTTACATGAATCTTGATTGGTAGTTGCGTTGCAGTCAACGCAAAGAGGATGATATCGTAAGCACTATTGAAAGACCATCGCATATTTATATGTACTATTCTTTATATTAATACACTTTAACGTTCTTTCATTGCTGTAAAGTACACTCGAGAAAATGTTATTCAAAGAATACGGATTGCCCCACGGGAATGAGTCTCCGATAACGTTTTAAAAACTGTACATTTTAGAATGCGATCCGGATCATTTGGCAGAACATTTCCTAGCACGGATCGGGTATATAGTCCTTTTAGTAATTCGTTTTATAAATATTTCGAGTCACTACTTTGTACCGACATTTATATATAACCTTCAGTATCAACTGATTACAATTTGTTAGTAAAGTTGGAAATGGTTAACGCCACAGAGGTCCCACGGCACCAAATGAAACTGACTGAAACGACCACCAAAGCAGATAGACCCCTCCCCGGTTACTCCTACGCTAGTCCCGCTTTAGTGGTCGGGGTGAAGCTGGTTCAGTGGCTCACAGCGACGGTGGATCCGTTCTTGCCGACGCCGCCCGATACGATGGCGGCCGCTAGAGTGCCTACGGTGAGGAAAGCGCCTGCGATCGCGGCCAACGCCAGCGAGTACCGAAACTCGATCCCTCCACCGACCTGAGTGAGCCGGCTTCTTTAGATACTTTACATTTTGTCACCCCACTGCCCAAGAAGACGATGTTTACCGGGTGTGAGTGCCTGATCCTGTGACTTTTTGTAGTCTAAACGGTGAGACAGATTCTAATGTGGGATTTGACATCTCAGAAATGCGCAACATTTCACAGTGTTTTAACAATAACTTATGATATCAATTCTCTTAGTAGGTATGTTATTAAAGATTAACAGTCTGTGGATGTCAACTGTGGATTTAGCTGTCTACCGTATGATCAATATGTAAGAGTAAGAGAGATAGAATACATTTGCTTCTCATTTACTCTTTTCCGTTGATGGTCAGATCCGTGCGTCTATTATTAAGCTTCGGATAGATATGAGGAGATGCGGATATACTATATTCGAACCCAAAACATCATTTTTTTATTGAGACGTTCTGTTATTGATAGCTTACACCCGATACTAATAAATATTTAATTCAAAATATCGAACTTCTTGGGCAGTATAAGTTTTTTTGAGCCGTAGGAAATAATTATTGATCAAAACAACTGATTGCTGTACTCATATTTATGTCAACCGAATACTAAATAAAAACAATCTTTCATATGAATCCAAAAAAATGTTTTCAATATTTATGTTGAAGACAAAGTACAAAGTTGACATAAACAGGTTTGCACATAAGTTAAAAAGTTGAATGACTTAGACTCGCAGATAAGCGGTCAATAATTATTAAAACATATTATTTTATACGAAGGTACTCATGTGGGTATTTTTAAACAGTCTGAAGTATTTATTGTTGCATGGTGCAACACACATTTTGTGATACACAAATTAATTTATTGTATACGCCTGAAATAGAGCTTTCACGTGAATAATGTCTTATGAGGGGTTTTCAAGGTCGGCTCCCATTCGTTTCCACTAGATGGCGTTGCTAATTCACGAAACACATTTTTTTATGTATAAAGCCAGAATTATTTCTTAAAAAAAAAACAACAATGATGTGAAAATTGAGAGGTTAAAAAAGTGAATAATTTGCGAATGACGCCGTCAATTGAGTCGGTTGGAACTATTATTTTAAATTGTGCCCGTGAAAACCTCCCATTGGTAATTCAATCTTCCGTGTATGTGATTTCAGCATTGTGCGTTGAACACATACAAGTATTGTGGTCTATATGAATATTGATAAAACTTTAGATCATTAAAAATTAAATTGAGTCAAATTTAATAGTTCTTCATTGATGGACTGCAATTCAGGTCTTTTATTTTTGCAAATGACCCTATCTAGCTCATTACAGACGAACTGGGCGCATTTTTAGTATAGATGATTACAAAGTAACAATTCTAAGGATTTAACTTGCGCCGACCGCTGCATATACACGTCTGACCAACGAGAATAAAAGATACAGAACATATTTCCCTCCTTGAAACTCTATACAAAATGTTACGAAAAGGTGTAATCAATACTAAATAGTATATTGTTGTACGACTAATTGATTATTCAGTCATAAATCCCTTGAAAAACTTTAAAATACATTGAAATTTTTTTACACTAAAATTTGAAAAAATTAAAAACAATACAAGTGAAATTTGGACAGTGCAAAGTCGCGGGATTAATAATGATTTTTGCGATTTACGCGTTCCCTCCCTTTTGCTTTTAGCAGTCGTCGCGGTCGAATTATGTCTGTTAAAATAAGACACAAGTCACGGGTGATGTGTGCAAATATTTAAATTGAAACTCGGACAGTATGTTCTCGATCAAAGAAACAGATGATTTCGCGGCAAGCGTCCGACCGTGTCCCAAAACCTCCCCGAAATGCGCCTTTACAGCGCTTTGAATTCAGTTCCGTCATTACACACGGATCTTACATTATTGCCTTAATTAGCTAAAATATGCTACTAATTTTATCTACGGCACTTGATATATTGTTTATTTGATCGATTAACAGCACCCATAATATTCGTGTGATTTAAGTACACTCACAATCACATACCTTGACACGTCGTGTGTGCTTTTAGGCAACGGACGAAAGCTGACATATTTTTGCACACATTCACAGTAATGTGACACCGACAAATAATTATAACTTACTAATAACACGCCCAGTTACACATAAAAAAGTATAATGTCTAGCAGTATACCAAAACGTTCGTAATAGTATTACACATTGGATATTATTTGTAAAACTAAACAGTAAAGTCATACTTTTAGAGAGGATGTACATATGCACAACCGAGCGTTAGCAAAGGATCTTTATAAATATGCCTAAAATTTCTCCTTCTTCTACTTTGATTTTGGCGTCGCACTTTGCGTATTTGCCAGTGTCAAGTATTTTGACATGCTCAAGTCTCATAAGTCTTGATCGAGTCCGGTCTTGCCCTAGCAAAGTACTGGCGACTTTACTAAAAGCTTCGATAGAGTTTTGGAATCAACACGGAAAGTCATGTTTTATTTATATCACTTTCCTACACTCGGGCACGTAATTCTCTTAAAGCACCACTATTTTTATATATAAACACTTGAAAAAAAAAAAACGCAAGTTTTGGCAAATAATATAATGCCCGCATTCCCGCCAATACTCATTAAAATGTCTAAAATCTCTGTAGCTTTATATAAAAACAAATGCGGTGCTTTATTAATCTTAAACAATGTAGGTACACCGGCTGTAAGCAATAATTTACGCGGAATTAAATGTAGTGCAAACGCTCGGTTGTAATGATCTCTCTGTAGTGTATCATCTCTGTTAAACATTCTTGTCGCATTATTTACTGAGCTATTCGTTCTTGTTCTACACGCACATTTTCAATTCAATCTTTTTTTTTTTACACACAACATTTTTGCTAACCGTTTTGTAAGACTGTTTCTCTTATTATAAACATAGAGAAACATTTCAAGGTCTTCCTGTAGATAATGGCCTTAACTAGCATAGAATTAAGCAAGAATTACGTAGTACGTAACCGTTAGAAAATACGTATTAAAACAGTTACTATTTCTATTTACTATAAAACTTTTACTAACTTAGGTTCAGTAAGTTTTTGAAGTTACATTTTCCACCTTCATTGTAAGAACCGCTAAACAATGGAATTTGCTGTCTGTGTGGGTATTCCCGGATGATTAAATCCCGCGTCTACGCTTTACATCAGGCGAGATGGCGGTAAAACGTAAGCCCATATTCAATTAAAAAAAAATAAAAAAATATGTAAGATATATATAATCTTTAGTAATGTGAAAATGTGCGAGAAGAACAGCTAAGTCACGATAACGCCCACTAATTTGATACTAAGTCCTGCGCAGGTAGGACAGCATTACCTGAGTGGCCCAAAAATCAGACCCCAGGATGGCGGTGATCATGTGTATTATGATGATGGAGTACTGAGCTTCAGTCACGTCTATGCGCCCCATCTTGAGCGTACCCGTCACGTAAGCCTGCCAGTGCGCGCAGTAGAAGAGCGTCATCGCGCAAAAGCACTGGAATGGGAGAAGAGGCGTGTTAGTTTGTCGTTTCTTTTTTCATCAAAACGGCTTAAATGTATATACATAACTTAATAGTCAATAATATTGTCGAAGTTTCGGTAGTCTAGTTGCGATAGCGTCTGGCTTCCACTCTGGAGGTCCTGCGTTCATATCCCACGGCACGCACTAGTATTTTCCAAGTTATGTGCGTATTGTCGATGACTTCAAATAGTGAAGGAAAACATCGTGAGGAAACCTACTAACCTGAATTTTTAAAAAAGTTCTCGGAGATGTGTTATGTCTGCTAACCCGCACTTGGCCAGCATGGTGGACTACGGAGGGTCGTAGTCTACCTACCTTTTTTTTCTGACAGGCTAGGTGTTTGACCACAACTCACCTGATGTTAAGTGACGGTGTGGTCCAAGATGGTAAACACACCTAGCCTGGAATGGAACTAGCTCTCAAGTGAGACTGCCGGATTACACCGTTAGATGCTTGGCGGCAGATTTTCAACTTTAGGGTGGTAATTAGCCAGCCGAGTACTAGAAAGTACCCTACCACCACGCTATAGTTTCCTCACAATGTTTTCTTTCACCGGCAGCTCAAACTCATTGTTGGGGTTTGAACCCATGCCCTTCGGCATGTGGACCGGGCGCTAACCACTGAGTTATCATCGCTACAAAATATCTAATGAACAAACCGTTTACGTTTCGGAAGAAAGCTCTATAACCATATACATATAAATTTGTTTGTCCTGGAAATTGAACCCACACATACAGTTAAAAAAATACTACTACCAACTAATTTATAGAACTGTCAAATTACATTACTGCTACTGGCATCCGCTTATCTATCGGTGACGTCATTTTCGCTCGAGTGGACGATAACATTCACCGCTTTGTACCGGAAGCACTGTGATAAATAATATTCGCGTAAACGCTGTGCCCTATGTCCTTATTCGATTAGAAGACGTCCACCGCCAGACACCCGCCGCTGAACAACTGTTAATATGCATATAGCAAATAAAGTTGTTTATATAAATGAGTACAACGACCCCTTTTCTGCATAGTACATTCCAAACTTATACATACTTTTTTCATCTCTATTAGCAAACAAACTTAGATTCAATATGCGAAAACTGGTAAATGGTGTTAAGATATTAATATTGATTAGTAATTAAGATAATAACTATGTTTTCCAAGTATAATAAATAATGACTATCTAATGGAGACAGGGCATTCTATAACCCAGGAAGTAATAAATAAATAATATAGGAAGTAGTGTTTCGGTGGAACAGCGATTTAGCTTTATCAACTCCTGAAGAAGCCAAAGATTCACGAGTATGTATGTGAAATAAGACATTAGCATTATTGTCGTTTCGTGTATTACAGGGGTGGCATTATGTGACTAAAACCTCTTTAAATTGAACAAACAACCGTATGTATTCATCATAAAAATCGCCAATATAGTATAGTGTAACCTAATTTCTGCGAAGATTTAGGACATCGCAAATGTGTGGACGACCTCTATACGACGCCGACGTAGCAACTAGATGGCCGTGAAACGCCTTTATCGCAAATCTATTCAAATCTCAAAACAAGGGAAAGAGTGCGTGACATTATATTTGTACGGATTCGATACATTCATTTTCTTACTTTAGAAATAACATGATTGGACACAGATATAATAGATGGATAATATGGACACATATATAATAATAGATGGATAATAAATAAATATCGTCGGACCTGTCTTGTGTTAGAACTACCATATAGTAAAAAATGTATGTAACACTATGGTGTGAAGATCAATTTTCACACTTGCTACGATACCACTGTCAAACTGTTGTACATATAAATATGACTCATGGCTTTTTTATTAACAGCGAAACCAGTTAGAGCCTCACGAATACATAAATTATAATGGCAAACGCGAAATGTGTCTTTTCTAAAGTCGAATCTTGTGTAATTAGTTTTTAGTTTTATAATTATCTTAATTATTTTATCATTTACATCAACCATTATATCTGCTTCAAGAGCTGTAATTTTTGTTCTGTGTGTGGTTGCACAGCAAAAAAAGTAGATAAATATTCTATCAGTAGGACGTCCACCCACAAGGTGGACAGACGACCTAATAAAGACCGCAGGAACGCGCTGGATGCGAGCCGCTTCCAACCGGTCTTTATGGAAATCAATGGGACAGGCCTATGTCCAGCAGTGGACGTCATACGGCTGATGATGATGATGATGATGATGATGATGATTCTATCAGTTGTCAGGTTCCCATAGTACAAGCTTTGCTTAGTTTGTGGCTAGATGGCGCTGTGTAAAAATGTTCTACGGTAGGTATTTATTTACATTATTAGAAAGCCCTAGAATTAAAAATTTCCGCTTACGTCCACCGATTTAGTTAAAGACCAAATACAGATTCAGTTTTGGCGTAAGTCCATTAAATACAGTATCTGGGCGCAATATTCTTGGCAGCATTGCCAATAGGGAGCGGGAGAGCGTACTATGTGTATAAATATTCATGAGTTGTATTGTATGTAAGGCGATGAGTGTGGCGAAAAGTGGCGTGTCTAGCGTAAAATGAGGCGGTTGGCGGTTGGTTGTGAACAAGAAGAACAAGGAAAGGGGAAGCAGAAGTATTAGAGAATTATGAATCAAACGAATAAATTTCCCTAATTTTTTTAAATTTATTATTTTTAACCCTTCTTTTATTATTCAATAGTTTCAAATTAAACAGAATCACAACAGATCTGTGAATTAGGCCTCCCGGGGAAACCACGTTAAAAAAACGCGCTAAGTACTACCTCAAAGGCGGCGTGGAAACATGTGCACATTATGACGATTAGGTACATCTCTTCCAACTTTTTGAATCGTTATATCTCAGAAACGGTGGCTCTTAGGAAAAAAAGTATTAGACATTTTTTATAGATAATTATCTGATCTACAATTTTTGTCTGAACTAATTTTATGATAAAACATACCGTTTTGCTGAAAATCGCGAAAACCCCGTTTTTGTGACACCGAGTTTTTTTTTTAAGGTATCGGATCGATGAGGACTTTTTAGATTTCATTTATGGCGGTGTTTTGAACAATCCTACTAACTTTGAGCTGGGTGCGAATTACTGTAACTTCACCCCTATTTTTTGGTCTAATTTGACCGGGCTAATGGCAATGCTGACGTTATGACATACTATTTCCCATGTCATTAAAAATAAGCAAAATAAAGATCCCTCGCCTGTTTGGTGCTTACGTAATACTTAAACGACTCCTAGGCTGCGGTCAAACACCTAGTCTGTCAATTTTCAAAATAAACGTCCAATCTATGAAACATAGTGGGTTTTTCAAGGTGAGGGTAGGTAGACAGTTAAATAAAGAGTTATACGAGCACTTAATATCAACTCCAGCTCTATTATCTATTCTATGTGTTTTATCTTTACTACGGCTTTCGCATCGATAAAAGTTTATTCGCTTCCGTGACATTGAATCCGATAAATGTGATTTATCTCCATATCGGAGAGCTGATGAAATAATCAATTATCATGTTATAAAATTATGGAACAGATTTCGTCATTTCAAGATAGATAGATAGAAAAAGCTAACATTCAAAATGTGTATGTATATATGTTTGTAGCGATGGTAGCTCAGTGGTTAGCGCAGTCGATTCGCACGCCGAAGGGCGTGGGTTCAAACCTCGACAATGAGTTTCAGCTGCCGGTGAAGGAAAACATCACGAGGAAACAATAGCATGGTGGTAGGGTAGGAATTATATAAGGACCTGCCCTATATAGTTCTTGAGCAGGTAATGATAGTTATGTAATTATTAAATATCTCATTACGTTCTGCTACCAAAGAACTATGTATATGTAAATGTTAATGAGCAGATATTAGCACATGTTATTATCTATTCACTAACACAAATGTTAAACAAGTCTTTATAAAATTTCGAATACTTTTAGCACAAGTATGTTTACGAGCACGATGTGCCAAAAGCATAGAACTAAAACTTCTAATGTTCTGTTTAGGAAATACTATGGTGGTGCCGCCAGTCACATCTACAAATATGTTGGTGCCCATTCGCTGCGTGTATTGTTTTAAATACTAATCAATGCCGCATTTCACGCGTGAACGGAAGACAATTTGTTAATTTAATTTCTTCAATTGACCGTGAAGTAAGCTATGCATAGTAACAAAATATTGTGTTAATAAGTTTCAATAACCAATTATTATTATTTTATAGCTTTAGAAAATTTGGGAAAACTATTTGTAAAAATTATTGGATAACCTTTCAATAAACTAAACGGTATTATCATTCATGTATATATGTATGTATGTACTGTATGTATTATACGTATTTATTTACAAACAAAAAAAAGTATTTATGTATCCTATCAGTTATCTGACTTCCATCACACAAGCTCTGCTTAGTTTGGGGTCAGATGGCGCTGTGTGTAATGTGTTTTACAATATTTATTTATTTATGAAAACATAATAGAAAGCTGCGCGTTCTTCAAACTCAAGTTTGAAGCGATTATGATATCTAGCTCAGCGCGTAGCACTGCGTCCGCATGAAAGTACGATATCGAATCCTAACAATAAGCTTGAGCTGCTGCTGATAGAGGAAATACTTAAATAAAAAACTTACTACATTGTCTCAAGCAGTACTGATCATTCATGGTACGGCAGCTAGCCATAGAATATCTCAAAGTAACGAGCGGCAAATTAACGATGCCTTGAACTTTGTTTTATTGCTCAAAGTTCTGGATACAGCTGCAATGGTCATGGACAGGCGTTATCTCTTACCATCAGGAGAGCGTTTCATTCGTCTCATTACTTTTACATGAGGAACTGTCAAATTCGGAAAGACAGCCAAAAGCTGGCCAACAGCCAAACCTTGGTCAACATAAAAGAAGTTTAATATCGTTTTTCTTCGCAAACGTTTGGCAAGGAAGCAACGTCCTTGTGCGTAGGTACTAATATAGCGTAATCGGTTTCGAAGGAATTCTACAATCGTTGGGAATTGCACCAATAGCAATTTGTTCTTTTGAAACGATGGTGGATCTGTAGTAAGCGCGGTCTGATCACACGTGAGGGCGTGAGTTCTAATCCCAATGATATTGAGCTGCCGGTAAAGGAAAACATTGTTTTTTTTTTTATTGTAAAAGAAATGAGACGAACTATACGCTCTTCTGATGGTAAGAGATAATGCATATCCATGACCATTGCAGCAATAAACAGAACTTCGAGTAGCAAAATAAAGTCCAGGGCATCGCTGCTTTGGCGCTCATTACTTTGAGACTTTCGAAGGTTAGTCTCAACATCCCACTAATTTCGCTAGCTGCTTCAAACCAGAATACAGAAGGTTTTCACAGTACAGCTTGGCGGCAGAATATCTGGTACTGCGGTGGTACCTAACTAGACGACTTCTGCTAAGGAAACCTACCACCAAAAAAACCATAGCGTTGTGGTAGAATACTCTATAGCACTCCACTGGCTGGCCCTTGAAAATCGCTGCCAAGCGTCTGACAGTGTATTCCGGTGTTCTCATTCCAGATTAGATGGGTTTATCATTTTAGACCACACCGTGAACTGTGCTCGAAAACATCTAGCAATAAAAAGCGTGCATGCATTCCGTGCGACCGACGGCGACGTCTTGAATTCGCTGGCTTTAATTGATAACCTATTAAATGTAGTAATTTTTGGATTTTAGAACTCAAAATGATCTATTATTATAAATATATTACTCAATCTATGACGTTTTTGTTCGTCCGACCTATTATGACCTTATATTTCGAATCATAATTAATAGTCGTTTGCAATTAATAGTATTCACGTATTATATGTATATTGGCCGTGGTGGTGCCGGCGTAAGAATAGTACCCCACCCTCTCTACCCGTGGTTGCCGTAAGAGTCGGCTAAGGGATGTAATCCGGAAGATGGGCAGCAGCGTCTTCCTTGAACAACCACACCTAACTGCGCTCGCCAACCCGCCTGCCAAGCGTGGCGAGTATCGGCAAAACCCCCCCAGGAGGAGGCCTATGTCCAGCAGTGGACTTCCTATGGCTGATGATGTGTGACGTATTATAACTACTATGACATAATTTAACACCAAATTGCATTTAAATCAATTATTTTATATGCTTTTTACGTTAGCTATTTCGTAAAAAAAAAAAGGTAATAGCAACATCCATTCGAAAAAGTCCAAGCGAATTTCGAATTCGTATTAAAACGATTTTCTGTTCTTTTTTTTATTTCAGACACGGGTCCGTGACCTTTGTCAACTTAACACATTTTTTTAAAAACTTTAATTATACGTAATACAGAGAAAAGTAAGGTAATCTATATAAGCTTATGTACGAAATAATAAAATATTAATATTATTTGTATAATTGGGATAAAGAATGGTACCTAAGTAATGGTAATGATGATGACTAATTTAATCCTGCTGTAATAAGCATCGTAAATCATATAATGCAAACGAACACACATTCTTGCGCCTAATTTATAGATGTACACAGCTGACGTTGACCTCACGTTTAACTTCCGCGAAATGTCTCGAGATTTTAAATGGCATTAGAGATTACGTCGCCGGACGGCTGTGACTACTGTTACAGAATAAATAACAGTTGGTAAGGTGATTTACGGCTCTAAAACCGCAGAGTACTCTTATCTAATACCTTTAAACGAGCAATTCTTGTATATACACATGTAATACCTATATATAATCTGAATCTTGGAAACGGCTCCAACGATTTTCATGAAATTTTGTATGCAGGGGGTTTCGGGTTCGATAAATCGATCTAGCGAGGTTTCATTTTTAGAAACCGAAAAAAATCCGAGGAAATCTTCGTCATCCAGGTACTTAGATTACAAGGGTACAATTATTTATATTATTCAACTGACAGAAAAGGAGGAAGTTCTCAATTCGATTGTATGTTTTTTTTACCTCATAACTTTGCCGATTAATAAACCGATTTGATTTTATTTTTTTCAAGTTATTGTACATATTTTCATATTGGCCCCATATACATTTTATGAAAATCGGTCCAGTAGTTGATTGATGAGATTATAGAGTGATAGATAGATGAGTTGATGATGAGATTGATTTTTAAACCAAAATACCTAAAAGCTAGCCGCGTTTTGGCTTATCATGAAATTTAAAATAGATATTTTTTTCTTTATGTAAGCATAAACTATGATGCACTGTATATTGTTTGTGCATTATCATGAGGTAAACGTAAATTACTATAAACTATGACTATATAACACCAAAGTTACAAGTCATATTCCAATTTAAGTCACAAATAACAAAATTTTGTAATATCATGTCAATATAACTATATTATATGTCAATAAGAGTTACTAATTACAAGTAATTTAATTAAAAAATAATATTAGGTATATACATTATACAGCGCCATCTATAGATTTGACGCATCTCTATTAAGTAGTCAAAATAAGGACAAATCACACGGAAACACACACAGAAAGTGACGCCATCTAGCCCCTCGCATATAGGGATTGTTACTAAGACAAAGATGTTTATTTTCCTACACAGTGGTTAGGGCAAAAATAAAATAATTTGGTATAAAAAAAGAGAATAAGAAAACCGAAAACGAACTCATACACCTACGTTATCACGTTCATTCATACTCGGGCGCTACCCTGCCCGGCATCGGCGCCCCGCTCGCAACTTCGAACTGTAGCGTAAACAGTTATATAATTTGAAAAACTATAATGCATAGATAATAATCAATTATTAATCAAATAAGCCAACAGATCTTCTACAAAAAGGCAGAACATAATTTAAAAAAAAAAGTTAAACTAGGTATATCTGTTGGCTACAAATTAATATTACTAATGGACTCTATTATTCTTCGGTACAGAATAAGACTCTGGGGAGATATCTCTATTATTATTAATTAGTGAGTATAAAATTAATAGATATTCCACTTCTACAAATGTTTACAGTATGTAATGTGATGATTGCATATTATTATGTGCATGTTATTTAGAGTTACCAATTGGACAAATGTATGATATAGGTAAATAAACAATAACAACTTTGGTAGACAATGCAATGGACAACATTGATTTATTTCGCATATGTTTCACTTGGCTAAAATTATCAGTAACACACTACATGTATTATAATGATACTTACATTATATGACATACATCTATATAAAGTAACTTTATATAAATGTTACAGAGGAAAAAATACATTTAATATTTAAGAGAGTTTAGAGTTGCAAACAGAAATGTGCATATTTTAGTTTTCCTATCTAGTTTGATATTTAACACATGGCCTGTAATCCAGTCTAAACAAATCTAGTAATAACATGCCTGACTAGTTTATAACTAAGAAATCTAGATTATTTGTATGCAAATAACGAAATCTGTTGTCTAACAAATATAAGTGCTAATAAAATAAAAAACCCTGAAACACTGTGAAGTAGGGAGATAGCTTTAAATACTGTTTAAAACTGTTTTACTGGTCAGACAAGGACTTACTTACCTGAAAGAACATCCATGTAGGGTATTCTCCCAATTTGACAGCTATACAAGCACCCAGAGCTATAAAGATGGTGGATATGCTATCACATCCATGGTCAAACAGCTCTCCTAACGGTGACTGGCTACCCGTTCGCCGCGCCTGCTTGCCATCTATAGCGTCCAGGCTTTGGTAGATGAATACTCCAAGAGCGCAGAGAGCGCACGCCCATCTTGGAGGGGCTTGTCGCGCATCTGGGCTGTACCTATAATCATCATAACAATATAAGTTCATATCTGTGTATTACTTGTGTTGATTACCATGAGAGTAATTAATGCTGATGATTATGGTTCAGTTAAGATAAATTCATATACAGAGACTGCCATTACTAAATCATTTACAAGATTGTTAATTGAAATGCATTCCTTGCCTAATTATTTACCTAATGACTAATGGAAATTTATGTGGATTGGATTGAACTAGATATTGAAACTTTACTATTATACATTAGAAGAATCACAGCAAAGAAGATTAGAAGCTCCAATCTGGTAACCAATTACAACTGGTTTATTAAAAAATTATTGAGATTACTACATTAACATCAATTTATCAATTGTTACACATCTACCTTTGACAAAAATAAATTTGCTTTTTTCATACATGATTGTGTTAAATGTTCTCAACCTTCCATTGTTTCTATTCATGCATAATCTTTTATATACCTTATATTCTTTTTAAATTTTTCCTTTGATCTTCTTTTCTTTGTCATTAGACTTTGTGCAATATGCCAGAGTCAAGTATTTGATGGTAAATCAAGTAAGATAAGTCTGAGTCACAGACAAAATCACACAAGTAAGTCATGGTCAAGTTTCATTACACTCCAGTTAAGTAGTGATCAATTTACTAGAAGTATTGTCGGCAACATGAAAAGACATACAGTAACAGTAACCCACAAAAAAACTACAAATCCTTATGTTACTAGGTGTAGTTTCACTTGGTGGTAGATTTCCTTAGCAGGAGGTTGTCTAGATAGGTACCACTGCAGTACCAGATATTCTGCCACCAAGCAGTAGTGTGTAAACATTACTGTGTCCCGGTTTGAAGGGTACTGCAGCTAGCGAAATTACAGGGCTGTTGAGACTAATCATCTAGTCTCAAAGTAATGAGCGCCAAGGCAGCAATGCCCTGGACTTTGTTTTACTATGCAAAGTTATGTGTATTGTTGCAATGGTCATGGACAGGTGTTCTCTCTTAACATCAGGAGAGTCTAACGTCTAGTTTGTCTCATTACAGTCACATAAAAAAAAGGTAAAAAATGTATGTACCTAGGTATATACACATACTAACTATAGTTAAACAGGTAGGCTATGGATTATCTCTTATTTTATGCTCATAATAAATTTACTGCTTAGTTTTTTTTCTATTTTTATGTTAAATCATGTGAGCATTGAAATATGTATGTACCTAATGTTTTTTTATGAAAGAATTCAAGTTTAAAATTAATTTATTCTGTAGTTAATACATCGCTGTTTTAAATCTTAGACTGTGAACAAAATCTATTGAAACTTATTTTTAATAAAAACATGTTGAATGATACATCTAATTTGTCAAACAAAAATCTATTTTTTTCAAATAGATTAAATGCGAGACCAGAAAAATAACAGCCAAATAACTATATTGCATGTGTGTTTGACATGTAAGAACGCTTAAAGCACAGTTAGTCTAATTTATGAAATGGCAATTTATGTTGATATTTATGGTCATCAAATGGTAATTTATGTGATTTCAGGATGCTTATCCTGAATTCATAATGTCTTTACAAGGTTATAAGCTTGGATGTCCTAAGCCAAAACGCTACAGTACACTCATCGTTATTAATAAGTTATATTATGGGCCTAAAACTAAAATCGTGATTTTCATTTCGCGCTTTCGGAGTTGTGCACATAGAGTTGTTTATGATGATAAATACAATGACCCCTTGTCGACATAGTATGTATACCTCAAGATTATAACCAGGTATAATAATAAATTAATCTAATATAAAAATACTAACACCAGATGGATTTAATACCATTAAATAATCTTATCAAACAAGGCGGGTGGCGCGATTTATTTAACCAATAGCACGCGAGTCACAATATTTAGAAAAAGACTAAAACATTTGGTATCAATCACTTGCGGGTTTTTAAAAGAAGCACTGAAATTAGGCGAACGAAAGTCTTACTAAACTATTTGCAAAAAATGAAAGTCGTTACGGTCTGCGAGCAATTGACATCATTTTTTGCAGTGCTAAAATAACCTTTGAATGGTACTCACCATACTAATATTAACGTAGTAACTATATTAACAATTAAACCTAGGATTGTGATGAGATTCGGCGCGAGCCATAAAGGAGTTTTAGAGACCAGCCAGCACCACCATGGCTGAAGCCATGCATCCAATAAACTGGCACTGGTACACGAATATTTGTGTTCACTGAGTCTTTTCAACTGTGCAGCGTTGAGTATTCTCTCTTTGTAGAACTGCATTCTTAATTCACTGTCACGTCATTACACTGCACATAAAATAAATAAGTCACCTTCCGATAATTTATCAATAGAAAAATCGCAAATTCGCATTAACCATCACAATCACATCACACCACTCTTCGTGACATAGACAATGTGATTTATTTTTATTCTTCCAACTCATTCAACTGGCGTTGACAGTTACGTTTGAATGAAACTTTTTGACTTTGACTTTGACACAATAGCATCGTACACAACCACAGACAATTTTAGATATTTTTTATCTTTTTCGCTACTGTCCTCAGATTAAACACTACTACGGAGTTTTGGCGGGAACGCGGTGAGCGTCGTGTCGCCCCATTGTATTTTTTTCTAAAACTAGTGTTTTTCGAGCTTTTATGCATAAAAATAGTGGTGTTTTATTTATAAAGTGCTAAATTACAAGCGCGAGTGTGGGATAATGATATAATGTGGTTAAACATGACTTTTCGTGTTGCTCCCAAAACTCCACCCAGAAGCTTATAGTAAAGTCGCCACTCTTTACTAAGGCATGACTTGATTTGACTGGGACCGACTGGACTTGATTAAGACTAGACTTTGACTGTAACTATAGATGATAAAGAAACTGAAAAATAAAGACTACTCACAAAATATAGAAACATTGAAACTGGCAGAATGCACAGAGTGCGATGCCAAGAAGAAAGAGAAAAAAAAAAACACTACTACTGTCCCTAGTGATTCGTTTGATTTAAAAAGTTTCTTATCAAACAAAGTACCTGTATAAGTATTATATTTGCACAACTCGGCGTTAAAAATTTGCCTAAGATAAGTCACGAATGATCATATTATTATGACGGTTAGAAACGCCTTATAAAACGTTGAGCTTAACAAATTATTAGATATTCCCTAAAACATAAAATTGAGAGTAGATTGATTGATATCGATTGAGAATTACATAAAAAACATACTACTTGGTATACATACATATATATGTTTATGACTTATAGTACAGTTCATTTGTTTTTCTTGTCGATAATTGGTTTATAAATAAAAACTGTTCTTTGTGGTTCAGATATACATATAGATGCTTATGTTATGTGGAACATATTTCATTGTTTGTTGTCAGTGCCACGCCCATAATCACAAAAGGTGGTAGTTTCAGCAGGACTAGGTTCGATTTGCTGAGTAGGTATAATCAAACGTAGACGTGATATATTTTATATCGATAAACATCGTTTACACATCGAAGATTGTAGTAAAGTCGCCTCTACTTCACTAGGGGACGACTGAACACGGCCTGTATTGTATGATTTTGACTGTGACCTATTTAACTTAGTATGCTTAATAATATCAAAAAATTTGACATGCGATGTATGCCAAAAATATAATTTATTATTTTTCTTCGATCAGAGCACGTTCGTGCATTGTGGCAGTTGTATTTACATTGTTTTAACTTGAATTTATAGATAAGTGTTAACAAAGTGGGCAAAATTACAGCCAGTAGGTACTTATAAATAAAATAAAAGCACAGATGGTAATAACTCAGTTTTATTTTTCAACAATAATTACATATTATTACAAATATATTTTTAGTTATAATACTTTTAGAAATTATAAACTGAAGAACAAAATTTGAAGACAATTAGTATAAGAGAGTACAAACAATTTAATGTCAGGATATAAATTATAATAAACTCAGCTTAATTATCTACATAGCATCATTTTCTTAGACCACTACATAGAAATCATGATAGACAATTTCTAGTCGCCTATTAAAACATAAAATATGACAGATCAAGGTGTTTTATAAACTAGGTATATCTTTAGCACACATAAAAGTCTATCGAAAAATATTTAGGAATTACGCATTCGATACAAAAAGAAGTATGTAATGTAAAGTTCCCATTAATGTCCGATAGACGCGCTACCGCAGTGTCCAATTGTCTTTACCATTGTATTAAAATTATATTGTTGACAACGAATTTGCACACTTCTTTATTGTTGTCAAGAAAGAAGTGTGCAAATCGACTAACCAATACGTGATTGTTTTAAATATTACATTTCATTCGAGACGATTTTTAAAATCGTAAAAATAATGCATCAATATCCTGTTAAATTCTATTAATTTGTTCCCTAAATATATTATTATTTTTGAGGAGTATTGAACAAGGTGTATACATTGCTCTGCAGTTGGTCAGATGCAGCACGTCATCGAGTACTTAGGTACTTAAATATCGATATTTTATGTGCAAGATGTACTTACAGTTTAATATTTTGTACTCTGCTATTTGAAGAATACTAATTACTACTTATTTTTAGTTATCGTTATTTATGTAGTGGGTGTAATTAGGTTTTATAGTTCTTACTGCTACCTAGGCTTAGCTTGGTTTTTTCTAGCTTCGATTCGTTTTTGCAAAGTGTTGAGGAGTGCGCCGAGTACGTTATGGCCGGGCAAGCGCTTGCCAAAGAGCAGTCGCTTCACTGAGTCGTCGAAAGTCAGCAACGCCACCATATTTTGGAGAAGGAAGCCTTGGCAGTACTCCAGTAGTTGTGTGGCTCCATAAACCTAGAACGAAACATTGTTCTGAATCTGAGTTCTGAGTCTAGAACTGGCATAATTAAATAATGTTGTCTCCTAAACCCCATTGGAGTGCAGTGTCTTTAAAACCCCATAAGAGTGCAATGTTTCCAAAACCCCATAGGATTGCAATGTCTCCAAAAGCCCATAGGAGTGCAATGTCTCCAAACACCCATACGTGTGCAATGTCTCCAAAACCCCATAGAAGTGCAATATCGCCACATTTTTTTTGTGAATCCTAAATTATTTAACTTCAATCCACTTTAATTTACTGCTGGACGCTATTTAATTATTTAGGCCTCTCTTAATGCACGGAACTTAGCCAGAACTTCAGCTTGTCGTTTCTAGTTACTAATTCGATAATGATTAAACTACCTATACCTAAGGAGAAATTTTGAATGCTGCTTTTGAATGAATGTTCAGTTGACAGATCTAAACTTATTAAAAATATTGGTGTCCTTGTCCAATGGACTGCAATGAAAAAGACAGCATCGTTTAGTAAGTTTTGGTCGTATTATCATAATACATAACGTACAGAAGACGGAAAAGCAGTAGTTATTTGGCAGAATACCTTAGCGTGTATGTAAACGGAGACGACATTATGCAGGTCGACGGTAAGCGCGGCGCGCGCCTCGCAGTGCCGCTGTAGCGGTAGCAGCTGGAAGAAGGACGCCGCCGCCAGGACTTCCAGTACGTCGGGCTCCGGGATATCCAACCCAGAGCACCCGCCCGAGTACAGATACTTCATTACGAGCTGGGGAATACCAACAAGATGAACGAATAAAAATATTTTTATTTGTTTGCTGCTAAAAATAATTGCGACATACGCGAGTTCATTTGTAGGATGAAACTGTCAGGAATATAATAAATCTTCTTAGCTGGACACTCTTGGCGCATTGGTCGTGATTGTCGATGGACTGGGTAGCGTCACCGCTGATTCTCAGGGCTGCTCGTCGCGTCCATGACAATTATTAGATATTATTATTTCAGCCTGTAGTGTCCCACAACTGGGCAAATGCCTTGAAAGACCTTCCTCCTTTTAGACCAGGCAGTCTTAAAGGTCTTTCAGCTTCAGTATCTGTGGTGATGATTTAGTTCGTCACACCATCTTCGTCTGGGTTGCCCTGACCCCTTCCCTCATATATGATGACACAATTCAATGATATTAATATTATTTAATTCTTTATTGAACACTTACTAAAAAGGAGGACTTAATGCTAAAGAATTTTCTACGACTTATCCCTACAGTATACAATAAGATGTGGTAGAAGGCGCACGTCAAAATATAAAAAAAAAACAGACGAATTACCATCAGGAGAGCGTCTCGTACGTGTCATTACTAACATATTAAAAATATCTTACTACATTCAATTAAACCGTTTATAATAATTATCTATTTCTAAGCACAAAGTATGTGTATAACGTTACAAATTCCTTGGGTAAGGGAGACGTATGCTATTACCTCAAATATATGGTATCTAATGTCGTTGATCTGCACAAGTGGCGGCGCGGAGCTCGCCGGCGCGAGCGCCTCCCCCGCGGGCCGCGCCGGCGCCAGCATCGCGCGCAGACGCGCCGACTCCGATACCAGCACTATCTTGTGCCCGTAGAACAAGCGTCCTTCCACCCTGCAATAGTCGCTTTCATGACTCATCTAACCAAATAAGATTTCACATAAGGGATATTTTGCGAAGGGAGCAGTTTGCAAAGGGGACATTCTGCGACACGTAAATCTAACACTAAAATTTACAGTACAGTTAACAGCATAGTCAAAAGTTATTATGATGATGATGATGTGTTGGGCCAGATATTAGTATTAAATTTACGTATTCTATATCTTTAAACGAGCAATTCTTGTATATATTGTTACGATGTGTAGATTTTTAGCTATTAAAAGGAAACAGTGTCTATTTTGTATGATTTATATAATTATTAATTAAGTTCTCCAACTCACTCCCGAAGCCGGCTGCGAGTGTGACCAGTCGCCTAAAAATCTCCTCCACGTCCATGCTCTTAGTGTTGTCACACGAAATATTATGCGACTGCACAGTTTTAATTAAATGAGTTCTTATTAGATTACGTTATTATACATTAGATTAGCCAATTACACCACCAATGTTCAATCGAATATAATACAAATAATGCTGTCTCTAACAGTCGGCCTTTCCTGACAATTTCCCGTCTCGGGAAAACCCCACATACTTAAATAAATCATAAAGTAACAATTATAATTTGTGTTTAACAATTTGTAATTATCAATCTTATTAAGTTATAACAGTTGACCCAATGTAATTAACCACACTTTATTACATCAAGTACTAAACACGTTTTATTATTTGCTTATACAATTGTAATGTTGCTTATTAATAATCAAACTACTGCTCAGGGATAATAGATACATAATTAATAAACTTGAACTTAATTTTCTTATAATTAATAATTCTTGAAATAAATCGTACTCTCTGCCTGAGACCCCTTCTGTTCTCAAACAAGTTAGTAAAATTATCAAAACTCCTCAGAATCATAAATAACCGACAAACATTTAACTTAAGGCTTCTCTTCTCAGCCACGTCTGTAAATTCTGTTAAAATGTCTTATTTTCGTCCAGTCACATTAAATCATTAACAACCGACCAAATATCTCACCTGAGACCCCTTATATGTCCTCAGTTAAGTTCCTAAGATCGGGTATAAATGACTCAATGCCTCTTTAACTCTTCAATTGTACCTGATCGGCCAAGTATCTCAACTGAGACCCCTTATCTGTTCTCAGCCAAGTTTATAAGATCGATTAATTAATACTTTCTTTGGTACTCTTAGTCTCTTCTAGTCATTAACCATAAATAGTCGATCAAACATCTCTTCTGAGACCCCTTATATGTTCCCAGTCAAGTTCGTAAGATCACCTATAAATGACTAATTTGTCGTCATGGTCAAGTTAATCAAGGCATATCAAAATCATATCATATTTATATCTCACACATCAACATAATATGTTATCTACATCAGGTCATTTAAAAATAAAATTATTTGCTATTCATATAATGCACCATTTATTACACAATTATTTTTCAATTTAGTTTATCTTTACAACCATCAAACGCTATTCAGTCAGTGTCATTACCACTATTAGATACTTCAGATTCTGTATCAGCCCTATCGAAAACCAACCATGGGTAGATTTTGTCCACCGAAAAAATACCACTAAATTTCCTGTTTCCTCTTCGAGACAACGGGGTGTCTTCGATAACGTATCGGTCACTATCCAAAACTTCAGTAACACGATATGGTCCACGAATCTTTGGTACCAATTTCCTACTCTGCCCAGTTGATGGAATATCTCTCTCAACGCGAACCAGATCTCCTATTTTGTATGTAATATGCTTTCTATGCTTATCAAAACGTTCTTTCTGTTTTTCTTGGTCTTTCCTTATATGTTCTGTCATATCATTCCTTGTTTCTTCTATAGTCGGGATTGTATTGTCTGTTTCATCCGTGATATTAAGTTGGAGAAGAGAATCCTGTGGACCAACCATGTTTAACCCAAATAGTGCCTGCGAAGGTGTTTTGCCCGTGCCTCTATTTATGGTATTATTAAGTCCCCACTGAATCTCAGATATCCGCTCATCCCAAGAGTTTTCAGGTTTGTTAAGGTTAGCGGCGGTTAATGCTGACAACACTGTGCGATTGTAACGTTCAACTTGACCATTTGCACGTGGTGTTGCTACTGCATTTTGAACATGCTTAATACCATGTGATGTCACAAACTGCTGAAAACTCTTAGACGTAAACGAGGTGCCCCTATCTGAGATCAAGCGTTTTGGGACACTAAATGTGTGAAAGTAATTCTGCATTGCTCGTATAGTATGAGAACTTTTAGTGCTTTTGACTGGCACTAGAATCACAAATTTAGTAAAAGCATCAACTATGAGTAGTAAATATGCGTTCTTCTTTTTACTTCGAATAAAAGGGCCAAGGTGGTCTACGTGCAAAGTATGAAATGGTTGTTCAATTTTAAGTATTGGATGTAATCCACCTGCTTTTTTTCCCGCCGGAACTTTAGCATGAGCACATTCTAAACACGATTGTACATATTTTTTAATAAATTTTTTCATTCGTGCAAACCAGTAATAACTTTTAATTCGGTCTAATGTCTTTTCAAGACCAAAGTGACCTATATCATCATGATTAGCTTTTAGTATATGCCAACGAACACCTTTTGGTACCACCCAGCGATCGCCGTCTTTTGTTTTTCTGTACAGTAACCCTCTCTTCATAACATAGTTGTTTTTTATTTCTATTATATTATTATTATCTTTATCCTGCAAAATACTAACTATTCTTTGTAATTCCGGATCGCTTTGTTGTACCGTGGTAATCCAATCAGAAGCGTCAGAATTAATAATTCTGACTTGAAGCTCATCATTTCCATTTGTTATTGGGTTCCGGCTGAGAGCGTCAACATGTGACATAGCCGTTCCAGGTTTGTATACGATTTGGAAATCAAATTCCTGAACAATATTCTACCATCTCGCAACCCTTGGTATTATGTCCCTTTTGTCAAATGTTGCACGGAGAGAATTACAATCGGTTACGATAGTGAATGGTATACCTATCAGGTATACACGAAGTCTTTGTAATGAGGAAACAACTGCTAACGTTTCTAAATCATAAGATGTAAACTTAGCTTCTTCGGGAGAAGTTTGTTTGCTGTAATATGCAACTGCGTTAAAAGGAGCATCTTTGTTTTTTCGCTGCATGAGTATCCCTGCCACTCCAATTTTCGACGCGTCAGTGTGTAACTGTGTTTCATAATTAGGATTATAGAAAGCAAGTATTGGTCGTTTGACTAATTCCTGTTTTAGCGTTACAAATGCTGACTCCTCTGGATCATCCCAATGCCACTTAGCATTTTTCTTTAGTAATTGTGTTAGCGGTTTTGCAATAATGGAAAATCCTTTAATAAATCTTCGAAAAAAAACTGGCCAGTCCCACAAATTGCCTGACTTTATGTTGATCTGTGGGTCTTGGGAAATTTTCCACTGCTTCAATTTTTTTAAGTCCGGGTTTTATTCCATTTTCGCTAACTTCGAATCCTAAATAATCAATTGATTGTTTTAGGAAATAACATTTTGATAAATTAAGAGTTATTCCATGTTCCTGAAATAAATGCAATGTACTTTGCAATTTTAGAAGACCTTCTTCAATGCTCTTAGATGGTATGATGACGTCATCCATGTACGCAAACGCGTCTTTAAATCTCGCATTACCCAGCATATTATTAATAGTTTTTTGGAAAGTAGCTGGAGCATTAACGAGCCCGAACGGCATTCTATTGAACTCGTAATGCCCATCAGGGGTTATAAAAGCAGTGATATGTTTTGAAGTATCGGCTACAGGTATTTGATAGTACCCTGACGCGAGATCTAAAGAAGTGTAGTATTTATAGCCGGCAAGGTTGTCTAGTTGATCATCTATACGGGGAAGTGGATAATGTTCTTTGACAGTCTTCTTATTCAATGCACGAAAGTCAATACACAAACGATAGTCTCCAGTCTTTTTACGAACAAGTATAATTGGTGAAGCATAATCTGATGTAGATTCTTTTATTACACCTGAATCTTCAAGTTCTTGTACCATATTGCGAACGATCTCTCTTTCAGAATAAGATAGTCGATACGGTCTATATACGACAGGAGTGGTATCATGCAGTTTAATTTCCATTTCAGCGCTTGTAACACAACCTAATTCTTTGACCGAAAATGCGAAGCAATCCCTAAAATCATTCAGTAATTTTGTCAATGCCTCCGCGTCTTCACAACCGATGTTGTCAGATTGTATCATAGACGAGTCTATGTGCGTGATTGACTTGTTGTTCGGACAGCGTTCAATTCTATTGACTTCAGTCATTTGAATTTCGTTCAGTGGAAGTGCACGAAGTAGTAATGTGTCTTTGGTTATATCAAATTCAGTAGAGGCTAGATTTTTCACAACTATTTTCCCCTGCCCGCTGGTTAAGTTAATCACGCTCTGTAAGACTTCATATTCCCTGCCAGGTTGTTGACATATACTGCGTTCAATAAAAAGGTTCCCATTGTACTCTGGTTTAGAATACACATCTACCACTGTATATTCCTTGATTAATGCGGGAGTGTTTATATAGAGTTGAATGTTCGCCGTCGAGTTTGTAGAAATAATCAATTCATCTTTTGTCTTAAAAACTACTACATGCCCTTGTTCAGTGAATGTTTGTCCAAGTAGTATAGGTACCTGTAACATGCGATCTGGTACAACAAAAGCTTCAACAGTGGCTCTAGCGGAATCTACTTCTACATCCACAACACATTTTCCTAGACAGTTTACAATACTGTCTCCAAAACCTCGCAATGTAGGTAAATCTTCCATGGACCAAGACGTTACTAAGTCCTTTGCAGCAGATTCAGTCAACATAGTGCACTGACTACCAAAATCTACAAAACAGTTCAAATTTTTGCCGTTAACTATAACATTTTTAAAATATTTTGAATCGTTGTCTAACCGTTCCTTCGTAATACGCAATACAGATTTGTTATTTTGTGACTCTATGTTTTTTGTACAATCTGAAGTGTTATGTCCTACTTTAAGGCATGTTTCACAGCGTTTGATTGGTTGTTTACATTGATAGAAATGATGTCCTTCTTGTGAACAATTATAACATTTTGTAGTTTTATTATTTTGATTTACAGGTTTTAAAATTCTTCGTCTGTTGTCGAAACTGCTTGTTTGATTAGGCTTTTCAAGTTTCTTTGCTACTTTAACATGTCTAAAGAAAACTAACAATTTGTCGGGTTCTGTAAATTGTGCAGCTTCAGCGCTAGTTTTTATGGATCTATCTTCGATTCCAAATAGTATACAATCAATGGCATTCTTGCCTTGAATATTACAGCGGTTAAGTAATACCATTTTTTCATAAAAATATTCTTCTAAAGATTCCCCAAACTTAGCCCTGCAAGCAAGCATTTCCGTCAACAGCTGGCCGTAGTTTTCGTCACTAGGAAAAGCTAATCTTAATTTTATTTGCCATTCAGACCATGAAAACAGTAAACTAGGTAACCCTTGATACCATTTCTGTGCAAGCCCTGTCAATTTAGGAAGGGCATAATGAATAATTTGTTTCTCTGACCAATTGTAAATTTTAGCACATTCATTAACTTTTATAATCCAGGTGTCGATAGTCTGATTCTTTTTAGAAGGATCAAACTCTGGTATAACATTCAAATTAGGGTAACGTTCATTATTATCGCCTGCATTTATGGTCTGAACAAGTTCCTTTAAAGCTGTGAGTAATATGTTTGTACTATCATCTGCATTTGCTTGTGGTACCTTATTAATGGAAGGTACATCTACCGGTACACTAATACTCTTGTCGTCATGGAGGTGCTTTTCACTTGAGTTGGAATAGCGTCTGCTGTGACGAGATTTACTATATCTATTTCGATACCTTTGACTTGCACTAGACTGGCGGCTTCTGCTGCGACGAAGACTAAGTCGTCTTTGAGAAACATTTGATGAAGCCGAATAGTGATTAGAAAGCTTCTTTGGTCGACGCTGTTCACTACGACTGGAATGTCGATTTCTGCGATGATACTCTTTTGACCGCTGTCCACTTCGCGACTTTCTAGACTTGTACACGGGGGACTCGCCTGCACTTTCTGCCGATTCATCGGACTCCAGAAGCCGTGACTTACTTTTACGTCCCATTTTACTTCTGGGCGTGTTTTCGTCACTAAGTGTGTTTTGCAACACGGTCTTAATGTTATCCCACCTTCGGAACTGTTACGATGTGTAGATTTTTAGCTATTAAAAGGAAACAGTGTCTATTTTGTATGATTTATATAATTATTAATTAAGTTCTCCAACTCACTCCCGAAGCCGGCTGCGAGTGTGACCAGTCGCCTAAAAATCTCCTCCACGTCCATGCTCTTAGTGTTGTCACACGAAATATTATGCGACTGCACAGTTTTAATTAAATGAGTTCTTATTAGATTACGTTATTATACATTAGATTAGCCAATTACACCACCAATGTTCAATCGAATATAATACAAATAATGCTGTCTCTAACAATATATATATATATATATATTCTGAATCTCGGAAACGGCTCCAACGATTTTCATGAAATTTTGTATCCAGGGGGTTTTGGGGGCGAAAAATCGATCTAGCTAAGTTTCATTTTCAGAAAACGTCGTTTTATCCATGTTTTCAGCCGAGCAATGCTCGGTCAACCAGGTACTACCTACTTATATTTAAACAGATTCGTCGCAGAATGTTCTTTTCGCAAAATGTCCCCTTAGCAAACTGCCCCCTTCGCAAAACGTCCTTCATGTGAAATTATATTTGGTACAATTACAATAATCTGTGAAAATTCCTTCGAGATAACCAAAAAAGACAAGAATAAAACATGTGACCATTACGTACCTACATAATGCATAAACAATAGAAAAATGTATGAAAAAGAACAATCCCTATTTACGATGATATTTCTATTGAAACTATAACCGTAAACTAACTCTACATAACATATACATATAGTATAGGGTGGTAAACCTGAAAGTGACGTCAGCAAGTGAGGGGTTGTTGACGTAGGAGGGGTCGACGCGCGCGGCCGGCGGCGCAGGCGCGCCCGCGGCGGGCTGCGCCACCGCCGGCACCGGCTCGCGCCCGTAGCACGCGCACAGGATGTCCGCCAGCAGCAGCACCGTGCCCTCCTTCTGAACACACGATACATTTTCAACTTTTTTCTTTATCTCTTTTTAGGATTCCGTACCCAAAGGGTAAGACGGGACCCTATTACTAAGACTCCGCTGTCCGTCCGTATGTCTGCCTGTCCGTCTGTGTCACCAGGCTTTATCTCATGAACCGTGATAGTTAGACAGTTGAAATTTTCACAGAGGATTTATTTCTGTTGCCGCTTTAACAACAAATACTAAAATAGAATAAAAAATATTTTAGTGGGGCTCCCATACAATAGACATGATTTTTTTGGCGTTTTTATAGATAACGGATACGGAACACTTCGTGCGCGAGTCCGACTCGCGCTTGGCCGGTTTTTAAAGTTTTGTGTTATAATGTATGCATGTTTGGTGTATAATAAAGTTATATTCTATTCTAATCCATTCCGTTCCATTCTACATATTCACTGATGGTAACTAAACAAAGCCCAGGACATCGCTGCTTTGGCGCTCATTACTTTTTAGCATGCGATTGTAATTCGCAACCAAGGCTGAAAAAAAAAACAGTTTTTTTTTATTTCATAATACAAACCTGTAATTTAGCTAGCTGCACTAGCCTTTAAACCAGAACACAATTATATTTACACATTTTTGCCTGGCGACAGAGTATCTGGTCCTGCGGCAGATTATTAGAAGGATAGTTGTCAGGAGACTTGCTTTGGGTCAATATAGTACGTCGTCCAAGTAAGTTTTAAAGTAAAAACCAACACCTACCTTGCTATATCGAAGAATGTTGAACAGCAGAGGAAGACATTCGTAAATAAACTGTTTACTATAGTGGCTGTCATCTGACGGACAAACCTGGAAATAGATAAATACACAACGATAAAAAAAGCCGGACGCCCGGTATATGTGAAACATTTAAACAGTACGCAGTTCACACAAAGAAGCAACGAAGTGTGTACTATACGCGCGTGCGCACACACAAGGGAATCGAAAGCGTCACCCCGTTTGCCGTCACGGCATACGAATCGGTTTTAATATCAATGCTAAAAAATAATATAAATTGTTCAATTGAAATTGTTTAGTAATGAGGACTATAATGACTTGCCCCCGTGCTCTGAGCTGGTTATAGCGATACCTGTTAGACACTCAGGATATAGCCACACGATCACATATCGTATGTCAGTGCAATAAGGTTCGCAATCGCAAAGCTTTTTTGTGAGCACCTAAAAAATATCGAAATAAGAAGTTCAGAGCACACGGGTTGTTTTCGACTTAGTACTAACGATTCGTATATCACCATTTTTCCAACTTACTTGCAGAAAGTCTTGCAGTAACTGGTCTATGACGTGGTCCAGCGCAGCATCCGCGGCGGCTGCCAAGGACAGGGTCCACGCATGCAGCGACCACGGCACTCCCAGCGCTCTCAGCTCTAGAGTTATATCTAAAAACGAACAAAACATAATCTTCTTATTTGATATGGGGGCATGAGTCTTGCACTCCCGCCCCCATATCGAATTCCCGCTAAGTCCCGCTTAGGATGTACTGTGCATTTCCCCCTACCAGTAATATTATCGCTAAAAGCGATCTCTTCCAGGCAACCACGAATAGAAAACACGTTACTGAGTAAGAACAGACGGGAGATGTTGTAACATTAATAAGTTGTATTTTGTTTTGTTGGGATTTGAACCCGATTTCAGGCAAACCTACGTATACAGACAAATGCTTTATACTGCTAGCTATCATTTTTACATTAATATTAAGTTGTACCGTACCTAAATGGTCAGTCTCAGCTGCGCAGTACATGGCGTCTTGCAGCGCCCGTTGCTGCTGCTTGGTGAAAGCGGGCGGTCGGGCTCCGCTAGCTGCGTTGCCCGGGCCGGCGGCGCCTTCCGCAAGCACCTCCTCCAGCGACAGAACGGCTCCGGCGCTCGAGCCCCGTGACCCGCCTCTCACTGCCGCGCGAAGGCACGCGCGGCGCCCGTGAGAGCAGCACACTGCTACTGCACTGTTTGTGTACAAAACCTCCATTTAAATGTCGGCTACGTCACTCGGGTCTCTTTTGTTTCTACTATCCTGGGTAATATTATCACGGGGCCTCATCACAAAGAAACAATAACTCAATCAAAGAAATGTTATCCATTGGCTTGTTAAAATCATAAAGTTAAAATAGCTCGCAACACGTAGAGAGTGGTGCCACTTAGATATCCCCTATGACACAAATCTACTCTAATATCTAGAATCTACTCTATATGTAATCTACTTGGTGGTAGATCTGCAGGAGGTCGTTTAATTAAGTACCACCGCAGTACCAGATATTCTGTCGCCAAGCAGTAGTGTCTAAATATTACTGTGTTTTGGTATGAAGGGTACTGCAGCCAAAAAAATTATAGGGCTGTTGAGACTTACCATCGAAAGTCTCAAAGTAATGAGCGCCAAAGCAGCGTTGCCCTGGACTTTGTTTTGTTACTCAAGGTTCTGTGTGTCGCTGCAATGTTCATGGATAGGTAGGTGTTATTTCTTTTCATATGGAGAGCGTCTCTTTCGTCTCATTACTTTCACATAAAAATATTATCAAAGTACGGTTTTCTATATGAGATGACGTGTCTGCACAAGTATAATTAATTTATCTGTGTCATTAGTTCGGGTGATGTGGCCGAATTACTAGAACATTTAATGGAGGCAAACGGTGAATGAAAGAGGCAAAGGTCCAACATTTTCTGTGTGATTATTATCTAGCTCAGAGACATTTGCTCTATGGGCCGTCAACTGTTAGATAGATACATAGAAACTCTTTATTGTGCACACCGAAAAAGAAAAAGAGTTCAGAAAACAAAAGAATCTTATGAGCTAGTGCCACAAGTGGCGGCCTTTTCGCTAAGAACGATTTCTTCCAGGCAACCAATGAATGCACGGAATGTATGTATTTCTAACATAATATGGCTTATTTACTGTCTCGTAGCTCTTAGTAGATACGTATCATGACCCTCCTTTTTGCGTCGTAAGATTGATTAAGTTGTAACCTGTAGCAGCCGTACTGCGCTGCGGCCGAATAGCAGAGCGCGTCGTTGAGCTGCGTGGAGAGGAACGGATCTGCTCCGTGGGAGAGCAGCAACTGGACCAGCTCCAAGTTCCCGACCCCGCACGCCACCTGGTGATAATCGAAACAACGACGTTGATTGGGTTTTCGTGATGCAGGCTCTCGTTGCTGATTGGTCGGCTGGCTATCTTCATTTGTTTTGGATAGATGTCGCTTCAATGTACCTGTAGAGGCGTGAGCGTGCAGACGTGGTCTCCGCGCGCGGGCGCCCCGTCGGTGCGCGCGCCGCCCGCCAGCAGCCGCCGCGCGCACTCCACGGCGCCCGCGCCCCCCGTGCCTCCGCCCCCGCCCCCCGCCGCGCAGGCGTACACTAGCGCCGTCCAACCTGCACACACATACCAATGCTATATTACAAGTTACTACAAGTTTTTTATTTTAATACGGATAAGTCCGCGTTTGACCACCTACTCGCCTGATGGTAAGCGATGATGTGGTCGAAGATAAAGCAAGTATACTTAGAAGATACATATTCACTCTGGCCTTGAAAAGATCTAGATTATATCATTCCTTGGTCGTACGGATGAGAAACGTAGAGTCAAAACGTTTGGTACGTACCCAAGGAAATTCTACTATGTATGGGTGGTTAGTCTTATGAAAGAATGTTTTCGGAACTGTGGCAAGCTACTTGTCAAGGAAGAAGCACGTTGAGTGTGTGCGATGGATGTAAACACTTACCAGCGGTGGGTGGTGTGTAGGCGGGCGGTGAGTGCGCGGGTGAGCGGGGGGAGAGCGGCATGGCGCAGTGCGCTGCGCTCGCGCCGCCTGTCTCGATATTGGGATCAGCGCCCGCTTCTAACAGCATCTGTGGACATTAACATCATATTGTCAAGAACTTATTTAAACTTTTTTTAATGGTTGACAAGCTAGGTATTTGACCACAGCTCGCCTGATGTTAAGTGACGGTGTAATCGAAGATGGTAAAAAAGCTGGAATAGAACTGGCTATCTAGTGAAGCTGGCTAGCTACCACTTTCAAGTTGAAAATCTGTCACCAAGCACCTAACGGTGTGTTCCGACAGCCTTATTAGAGAGCCAGTCCCATTTCAGGCTAGGTGTGTTTACCATCTTCGACCACACCGTCATTTAACATGAGGCGAGCTGTGGTCGAAACTCTTAGCGAGTCAACCATAAAAAAGCAGTTAACTTAACAGTCAGCTGCATCTAACCCGGCAGAAGGTATAGACGACCTTAGAAAAAGCATTAATTTAGGTCATCCTACAGCTCTGTCACTTACCGCAACGATTTGTTCATCGCCCGCGGCCGCTGCCTTCATCAAGGCAGTTAACCCGGCTGCGTCAGCTGCATCCAACCCGGCGGAGGGCAGTAAGGATCTAATAGACCCCAGCAGTTCTGGCCGTCCGCTCAGTAAGGCTTTATGGGCCAGGCCGAGAGCGACGCGATGAGGTTCGTCCGTAGCTCGCGTGGAGTGGGACCAAACGGGTTCTACAGCTTCTTCCAGTCTGTGAAAATACGAAAAAATATAGTACACAAGTGCTTTTTACAGCTAACACTTTAAACTTTTGAGTTTTTATTTTATAAGCTTTCTTTACCGCTGTACCAACCTCTACAGTGTAGGATTATGTTAGAATGTTTACAGATACACGAAAAAATTTAGTGAAACATACCAAAAAGCCATACGTATCTTTTAAATATTATCTGTGTAAAATACAGCTGTCAAACGTACAATTCGTTCATTCTAAATAGACATAATTTTTTTATTCTCACTCTTAATTTAGCCATTTTAGAGGGCCTCTATCAAGTCAGAGTGAAAATAATCAACCGATTTAACTGCCATATAAGCTTATTAAAACATCAAATAATTAAAAAAACTTAAAAGAAAACACTACAAGAACGTTTGCTCAGAAAGTCTGATCGTTTTTTTTTTTGATACAAACATTCAGTGTAGTTCAGGTATCGAAGCCAGAGGTGTACTCACGTGGGAGGACGGGGAGGGCAGTCAGCGTGCGGTAGCAGTAGACGCGCCGCTTGCATGACGTCGTCTGCGTCCGGGACGGCGGGCGGCGGACGCAGGCCCGCGTGCGCCCTGATGGCGCGCACCCACTCCCCCAACGGCGGCAACGCGCCCGCGCCACGTTCGCCCCACAGCCCCGCCGCGCCGCACCCTCCGCCCGACACTGGCGCGCCGCCCGCGCCTGAACTGCTGTGCTCCAACTGAACCCACGAGGTTTTGAAAAGGAGATCGTAATATATTTCACTGTACAAAAGACTGTAGCTGGTCCGTTTGAGTATTGCCATACCACGCGGCAATGAAGCCAGCGTTTCGGGAACTATTCCTATTGATAGCGCCTTTTTATTAGTTTATTTTATTTAAAAGATCCTCTGTAGTATTAGAAAAACTGTAGTACTTATGTATGTTAGGATATAAATTGTAGATAGTTTTATTTTCTTTTCTACAATTACATTTGAAAACATTGTATTAAATTTAAGGTTATTTTTAGCTACTTTAATTTGTTTTATAACTAGGATCGAACGAATAGTCCACAGCACTGCGCACTCCACTACCAGGGACCCCACGAAAGTCGTTAACAACAATGAGTAACTTTTAGTGAAATCATCCACATACCTGTTCGCAACGCATGAAGTAATAGAGGGCGCGCTCGGCGCTGGGCGCGAGTGGCGCGTGGCGCGGGTGCACCCGGCGCAGCACCGCCCGCAGCTCCCCCGGGGATCCCGCGCACGTCGTCAGTAACACTGACGCGTGGGACGCCCCTGACGCCCCCGAACCGGCCGACGTGCCGCTTCCACCTGAAATCGCAAAACTACATTTCAATCTATGCAAAAACGTTGAACAAAAAAAAACAATTTACTTAGTGTCAATGTTCTTGACTTTGACACTAAGGAAATGGCAAAAAACTTGGAAGTTTTTTGATTCTTCTCGCAAAAATACTTACCGGAGCCGTTAGTTGTGATCCCAGAGTCATGACTGAGTCCCAACTGGCGATTTTCAGGACGCGCCAGGCCAGACGACGAACCAGAGCCCAGGGAACTCATCGACTCCCACCGAGATAGAGACAACGCTCCTGAAATTAGAATGAAGGTTCATTTTTGCCGTTGGAAATTATTTGCATTTCATAGCGGTTGGTGTCCAATTCGACAATGCTTATGTCGTAAAAGGCAATAGAATAGAAACTAGAAAGAAAGAAGAAGACAAAGATTTAGAAAATTAGGTATTAGGTTATTTATATACCGTGAAAGTTTGAGCATCAGCAATATTTATACAGAGGGTACCCGAACTCGATTGTCGTTCCAAATAAATAAAAAATAGATGGTTAATATTTGACTTAATTATCCTGAGCAAACACAAAAATACGGGCACTCAAATCACGCGCACCGACAATTATTATGGTAGTAGCGCGCGGTCCCAGATTCGATAACAGTTGCTACGTAGTCTACGTATGATAGTTAAGCTCGGTGCGTAAATCTGCGCGCAGTCTATAAATCCTGGAGTCTTGGGAAAAACTTAAACCAAGGTTTTCTTAGTTTTCTTTTGTATTTGTTTCGATTTTATTTCTTTATACGTTTCATATGACCACTAACTAACATGTCCTTGAATATTGCTAATGTTTAAACTGTCAGTTTGGTGGTGGACCTTACCTTTTTCATAATGAGAAGAGGCTCGTGCTCAGCAATGGGACATTTTATAAAAATAGGGCCAAACATACCAGATGCGACCCGGCCCGCGTTCAGGTGGCTGTAGGGCTGCAGCAGGCCCCAGAGGTCAGCGCAGTTGGCGACGGCGTGGTCCACGGCCGCGGGGGTGATGGGGCCCGTGCCCGCGCCGGCGCCCGCTATCAGGGCGATCTCCTCGAGCAACGTCTCCATTCCCGCGCAAAGGTATATAGCAGCGTATCTACCATTTGGAGAAATGATTGATTGATTAACGAGAGTTGTAACTTTGATGTTAAAAATATTTGTATTTGGGTCTTTTTAACAACCAAAATGCATCTCAAAGTACTAATGTAGTGTATCTACTAAAATAGTAATGTAAAATGCCTTTATTTTTAGTACTCGCCTAGGTATAAGTAGAAAATCTGCCGCCAAACACCTAACAGTGTGTTCCGGCAGCTTCACTTAAGAGCAAGTTCCATTCAGCTTGCTTCACCATCTTCGACCACATCGTCACTTAACATCAGTTGAGCTATGGACAAAAACCTAGCTTGTCAAACATTAAAAAAATTGTATGTGATAGTATAATGGTAGGTACGTACTCGTGGACGAATGGTGCTAGACGCAGGTCCAGCATCCAGCGCTGGAAGCGTCCGGGCGCGAGACAGGTGCGCGCGCGCGCCGCAGACCCCAACCGCCGCGCCGCGCCCGCGCCGCCTGAAGTCGCGTACATTGTCGCCGCGCGCTGGCAACCCTACACCAAAATAATAGGGGTCTAAAATCTAAACACGAAATTGTTATACACTGGCAATAAAAAAATAATCTGCACTGTATCCGATTTAAGAATAAAAGTTTTCGAACGCAAACAATAACATTCTATATACAAATAATAAAAAACCACATTTTTGATTGTTCGATATTAAATTGTTTATACATTAAGTGTTTAACGTAAAGATGAATACAGTGGTAATCAGAGTAATTTCGAATAAGAGTTCCGAAGTGAGACAGGCGGTAGATATCTGGTACTGTGGTGGTACCTACCTAGATGACCTCCTGTTAAGTAGATTTACCACCAATTTACCTTGGTTAGGTTACCTTGATACAAGCATCAGCGAGCGAGGTGCTCAACACGATCCGGAAAGCGCCGGCCACCTCGTGCTTCGAGCAAAACCCAAAATTCTGCGAAAGCCGTTGAGCTTCTCGCGATATTCGCACCAAGGCTCTGGAAAATGAATTTCTATGAGTTAACACTTGCGCACGAATCATAAAACTTAGGATAAGTCTACTTTTTTCTACTACTGGCCACAAGCATTATGTACTCTTAATCAAATTTTCAGCTTTTTGTATACCTATAGCTTGTAGCGATGATAGCTCAGTGGTTAGCGCGGTCGGTTCACACGTCAAAGAGTGTGGGCTCAAACCCTAACAACGAGCTTGAGCTGTCAGTGAAGGAAAACATCATGAGGAAACCACAGCATGGTGACAGGGTACTTTCTAATACTCGGCTACCTACCACAGTCAACTTTAAAATCTGCCGCCAAGAACTTAACGTTGTGTTCCGATAGCCCCGCTTGAGAGCCAGTTCCATGGTAAACACACCAGAACATCTTCGACCACACACTTAACATCAGGTGAGCAGTGGTCAACGACATAGATTGTCAACCATAAAAACATTATAGTCAGTGTCTATAAATACTCGTATATCATTTCACAGAGTCTCGTAAAGTACACGGCAGAGCTCACCAGAGCTTTCCCAGCACGCGAGCTCCACTCCGTGGAGGGGTACATACGTACCGTTGCAGTAGATAGGCGAGTCGCGGTGGCGCGTCGGCGGCGAGCCGCGCTGACAGCTCCCGACAGCGTCCCGCCGCCAGAGCGCGCGACACCTCACTCGCCGTCCACGGCACGCACCGGAGCTCCACTAGTCTGGAATATACACGAATTGACACATTTCACAAGTATAGGGTCTTTAATTTTTGCCGCCTTTGACAATATATTTTCCACAAATTTGCCGCCCTAGGCTCAAGCCACGTACACAATCATCATCAAATTAAAGAAAACGTTCACATACGGAATGAAATAAAGGAGTACCCAAAGAAAGGTTCTTTTTATGGTATCAAGGTTTCCGTGCCACCGACAGAGAAATTCGTGATATTCGACACGGCACCCACACGGTGATATCATTAAACGCTCAGAAGTTTTTCGTCAACGTAAAATGTATTAGTTTATGTTTCGTTATCCCTCAAGCATATATTATACCACGGGACCATTCAAGTATTACGTAAGCAGAGTTTTAGTAATTATTAACCCCTCCCTCCCCCTTGTCAGCAAATGTAAGCAAAGCCTTTGCTTCCCTCTCCTATATGTTTAAGTAAATATTGGTTTAATTAGCAGCCATTTCGCTAAAACGAGGTGTGCCAATAACAAGGAAAACAAAAAATCAGCATAATTTAAACGACTTTGCTGATATTATCACCATTCAGATCGCCTCATCCCCAATGTCGTCAAAAATAAGCAAAGTAAAGACGGGGGATACTTATACCTACGTAACGTTATACTTGAACGGCCCCCACCTGTAGGTTTATCTCTCTCTAACCTGTTGTGTGAGTCGACCCACACGAACTCGTCAGCGCTGGTGACATTGGTACACACTGTATCCAAAGATGGTTGTCTCACCAGGGGCGCGCGCCTCCGCCGCGCTTCTGCCGCGCTGCCGCTCTCTGAAACAGAATCTGTTCACAAAACACTTCGAATAATGACTCAATTTTTCCAAAGAATCTTCAGTACAAAACATCTGTTTAGAATACATGATCAGAAATACGCACTCCAAAACGTTTAGGTACTGTATTTCGCATTTAATTCTGCCATGACTGGCTGCTGTTAGGGTCGTGATAAACAATCAGTCAGTTCGAATTTTGAGGTTTAACTTTTTATGTAATAATAATAATAATAATATTTTATTACATGAAAAAATTATACATAATACATATTTCTTAACTAAAATGACTTATATATATAAACAGGTTCAGTTTCTTCCGCTGAACTAGGTTATAACACCTGTATTTCAGCGTCAGTGCCCTCCCCTCCTCTCTTAATTTAAATTAATACATGATTATACATTCAAAATATTATATGTATACTATAAGGATAAAAATAAATATAAAAATTCATAAAAGGTATGTTACAACACACTAGTAGAAATTTATAAATATTTGTATATAAGTTTATAAAAACTAACTTAAAATACGCTTAAATAAAGTTACATAAATAAATAAATGTGTGGATTGCTATTTGTTTGAATGGCTAACAAGTGTTAGCAATAACTACTAAGTAGTTATCTTTTCTAGATTTAAGATCAATAAACAAATGTATAGAGTTTTTGCCGGAACGCGGAAGAATCGTGTCATTATTTTGTAATACAAACTTGTAAAACGGTGTTAAATGTATAAAGTGCCGAATTATAAGCGCGAGTGTAGGATACTGATATAATGTGGTGAAACGTGACTTTATGTGTTGCTTCCTAAACTCCCTTGAAGGTTGTAGTAAAGCCTATTTTACGAGGGCATGACTAGAATTGACCTTGCCTTACTTTTAGTGTGACTTAAACTTATTTTACTAGATCCATCTTAAAATACTTGACACTGGCAAATGTACGAAGTGCGATGCCAAAAACAGAAGAAAAAGAAATGATTAGTTAAGTTGAATCAGTAGAAATGTATAGATAAAATACGCCACAATATTTGTATTGTTTGATATCCAAATTTTCCAAACTATTGAATAACGGAAATGATTGATGAGATATGATTTCTCTGTTCCACTCACACAGTTTTGTAAGTAAAATCTTTTGAAATGTTATAAATATTATTATTATTTTGTAGCAATGATAGCTCAGTGGTTAGCACGGTCGGTTCGCATGCCGAAGGGCGTGGGTTCAAGCCCCAACAATAAGCTTGAGCTGCTGGTGAAGGAAAACATTGTGAGGAAACTATAGCGTGGTGGTAGGGTACTTTCTAGTACTCGGCTGGGTAGCTACCACCCTCAAGTTGCCGCCAAATCTGCCGCCAAGCATCTAACGGTGTGTTCCGGCAGCCTCACTTGAGAGCCAGTTTTATTCTAGGCTAGGAGTGCGTTACCATCTTCGACCACACCGTCACTTAACATCAGGTGAGTTGTAGTCAAACAGCTAGCCTGTCAGCGATTAAAGAAAAAATTGTTCCACTAAAATGGTCTACAAGTAAGGTCGTATCAATAAATAGAGTTCTATCTTTTGGAATTTGTATGAATAAATCAATAGTTGTTACCGGGCGCCCCGTTATGGCTGCCTCCGCCGGCGCTGGACGCGCCGCTGGTGGCCGTGCTGCTGCTGTCCCGGGACCGGAGCGTCAGCTGCTTGATGGCAGAGCGGATGTCTTCCAACCCGCCCCCGCCCGGCCATGGTGACTGCAACTGAATCACACGTGAGGGCTGGAACTTCTGTCATAGAGCAAGTTCGTATAGGCTAGTAGCTAGACCTAGTTTCAGATTTAATGAAGCCCGAAGGACTCTGGCAGGGCTGGACTGGTGCTCGTTGTTGTTATGGAAATAGAAGAAACTACCTAAAGCCGCTATAGTCAAAGTGTGTTCCACGGAACCCTAGGGGTCCGCAAAGCCTCTGTGAAAGTTTCGCGAAAATACTAGTAATAATGAAAAAAAAAAGGTCTAAATATTCCAACGTAAAGTTAAAAAAATAACTTAAAGTGTAAAAGAGTAGTAGTGGAATACGTAATATGAGAGCTCGACATTTCAGCCAGGCGCATAGTCAGCAGCTCAACATCGACTCAACTCACAATAAAAAATACACATAAAACAATTTTTGAGTACCTTGGTCAAACAAGTCGCTTTTAGGAAAGGCTCCGTCGCCAAAAAAGTTTAAGAACCGAAGACCTAAAGAAATCTGGTTTAATTATCTATTCTGTATTTCTGTTTTAAAGACTGTTGGTTTCAACAAGAACCAAGATTTACCTTATTATTATTTACTTTATCTCTAACCAAAACGATTAAACCAAATACACTGCAGATATAACTCCAGATTACTTTATTTAATGTAAGATTTACTTTGTTTTTGCATTTGCGTGCGTATTTCTTATATTAGTGAGAAAGTTCATTCAATAGACCTCTCTGTACCTTATTGTGCGGGCGGTGCTTGTTTCTGGCATGAGGCTGCTGCCTGGACCGGCGCGGCTCGTCCCGCGCCGCTTCCCCGCCGCCCCCGCTGTCCGACATGGACGCGTGCCCCGAAGACCTATTCTCGTCTGAACTGCTGTTGCACTCACGGACGCCATTCTGGAACGGTGAATATGGGGGTTTCTTCTATGTGCAAAACAAACTGACAATCTCAAATGTGACATGGTTTTACGATTGCTGATATAAACAGCCAGTTTCGAAAATTTGACTCGTCGTCCGACACGGTGGATCATCTTTATAAAATTCTTAAAAGTTAAAAGTCTGGAAAGTTGAAATGGTGGACACTCAAACTACATAGCAAATGTATTAGTTTAGGTTTTATTGCCAAGGCGCGCCAATATAGGTTTCGCATCAAAAATATTAACATATCAACAGTAAGATCTGTCGTTAGGGAAGCCACAAGTCGTTTTTACATGGCTCAGCAAAAACTGAAACAGAGTCTAATTAAGGTTAATGAAATCGCACTTTCTTATATCATAACCAATAAGAAAAGTAGATTACCGGCGACCATCCGGCCGGCAAAGATGCCGCATCAGCTTACGAAATTAGCGTCACCACATTACGTAAGAATTCAAAATGGCCGCCATTGTCGCAGACAATTTCGCTTTCAACTTCCCACAGATTACGCTTTTCCCTATCACAAGATCGTGGGATTCTGTTAAAACAATGCTTATTTAGTTTTTCTGGTAACACTTTCGCCGCGTAACGCTTCGGAAATTATGGCGGATTGTTGTAATTAGCAGACATAACGCTCTGCATGTTATGCAGCAGTGCTTAGATTTATGGTGGACTTCCTCACATCCCGGTTCCTTTTATTCGATAGCATGATGCTCTTTACCATTTTCGTAGACGTCATCTTGTGACGCATGTTGTTATGGTCCATTGTTGCAAGCCAAAAAGTTAAAAATAAATTGAATTGGGTGGCATTAGTGTCAGTTCACATGCTACATCTAACGCGGCTTGCTGGTTGACACAAACCACCCTAAGCGTCAACGCAAGAGTAGGCTATTAACTCGCCTACCGGCCTAAGATGAACTATTCTTATTTTTTATTTCTTCAGTGTACTTTGGTAGCCGTTTGTTTTCGATGTAAAATAAAATAAAATTATCGATAGTTTTCGTTGAATTTTTATGCTTTTAACCAAAAGATTAAGTTATGTCTATTAAAAGGCAGTTCGCTGTTCTAAGATTGAGAATTAAAGATCGCAACGAATCAACGGCTTTTTAATTCTCCCCAATCATGGTCCAGACGAGTCACTTGCGACGATAGTAGCAACAAAAACAGATCCGAATCACCGAATTGTTACACTCGAAGGCCAGCATATAATCGATTTCTTGGAAACATGTAAGCAAGCAATTCTATTTCCAAAATCCCGTAACAGGGTCGTTAGTTTCGCGTGCGCGCACGCAAGTCTTAGATTGCGATGACCCGATGACATCGATTTGTAATTCGTGCTATTGTTTCAATCGCTTTGTCCGGTTATGGAATCGATAAATTATCTATTGTATTTACATGATCGGCTTTTAAGATACATACAAGTTACTGACGAATTACAAATTTATTTGAACAATCGTTGATTCAACATACAAAATTGCAGGGATCTCATCAAAGATATACTTGTTATTGTTAATTGGTAATTGGCTTACGCTATGTGACTGTGACCGCCTGTTAGCTTACTTGGTAGAATATCTACTATATAACAAGAGCTGTAAGGCGTGGGTTCGATTCTCACAAACATTTCTGAGACGATGAATGTTTGTTCTGTGGCTGAGTGTTTTGTTTGTATTATAAGTATATGTTTAAAAAAAACAGTATATAAGTGTTCTATCAGTTAGTTTGGGGCTTGATAGCGCTGTGTGAAATGTTACGATGCGATATTTATCTATTATTATCAATTTCTGTACGCCATGACAAACTTGGACGAAAACAACAGCTGTTCCATAAAAAAATTACAATCCAGCCGTGACCGCAGGCTATGGTTCTGTGGAGCAGACTTTACTGTACGTTGCCGTGACCGCCAGTTCAAATGTCTCAGTCACAGTTTTAGCTGGCGACAAAATGAGTCTAACGGTTTGTTTCATACATTATATGTTTGCGTTTGACCACATCTTGCCCGATGTTAAAAAACTGGTGGTCTAGAATGGAATACACTTACCTATAAATAATTTGCGCAAATATAGGGTTTAACCGGCAAGTGCAGCGTCGGACGTCCACCCACAAGGTGGACAGACGACATAAAGACAGCGAACGCGCTGGATGCGAGCCGCTTCCAACCGGTCTTTATGGCAGTCAATAGGGGAGGCCTATGTCCAGCAGTGGACGTCCAACGGCTGAGGTGATGATGAGGGTTCGTGTGGTCACAGTTTGGATAGAATAATTAGATATAAAAGTGTCCAAATCGTCGAAGAATTCACATCAGCCATTCATATGTAACACATCGTAAAACTTTTTAAGCTCTCAATCGCTGAGATAACAAAATTAGGCTGTAACACGAGAACATTAAAAGTTTCAATAGGCAATAAAATAATTTAAAGTCTCACTAATGGCTTCAATCCATTGAAATATTCGAGATAGCTGTGTGGTATAAATCATGATCGACATTACGGTTATAGACACTAATCGGCTTTATGCTCGCCATAAACATCGTGGTGACAACTCGGACATTAATGCAACGTGTTGCAAGACACATCTAAAACTGTAGTAATAAATTAGTAACTCATATCTTTTTTTTTGTTTACAAGCTAGGCGTTTGGCCACACCTGATGTTAAGTGACGGCTTTCAAGTGAGGCTGCCAGAACACAGCGTTAAGTGCTTGGCGACAGATTTTCAAATTGATGGCAGCTAGCCAGCCGAGTACTAGAAAATACCCTACCACCATGCCATAATTTCCTCACGATGATTTCCTTCACCGGCGGTTCAAGTTCATTGTTGAGGTTTGAACCCGGAGTGTTAACTTACCGCGCTAACCACTGAGCTATCATCGCTACTATTTGCAAGCCAAAGTAGACAGAACGTCCCAACGATAATCATATACAAATGGTCACATCGTGTCGGTAAACAAACTGTAAAGCGTTTTTGCGATGTGACCACAAGTCGTCCGTGCGTGCGACACAGACGGCTCTATCCGATCATCGGACAAACTAGATGAAACCGCAGTTTGCGGTCGCCGCCATAGCATGTCGTTTTGCAAATAATGTTTAGCTTTAGGACCTTACATAGTCAATAGACAAGATCAAATATTTCGCAAAATCTAAATAATGTGTAATTTTTTAACATATTCATTGAATTTGAACACAAAACTGTGTTTTACTGTGTTACTGTCTACTCATCAAATCCTTTTTATATCGAATAGGTTTGCGTTTGATTGCAAATAGTCCTTCGAGCTGGTATTAATTAGTTTTGCTCTTTTTGAAGTAATAATAGAATAATCTAGCCGTTTAATTACATAGTACATATAATTACACCTTTTTCCCGTAAGTAGAGACAAATACATTTTCATTTGCTACGTTTCTGGCTTTTATATTTCGCTTTTCATGTAGCAGATACATACATATATGTTTTTCGTCTTTAATTCGAATATGATATTGCTTACGTCTACTACTACCTTGACCACTAACACTCTCCTTATAAATCTGCTTTGTAAATCTTCTTTCATCTATCCTTTCTACGTCAAGCAAGCTCAACCTTTGCTTAGTTTGGGGGATAGTGATGTGTCAAATGTTCTACGATATTTATTTATCTACATGTTCGAACCACCCAAACTATTTCTCTTCCTATGTCACTACACCTTCTAACCACACGCTCCTTTTTCGACGATTTTTATTGTTAGTTTTGTATGATCTGCCCCCGTATTCTGAGGTTCCTATTGCAATTCTCGTTAGATGCTCACAAGAAAATTAAGCGACTGCAAACCTTACTACCCGGGTATACGATATGTAGTCACGTAGCATTTCTGTGAGCGCCTTCTGTGAGGGAATCGCAAGACGCCCAGTGTACGGCGTGCTTTCGAAGGTGAATCTATTTAGACTTGTAATATCTTTGCAAATTAATGTTACCTGTGGCGGCGGGTCGGCGGGTCGATGGTGATGGTCGTGTTTAGGTCGTCGCTCGAGTGCGTAGCTACTCTGAGCTGGTGCGCTGCGGACCGGCGCTGACGCAGCTGTCAGCGGAGACACTGCGCTCACTGCCTTCAGCTGCGCCGAGCCGCTTTCCGGCGCCGGAGGCTCTTCGTGTTGGGCTGCAGAGTTATTGACAAACGTGATTTCGTTATCATTTCTTTCGATTCCTAATTCTCCAAGTTAGGGCAGAAGGCAAATATTCTTCGCTGCTCGATTTAATAATCCAAGTAATTATATTCGATTATTGTCATAACTAAATTGACAAGTTTCAAAGTATCGAAGGTAACATATGAAAGTGATATCTAATCTAATACCTTTAAACGAGCCTAATACCTATTCTAATCTAATCTAATACCTTTAAACGAGCAATTCTTGTATATATGTATATTTTATATATAATCTGAATCTCGGAAACGGCTCTAACGATTTTCATGAAATTTTGTATGCAGGGGGTTTCTGGGGCGATAAATCGATCTAGCTAGGTTAAATTTTTAGAAAACGTCGTTTTATCCGTGTTTTCAGCCGAGCAAAGCTCGGTCATCCAGGTACTAAGTATTTATATCACTAACAGATCATCACTATCACCATCACTACATAGTATAAAACAAAGTCGCTTTCTCTGTCCTTATATCCCTATTAAATCTTTAAAACTACGCAACGGATTTTGATGCGGTTTTTTTTAATAGATAGAGTGATTGAAGAGAAGGTTTATATGTATAATAACATCTATTAAATAGTGGAGAAATACTGTTATTTTTGAGGTTTATACCCGTGCGAAGCCGGAGCGGGCCGCTAGTAAAAATTATATAATATAATACAGTATACGAGCTTGTCAACAATTCAGAGCGATCTTACCAAATAGTAAGCACACGACATGGTTTTTCAGTGCACAAAATTAATTTTGGAGGAAATTACATACAGCGCCATCTAGCCCCAAACTAAGCAAAGCTTGTACTATGGTGACCAGACGGCTGACAGAATACAATATTTTTTTTTTTTTTAAATTACATACTTATAATATAATAATAATATAATACAAACAGAACACACAGACACAGAAGTATAAAAGCTATCTGAGAGTAATGTTTGTAAAATAATAGTTAATAATAATTAGTTAATTAGTTAGCAGGAATTTATCTTATAAGTGTCATCTTATTTTAAAACACGAATTTCAAGCCACGCGAACTTCAATAAGATGCTATCTGAAAATAATAACCAGCACAACACAACACAAGATCAATACCTGCAATCGGATACAAATGCAACCAATTGAACTTGAATAATTGCTCGATCAAGTGGACAGAACAGCAGGCAATTACACTTCAAGTCGAGGTTCAATTAATTGCACGTAACGTGAGCTTGAGTGCGTTTTCCTGAGTGATGCCGAACGCGTTTGGTTTGCTTAATGATGATGCGTCGTGCTATTTACGAAGAAAATGTGTTTAAAGTGCCACATTAACTTTGCTATATCTTACACGATGGATGTAACATAACTGAACCTCTCCAGATTGGAAATAGCTCCTGTGTATAAATGTGCTTCTGTTCATAAAACATTGCACGAAAAGGTTACTTTTTAAAACTCCACGTTTGTATCTGTTACGGTTTGTGAACAACAAAGTAATGAGACGATATCGAAGTATCGCTATATCTAATACTGACAAAGCAAACCTACCAATACCTAGAATATCTAGTGATTCTGTGTAATGCCGGGATTGCTTAGGCTATGTATAAACTACCTAGGTATTATAATATAGAATGCCATGAGGAGGTCAGGTAAATTAAAAAATCCTCCGCACCGCTTTACTTCTCTCCCGTCTTCTCACATAAGTTATCCGAGTCTGCTTTGTCACCGAGCTTTAATGTATGAATCGTTTGTCAAACGATACGTTATAATATGTAAATTTATTAAAATATTATTTTAATTCATGAACCATTTGTTAAATTTGTATTTGTATTATAATGATTTGACGATTTATGTTTCTGTCAAAAGTAGTTTATCAAGTAAAATTTTGTCGGGAAAATGACAGGATAGCGTATTCATCACTTCATTACTCGCTGAACATTCGGTACTGTATAAAATGTCTGGGTATTGTGAGAAATATACATTGCCTGTTTTAGGTATTCTATAGAATGCCTATGCATTCTGCAAAATACCGGATTATACAGATTGCAGCAGAATTACGCTGAATTAAAACAGGGATTTTTTAAAATATAGCAAGAGTTAATAGAGCCCAAGCTGGAGTCACTCCAGCTTGTGCTCCCAATATTATCTAATGAAACTATCTAAAACTTCCCTGTAGCCAGAAATATTAAACACAAAAAACCAACGGAGCGTCTTTCTAAAGACAAAAGGTATAATTCTCAACAGGTCTAGTATCATTTGACAAGCATTTTTAGATCAGTGTTCTTCGCGCCACAGGAAAATATGCGAGTTCTGGTGATATTGAAGTTGATACGGGTGGAACGAAGATCTATGAACTAATGATTTCATTTAGCCTCAGATCTCTTTTCAAAAAGCCTTTCTCCAATAAAAAGCTACGAAGGTATTTCTGATATAATATGTTGTTTTGTATATAATCTTAAAGCCGAAAACCTCAAACGGCACAAATATAGTTATTTAGATAGAAAGTGGTTTTTGTGCCGTTTGGGGTTGAAACTCTAGGTCCGTGGGGGCCGCTCACGAACTATATAGGACCAAATGCTTAGAAGAGGCGTCAGAGGTGACCGGAATGCTGGCATCATATAGCGATGATAGTGACGATGATACTCAGTGGTCAGCGCGGTCGGTTCACACGCCGAAAAGCGAAGGTTCAAACCCTAACAATATACTTGAACTGAAGCACTTAGAACTTGAGACCAGTTCTATTCCAGGCTAGGTGTGCTTTACCATCTTCGACCACACCGTCATTTGACATCAGGTGAGCTGTACTCAAACATCTAGCTTGACAAATATTTAAAAAAACTTTAGATAATCTAATTTAAAAGCTTTGTATTGCTATCCAGCGTAGCCAATGTTGCCAGCATTCTGGCCACTTCGTGGGCAACATTTCCATAATTTTTCCATTTCTTTCCCACTTTCCTACTCTGATAACTGAACTGAACTAGATTGTTTTTATTTTGTAAATAATGTAAGTAGTATTTATTAAAATAAATATTAAGTAAGTATTAATTTAAAGATTTTTTTAAAGTGTTTATTTCCATGTTATAATTTTATCTTATAAACTGTAGAATACTAAGTACAAGAAAAGACATAAAAGTCTAGTTTAATGTCTTTACGCAGTCATTTTGATTAGCACAGGTTCTGGATATTGCATAAGTGAGCGCGGTCGTTCCTCGGAGGTACATTGCTGAATTTAGTGCGCGCTATAAATAGAGCCCTTGTGTTTATGGCCTAGCGTTCAAGTTAACAAGAGCCTTTAGGTTTAGCTACCACTATTATTATTTTAACTGGCGGACATTAGCACTTGCCTCGGTTGCAAGTCGAAACACACAATAAATAATAGTACTATATAAATAAAGCACAAACAGCGGAGTAAGAGTTATTATTTACGTATCGGATTCTATTCGATTAAGAAAATTAAAACCTACAGTTGTGTGTGTCGTGGCTTAACAATCTTAACATGTTAACCTTGTTATTTTTTTTTAAATATTAATAGTAATGATACGCTGTCCTGATGGTAAGAGATAACGCATATCCATTGCAGCATAACTTTATCCACTTTGAGTAACAAAACAAAGTCCAGGGCATAGCTGCTCTGGCACTCATTACTTTGAGACATTCGATGGGTAGTCTCAACAGCTCAGTAATTTCGCTAGCTGAAGTACCCTTAAAACTGAAACACTAATGCTTACACATTACTGTTTGGCGGCAGAATGTCTGGTACTGCGGTGGCGCTTATGTAGACGACCTCCTGCTAAGGGGATCTACCATCAAGCTGTGTCATTAGGTGTCAGGTGCGTGACTTACGTTTGCTGCTGAGGTGCGAGAGCGGCGTGGTCGCGCGGTGCGCGTGCGGCGGCGGCGACAGGCGGCGCGCGTGCGCGGCGGCCGGCGCGCTCGGCACGCGCACGCGGAGCGCCCGCGCGCCCGCCGCGCCGCCCGCGCTCCACCCGCTCTCCTCCGCCGGCCGGGACCCGCTCGAAGGCCTGCGGGGAAACACGCCTTTTAAACAATTTTTTTTTTAATGTTTATGGTCTGGCTACAGAGGCCTTTGAATCATGTCTTTATTTGGAATTACAGCACATCACTCATCTTCCGTTTTTGCAATTTTTGTGTTACATCTATAGTTATAGTCAAAGTCCAATCGGTACCAGTTAAATCAAGTCATGCCTTAGTAAAGTAGTGGCGACTTCACCATAAGCTTCTGGATGGAGCTTTGAAAGCAACACGAAAAGTTATGTTTTACCATATTATATCACTTTCCCACACTCGCGCTTGTAATTCAGCACTTTATGAATAAAACGCCACTATTTTTATGCATAAACACAACGAAAAAACACAAGTTTTGTAAAAAAATACAATGGGGCGACACGACCTTTACCGCGTTCCAGCCAAAACCCCATAAACAATACATTCCCTCCTCTCCTCCTGCCTTCCTTGTTCGATCCATCAAAAGTCGACGCAACGTTACTTGTCTATCGGTTTTTTAATTCAAACAAATGCTTTAATGATAACACCAAAGTTACAAGTCATATTTCCTTTCATGTCTAAAATAACATTTAAAAAAAATTAAAATTATAAAACATTGTAATACCTATGCTGTGCGATTTAAATATATTTTAACAATTTTTTTGGAGTATTTTGTTTAGCTTTATACCTATAAGGGCTCTCCGGGGGACGAGCGCTGATCTGAGGCGATTTTGTAACAGATTCTGATTTGTCTTTGTGTATTACAAAATTAAAACTTTTTCTCTTCTTTCTTCTTTCTTTTCTTTATTTCACAACCTCAAAACTCTGATTACTTAACATTCCCTGACAGATCCTCGTTAAGTATTTGTCTTCTAATATTTATTTTAAAAAAATCACAAGTATGTTCTCAGGTTTCTGTGTTAGTAGGACTCTATAATTCACAAAGGACGGAACTGTTGCCGTGTCTGTCGTTTTCGCAAATCTACTAAATTCAATACAAATTTGCGTTGTTTCAATCGGATCACAAAACAAAAAGCCAATAGACAATCTAGGAAACGCCGTTTACTCCATCGGCCACACTCTATTTCAGAATGACCTGTAACCTGTACTTAGCGGTATACCTCGCTTGAAATTGGTTGCTTCGATGAGCGAAAAAGATAACTCGACTTCTAGCAACTGTAACTTGTTTTTTGTGCAGCAAGAAAAGGCAAGATAAAAATGAGAAATATACTTAGTTTATATCTAATGTATACAGTTTATAGTAACTTTTATTAAAGAGCTAAGTTTTTATTTATCGGGGAAAAGGAGTAGATGAATTTATCTATGGGATAAACTGTGTAAATATTATTGATCAAGAAAATTAGTACACTAAGTAATCAATGATATTAGGCGAAGACACTCCTACACAACATTCTGCTAAGAAAATCTACCTCCAAATAGTATAATTGTTGGTGTTAACAATTAAAAGTAGATCTATCTATCCTATCAGACAATATGAAGATTTTTATTTCTTTTCATTTTATCGTTTTTATTTTTATTATGTTGTTTAGAAAATTCTGATTGTATTGTGTTTTTAAGTCTAATATCATGATTTTTTAAATTTAATTCTTTATTAACCTGTACAAGTAATTTTAATATATAATTTAAGACTATTGTAATTAGCGATTGCCGTATTAATCTAAAAAATGAAGGTATGTCTACCCAATAGACAGCGGTCCGCTACTTGAGTAGAAGCAATGTGACAAGACGACGCGTCTCAAATCGATTAAGGTGCAAGGCGAACTGTTGTCTCTCGTACTTGCCTATTTCGATTGTACCTAATGCGGATTGTACGGTGTATAGTCTTGGTGGCAAATCTTCTAAGCAGGAGGTAGCTACCACCGCAGTACGAGATATTCAGCCGCGAAGCAGTAATGTGTAAACATGACTGTGCTCCGGTTTGGTACAGCTAGCGAAATTACAGGGCTGCTGAGACTAACCAAAGTAGTGAGCGCTAGAATGTTACTTTGTCGAGGTCCTCTGAACAATTACAAAATGAGCTAACAAGACAGTGAATATTTAAAAAAAAACTATCGTAGAAATCATAGTGGTAATCCGTATCTCAACGGTATTAAAATATGACAGGATATGTACGCAGAACTGGATTAAAAAGATACGGCTATGATACGTAGTTTGATTAATAATGGCAGCGTATTTATAATCAACCCATAAAGCCATGCCAATTAAGTAACAGGTTAAGGCGCGTAGTACGTTATGTTTATCGGATTTATCGTAGGCTGCCTTCCCTAAGAAGGCGCCATATAAAGACTAGATATAATCAATGTTGATCATTGATTTATATAGATATTATTTCGCTAGGACAGGGCATAATTATATGACTAATTTGTAATTTCGGTTTTTTTAATGTAAAAGTAATAAGACAAACGAGATGCTCTCCTGATGGTAAGAGATAACGCCTGCCCATAACCATTGCAGCGATACGCATAACTTTGAGTAGCAAAACAAAGTCCAGGGCATCGATGCTTTGGCGTTCATTACTTTAAGACATTCGATGGTTAGTCTCAACATCCCTGTAATTTCACTAGCTGCAGTACCCTTCAAACCGGAAAACAGAAATGCTTGGCGGCAGAATATCTGGTGGTGCTGTGGTATCTACCTAGACGATCTCCTGCTAAGAAAATCTACCACCAAGTGAAATATCAATCGGTACAAATCGGTATTGTCGAGTAAAAAAATATAGCTCAATAACATAAAAACCTTGATATCTAGACAGAAAACTTATTTAAGATCGACGCACCTATAAAACTAAAACTTCTGTTTTTACTAATTAAAAATCATCACAGTTTTTTTATAGATGCCTTGTATATAATGTATAAGTGTAAGCTAAATGTAACATGCAAAGGCCAAGTCCTGTAAAAGTATTAACGTCACTTTGACAATAACATGTAGTTGTCATTGTCAAAGTGACTTTGTTGAAAGTCTTTGCATGTTACATTTAGCTTGCACTTATACATGCCTACTGTTAAGCATTAATAATTGCTAATGTGCTACTCGTCGTAGAAACATAAGCGATCGCTTTCGCTCATAAACCATTCCACTTAAAATCACAATAATCGAAAACAGCTAAGAGACCAACGCGCCATGTATCTCTATAAGACCAAAAAGACGTCACTTACGACTTCGTAAATTATATTCTCAAATTTCCGAAACAATTTCTCAAATTCCTTTCATTAACGATATAAAGATTAGGCATCAAGGAATCCGTATCCATTCGCTGATGAATTTTATAAAAAAAAAACTCATTGCTTTAAGATATTCGAGAGCGAGTCTCATTGACCCTAGGAAAACTCTCCATTCCGTGCATAAGGCCTTTATAGTTACAGTATACACTTAACAAACAGAATCACAGTATTTTTCACACTACTGCTTAACGGCAGAATTGCAATATAAGTACTCGTAGTTAGTTAAGGACGACACGATGTTAGTTTATATTTCACTTTTAAAATTATGGATTTACGAAGCAAAATAATATTAAAAGGTATATCCTTATTTTTTAAATCTCTGAATACTGATATAAAACGCAAGAAAGGGCTCGGCTAAACAGGAAAGCGTGACCGCGACGAATGCGACGGGCAAGACTAATCTCATTGACTTCATGAAACGACTCTAGACTGTTTTTATCGTCATTGGATCTCGTTACGGTATCTACTCGTACTATACAAAATATTATGTGAACTGTTGAGTTAAATTGATTGAAACTGAATATTTTTTCCAAGAACGAAACACGATGTTAAAACCAACAATGAGCTTGAGCTGTGTGAGAAAACCGTCATGGTGGCAGGGGAGGTGCTTTCTAGTACTCGACAGGCTAGCTACTCACATCACACACCGCACATCGTCAGCCACAGATCGTCCACTGCTGGACATAGGCCTCCTCCTGGGGGGGTTTTGCCAATAAGTACTTGCCACGCTTGGCAGGCGGGTTGGCGAGCGCAGTTAGATGTGATTGTTCAAGGAAGACGCTGCTGCCCATCTTCCGGATTACATCCCTTAGCCGACTCTTACGACAACCACGGGTACTATTACTATTACTTACTATTCTATTATACGGTACTATTATTACGCCGGCACCACCACGGCACAGCTCCTGCTCAAGTAAAAAACTGCCGTAAAACACCTAACAGTGAGTTCCGGCAGCCTCAATCGGCCAGTTTCCATTCCAGGCTAGTTATGTTTATTATCTTCGACCGAGCAGGCTCATTCAAAACAAATCCCACGTTCGCTCCGCGCATAAGTTATTTCTTAATTTTAAAAGAGTCTACCGCTTGACCGCTTTGTTGCTCGGAAGTAGCTACGCAAACGTAACTCGCAAATCTAATTTTTGGGTCTAGAATAAATGTTTTCATATAAACGGATAAAAATGGTATGCTTATTTCATAAATCTTCTTTTTTTACGTGACTTATGTTTTTTTTAAGAATGTTATTTTGAATTGTTATTATTTGACAGACAAAGTCACTATTATTAAATAGTAAAAGTATTGGATAATTTGTCGATCTATCTATCGGTCGTGTTTTTAGCACTGTTGAAAAGAAAAGAGTTTGAAAAATAACATAATTTAGTTTTACATCGATCCTAATGATGATTAATTTATTACCAATTATATAACATAAATCATGTTTAATCGCTCAGCCTCCTCTTAACACCAGGTCAAACACCTATTCGGTCAACTATAAAAAAGTCATTACGCTGTAATTTTTTTTCTAGATCTGTGGTTTTTGGTGTATTAATATCTATTTCTTGAGTTTTAAGTAAACAATTTTGGGGACTACTGCAGGGGTCATGGTCTACTTTTGCCATTTAGAGAGCGCATTGTTCGTCTCATTACTTCCACCATAAAAAAGTCATTGTGTCAACACACCGTCAGTTTTCATATTGAAATATTAATTAAAAGTTAGTATAATAATCATGATTACTAAATTCTGAAATACTTCACTTATAATATACCTTAGTTATTTGACATTTACAATATAACTTAACGAAATACTTGATACTGACATAATGCACAATATTTGTGCTAAGTCATAATCCTCTACAGAAAAAGATAATTTAATTTCGGTTCAAAATGCTTTCGAATTCTGAAAGTAGGTAGGTACAAGAAAAAAATGCCAAAAAGAAAAAAAAAAAACAAATATCTGGTTTTTACTTTTAACGATTTTTGTTACCAACCAGTACACATTAAGTGGACTGTAATCAGGAAATTGAACAAAAAATGTAACAAGTCTTCCGATCACCCATCGTAAAAAGGAAATAAAATTTTGACGCAACTTACTATAACAAGTACTCTACATAACATTCGGTATCAGAGAAAGCATTTGAGAGCATTACACTAATGCGGATGATAAAAATAAGATTTATTTACATTGAGATTAGATACAAGATGCTGTAGCGGCTTCTGATGCGGAAGTAAACATAAAACAAAGTGTGAGAATAACTGTAACAGCGGGGTCGGCTGATGCAGAAGACGTAAACCATTTATTCTATTTGAGGCATGTTTTGTTAAGACGGCGTTTTCAGATATTGTGAACGATATATCTACCGATACATGATAATTAGAAAGTCATATTGTGCACACTAGAAATTATTATGCATCAACTTCTTGCTACCAAACACACGCGCTATCAAAAAAAAAACCTTTGTTTTCTTTTACTTGTTAGTGGACCGATGTAGGGATGATAGCCCAGTGGTTAGCGCGGTCGGTTCGCATGCCGAAGGGCGTGGGTTCAAACCCCAACAATGAGCTTGAGCTGCCGGTGAAGGAAAAACATCGTGAGGAAACCATAGCGTGGTGGTAGGGTACTTTCTAGCACTCGGCTGGCTAGCTACCATCCTCAAGTTGAAAATCTGCCGCCAAGTATCTAACGGTGTGTTCCGGCAGCCTCACTTGAGAGCCAGTTCCATTCAAGGCTAGGTGTGCTTTACTATCTCCGACCATACCGTCACTCAACATCAGGTGAGTTGTGGTCAAACACCTAGCCTGTCAGCCATAAAAAAAGGAGCCTTGTCGCCCCTTTGTATTTTTATCCAAAACTAGTATTTTTTGTATTTATGGTGCTGAAACGTGGTCTCTGACTATGTGCCTTCTAGATAAGCTCAAAGTCGCACAACGAGCTATGGAGAGGGCTATGCTCGGAGTTTACCTACGAGACGAATCAGAAATGAGGAGATCCGTAGACGAACTAAAGTAGCCGGCATAGCCCAGCGGATTAGCAAGTTGAAGTGGCAGTGGGCAGGGCACATAGCACGCAGAACTGATGGCCGATGGGGCTGCAAAGTTCTGGAGTGGAGACCACGGACCGGCAAGCGCAGCGTAGGACGTCCACCCACAAGGTGGACAGACGACCTCATAAAGACCGCAGGAACGCGCTGGATGCGAGCCGCTTCTAACCGGTCTTTGTGGAAGTCAATGGGGGAGGCCTATGTCCAGCAGTGGACGTCCTACGGCTGAGATGATGATGATGATGAGTATTTTTTCGAGTGTTTATGTATAATTATAGTGGTGTTTTGTTCACAAAATGCTGTTCATAAACTGGCACGGACTGGACTTTGACTGTAACTATAATGTCAGACATGAATTTCAAAAATGGCTTTACAGCCAGACAGATGGGGAAAATTAAATTAAAAAAAAAAACCTTGTTAGTTTATCAGTAGGCTTTAACCTAGATTTGGGATAATCAAGCATTCAAAAAGCAAGTCGATAC